>OY288239.1:40883310-41517060 GCA_958450325.1 Agrostemma githago
ATTATTTGCCTTTTGGGTAGAGCTATTAAGAAATGAAGAGCTTGAGAGGAAATCCGATCGTGATGAACTTGGTCACGGCCGGGACGAAGTGAGCAACAAATCAGGAGCTTCTGACTAGGCTTCCCGCTCGGGATCATGTCCTTCCCGACCAAGACGAGGTCTGTCACGACCGGGATGGTGTCCAGCATCCCCCTTTGCCTTGGTTTCTTCATTTAAGCCCCACCCCACCGCTTTATACCCCCTCCCAACCTCCATACTCACCTTTGCCACTATCATTTCATCCTTATACTTCAATCATGCACCTTCATCTCAACTTCTCATCACTATACACCGAGTTTCCCCTAAAATTCCAACCTCATTACACCATTACAAGCCCGATACTTCAACCATGTGACTACATTTAGGAAGAAGAGGAATAACGATGATGAAGACAAGCAAGGTGCCGATAACGATAATTGAGACGATGGAGATAATTGAGTTGCTAACCGTTTGGTAGGCGACTCTCCTTTCTTTTCCGTCAATTATTGCTAGTCTCTCTTTGTATGTTTTCCTTCCTTTTATCCTTTTAGTGTCATGGTGGCCCTCGGGGCCTTTGTGGTCTTTCCTCCTGATTCTCGATGACGTGATTACATCGAGAATCATTTGAAAAATCCAAATTGACAAGATCTTTTCACTTTTTCTTTATTTATTTTCCCTTTTTCGTAGAATTTAGTCGGATTTGGACGGAAACGGGGCTAGGTGACTTGATTACACCTAGCCCTCCCCTCCCATTTCCTTTTATTTTCTCCTTTATATTTCTTCCCCCATCCATATCTTTTCTCGTCTCGGCCCTTGGTGACTTGATTACACCCCGAACGGACACATTCTACCCTTTCTTCACTTTCATTTTTGATTTTTAACTTTATTTTTCCCTTTTTCTCTTCTTTTTAGTGTCCCACACACTAACGATCGAGCATGAGGACATTGCTCGGTTTAAGTGTGGGTGAGCGATATCCTAGTCTAGTTTAGTTTTATTTTCGTAGTTTTTTCGAAAAATTTAAAACAATTCCTAAAAATTTGAAAAATTTCATAAAAACCAAAAAGATTTTCTTTTGTGTCTTTTTCTTTTGTGTCTTTGTGTTGTCTTTTTGTGTTTTGCGTGTGTGTTTTGCCCCCTTTTTCCTTGTAGGTCGCTTGATCGCCGTTAACTTTGGAGGACTCTCAAGACATTCGATAACATCATTTTATCCCTTTCCCTCTTTGTCTCTTGTGGAGTTTGGAGTATATTTTGTGGTGATGTATGCTCGGATGGAGCTTTTTGGAATTTGTGGATTGATGTGGTTGCTTGCTTGGAAGCTTCGGGGTGGTGTTTGTTCATTCTTTTTGTGTGTGTTTGTTTTATTTTGTTTTGTTTTGTTTTGTTTTGTTTTGTTTGTCTCGTTTTCTTTCGTCTTTGTTTTGTCATGTGTAGTTTGTGTTTAGTGTAGAAAATGTTTTCGAAAATCCGGTTTCGAGGCTAGTGCGCAAGTGTTTACTTTCCTTTCCTAGTGATATGAATCGATTCTTAGACTTTAGTATAGTAGAATGACTTTAAATCAATAGTTTTGTTGGTTTCTTACCTTGATTCCACCTAGTCTACTAGGGATTTACTGCGGGATTTGCATTTTGACCACTTTGACCACCCACGGAGTGAAAAGGCCTTGGTTCCCGAGTCCCGTCTCTTAGGTGACCATGTTTGAAATGGTTTTGATTAGTCCAAGTTTCCACCTTTTTCGTGGGTTTGAAGGGAAAACGACATACCCATTTCTCTACCTTCTACACATTTCCACAAATAAGTTGCAATTTGTTGAAGTTCCTTACTTAGTTGCAAGAATTTCCTACAATACAAAATTTAGCCAAAAGGGCAAACCAAGGCAAAAAGAAAGAAAAAGAAAGAAAGAAAAAGAAAGAAAGAAAAGAAAGAGAAGAAGGAAGGAAAAGAAAAGGCACAACAAATCAAAAACAAGAAAATAAGAAAATGAAAGGGCATAGCAAATCAAAAGCAAAATACAAAAGAAAAAATGCCAAGAAAATCATATCACAAAAAATCTTACCCCTCAAAAATAAGCCTTTTACCGATTGTTATCGTGAAGAGCCTACCAAAGGACTGAGTCCCTAGGAAGGCTGATAGCGGTAACGGTCGGTATTCCCTCACTTTGCAACCATATCCACCTTTTTACTTGGACTAGTTGGACGATTTTTGAGCATGGGACGACCCTCTTGGCTTATCGCTAAAGGGGGCGGGATTTCACTTTACTTACAGTGTCGACTAACTCCGTGGTTCATCCTTTTTCCAACCCGCCTATCGTCCCGTGGTACGTTCTTATAAGGTTAGGAGGAACTAGGTAAGTTACCAACGTTTTTATTGCTTTGTTGTCATACTATTAGGGTTTTGCCCATATCGATTTGTCTTATTAGCTTGGGAACGTTGTCACTTGCCTTGAGTCCTTAACCAGTGCTTCTTTCACCGCTTTGTTGAGGGAAGAGGTGTTTGTTTCTTTTTGGATGCAACCGATTGTTTGTTTGTTTGTTTGGTTGTTTGTGTGTTTCCGTGTTCGGTTGTATCCACAGTTTTGTCGCAAGACCTCACTTGCCTTGCGGAGAGCACATGTCTTCTAAGTGTTCTCGCGTGAGTTGAAAGGGCGTAGGGTGCGCTAATACCCGCTCGGTTAGTAGTCTAGTTTCTATTAGTTAGTAGTTAGTTCGTGCTTACTCGAGGGCGAGTAAGGGTTACGTAACTCCCCGGATTTAAACAAAAGGAATAAGATAGATAATTATAGCGTCTTATATTAATAATACACCATGGTGGCGGAAACACCATGGTTAACTAAATCCGAGTGTTACCAACATAGATAATTAATATGTCTTAACGCATACAACTACTCTCGGAATTGAAACCCGATAAAAATAAAACTACAAGGTTCAATTATTAAACATATAATTCATTATTTATTCTCTCTCAAGTCAACCCCATTCATGACCAAGTAGCACATCAACCTGAAAAAAATAAAAGTCCACCGTCAGTGGGGAGTAACTAGGAGTCCTCCCAGTCATGATTGATGAAAATCTAATCATAATTACGAGAATATAATAAGAGATAATATATACTCCAATTAAAAAACATGATAACATATAAAGTTCATCAAAACATGTGATAAAATATTAATAGCAAGGAATACGTGACAACGTAACTAATACCAAGCCATAAATAAATAAATAAAATGTAGAACTGATATATTATATATGTATGTCCTTCCAGAACTCGAACCAAAATATACAGAATAACACGAGCTAAGAACGAGCACTATCTAGGGTCAATAACCTGAAACCCTAAACTTCGATGCCAATAACCTGACACCAAAATAACCCTACGGTGGGACACATAACCGTGAACCCATGTCTAAGACTGGCCAGACTTTCGAGGGATAAAACGTCTAGTTAAGGCGTAAAAGTGCGGACCCTTAACCAGTCAAGGCGTAAAAGTGCGGACCCTTGACCCTCAAACGACATATCCATAGACTCATAAGAGTATTTTATAAGGAACGGTCAACCCTTAGCAGGCCAATAACCTGAAACCATGCCAGGGTACTAGGTAAGCCAATAACCTGAAACGTACCCAGTTTGGTATTGCTCTTCTCGAGTAGACCAATAACCTGAAATCTACCCGATATCTTATACTCTAGCCATACCATATATAAAATGGAACAAGGTCCAAAAGATAAGATCTGGGCACCATGGATAACCCCATGTTAACATGTCAAACGCTCATAACCGAGCAATCAATTTTAATAGCATCAATAAAAATGAAGTATAATAAAATTGCTAGAGTATAAGATAAATTTTCACCATAAAATTCAATATCGCTTCAAACAACCATTTATCGAAGTTGTATTATTTGAACATGAGGACTAAATAAGTTTTATGTTAACTATATGATTAAGTAAATAGTATTAGATCATATGACATGCACAACAATTAATTACAATTTTTTTTATATATATTTCTCTTACACATGAATATAAATTCATTTATTAAATAAATGATCAAATTATTATTTATGATACATAATAAAAGTTGAAAAAATATTAAATAATTGATATTTGTAAAAATAATAGATCTAGTTCTTAAAATAAGTATGTCTATATTTTACATGATAACATTTGATTTATTCACATAGTGTAATAAATCATTAAATAGTAACTATAAAATTAAATAAAAAGTATAATAAATCATTAAATAGTAACTATAAAATTAAATTTTAAAACAAGATATTATATTTTAAAAGAATATGTAAGAAAATATAAAGAAGTACAAAAAGTTGCAGGCAATGGGATTTGAACCCTAGTCATAAGGTAAAGGAGCGTTGTGTCTAACCACTACAACACAACTACTACTCTATTATCTACCAGAATTAAAGTTTACTTAATTGTAAACAAACATTGTTATTTAGGGTGACGAAAACTTATCTATTTAATTATTATACAATCATGAATATGCTTAATTACACATTATAAATGATTAAATTAAAATTACATACTGTCCATGAAAATTTATTTAATATAAAATTAATTTTTAAGTTCAATTAAAATAATGTCACATTAATTATTTAACAAGTTTTTATACTTACAATTTATAATAACATTTTAATAGGAAATTTCATGGATAATTAATTAAATAAATAAATAAAGATTTTTTTTTTGACACTTATAAATTAATTTTAAAAAAATTAGAATATATTTATATAAAATACCATATGAATTTATCTCATATTTATTATAACTTGAGGGCTTTATTGGCTAGTTACCCACTTAAGTCCAAAGATAATTATATAAATTATAAAACCACCATGCAAAATTTTATTACACACTAAAAGGTCATATTATAACAAAAAAAATACTTTTTTTTCATAATTATTTACATATTGTGGATATTTATGCATGCATGAGTATTCATAAAAAAAATGTGATAACATGGAAAAATAAAATAATGATCTGAAAATCAAATCTAAAAACTTAAAAATCTACATGCAACATCATCAACATTAAAAAAAATAGGAATATAATTAAGAACATAATTATTTTAATCATTCATATAATTTATATATTTAATGCATGATAAATAAATTAGAAGCAAGATTAAATAATGAGCAACAAAACCAATCATATATTCATATATTCATCACAAAAATATATACATAATTTATACCATGAAGTTTATATATTATCAAAAATTTTAAATTTCATATATATCCTCAATCTTATTATAAATTCATAAAAATATTAGAATTTCATAAATCAAGAAAAAGAGTAAACCTAGTTACCTTGAGAGAAATTAGTATTACTAATAAGTAGAATATAAGTGATATCAACCCAAGTGGTTTCCTTCCACCAAGGTCTCTTGTTCACCTAGTAGTAGATTAATAAAATTTATCAAGATCAAGATGACAATAAACAATTAGAATAGTAATGAATAAAATCTACACTTTCTAGTAATTAGAAATTATGGAGAAGAGGATATGGAAAAGGAAATTATGAGAAATGGGGATGATGGTTCACGGTGGAATGGTGGAGAAGTGAAGAGTAGTTCATCCTTAATTTAAGGACAAAATGCATGTGATGATGAAGATGCTTAGCCTTAGCCATATAGCCATGCATGGCTATAAACCTATGCTCATAGACCTTGGGCTCTAAGGAAATGCAAGTGGGCAAGTTGGCAAGTTGGCAAGTTGCAAGCAAGTAGCACAAAACTAAGTGAAGTGTGAGTGAAATAGATGAGGACGACGGAATTGCGGTACGCGGATTACGGTGACAGCCTGTCGTATTTCAAGCATAACTTTCTCTACAGAACTCCGATTAAGATGATTAAGGTGGCGTTGGAAAGCTAAGAGAAAGATATAAAACTTTTATGTTTTGATCAAGAGCCAAATACGTCTCTAACCTGACTTAAAATGAGCAATTATATTGCCTAAGTTTATTAGTTTATCCGAACGTAAGGGTTTGAGAGGATAAATAAAAGTGTGAAGGATGGGAACCTAGAACATTAATTCCAATCATACAAGTGATGAGTGGATAAATGGATAATGAGGATGGAATTAAAAGAGTTTATATATGTGTTTATCAAATTATGAAAATACGGGGTGTTACAACCCTCCCCCCTTAAGAAAAGTTTCGTCCTCGAAACTTGAATGAGTGTGTACCTGTATCAAACAAGTGAGGGTATTTGGCTTGCATGGACGCCTCTGTCTCCCATGTTGCTTCTTCAAACCTTTGACTATGCCAAAAAACCTTTACTAATGGTACAACCTTATTCCTTAAGGTTTTGTCCTTCCTATCTAAAATCTGGACGGGTTGCTCCTCATAAGTCAAATTTGGTTCCACCTCGACTGTGTCCGACCGAAGTACATGAGATGGATCGCTTCGATATCTTCTCAATTGAGATACATGAAATACATCATGTACTTTAGACAGATTAGGGGGTAAAGCTAACTTATAAGCTACTTCACCAATTCGTTCGAGTACTTCATATGGTCCTACAAACTTAGGGCTCAATTTTCCCTTCATTCCAATTCTCTTCACCCCTCTCATGGGTGACACCTTAAGAAAGACCTTATCCCCAACATCAAATTCTATTTGCCTTCGACGCAAGTCAGCATATGAATTTTGCCGATCTTGAGCCGCTTTCATCTTTTCCCGGATCAACTTAACTTGCTCAATGGACTCTTGGATCATCTCAGGGCCAACCACTGCAACCTCACTAATATCATCCCAACATAAAGGACTTCGACATTTCCTCCCATACAAGGCCTCAAATGGAGCCATCTTGATACTAGCGTGATAACTGTTATTGTACGAGAACTCTATTAAGGGAAGACTCTTCTCCCATCCTGTTTGGAATTCTAGCACGCATGCTCGAAGCATATCCTCTAAAGTTTGAATAGTGCGTTCGGTTTGGCCATCGGTAGCAGCGTGAAAAGCTGTACTCAACTTTAACTTACTACCTAACGCCTCCTGGAGCTTCCTCCAAAAATGCGAACAAAATCGTGGGTCACGATCAGAAACTATGTCTTTAGGAACTCCATGAAATCTAATAACTTCTCTTTGGTATGCCACCGCCATCTCATCCAAACTCCAAGTATCTTTCATTGGAATGAAGTGAGCTACTTTAGTTAAACGGTCCACCACTACCCAAATGACATTCTTTCCCGTGGACGACCTTGGTAACCCAGTTACAAAATCCATGGAGATGGAATCCCATTTCCACACGGGTATTTCTAAGGGCTGCAAGAGACAACCAGGTCTTCGATGTTCGAACTTTACTTTCTGACAGGTAAGACATCTGGCCACAAAATTCGCAATTTCTCTTTTCATGTTAGGCCACCAAAAGAACTTCTTCAAATCCTTATACATCTTATCCCCACCAGGATGAATAGAGTATGGTGTACTATGAGCTTCCTACATAATCTTCATTTTAAGATCATCACAGTCAGGGATGCACCACCTACCTTGAAATCTTAAACTTCCATCCGCCCAGACTTCAAAATCATTTTCTTCACTGACCTTGGCACGTAGGCCTTCAAGCACTGGATCCTCTTGTTGTTTAATTCGAATTTCGTGGTAGATCTCAGGTTCAGCACTCATAGCATTCAGAGGGATACTTCCTTGCTGAACTACCTCTAAATTCAACTTCTGGAAATCATGACAAAGGTCATCGTGCAACACCATGACGACATTCATTGTGTGTTTTTCTTTTCTACTTAATGCATCGGCCACCACATTGGCCTTACCTTCATGGTATTGGAGTTGGAGGTCGTAGTTGTTAATCAATTCTATCCACCTCCTTTGCCTTGCGTTTAGATCTCTTTGGGTAAAAATATACTTTAAGCTCTTGTGATCGGTGTAAAAGTTGCATGATACCCCATAAAGATAGTGCCTCCAAATCTTGAGAGCAAAGACTACCGCTGCCAACTCGAGATCATGAGTCGGGTAGTTTTTCTCGCATTTCTTTAGTTGTCTTGAGGCATAGGCCACCACCTTTCCATTTTGCATCAACACACAGCCGAGTCCATTCTTTGACGCATCGCTGTAAACATCAAAGCTCACTCCTTCTTCGGGTAAATTCAAGATTGGTGCTGACGTTAATATTTTCTTTAACTCTTCAAACGCCTCTTCGCATGCACTAGACCACACAAAATTTGACTCCTTCAATAAAGAAGTCATTGGCTTTGCTACCTTTGAGAAGTCCTTGACGAACCTTCGGTAGTATCCTGCCAGACCCAAGAAGCTACGTATTTCCCTCACATTCTTTGGACTTTCCCAATTCACTATAGCTTGAACCTTAGTTGGGTCAACGCTAATGCCTTCACCAGATGCGACATGGCCTAAAAATGCAACCTTCTTAAGCCAGAATTCGCATTTTGAGAACTTCGCAAACCACTTTTGCTTTCTTAACGTTTCCAATATCGACCTCAGATGTTTAGCGTGTTCCTCTTCATTCTTTGAATAAATGAGGATGTCATCGATGAATACCACTACACATTTGTCCAAATACTCATGGAAGGTCCTATTCATCTGATCCATAAACACCGCTGGAGCGTTGGTTAGGCCAAAGGGCATCACTACAAACCCATAGTGCCCATACCTGATCGAAAAGCGGTTTTATGGATATCCTCTTTCCTCACTGGGATTTGATGATAACCCGACCTCAAGTCGATCTTTGAGAAAATACTTGCTCCCTTAAGTTGATCGAATAAATCCTCGATTCTTGGGAGTGGGTAACAATTCTTGATCGTTACCTTGTTCAATTCTCTATAGTCGATGCATAATCTCATGCTTCCATCCTTCTTCCTCACAAATAGTACTGGGGCACCCCAAGGTGACACACTTGGGCGAATAAAGCCCTTATCTATCAATTCCTCCAATTGTTTCTTTAACTCTTGCATTTTGGCAGGAGCCATACGGTAGGGTGCCTTTGAAATAGGTCCAATACCGGGTAGGAGGTCGATGTTAAACTCGACATCTCGCTCTGGAGGGACACCTGGAAGCTCATCGGGAAACACATCGCCGAACTCCCGAACAATAGGAATATCCTCAATCTTAGCTTCCGTAGTGACATCTTGTTCACTACATAAATACACCTGATATCCCTTTCTCCTCAATTCCCTAATCTTTAGGGCAGACACCCATTTAATTCCTGGTTTAACTGAGATACCCTTATACGAAATCCTTGTACCCAAAGGACTTTTCAGAATGATGTTTTGATCTCGACACACGAACTTTGCGTCAAACCTAGCTAACCAATCCATGCCAAGTATAATGTCGAATTCCGAGAGTTTAAAACTTATGAGATCAGCGGGAAAGTCAGTTCCCGCAATGGATATGGAAATGTCACGAAAGATTGTGGAACAAGAGAGAATCTCCCCAGTGGGAAGAGCTATGGTGGTTTTAGTGGGGGCACTAGGTATGAGTTGAGCCTTAAGAACAAATGATGTGGAGATAAAGGATAATGAAGCACCAGTATCAAATAATACGAATGCAGGAATAGAGTTAGCAAGAAATGTACCAGTAATGACATCTGGATTAGTCTCTGCCTCCGCACGGTTCATCACATAAATACGACCTTGGTTGGGAGCCTGTTGAGGTCTATTGTTCTCACTACCACTCCCCGAACCTTGAGAAGCTCTTTGAGGGCAACGATTTGCAGTGTGACCAATACCCTGGCAATTGTAGCATGTAATATCAGTCCCATTGCAATTCTTCCCAGGGTGATAAGCTTTCTTGCAACGAAAACATTGACGATCGCTCTGGTGAGTGGTGTTAGCGAGAGTTGTCCCAGAAGTGTTGTTATACTTCATCTTTTTCGCAGGTCCTTGGATAGCTGGCAATGAAGCAGGTGTTCTCTTTCCCGATCGACGCTCCAGAGTTTCTTGACTCAGAACCGCATCATAAACACTAAGGGCACGGTTATAAGCTTCTTGAAAAGTCTGCGAGGGGAGAGCCGCAATTGCAGTACGAACCTTTGGAGCTAACCTCAATTCATAGCGACGAATTTTCTCCGTCTCAGTCGGAATTACCATGGATGCAAATCGAGCAAGTTCTATGAATTTTCTGGTGTATTCCTCAACAGTCATATCGCCTTGCTCCAGATCCAAGAATTCCTGTTGCTTCCTCCAACGAAGAGCCTCAGAATAAAAACGAGCTTTCACACTCTCTTTAAACTCGGACCAGCCAAACCCAGGTTGAGCCCTTAGCGAGTCTTTCATAAGGTCCCACCAACGATCTGCTTAATCGCGGAAGTAAAAGCTAGCCAAATCAATCTTCATATTTTCAGGTATCTGGGTCACGATAAACAACTTTTCCATTTGGTGGGTCCAATTCTCAAGGATGATAGGGTCCGTGACTCCCATGAATTCTGGGGGCTTGTGGCGATTGAAACGCTCAAAGACGGATCCTTCACGATCAACTTGTGGAGCATTGTTCTCTTTCTCCAGTAGTTTTAGTAAAGCCGTCTCGATCATACGAACCCTATCATTCTCAGCGTTGGCGTGGCCGTTTCCCTGGCGGGTATTCATCTGCATCCAAAGATAACAAGTGATTCTAGTGGTAGAGACCCTATGCTACCACTAACATGCAACTACTCAATCATAAGGAGACAACAAAAGCATATCTTACCCACAAGTAAGAGACCCATAATATAAACAACAATTGAGCCCTTACTTGTTTCTACCCCACTCTCTCTTAGTCAAACTAATATTTGTTTAAGTCTTATCTCAATCCGAGAGTGTTGGGAGCGTTCTGGCTCTGATACCAACTGTAACTCCCCGGATTTAAACAAAAGGAATAAGATAGATAATTATAGCGTCTTATATTAATAATACACCATGGTGGCGGAAACACCATGGTTAACTAAATCCGAGTGTTACCAACATAGATAATTAATATGTCTTAACGCATACAACTACTCTCGGAATTGAAACCCGATAAAAATAAAACTACAAGGTTCAATTATTAAACATATAATTCATTATTTATTCTCTCTCAAGTCAACCTCATTCATGACCAAGTAGCACATCAACCTGAAAAAAATAAAAGTCCACCGTCAGTGGGGAGTAACTAGGAGTCCTCCCAGTCATGATTGATGAAAATCTAATCATAATTACGAGAATATAATAAGAGATAATATATACTCCAATTAAAAAACATGATAACATATAAAGTTCATCAAAACATGTGATAAAATATTAATAGCAAGGAATACGTGACAACGTAACTAATACCAAGCCATAAATAAATAAATAAATAAAATGTAGAACTGATATATATATGTATGTCCTTCCAGAACTCGAACCAAAATATACAGAATAACACGAGCTAAGAACGAGCACTGTCTAGGGCCAATAACCTGAAACCCTAAACTTCGATGCCAATAACCTGACACCAAAATAACCCTACGGTGGGACACATAACCGTGAACCCATGTCTAAGACTGGCCAGACTTTCGAGGGATAAAACGTCTAGTTAAGGCGTAAAAGTGCGGACCCTTAACCAGTCAAGGCGTAAAAGTGCGGACCCTTGACCCTCAAACGACATATCCATAGACTCATAAGAGTATTTTATAAGAAACGGTCAACCCTTAGCAGGCCAATAACCTGAAA
The DNA here is from genome assembly GCA_958450325.1 of Agrostemma githago. Lineage (NCBI taxonomy): Eukaryota > Viridiplantae > Streptophyta > Magnoliopsida > Caryophyllales > Caryophyllaceae > Agrostemma > Agrostemma githago. Next base: position 40,894,979 of record OY288239.1, read on the forward strand.
CCATGCCAGGGTACTAGGTAGGCCAATAACTTGAAACGTACCCAGTTTGGTATTGCTCTTCTCGAGTAGACCAATAACCTGAAATCTACCCGATATCTTATACTCTAGCCATACCATATATAAAATGGAACAAGGTCCAAAAGATAAGATCTGGGCACCATGGATAACCCCATGTTAACATGCCAAATGCTCATAACCGAGCAATCAATTTTAATAGCATCAATAAAAATGAAGTATAATAAAATTGCTAGAGTATAAGATAAATTTTCACCATAAAATTCAATATCGCTTCAAACAACCATTTATCGAAGTTGTATTATTTGAACATGAGGACTAAATAAGTTTTATGTTAACTATATAATTAAGTAAATAGTATTAGATCATATGACATGCACAACAATTAATTAATTTTTTTTTTATATATTTCTCTTACACATGAATATAAATTCATTTATTGAATAAATGATCAAATTATTATTTATGGTACATAATAAAAGTTGAAAAAATATTAAATAATTGATATTTGTAAAAATAATAGATATAGTTCTTAAAATAAGTATGTCTATATATTACATCATAACATTTGATTTATTCACATAGTGTAATAAATCATTAAATAGTAACTATAAAATTAAATAAAAAGTATAGTAAATCATTAAATAGTAACTATAAAATTAAATTTTAAAACAAGATATTAAATTTTAAAAGAAGATGTAAGAAAATATAAAGAAGTGGAAAAATTTGCCAGCAATGGGATTTGAACCCTGGTCATAAGGTAAAGGAGCATTGTGTCTAACCACTACAACACAACTACTATTCTGTTCTTTTCCAGAATTAAAGTTTACTTAATTGTAAACAAACATTGTTATTTAGGGTGACGAAAACTTATCTATTTAATTATTATACAACATGAATATGTTTAATTACACATTATAAATGATTAAATTAAAATTACATACTGTCCATGAAAATTTATTTAATATAAAATTAATTTTTAAGTTCAATTAAAATAATGTCACATTAATTATTTAACAAGTTTTTATACTTACTATTTATAATAACATTTTAATAGGAAATTTCATGGATAATTAATTAAATAAATAAATAAAGATTTTTTTTGACACTTATAAATTAATTTTAAAAAAATTAGAATATATTTATATAAAATACCATATGAATTTATCTCATATTTATTATAACTTGAGGGCTTTATTGGCTAGTTACCCATTTAAGTCCAAAGATAATTATATAAATTATAAAACCACCATGCAAAATTTTATTACACACTAAAAGGTCATATTATACCAAAAAAAATAATTTTTGTTCATAATTATTTACATATTGTGGATATTTATGCATGCATGAGTATTCATAAAAAAAATGTGATAACATGGAAAAATAAAATAATGATCTGAAAATCAAATCTAAAAACTTAAAAATCTACATGCAACATCATCAACATTAAAAAAAATAGGAATATAATTGAGAACATAGTTATTTTAATCATTCATATAATTTATATATTTAATGCATGATAAATAAATTAGAAGCAAGATTAAATAATGAGCAACAAAACCAATCATATATTCATATATTCATCACAAAAATATATACATAATTTATACCATGAAGTTTATATATTATCAAAAATTTTAAATTTCATATATATCCTCAATCTTATTATAAATTCATAAAAGTATTAGAATTTCATAAATCAAGAAAAAGAGTAAACCTAGTTACCTTGAGAGAAATTAGTATTACTAATAAGTAGAATATGAGTGATATCAACCCAAGTGGTTTCCTTCCACCAAGGTCTCTTGTTCACCTAGTTTTAGATTAATAAAATTTATCAAGATCAAGATGACAATAAACAATTAGAATAGTAATGAATAAAATCTACACTTACTAGTAATTAGAAATGATGGAGAAGAGGATATGGAAAAGGAAATTATGAGAAATGGGGATGATGGTTCACGGTGGAATGGTGGAGAAGTGAAGAGTAGTTCATCCTTAATTTAAGGACAAAATGCATGTGATGATGAAGATGCTTAGCCTTAGCCATATAGCCATGCATGGCTATAAACCTATGCTCATAGACCTTGGGCTCTAAGGAAATGCAAGTGGGCAAGTTGGCAAGTTGGCAAGTTGGCAAGTTGCAAGCAAGTAGCACAAAACTAAGTGAAGTGTGAGTGAAATAGATGAGGACGACGGAATTGCGGTCCGCGGATTACGGTGACAGCCTGTCATATTTTGAGCATAACTTTCTCTACAGAACTTCGATTAAGATGATTAAGGTGGAGTTGGAAAGCTAAGAGAAAGAACTAAAACTTTTATGTTTTGATCAAGAGCCAAATACGTCTCTAACCTGACGTAAAATGAGCAATTATATTGCCTAAGTTTATTAGTTTATCCGAACGTAAGGGTTTGAGAGGATAAATAAAAGTGTGAAGGATGGGAACCTAGAACATTAATTCCAATCATACAAGTGATGAGTGGATAAATGGATAATGAGGATGGAATTAAAAGAGTTTATATGTGTTTATCAAATTATGAAAATACGGGGTGTTACAGGTTAAGTGTGGGGGAGTTGATAAGTGTGTTTTGTAATTTTTATTTCTCGTGTTTGGTCCCGTTTTCTCTTGTGGAATCGCTCTTTAGAGCGGTTTCGAGGCTACGTACTTACGCTTCTTCTAGCTTGTTTTAGGTTCCTAAGGCCTATCTTGGAGAAATGGAACGATTCTGACTCATTTCCGATGCATATGGAGCCAATGAAGAGAAGCAACGATGATTCAGTGACTTAGACTCGATCCCGAGTCCCTTGGAGCCTAGTCCCGAGCATCGAGAGTTGATAAGAAGCCTAGGAAGAGCAAGTAGAGACCTACGTGACCATATTTGAAGCCTACATGGCCTTCCCGACCGAGAGCATGACCATCATAGTCGGGACGAAGTGAGACGACAAACAGGAGCCTCTAACAGGCCTTCCCAGCCGGGATCATGACAACCGATGTATAATATATAGACAACTGTTTTTTTTGCTAAACAGTTGTCTTTATAGGCTTATAGACAACTGAACTTTATAAAAACAGTTGTCTATATATTAGACAACTGTTTTTATAAAACTCAGTTGTCTATTCTAATTTTCAGGACCACTAAAAATTGGTTGTTACTACCCAACCCATATCACTTTCTCAAATATTTTTTTAAGTAATCTAATAATAAGTTTAATTCAACCCATATCACTTCCTGTAAAGGTACCTTCCGATTTCCGTCATTCCGTTCCTCCGTTTCATTTGATGTCGAGTTTTTTCCGTTTCATTTGATTTATTACGGTTTTTGTTTGTTTTTTCCTTCCTTCCTTCTGGATGGGGGTACGTAGTCAGTAGTAAAATACTCCGCACTCGGTATTTGGTATGTATGTATGTAAAGACAGAGATTGGTGGGGAAGTGAAGTGCAAGTGCATGTTCAAAACAGAATGAAGGTGGTATGTATCTTTGCAGAAACACGCACTCTCACCAAATCCGAGTATGAATCAATATCTGTATGTCACAATACTCATTTATTACTCTTTATTACGGAGTAGAATAATTTACGACGGGTTATTATTAATTTATTATTTTACGTGGTATCCTGTGTTTTTTCTTTATTAGTATGTTTTTGGTCAAAATAATTTTGACTCAGAATAATTTATGGATACGGTTCTGAAAGTGAAGCAACCAAATTCATTCATTCACGCAGTAGAAACCCTCGCATTGCTTGGCTTACCGCAGCTCTCTCCACTACTTTGTCTCTCCTCTGTCTCCATTGCTCTTTCTTTCCAGGTTTCTCTCTCCTCCCACTTTCTCGCATTATATCACTTCCATCTCCTTACTTCTTTTCGATCCATTATCATTTCTTTATCTTTTTGTTGTCGTACATCCGTAATTTCATCTTCATTTTGCATTTTATTATCTCGATTCGATTGTGTACGTTTCTGGTGTTGCAGATCGGTAATTCCATCTTCATTATGCATCTTATTATCATCGATTTGATTTATGTTATTGTTATCGTCGTTTGACATTTCGATTAGTTTTCGATTAGGTGTTTAGATCCGTTGTGTTCATGCGATTTGAATTATGTTATTGTTTTCGTTCCGTCTAGATCTGTTTTCACTTTGTAGATCTATGTCTGTTAGGTTTTACTCTTATTTTGACTGCAGATCTAATGCTTTAGTATGTTGTGATACGCATTTGATACTGCAGATCTGAATTGTGTTTTGATTCGTTTTTTTAATGAGTGTAGTTATGTTCCTTTAGTATCCAAAAGTGATGAATCTTATTACAAAATTCTTGATATCTCCTGTCAGCAACTTGCTTTTTCATACAATCACTCCTTTTTAAAGAGCTTACTCTCAATAGCTGGATATGAAATTGTACGATGTTGAAGTCAATAAGTTTAAGACAGATATCCGTGTTGAAGTCACCGACCACCCAATCGTTCTTCATGAGTTATCACCATGTTGAAGTCACCGACCACAAGCCACTGCCTGCTGCAATTATGAGCATATTTCCGTAAATTGGTCTACAACTATTCCATTCCTTCCACTGAATTAAATCAACCGTAAACAATAGTAGCTGAATAAGAAAGGGAACTCTGGTTATGCATCACATCTACATGAATACTTTGGCCTGAATAAGCTTTAATCTGAATTGAGACTTTTGTTGCCTTCTGCCTCCTGGATAATACTCCACCCATAAGCAAAGAATTGGGTCAAATCTGACTTTGTATTACTCTTTATTTTCGTTTCTAATAATGCAAATAAATCGACCTCTTGTTTATTAAAAAAATTATAGAATTGTGCGTTGTTTATTAGGATTATTCATTCCCCGCACATTCCAAAATTCAATGTTATGCACAAAATTCATGGCAATAATTGAACAGCAGTGTCTCTTTCTTCCACAGCCTCCAGATTAATCTCCTGTACTCCCGCAACAATCTGTGCATAGGAGCGAGAAGGCGACCCATTTGCTTGAGTCAGCAGGACTGTTATGAGTTCAGTCCCCTGAGAAGGTCCTGGATCAGGCTGTTTCTGAGGCAAAATGACAGTAGACACGGGCAGCTGTACCCGTGGAATGTACATCTTAGCATGCTACGTCATTTGTCTTTCTGTGCAGGTTGTTTCTGCTGCATATTTGCCTTCTGCTGTACAGGCTTTTTCTCACCCTTTTTCTTCTGCTACATCTCCTTCTTACAGAGTCCAGCCACGTGACCAAATCCATTGCATATCAAGCAATGAACCGGCTTCCATTCATAAGAAACAGGAACAGAAAGTATCGTACCTGTTTTGTCTTTGAAGCGAATTGACTCATTAATGTTCTGTCAAAAGACCAATTGATACTATTACAGTCTAAAAACTACGAAGTAATTGGTTAGCTTCACTATCTGGTGAGGCCCCAAAACGTTTGCCTTGTCATTTGTACGATTCTTACACTTTGTTATACTTGTTGCAATGTAGTCGGCTCCTCATGCTCGGAAAACAGAGTGCGGTTATTACGTGATGAGATATATGATCGAAATTATCACTCGTTCTGATTTGAAGAGAACCGTCAATGAGGTAAGACTTGGGTTTTCACACTTTCTCTTGTTTCAATCATTTGTTTTATGCACATAATTGAAACAAAATAATTAGTTCATTTATATTATTGATTTTGTAGCATTTCAACAATATGATGCCATATTCTCAAGAAGATATTGACGAGGTTCGTGGATTATGGGCGGATTATTTTCTTAATAATTAGTCGTATATGATGCATCGGATTACCTTATGCGGACAAGGTGTTAGTTGGATCATGGTTTTAGGTACTTTTGGACATGGATAATGATTTTACGTGTACCTTTTGGATTTTGGATGTTGGATAATGATATTATGTATCTTTTGGATGTTGGATTTTATAAAAATGTAACTTCTTTTGTTCAATTATTCGCTATGGTATTCCTTTTTTATGGTTTGTTAATATGTACGTATTTAAGAATTATTAAAAAAACATAAAATATGTATACGTATATAAGAAAATATCTATATATACGTATTTCAGAAAACAGTTGCCTATTATGTATATAGACAACTGTTGTTTTAGAAAAACAGTTGTCTATATACGTAATAGACAACTGTTGTTCTAGAAAAACAGTTGTCTATATACGTAATAGACAACTGTTGTTTTACAAAAACAGTTGTTTATTAACATATAGACAACTGTTGTAAAACAGATGTCTATGCTTAGACTAATATACAACTCCAAACTACTCAACTGTTGTAAGTCAGTTGTCTATGGCAAAAAAAACAGTTGTCTATTTGATGTTTTGTAGTAGTGAGGGCCCAGTTACTCACCCGCTTCGACGCTTCAATTCCTTCACTCGTGAAACCCTATATATACCCCCTCTTCTATTGTTTTAAGGACCATACATGATTCAAAACCCTAGATAGAGAACTCTCATCATTAGCTTAGTTTTTCATTAATCTTTCTTTAATCTTTTGTTAATCTTAGCTTAATCTTAGCAATTACTCTTATATTAAGGGATTTTTTGAAGACTCTACCAATCTTGACAACATTGGTGGATGTATTTGGGTTTTCTTATTACACAAGTTTCAATCTTTTCTCCTTGCATTGTTAGTTTGGTATAATCTTTCTCTTCTCCTTTCCTTTAATCTTTTATTGTTAGTCAAGTTTCAATCTTTATCATTTTCTATTGTTCATCTTTGTTGTTCTTCATTATGAATGTTTTGATGCTTATATATGTTGATTTCTCTTGTTCATGTTAGTGTTAGTTTAGATATGAGTGAGTAGATTCTTGTGGGCTTAGTAGGGGGATTAGGTGATGTTTATGGGTGATTAGGGTAGATTGTGGGTAAAGGTTGAATCTTGATTGCTAGTCACTTGTTAAGCATGTTATGTGTTTGATGAAATGCTTGTTAGAGTAGTAGTGGCCATGCTTCTCTTGCTTGTTTCCTCCTTCTCATTGTATGTTTGATTGGTGGTTGAACTCTCTTGTTTTGGGTAGCATTTTACTTGAGTTTTCGGGTTTGTCTTTGACGCGAGAGCGCGGATTTACCTTAGTGACTAGATGAAACCTACACCCTCGATTTCCCCACTAACCTTATACACCTATGAACCTGACCCAACCCTACTCTTTCCCCTATTTGATTTCTTCATCTTCTTAGCCATTATTCCTCTAGTGTGTTGTTTCATTTAACTTTAGTTGATTCATTTAGTTCATGTTATCCCTAGTTCATTCATAGTTATAGTTTTATCCCCTTGTAACCTAGTCTTGTATTTAGGTAACCTTAGCCTAGACCCTATTTCCGTCCCCGTGGATCGACCTGACTTGCCCTAGCTACTTGTTAGGATTAGTTGGTTTTACTTGATCGGTGGGATACACGGCGAATCCTTACCATCAGATCTCATCCCGATAAATACTTAGCATTGAAATCACAATAATTCCAATTCATCACAATAACTCATCATAATGCATACATGCTCAACATATTATTCAAACCAATATATATATATATATATATATATATATATATATATATATATATATATATAACAGTAAGGTTAAACCTTACCTAATCAGCTATTCACATAGCTCTGGTAGCACAGTTCACCACGGAAACTCTACAGAGTCCAATCCTAATAAAATATTATATATATAAATTAATATCGAACCTAACGTAATTAATTCGTAAATGAAATCGGACACCGTCCCAACTAAACTATAAAACGAGACTGACCCGACCTAATTAAATAAAAAAAAGGAGGCCAACCCGCTATTATAATGGTCGTGAGTTATGCCTTGACCGACCCAAGCAACGGTCAGCAAGACTCGGCTAGACCCGACACCACGCAACATCAACACGTAGCAACAACAATAGTAATAATACTAATACTACTGCCACTAATAATAATAATAATAATAATAATAATAGCAGCTAACAACCCACACCGCACCACTACACCGACAATAACAATGATAACTGTTTTGGTAAAAAATTTACCGGATCTATGATTTAGATTACGGGTTAAAGCGATCGTCCTATAATTACGGGTTGTCTAAGCGATATCGAACCTATTAAACGGAGAACAACGAAAGAGAGAAAATGACACAAAGTTTTGGTGACGCGGAAACCCGATGTGGGAAAAACCGCGGGGGGAGTCGAAATCCCGCCAATATTCTACTATGAACGGGAAATAGTGAAGAAAAGGAATATAAATACAAGTAATATTGCTATGGTTGTGATTAAAATTGATTGTGAGTGTTTATCGTGATGTATGCTTGGGTGTGTTTGGATGATGATTCGTTGAGGATGAGTTGAGTAAGGTTGAATGTGTGTTGAATGACCTTCCTCTTGCCTTTTATACTGTTATTGAGCTTGGGACCGTTATCCTCCTTAATTGTCCATAATCTTTGCATTCATTCCTCTTTTATTGCCCTTGACCTTTTCTTCCTAGCCGTTGCATTCCTCTTCTCCTGATTTCTCTCCTGCTCTGGTGGCACTACCCTGGAATCTAGGGGGTTGGTTATTTGACTAGGTCTTGTACTTGGGTTAGGGTTACTTTGAGTAGTTGGCTGTCTTCGGCCCATTTCGGGGCTTGGATGCTCTCCGGCCCAATGCTACTGTTGGGTTTTACTTTGTTGATTGGTTGACTTTCTTCGTATCGAATCCTTGACTTTTACGACTTTGGACTTTTCGAGTATTACTTCGTGATTTTTCCCTTTTTGATTTTCTGACTTCTTGACTTTGACTATCGACTCTCGTCTTTTGACCTTTTGACCTTTCGACCTTCCGACCTTTGACCATCCATTTGTAATATGCCACGTCGTGCTCTGAGGATGCGGATTTTTATCCCAAACAAATGCCCCCAAATTTCCGACTAAGCTCATCTTAGGCGGGAATTTCAATTCGCTTGGATCGTAGTCGGTTTGTATGATGATTGATTCTTTGATCCGACCATTCGTCCTAAACCCGAAGATGATGACACTCCACAATTCACTCTATTCTTCCACAAGTGGTCCTTCCCCTTCTCCCCCAGAGGGAGAAAAAAAAAAGTCTGGCAGATACGTTTATGCTTGGCTAGGTTTACTTGACCTCAATCTCTCCTGGTACTCATTTTCGCTTGCTCCCTCCTTCAGGATCCGCTAAACCTCGTGTGTCTCCAGAGCAAGTAGCTGCTAGAAGGCGGGCCGTTGCTACTAGAGTGGTCTTCAAAAGGAAAGTTAGTTCTGTTTCTGCTGGCTTTGCTGGTTCTAGGAGAAGTCGTAACTCGTCCCATCTCTTAGAAATTACTCCTGCAGAGAGTGGACCTCTGGTGGCAGACCTTTCTAAGTCTGCCTCTTATTCTGCCCCCAGATCCGTTGATGAGGTTTCTGCTGAAGTGGTGCTCAAATTTCCTGAAGGCTTTGGTAAGTCTGCAGAGGATATGACTTTCCTGGATCATATGCTACTTCCTGGTCCCAGGTCTGTGCTAGAAGAAGGTTCTCTGAAGGAGTTGGACTTGGTTCGCAGATTGTTGGCGGAGGAATCTGGTTGTAGAGAAGAAGTGACTGGATGAGGAATTTCCTGTGGCGCCTGACCTGGATGCTCTTTCTGATGTGGAGGCAGAGGATCTGATGGAGTCCGCTGATTTCTCATTGCTGATCAGAAGGCGGATGGGCAAGAGAGCGTGGACCCCGGGGGATATTCTGTTGCTGTTCATCAGAGACCCAGGTTTCTGCAGAAGAATCTGCTACAGTTCCGCCTCCACCAGAGGAGAATGTCCAGGCTGTGGACCAAGTTCTGCTGGAGTGATGTTACTCCTCCTTTATTTTCGGCTTGTGAATCCTGCATGGCATGAACTTCCGATTTGTTAGTGTTTGCAAAAAATTCTGTAATGACTTCACCTTTGCTCAGGGGAGCGAAGTGTGTTAGTATTTTGTGGCACTTCGTGCCTTAACAGAAGATCGTAATCGTTTGCTTTTGATCGTGGTTGTTTACGTTTGATTGTAATCGTTTGTTGTAGTTTTGTCTAACTACCTTCTGTTGTATGCATGCCTTATGTTTGTATGGTCGACCTTTGATAATTGGTGGCCTGGGGTCTTGTTTTGCCCACTCAGTCAGAGGTGCCACGCTTTGCGTGGGTGCTGAGTGACGCAGGGGACTTGTATTGCCCTGGTTGTAGGCACTCAGCACAAGACGCATGCCTTCTGTAGAAATTATACACTCCACCAGATTGGTCACCAGTTTTGGTTGAAAAAGCTGACGAAAGATGGTAAAGATGCAATGTTTGAAGGTATATGCGGGAGGAAATCAAACTTTTGAAAATATGTGAAGGAAGAAAATCCAATTTTGAAGACATGTGAAAAGATAATCGAATTTTGAAAACATATGAAAAGAAAATTAAATCTTGAAGACATGTGACAAGAAAATTAAATTTTGAAGACGTGTGAAAAGGAAATTAAATTTTGAAGACGTATGAAAAGAAAATTAAACTTTGATGCAAAAAGGAAACCGAATTCTGATGACACAAAGGAGAGAGTCAAACTCTAAAGGCATACTTGAAGATAAAACATTTGACTTTCAAAAATCACGAAAAAGAAAGCAAAACAGATAGCAGGAGAAAAGGAAAGTTTAAATATATGTTTGCAAGGTTTGATAAGATGAAACCTGGGTTCTGGTGGAGGTGTATCTGGCAGAATAGATGCCATGTTTCTGGCGGCAGTGGCCCATGTTTCTGGCGGCAGTGGCCCATTTAGAAGAAATACTTCTTCAAGTGTACTATATTCCAGGGTTTCTGGATGGTTTCTCCTTCCATGGTCATAAGTCGGTAGGCTCCATTCCCAACTACTTTCTCCACCTGACAAGGTCCTTCCCAATTGTAGGAGAATTTCCCTTCCTGCTGATTTCTGGTGTTCTGGAAGACTTTCCTGAGAACTAGGTCTTTTTCCTGCAGACTCTGATTCTGGCATTCTTGTTGTAGCTCCTGGCGACTGTCTGCCTGTAGGAGGCCATCCTGATTTGGGCATCAGTTTTGAGTTCGTCTATGGTAAGTTGTTCGCCATTTCCACCTGGTTCTTTTCTTCTGACATGGGTAGGCACTCTTACTTCTGAAGGAATGACCACCTCAGCACCAAAGACCAAGCTGAAAAGGTGTCTGTCCTGTAGCCACCTTGGTTGTGCTTCTATCCACTTGGAGAAGTAGTCTGTCATGGCCAACATAAAGACTTTGTTTCCTGGAGTTCTTGGTGACTTGCCAACAATATCCATCCCCTACTTCATGATGAAGGGCCAGGGCGAATTTATTGGCTGCAACGGCTCTGCTGGCTGGTGATTGATTGGTGCATGTTTCTGGCAGGCGTCACACTTCTTAACATATTCCCTCGCGTCCTTTCGTATTGTCGGCCAGTAGTAACCTTGGCGGAGTGCTTTGTTGGATAGACTCTTGCTCCCTGCATGATTTCCACACTCACCATTGTGGAGATCATGCATAACCACCTCTGCCTCCTGCTGACTTAGGCACCTCAAGTATGGTCCGACGGCTGATCTTTTGAACATGATACCATCAATGAGGGTGTACCTGGACGCTTTCATCCTAAAACTTCGGGCTTCCTTCTTGTCTGCTGGCAGAATATTGTTTTGCAGCCATTCTTGGTAGGGTTTTCTCCAGTCTGGGATTCTTTCTTGTTCTGCTGAGGTGCTGCAGACTCCTGCCTTCTGCAGCCACTGCAATCCCTGGTCTGGTGAATTGTCCTCCTGCCTCAGCACCTGGCGTTCCTGTGTGCCTATCCAAACTGCTGGCTCCAGTACATGGACAATGGGTATGGTGGAAACTACGCCTGGTTTGAAGGTTGCCCCCAGGGTGGCTAGGGCGAAATTATTGGGAATCTTGTTGATCCAATCTGTTTCCACGTTCTGGTCTCTAGGGACTTGGTTGATTGAGAAGGCTACGAACCTAAGGGAGAGCTCCTTTGCCACTTCAAGGTAAGACGCCATCTTGGAGTCCTTAGCTAAGATTAGAGCTTTGTATTCTGCCTTGTTACTTGTTGTCCGGAACTCACACCGCACTGCTTGGTCTATGAGATCCCCCTGAGGAGACTTGAGAACTAATCCTGCTCCAGATCCTCGCATGTTGGGGGCACCATCTACATTTAGCTTCCACACTTGTTCGCCTTTGTCTTCCTCAAGGAGGAGGATGATTTTCTCTGCCTGTGTCTGCTGTGCTGGGCTAAAGTCGGATATGAAGTCTGCTAACGCCTGAGACTTGATCGCAGTCCTGGGGACAAATTTCATGTCAAAGCCGCTCAAGTGTATGGACCACTTGGCCATTCTTCCTGATAACTCAGGTTTTCTCATAATAGTTTTGAGTGGATAATTTGTTATTACAGAAATATCATGCAATTCAAGATAAGATCGAAGTTTATAAGACGCTGTAACAAGTGCAAGTACGAGTTTCTCAAGGGATGTGTACCTGGTCTCTGCAGGAAGCAGAGACTTACTAACATAATACACTGGGCATTGTGCTCCTTCGTGCTCACGTACTAATACCGCGCTGACTGCTACCTCGGTTACTGATAAATACAGGAAGAGTGGTTCTCCAGGTTCTGGTTTTGACAGCAGAGGTGGAGTGCTGAGGTAGTGCTTCAGGTCGCTGAACGCCTTCTCGTGCTCTGCTGTCCAATCAAACCTTTGGGTCTTCTTCAGTATATCATAGAACAGTCGACATCTACCTGAGGATCTGGAGATAAATCTCTCTCAGATCTGGAGTTCGTCTTCTCCTGGTCTGCTGGATGCATCTTGATCTGGTTGTACCCATTCTTGTTTAAGTCGGTAAAGTCAACGCATATCCTCCATTTGTCATTCTTCTTTGGGGCTACCATCACATTAGATAGCCACTCTGGGTACTTCACCTCCCTGATTTTTCTAGCAGCCAGCAGACTGTCTACCTCCTGATTTATGACTTGGTTTCTCTCTGGGGCAAACTTCCTTCTCTTCTATTGGACTGGTTTGCAGCTTGGGTACACACTTAGCCTGTGGGTTATAACGCTCGGATCTATACCTACCATATCATCATGCGACCAAGCAAAACAATCCATGTTAGTTTTAATAGTTCAATGAGGTTTTGGCGGATATTACCTGTACGTTCTGACCCAACCAGCACTTTCTGCTCTGAGGGCAGCTTATCCAGGTTGATTCCATCTACCTAAGTCTGAGGTGGTTCGATGTACTCCTCCTGAATGTGTTGGGTTTATGATTGCTATGCTGGATCATAAGTAACTCCTCTAGGATCTGAATCCTCCTCCAGCCTGATGACTGCCAATGCTTTTGTTTGCACCTCCTCAAATGTGGTGCATGGATACCTGGTGAGGTCCTTGTACAACTCTAAATCCTGGTGGAGTCCCTGGCGGAAGGCTTCTATAGCGGTTGCTATGTCACATCTGAGGATGGTCACCTTCTCTTTAATGAATCTGCTAAGGAAATCACGCGTGGATTCTTCGAACTCCGGCACCACCCGGTATAGATCGCTGGTTTGCTTCTCCGGTTTTCTGCTGGTGGCAAACTGCTGGTTGAAAGTATTAACCAAGTCCGCAAAGGAAGTGATACTCCGGTTGGGCAGACTAACGAACCACTGCAGAGCTGCTCCTGACAAGGTGGAGCCAAATCCCTTGCACATGCATGCCTCCTTCAGAGGTCCTGCTGCAGTCACCACCATCATCTTCTGCTTATACTGATTGATGTGATCCAACGGGTCCGCGGTACCATCATAGTGTGTCATGGCAGGTGGCATGAATCCCTTGGGTACAGCGACGCAGGCTAGATCATCAGTGAAGGGCGGATCTGTGTAGCTGTCCCTAGCTGCTCTCTCCAAGGGGCGTGGCATTCCAGCAATCTTGTTGATCAGGTCTCTCAATTCCTTCAGTTCCTGACGATACTGATCTGCTGTGCTGACTGCTCCTGCAAGAGGGTTAGGAGGAGAAAAGCTGAAAGGTGTACCTCCCGACCATGCTCCTCCAGGGTATTGGTGGCTAGAAGGATTAGGCAACGGTGTCTCGTTGATTGTGGACCCAGATTGCCACCATGTTGCTTGCTGGAATGGGACTCCTTCTGGATACAGGTTGTTGACGGGGGTCGCCGTGCCGGTTGGGGCTCCTGGCTGCCATCCTGACTCCTGTTGGATGGGGGTGGCTGCTGACCATGCTCCTCTAGAGGACTGACCGCTGGATGGGGTGACTACTCCTGGTGGGGTTACAGATTGTCATCTGGGCGCCTGATGAATAGGGGTACCTGTAAGAGACAGTGAGTTAGTTCCTCGATTTTCGATGCTAGAGAAGGAATTACCTGTGATGTGAGATCTGTCGGATGTGGGGCCGTAAGACAGGTAGCCTAGCCTTCGAGGCTCAACGACTGGGTCTGGTGGAGCGAATCCTAGCTCCAGTCTGGTGACCAATTCTGAGGGAATCTCCCTGGTGGCACGTCTGCTGGCTGTTGGTTCCATGCGGGTGCTGGGCTCTCCTCTAGGCATCAGGAACAGCATCTCTGGTGACGGCTGGACCGATGTGGCTGGAGTCTTGTCTGCTGCCGAGATCCGAGCCCTGATTTCTTGGTTGTCCTTCTGTAGAGTTTCCACCGCCTGCTGCAGAGCGCTGATCCCCTGGAGCACATCCTTCAGGGGGTCTGGTGAGGCTGAGATTCTGGAGAAGTCTTCAAGTGACCCTCCTTGAACCGCTGTTTTGGATGAAGCGCCTTCTCTGCTGGTCCTAAAGGGATTGGACATTTTCGACACCTTAGGCACGTGAGGTGGTCCTGAGGCTACTGGTACGTGTCCTGCTGCCAGACTGGTAGAGACTGCCTGGGTAAGGGGTGCGAAGATTGATCCTGATGGCCCTAGTGGCGATTCTCCTCTAGCAGGCTGAATTGATGCTCCTAGGCTGCTAGAAAGATTTCGATCGGATTCGGACATGACGATACGAGATTGCTTCACTGTAGGATGTAGCTTATAGGAAATGATCACTTTGCCCCACGGTGGGCGCCAATTTGTTTTGGTAAAAAATTTACCGGATCTATGATTTAGATTACGGGTTAAAGCGATCGTCCTATAATTACGGGTTGTCTAAGCGATATCGAACCTATTAAACGGAGAACAACGAAAGAGAGAAAATGACACAAAGTTTTGGTGACGCGGAAACCCGATGTGGGAAAAACCGCGGGGGGAGTCGAAATCCCGCCAATATTCTACTATGAACGGGAAATAGTGAAGAAAAGGAATATAAATACAAGTAATATTGCTATGGTTGTGATTAAAATTGATTGTGAGTGTTTATCGTGATGTATGCTTGGGTGTGTTTGGATGATGATTCGTTGAGGATGAGTTGAGTAAGGTTGAATGTGTGTTGAATGACCTTCCTCTTGCCTTTTATACTGTTATTGAGCTTGGGACCGTTATCCTCCTTAATTGTCCATAATCTTTGCATTCATTCCTCTTTTATTGCCCTTGACCTTTTCTTCCTAGCCGTTGCATTCCTCTTCTCCTGATTTCTCTCCTGCTCTGGTGGCACTACCCTGGAATCTAGGGGGTTGGTTATTTGACTAGGTCTTGTACTTGGGTTAGGGTTACTTTGAGTAGTTGGCTGTCTTCGGCCCATTTCGGGGCTTGGATGCTCTCCGGCCCAATGCTACTGTTGGGTTTTACTTTGTTGATTGGTTGACTTTCTTCGTATCGAATCCTTGACTTTTACGACTTTGGACTTTTCGAGTATTACTTCGTGATTTTTCCCTTTTTGATTTTCTGACTTCTTGACTTTGACTATCGACTCTCGTCTTTTGACCTTTTGACCTTTCGACCTTCCGACCTTTGACCATCCATTTGTAATATGCCACGTCGTGCTCTGAGGATGCGGATTTTTATCCCAAACAATAACGACTCGACAACAACAAACTCACGACTCAGCACCATAACAACAACCTACGTAAGCCATGCTACACCGACATCCATCCTTCACCAATAACTGCTAACCCCACGACGGTAACACTAACGCACACAATAGGACAACAACCCGACCCAACTATGCTAACCACAACCACCCTACAATCCATCTCCGGCCATCACTATTTTGACATTAATATTCGGTAACGATGCTACAGAACAAAGATGTGTTGCATATCTAGGGTTCTCGTGTTTTCATTCTCTTGCTCTGTGTGACGATTATAAGTGCAGGTTGAACGGTTTGAAGACGACAAAAGGAGGAGGTTGGTGTTGTAAGTAGAAAGGCGAGCAGGTTGACAGCGTAGTGTTTAAAGACGATGAAGGAGGTCAAATGATGGGTCTTATTATTAATTTTTTTATGAGGGTTTGGAGAGTGTATGTGGGGGTATACCTATTTTCTTTCGTTTTGTTTTTAGTTGGGCCCGGTTAAGTTGGCCTCGGAAACTTGGTTCGACCCACTCACTATATATAGACCATTACTTCTTTGTAGGGACCCGATTGATATGAATGATGGATATAAGAAATTAGATGAAACGAAATAAGTCGGGTCACGGGTTTAATACTATACGGTATTGTTGGAGTAAAGGCTTGTAAGTCTAATGGTGCATAAGTTGCTATCCCACATCGGTGGTGGGTAGTAACTAACACTATCTTATTTACTCCTTTTATTCCTCTTATTTCCTTTTGTGTGTTGAGTGGGACTTTTGTGGAGGATGGTGGACTTGGGCTTGAACATGAACACACGCATGTTAACTCGACTTGACTTTGTCTCGTGTTTGGGTGGTATACCTAGAGACCGTTTTGGGCCTCTGTTAGATGGGTTGTCCAGGTTCAGTTGGTTTGTGAATGTCCAAGTTCATCCGCCTGTTGTAAATCCTCCACTTATTGGCAATATTTTGTTTTAATGCATTGATTTGCATTAACAAGAGGAGCGTTTGTTTTTAATGCATTGATTTGCATTAACAAGGGGAGCGTGCTGGTCATTCAGCTCCATATATATATATATATATATATATGTTGCCATCTCGCTGGTCTTCATACACAAAAAAAAAATATCATTTTTCTTCCTCCTATTTCTCCTACAATTTGAAAACTGTTGTTATTATTATTATTATTATTCGTGTAACAATGTCGTCCGTTTTATCAAAAACTATTCCTGACCTGTCAAAATTGGAACCCCTTGATGGTAACAATTACAGACGATGGTCACAAAAATTATTGATGTTTTTTGAGCAATTAGAGATCGATCATGTTCTGTTTAACGACCCTCCTATTCCTATGTCCATTAACAACGCCACGGAGGCTACTCCACCTTTAATTTCTTTCATAAATAAAAATGAGGAGTTGGTCAAGAAATATGAGAAAGATAATAAAACGGCTAGGTGTCATATACTCAATCATATGACTAATACTCTTTTTGACTTATTTATGGTCCATAAGTCAGCTAAATTTATTTGGGAGTCGTTGGAGAAAAAATATGGGGCTGACGATGCTGGAAAAAAGAAATATGTGGTGGGTCAATGGCTAAATTTTCAAATGGTTGACGATAAACCAATTATGGATCAAGTCCATGTTTACGAAAATTTATGTAGCGATGTTGTTAATGAAGGAATGAAGTTAGATGAAGTTTTCCTTGCTAATGTTTTGTTGGAAAAATTCCCCCGTTCTTGGAGCGATTATAGAAATCAGCTGAAACACAAAAAGAAAGATTTGTCACTCCAAGAGCTAGTTATCCATATGAGAACCGAGGAGGCCAATCGTCTAAAAGATAAATCACTTAGTTTGTCCCTCAATCCCGTTAAAGCTAATCTCGTTGAAACCGGTGGGTCTTGTAAGGGAGAGAACAAGAAGGGAAATAAGGGGAACAAGGGAAATACTAAGGGTGGTGGAGGCAAGGATCAGGGGAATAAAAACAAACAAAATCAAGGAAAATACACCAAGGCCGTCCCGAAAATTCAGAAACCAAATACTAATCTGGTGTGCTTTGTATGTGGTCAACCAGGTCACAAAGCTTATCAATGCCCCCAGAAAAAAGGTGGTCATGTTGGCCAAGTTAATCTTGCTGAAACAGATAACGACATCATTGCAGCTGTCGTGGTTGAGGCAAATCTGGTGGCAAATGCTAGTGACTGGATTCTGGATACTGGAGCTTCAAGGCATCTCTGTGCTAACAAGGAGCTGTTCGCCGAATTTGAAGCTGTAGATGATGGTGAATGTGTCTACATGGGTAACTCCTCCTCCGCTGTTATCACAGGAAAAGGCAAGGTGTTTCTTAAACTTACCTCAGGGAAGACTCTTGCCCTTAGTAATGTTTTGTATGTTCCTTCATTGCGTAGAAACCTAGTGTCTGGTGCCTTACTTAACAAAGTTGGGGTAAAACTTGTTTTTGAGGCTGACAAGGTTGTAATGTCTCGCAATGGAGACTTCGTGGGCAAGGGCTATCTTAGTGGGGGTCTGTTTGTGCTGAACGTTGATATTTCTACCATTAATAATAATTCTTCTTCTGCTTATATTGTTGAGTCTATTGATGTGTGGCATGGTAGACTAGGTCATGTGAATGTTGAGTCTATTAAAACACTCAAGTCTATGTCGCTTATCCCGTCATTATCTTCAGAAGTGTTTACAAAATGTTCTAGTTGTGTAGAGGCTAAATTTGCTAAGAAGCCAAATAAACCTGTTAAAACTAGACATACAGACCTTCTAGAGTTAATTCACACCGACCTAGCAGACTTTAAAAGCACTATGAGCAGAGGAGGCAAACATTACTATGTCACTTTTATCGATGATTGTTCTAGGTACACTAAAGTGTATTTACTTACACATAAAAGTGAAGCTGAAGATATGTTTGTTAAGTTTAAAAACGAGGTAGAAAATCAAATTGATAAGAAGATTAAAAGAGTTAGGTCCGATAGGGGTGGTGAATATGGCTCTAATTATTTAATAGACTTTTGTGAGAAATATGGTCTAATTCATGAGAAAAGTCCACCTTACACACCCCAATCAAATGGAGTAGCTGAACGTAAAAACAGAACTTTAAAGGAAATGATGAATGCTATGCTTTTAAGTTCTGGCCTTTCTGATGACATGTGGGGGGAAGCGGTTTTGTCTGCCTGTCATATTCTTAATAGGGTACCTCATAAGAAACTAGACAAGACACCCTACGAGTTGTGGAAGGGTTATGCTCCCAACCTTAGTTACCTGAGAGTGTGGGGGTGTTTAGCTAAAGTAGGTTTACCTAATTTTAGGAGGCCCACTATAGGACCTAAAACCTATGATTGCGTTTTCATTGGATATGCTCAAAATAGTGCTGCATTATAGATTTATGTCTTTAAGTGATCGATCTATTTCTGAAGCTAGAGACGCTGAATTTTTTGAGCATGTTTTCCCATTAAAGAAAGATGTTGCATCATTGCCTGAATTGTCTATATTGCCTGTTAATCCTGCTGATAGTTCCATGCATGCTAGGAGTAGTACCTCTGTTGATCATGATGTTGAACCTAGAAGGAGTAAAAGGCCTAGAATTGAGAAAGATTTCGGCGATGATTTCATTACAACTTTCTTAACTGAAAATGCATGTGATTTTTGCACGTGTGATGAGTTTGTTTCTGCCTTTTTAATGGAAGAAGATCCAAAAACTTATAATGAGGCTATGAGGTCTATTGATGCTAACTTCTGGAAAGAGGCCATTAAAAGTGAACTAGACTCTATTGTTTCAAATCAGACTTGGGAGTTAACTGATTTACCTAAAGGGTGTAAGCCGATTTCCAGTAAATGGTTATTTAAAAAGAAACTTAGACCCGACGGTACAATAGAAAGGTTCAAGGCTAGACTTGTGGTAAGAGGCTTTACACAAAAGAAAGATATTGACTACTTTGATACTTACTCACCTGTGACCAAAATTTCCACCATTAAAACTCTAATCGCTTTAGCTGCTATTCATAATCTTGTAATACATCAGATGGATGTAAAAACAGCTTTTTTGAATGGAGACTTAAAGGAAGAGATCTATATGTCACAACCCGAGGGGTTTGTGGTTAAAGGTCAAGAGAGTAAAGTGTGTAAACTGAGAAAATCTCTATACGGTCTGAAACAAGCACCGAAACAGTGGTATGAAAAATTTCACAACACCTTGATTAAAGATGGCTACATTACCAATAATTCTGATTCATGTGTGTATTCAAAGATGTTTGGATCAGATTGTGTGATTATTTGCTTGTATGTTGATGACATGCTAATAATTGGTAAGAATTTATTTGTCGTAAATAAAACCAAACAGTTCTTGTCATCGCAGTTTGAGATGAAAGATTTAGGGAAAGCTGACGTTATCTTGGGAGTTAAGATTATCCAAAACTCTAATGGAATCGCCCTAAGTCAGTCTCATTATGTGGAAAAGGTGTTGAGAAAATTTGACCACTTTGATGTTGAGCCTTCTAGAACTCCCTATGATCCTAGTGTTCACCTGTGTAAAAATTTGGGCGAAAGTGTCTCCCAAGTAGAATATGCTAAAATCATAGGAAGTGTGATGTTTCTCATGAACTGCACTAGACCTGATATTGCTTATGCTGTAAGTAGACTCAGTAGATATACTCATAACCCTAATAGTGAACATTGGAATGCTTTGAGTCGTTTGCTACGATATCTGAAAGGTACTTGTGATCTATGCCTGCATTACGGTACGTATCCTGCTGTGTTAGAAGGTTACAGTGATGCTAACTGGATCAACAGTAACCCAGAAATCAGTTCAACTAGTGGTTATGTGTTTACCATAGGTGGAGGTGCTATCTCGTGGAAGTCTTCAAAGCAGACTTGCATAGCAACCTCCACTATGGAATCTGAGTTTATTGCTCTTGAGTTGGCAGGACAAGAGGCAGAGTGGCTGAG
This sequence comes from Agrostemma githago, assembly GCA_958450325.1. Taxonomy (NCBI): domain Eukaryota; kingdom Viridiplantae; phylum Streptophyta; class Magnoliopsida; order Caryophyllales; family Caryophyllaceae; genus Agrostemma; species Agrostemma githago. Next base: position 40,915,853 of record OY288239.1, read on the forward strand.
AAACTTGCTAGCAGACATGCCGTTGTGGGGGGGGACAGGTTGCACCAGTCTCCTTGCACTGTGATTCACAAGCAGCAATTGGCGTTGCTAAGAATGATGTCTACAATGGCAAGAAAAGACATATTCGAATCAGGCATGGTGTGGTTAAACAATTCCTGAAAAATGGAGTAATTGTTGTGGACTATGTGAAGTCCGAAAGCAACCTTGCTGATCTTTTTACAAAAGGATTGCCACGGAGAGTAGTCCGTGAATTGTCGAGGGGAATGGGACTTAGGTTCTTAAGTCAAAGCAGTGTATGATTTGACATGAACCAAAGAACTATTCCTATGGCATTTAATCCATAGCCTTTATGGTGGTGCTGGTTGAGAAGCATTTGATGGATTTGTGAATTTGTTTTACAGGATGGACTCCTACGTCCTTAATGGTTCTAGTGAGAAGTGCTATTGAGAAGTACTTGAACCACCTATACGGGTGAGACGGTTTGGCCGCCGTCTATGTCAGACTTCGTAAAAGTCTTACTAAAACACTCGTTATACCGAGGTAAACGCATGGCCTTGTAAAAGCGTTGCACATTGAAATTGCGGAACATGCACGATTTGAAGGTATGATATGTGTTGTGAGGGTCTCAACCGAAAATCAGTAAGGAATTCAAATCGAAAGATATTCTCTTATCAGATATAAGTTGTTGCCTCATTTTCACTAAAGTGTCAATTCAAGTCGAAAGACATTGATACCTAAGTATCCAAGCCTTCCTTAACCCAGAATTTCCTTTCCCCGTTTCTTCCTTCGCCTTTAGTGGGGGATTGTTGGAGTAAAGGCTTGTAAGTCTAATGGTGCATAAGTTGCTATCCCACATCGGTGGTGGGTAGTAACTAACACTATCTTATTTACTCCTTTTATTCCTCTTATTTCCTTTTGTGTGTTGAGTGGGACTTTTGTGGAGGATGGTGGACTTGGGCTTGAACATGAACACACGCATGTTAACTCGACTCGACTTTGTCTCGTGTTTGGGTGGTATACCTAGAGACCGTTTTGGGCCTCTGTTAGATGGGCTGTCCAGGTTCAGTTGGTTTGTGAATGTCCAAGTTCATCCGCCTGTTGTAAATCCTCCACTTATTGGCAATATTTTGTTTTAATGCATTGATTTGCATTAACAAGAGGAGCGTTTGTTTTTAATGCATTGATTTGCATTAACAAGGGGAGCGTGCTGGTCATTCAGCTCCATATATATATATATGTTGCCATCTCGCTGGTCTTCATACACAAAAAAAAATCATTTTTCTTCCTCCTATTTCTCCTACAGGTATTAGAAATGGTTTAGCGAAATAGGTCAAACTAAACGGGTTAACCAATTATATATACTACTACCCATTAATGAACTTGTAATACACGACAGGTATCACAGGTCTCAAGAAAGTTGAAATCATGAGTGAAAAGCTGAAACCAAGTGAAGATAAGACTCCTCTAGGCTAAATTGACAAGGTGAGTGAAAATAAAGGCAATATTTGGGAGAAAGAGATAGATGCCTTAGAACTCGCTTTGAATGACAAGTTAGGGGAGCCTATTGAGGAATTTGAAGATGCTATGCTAGACCAAACCATTGAAGAAATTGAGGCCGCCCTCAAAGGCCTTGAATTTCTTCATGGTGAGAATTCTAGTAAGAATGACGATGAAGTTTCTCCTAACCATTGAAGAAATTGAGGCCGCCCTCAAAGGCCTTGAATTTCTTCATGGTGAGAATTCTAGTAAGAATGACGATGAAGTTTCTCCTAAAGCCTCCAAAGAAGAAAACTTGATGCCTTCACCTCCTTTATCAATCACACTTGTTTCATGTCCAATGTTTCGTAAGGTGGTTGATAAATTGGACCCTGTCGAGCGGCGAAAAAGAATTTTATACTTAATCCCGTAGAAGAAGCAACACCCTTAGAGTATGATCTCCCAAACCATAATGCCAATCATGACCTTAGACCACTATACCTACCGAATGGTCATAATAGTCGTTGCCTTGTTGGTTGGAAAGACCCGGGAGATCATGAGAAACCCGGGCATGGAGAATTAGATGATCGCTTCTTGCTTCCGACTTGGAAGCTTTTGATGATAGCTTGGCTCGGCTACATGAGCCTTCATGAAGATGTTGCTAGACCATTTGATTTACTCCTCCGAACCCTTGAGGGCTATGGGGTCGTAGACGATGAAAGTGACAAAATTTGAAGTTCCCCTAGGACCGTGACCTTGTAAATAGCTCTTTCCCTTTCTTTATTTGTTTTTTTAATTATTTTCCTTCCCTTCTTTTAACTTCTCAGTGATTTGTGTTTGTTTGTGCTTGGAATTAGTGTGAGTTATTTGGAATTTTTCCATGACAGTGTGAGGAAGGGTTTAATGATTTTGTGTGGTTAATGATTAGAATTGAATACTCGAGATTCGTTGAAGGTTGAAAAGTTGAAGGGTGCAACATGCTTGGTCGGAAATTTTGACACGGGGGATGATCCTGAGGGTGGTGCTTATCATTGATTTGGAGAGTCAATATGATCAAGAAGAATGAAGCTACTAAGGGTGGACATGGTCATGTCACATGGGACATGACCATATCGCTACATGGGCATGTCGAGATTGGACATGGTAGGGTTGAAGAATGCACCAAAATAACATCCTACTACCTTGCAACATGGCCATGTCGAGGCCGACTTGGCCATGTCAGGGGCGACATAGTCGTGTCGCATATGTCACGAAACTGTAGGCCGACATGGTGGTGAAGGCCAGGGAGACAACCGTGTCGGGTTCCTAGCCTGCCCATTTCGTTTTTCTTGCAATACTCGAACCAGCCCCCCCTAATAATACCAAAACCCGACTTTCCTCTTTCGCATATTCATCTTCATCACCCTCCTCACTACAAACCATTTGAAAAAAATTTAAACCGAAAAATTCTCTTTAGTTTTCTTTATTTTATTTTTTTAGCTTAATCGGTCGAATTTAGTTGGAATCGGGCGAAAGGGGGGCTAGGTAACTTGATTACACTTAGTCCTTCCCTCCCTTTCCTTTTTATTTTCTTCTTTTTATTTTTACTTTTCCCATATCCATATCTTTTCTAGACTCGGGTCTAGGTGACGTGATTAAACCAAGGCCCGACCCATTCCACCCCTTTTTTTCAATTTTATTTTTGTTTTTCATTTTATTTTCATTATTCTTTTTTTAGTGTCTTCCACACACTATCGATCGAGCATGAGGACATTGCTCGGTTTAAGTGTGGGGGAGCGATATCTTAGTCTTAGTTTAGTTTTAGTTTCTTAGTTTTTTCGAAAAAATCTTAAAATCCCTAAAAATTTGAAAAAATCAAAAATATTTTCTTTTGTGTCTTTTTTCGTTGTGTCTTTGTGTTGTATATTTGTGGTTTGCGTTGTGTGTTTGCCTCCCCATTTCCTTGTAGGTTGCTTGATCGCCGTAAGTTTCGGAAAGCTCTCGGACATCCGGTAATATCCTTCTATTTCTTTCTTCTTTTTCCTTTGCGAAGTTTGGAGGATGTTTTGTGATGGTGGATGCTCGGGTAGATCTTTGTGGAGTTTGAGGTTGATTTAGTGGCTTGTATGGATTGTTCGGGGTGGTGTTTGCTTGTTTTATGTTTTTTATTCATTTTGTGTATTTTATTTTTATTTTATCTCGTATAGTTTGTGTCTAGTGTAGAAAGGTTTTCAAAAACCCGGTTTTGAGGCTAATGCGCTAGTGTTTACTTTCCCTTTCTAGAGACTCAAATCGATTTTTTGGACTTTAGTCTAGTAGGATGACCTTAAATCACAGGATCAAAAACCCCGGGGAACGCTCACAGTCACAGGATCAACATCCTAACTGTTCTGGCCCTTTGATCAAGATGTCATTGGGAATGCACCTAGCCTACACCTAGACTTCTTCTACCTCTTTAAACTTCATGCTCATCCTTTTCAAAACCCCTTTAGCAACCTCCCCGCTTTTTCCATTTGTGTCAATGTGGCCCTCGGGGTCTTATTCAAGATTGCTCCTGATTTTCCAATGGTGTAATTGCATTGGAAGCCATTTGAAAAATCCAAATGACGACCCTTTTTCCATTTTGTTTTCTTAGATTTTCTTAGCCGGAATCGAGCGGAATCTGGACTAGGTGACTTGATTACACCTAGCCCGCTCGCCCCTTTTCCACCTTTCCCCTCTCTTCCATCCTCTATCTTAGCACGGGTCTAGATGGCGTGATTACACCTAGGCCCCCCTTTCTTAAGTTCTTTTTTTTTTATTATTATTTTATTATTTTACTATTTTTTTCTTCTTTTTCTTTCTAGCTCGAGTCTAGGCGACGTGAGTACGCCTAGGCCCGCCCCTTTTCTCTAGTCTCTTTCTTTTCTCACACCTTTTAATCGGGCATTGTGGACATTGCTCGGTTTAAGTGTGGGGGAGAGTCATTTCTCTCTTTCTTTTCTTTTTTTGTTCAACAATTTTTGAAAAAGCCCCTAAAAATTTAAAAAATTGAAAATCCGAAAACATTTTCTTTTCATTTTTCTTCTTTTTGAGTCTTTGCATATATATGTTGTGTGTGCCTCATTTCGCTCCCTTTTCTCATAGGTATACCATTCGCCCCTGGTTAAAGAAGAATCGCGAAGCGTCCCGGTAACATCATTATATCTCTTTCCCTCTTACCCCCTTTTTAATTTGTGTGGAGGTGGATGAGTTTTTTGTGTGATTGTGGGTGCTCGGGTGCAGCTTTTTGGATTTGGTGGTTGCTTGCTTTGCTTGTGGAAAAGTTGGAGTTGTTGTTTTGTTTTTGCTCTTTTGTGTGTCCCATTTTCTATGCTTTGTATAGTTTGTCTAGGATAGAGTTCCAAAAACCTGGCCATGTGATTCGGGCGCAAGTGCTTCTTATTTCCTCGTTATCGACACATTTTGATTTGTGGACGCTATTCTAGTAGGATGACCTTGAAGCAATGTTTGTATTGACCCTCTGCCTTGAGTCCATCTTTTCTACTAGAAGTTTACACCGAGATTTGCATTTGACCACTGATAAGTGTGGTTTGTAGTGCCTATTTTTTAGTGTTTTGGTCCCTTTTTCCTCGTTGAATCGCTCCTTGGGAGCGGTTTAGGGGCTTCTTATGCTTCCTTTAGTTCATTTCAGGTTCCCGAGACCGATTTGGAAGAGTTGGAGCGATTCCGACTCTATACATACACATTTTGGAGCCAACGGAGTAAAGGAACGACGACTCGATGCTTTGGAATCGATCCCGAGACCTTGGGACCCAATCCAGAGCCTCCGAGACCCGATCCCGAGTTCCGAGAATCGATGGGAAGTTCATATGAAGCAAGGAGGGACCAAAAGGATCATATTGGAGGCCTACAAGACTCATCCCCGACGGGTATGCACCTCATCCCGTCGGGGATGAAGTGCGCTTTCAGAGGTGCTACTGCAAGGCCGTCCCGGTCGGGACCAACCCGTCTCGGTCGGGATGGTGGGTCCGTCCCGGTCGGGTTGAACCGGTCCCGATCGGGACCTTGTGCTGTAGCCCGCATTTCTTTTCTTTCATCTCCCTTCCATTTGTAACCCTATAAATACCCCCCTTTTGTATTAAGACACCATCTTAGCTTATGTTCTTCACTTCACATAAAACCCTAGACTATTTTTAGTTTAGATTAGTGTAGATTAGTCGGTAATTAGTAGTTAATCTTAGTTTAGTACTTGTATTAAGGGAATTCTTCAAGATCCTTCCAAGATTGACAACCTTGGTGGGTTGTTTTGGGTTTTCTCCATTAATGCAAGTTTCAATCTTTCATCTTCACTAGTTTGGTACAATCTTCTTCTCCTTTTACTCTTTATCTTGTTTGATTCATCCAAGTTTACATCTTTGATTGTTGTGTTGTTCTTAGTTCATCTTTTTCACTAGTATCTTTATGTATGTTTTGATGTTTATGTTGATTCTTCTTGTTTATGTTACTTGTAGTTTGATTATGTTAGAGTAGTGTTCTTGCTAGGGTTAGTAGGGTGATTAGAGTGTTAATTGGGTGATTAAGGGTTTGTTGGAGATGTTGGTGGAAGATTTGGGTTTCTTCTTGAGTGATGCATATTACATGTTTGTTGGAATGCTTGAATGACTAAGTAGGTTAGAATGCTTGTTTTTTCTTGCCTTCCTTTGTCATGTGTGTCGCCGGATGGGTTCCATGAAGAACCTCTAGGTCGGTCTAAGTTAGATTACCTAGATTACCCTACTACCGCCTTCACTCTAACTCCTCCTTGATCATTCCGTTACCCCTTTGACCCCGACCTAATCCTAGCCCGTTTTCCTTGTTTGTTTCTCCGGCACTTTAGTCTTAGTCCAGCCTTCTCTCCCTCTTATCATTCTCTAGCTTAGTTCGTTGACTTAGTCTCGTATTTGGGCGACCTTAGTCTAGGCTATACATTACCGTCCCCGTGGATTCGACCCGACTTGCCCTATCTACCGTAGGAATAGCCGGTTAATTATTTGGTGGCGGGATCCGCGACAAAATCCCTTCCCGTCAATTTGGCACCGTTGCCAGGGACGGTGCTAGTTTAGATTTTGTTTTCCTAGTTACTTGACTTTGTCTTTGTGTTTGTGTTTTTCTTTTTTCTTTTGGTTACCTTGCTTCTTGTGTGTGTGTGGTTTATTTCTCTCTTGTCTAGTGCCCAAAAAGCACTAGACTTCTCACGTTTGTTCTTAGTCTACAATTTGTGCTTAGAGGTGGTGACTATCTTCTTCTTGCGACTTAGAGCCGCTTTAACGGACGGTTGCTAGAATGAGTGGTTTCCAACCGGGTATGAGCTATGATTTTCGAGCGAGCATGGGGTTTGATCTAAACTCCACACACTCGGGAGCCGATATGAGCTACTCCTCTTATTCCATGAACCAAGGGTATGACATGACGTCCCCCTACCACTATCAAGCTTCTTGGGGTAATCAAGATGGGTATGATCCTCAAGAGTATGGAAATGGCTACCAACAAGTGAATGACTATCAATCCTACGATCAAGGTGGCTATTACTCAAGCTATGATTGTGAACCCACCATGTTCAATCAAGATTCACCTTATGGAAGCCAATACCCCCAAGACCCACCATATTACCCTCCACCCCAACCACAATATGAACCCCATGACCCACAATACTACCAATCACCTCAACCTCACTACCAACAATATGATGCCCCACCCCTTGGGCATCATCAAGACACCATGTTTAATCAAGATTATCAAGATTATCATCAAGATTATCAAGATTATCAAGGAGCTTAACAAGACCCCAATGATCACCAATTACCCGACACGGAGGTGTTTCATTCTATGCTTCAAATGCAAAAGAGCATTCAAGAAATGGCCATTCAATTGCAAAAAGAACAAGCGGAATTAATGGCCCAAATGCGAAGGGCAAACGAGGCGAGGGATGGTCGATTAAATGCATTATCGGTTCAAACCGTAATGTATTTATCCCGAACATCGCAATTAGATGAAGGGTGCCCACTTGAGAAAGAGGAGAAACCTAATCACGAAGCCGCTAACGTTGTTCCCTTTGATAGAGAGATTTGCTTTGAAGAACCTCAATCGTCTACCCAAAAAGAGACGAATGAGGAGATGACCCTCGCTGAAGACAACATTGGTGAGGAATTGGAGGAGGATAGTGAGTTGGATGGTTTGGTAGAGTTTGTGAGGATGTTGGGTGAAATTGTTAGCCTCGAGTTGCCCTTGTGCGAGAATGTGGATAAGCGTCAAGAGCCCCTTGTATGTGAACCGAGCAAGGACTTGGAAGAGATTGAAACCGCCGGTAGAAGTTTCGATCCTCTTCTCCAAGATGATGTGGGGCCGAGTGATGAAGATGGGGAACCACAACTTGAGGAAAGTGTGGGCGTGTACATCGAGGAGATGAGGCCAAAACCGCTTTTTGTGCCTCGTTTCTTGGAGATGAAGCTTGCTAATGATTGGAGGCGATGCCTAGGGAGGAAGAGGCCGGTGAAGCTCGTAGGATGGATAGACCCCGGAGATAACATGAATGATGACGATGGGTCTTTTGATTCTATACTTATTGAGCTAATACAAGTTTTCGAGCTGAATCCTAAGTTTTTTAGTTTAAATATTTATGTGATTTAGCTTGACAATTTTACATTAAAGCTCAGAAAGTTTATAACAAAGTTAAAAAACTTTGTGATAACATTCAAAATCATAAACCCAGTTGTACATAGAGCTATGTATAACTTATTGTATAATCTACACATTGAACAAAGTTTAGGGCGAATTATAAGATAACGGTCAAGCCAACCGATAAGAGGAGTAAAGATAACACAAGACATATCAGATAATAAGGAAAAGTGAAACAGAAAAGAAACGTAAGGAAACCATCACCATAAACTTCAATCATAATGTAATATATGAGTACACAACTAATAATGAAAAATGATAGAACAAAACTAACGAAGACAAGTGTGAAACATGGAGATTATAAACAAGCACAACAAAGGGCAAGAGCAACAAACTCAACAATGTAGACGAGAGGAAACAAAAGAGAAGCTAGCACAAAGTCAAACAATAAAATATGACACATTCGGGCCTCCGGTCCACTATTTGTATAACTTCACGTACAAAAACTGAGAAAACAAAAAATATAAAATAGGGGAGAAGAAAAATGGAGATAGATGTTAGAGTACTGTCTTATATTTTATACACTATATATATTACGGAATAAAATTTAAAACCCAAACAAATTATCTTCCATCCATCATTTATCTAATACTATTTTCTAATAACGCCATGTGTTCTGCTTTGATTGGGTAAAACAACTAAAATAACCGACAAACAAAATTAAGAAATGAGAGATATGAGAGGCAATCTATTAACAAATTTTTTAATTAAAAAAACTCAATCAATTAAGAAAGAAGAGAGAAAAGAGGAGAAACTCCTTAGCTCCCACCTCGCTTCATCTTCCCCTTCTATTCATCTTTTCTTTCCATAATTTATTCATAAGTGTATTATCACCTACAACAATGGATACAAAAATTATTACAGAGCATGAACCTTAATATGACACCCAAGTGTCCAACCAAAGCGACCCAATTAGACCTGCAACCAAACCTCAATATGAAGTACCACCCAAACAAAATTAGAGTTTGCGGTAAACACACCAATTAAAAAGGAGAAGAGAAAGCCAGATAAGGGGTAAGTGAACAATTATTTTGTACATCAACTACAAGTACATTGTTTGTATTTTTAAAAACAAAACTAACACACCCAAATGTGTTATAGACTTGAGGTGATAGTAAAAGAAGTAAGCAATTGTAACAATAGAAACCATGGAAGAAAATAGGCCAAAATTTGAAAATCTTAACTAAAGACGTGAGTGAGAAAAAAAACTAAGAAAGATCAAAGTCATAATTCAATATGATTACGTTCTCCAATAAAAGAAAAAAATGAATTATTAGTTATTATGCATTAAATCTTATAGCATTATATCTCATTTTCGTCAATAATCACTCACTTACGTTCTGATTTCGGCACTTTCAGTCCACCCTATTTTCCCTGGCATTCATTTAACATACATGTCATATATATTTCCGTAACTTGGATCGTTAAATCTTCCTAAGCTCTGTCCTGTTCACAATTTACGAATGTCTGCGAAAGTAAATAAACCTACAAAGAAATGAAATCAAAACAAAAAATGAATAAATAATAAAATAAATATTGGACAATGAGTCAAAAATACGGAACTGCGATTTATAAAGTCCATAAAGCAATATAGTCCCGTGCGGTGCACGGGTATGGCGACTAGTGAATGAATAAAAGATTGAAAGGTTTCTAGCATAAATGGTCTCTTAAAAATTGATGAGAACCATGCAACCAAGGCTTGCATGAGCCGACCAAGTGGATAAATAAGGGGTGAAAGTTTATGCATGCCAATGCATGTATCATTAAATAAATGAGAAGAAAATATCTTAATCCTTAAGAAATGTTTATAAAAGAAAGGGTAATAGTGGTGTATGACAAGGGTCATGGTCCAATTGAGTATAAAAGAGTCCAAAAATAACTGTAGGTTGGTAAAAAGAAGAATCGTAAAATCGTTAAAGGTATTTCAAAGCATTTTGAGTAACCTCGCGTTGGAAAATAGTTATTTACAAAACTTCGTAATAAAATCATCAATGGCTAAACTTTTATAAATAAAAATATTCCTTAGTTGAAAATATTATATAAATATATTTGGACATTTGTTGGAAACGAAATAGCTTAAATCTGAGTTTAAAAACGTTAATTCGTAGAGAAGTAGAATTCTTTGCGGAAAAATAATTAGTTTACGAAGAAAATCGAATAAATAGATTTAAAAGAATTAAAATCTTTTAAAATAAAAATAATTATCATTAGACTTGAAAATGAAAGTAAAGGCTGGAAAAATGAAGAAACGTAAGGTCGAAATGTGATAGAGTTATGACGAAGTCGTAGCGGAAAGGATAAAAGTGCTAGGAAAATAGCGGGTGTTACAATCCTCCCCACTAAAAGAAAGTTTTGTCCTCGAAACTAAGAATATGCAGAAATGAAATGGAGATCATCTTACTCGAAAAGATGAGAATACATATGTCGCATAAAAATTTGGTTTAAATGAAAATTTTACAACACTCAAAGTGATACGAAATCGAATGCAAATATTTATTCTAAGAGGAAACAGGGCTAAGCTACCCGAAGTTTAAAATCTCTTAATTAATGAAATCATAAAGTAAAGTTTATTTCATAAAATAACGACGTCAAATAACATTTGTAAACAAACTCGAAGGAAATGGGGTAATTAAAACATTTTCAAACTAAAAGTAAAACAATTTGATTAAAAAATTCGATAATATTTCGTTTTATTACGAAACAAAATTTAGTTTTGAGAAATCAAATTTTGTAGTTAGTAAAAATCGAACCAGTCATCAAACATTTTCGATAAAAGATTCAAAGGCCACCAAGAATAAAATGAAAACTAATTTTCAAAATGTTAAAACTTCGAAAATGTTATCAAAGTAATTATGAAAGTTTTCAAAAATTGTTATCAAACCTGAACATACAAAATAATTTCGACAATGTTGAAATGTTTTACATAATAATCCTATAGAAATTGAAGTATTTGAAAATATGAAATTCTTCATAAAATTCCGATCGCTTGAAAATCAAAAATTGAAATAGTTTTGAAATAATTTTAAAATAAATTATTAAGGCATTTTGAAACAGAACTAAATATAAATATCAACCAAAGATAAAGCAAAAGTGAATTATAAAGTTCTCAAGTTATAATTCAAAAATGTTAAATTTCACGATATCCGAAAAGTTTAAGTTAGTCAAACTTTTTACAAAACGGGCAATTTCACAATTAGAAATCATAACTCAAAGTGTTAAAATTTTACGATAATCCATTTTTTTTTAAACTAGTCAAACTTTTTATAAAATAGGGAGTTCGAAAAATGATTAACGGGTAAATAGAACAAGGATAAATAAATTAAAAATAAGAGCTTTCATATCGATAAAGGTCGAAGGGATTAGCAGCAGATGCGGTAACAGAATTCAAGATAAGCAGAAAGGAAGACGGAGTTGAGAGTCAAAAAGAGCTCTCAAGGATTATAGAAGAAATTAACCATCCCGAGATTCCTAGCACGACTCTCACAAACACTGGTTCCTAATTGGCCCATCAACTAACGCTAAATATCCAATATCAGTATATGGTGATCCTACTCAATCTACAACCTCCAAAATTATCAACTGTTATAGCCTCCAAAATCAAGTTTTACATACTTATATAATCTTTCAATTAGTATGGTAGGAATCCACAATTGATTTAGACTAATCCATTAATTAAGATCCCAATGGTCATCAAAACATTACCCAAACTCGTAATCACTAAGGCTTATAAATTCAAAGCTCATAAGGTCTGAACTCGAGGTATACTTCAAATTTCCTGAGTAAGGAACACTAAATAAAATCCACCAATTAACAATGTTCGGACACGAAAAGTTCAAAAATGATCATCAACATATTCTTAACATCATCAATTGATAGAGGTTAGGAAAGTACGTCAAACCTTAAACACACTCAGCCTGACATGTAACGACAGATACTCACAGTTTCAAACACGTCATTCGACTAAGGTTTCTGAGAATTCCATCAAATTTCATATCGTAACAACGAAACCACCTAAATATTTATTAACCCAAGGAAGCCACAATCTCGTTGGTCTAAGGGTTCTGAACTATAAATCCATCAAGATGATTGGCATTATGTATTCCTCAAAACAACGCGATAAATCCAACCTTTATTGGTGCAATATGTTTCTATTCTTCGAGGTTAACAATGATCTATCCAAAATTTAGGTTATTAAACTCCAAAGTTCGTAGGTTACAACCTTACATCAACGATCCACGATCTAATCCATAAGAAACAAGGTTTAATCTATGTCAACCAAAATTTACTAAACATTAACGAGGACCTGAAATGGTACCACAACACTCAGGCTAACATCTTAAACAACGATTTATGATCCCAAAATTCCACGATTAGTCCCTCAAGTCAACATTAGGTAGGAATCCCAAGTAATATTATTATTTACACTTGACTAGGTCCTATGTTGGGTATTAGGTATCCATCAGACAGAATAAACTCTATCCTTACTATCCAAAAGCATATTCGGCTCTAAGTACTCCATATAATATGGTAACCTATAACCCAAGGTCAACACTTAATGTACAGTCCTAATTCCATTAACTAATACCATTCAAATCAAATCTCAAAAAGCTTACTAGACTAGATGAAAAGGTACTACAACTCACAATCCTCAAACCAACAAGGGGTTAACTAAACCTCAAACATTTATAGCTTCCAAAAGGTTCACTAAGACAGAATTTGGTCTAAACAAAGAATCTCAAAAAGGGAAGATGGTAAAGTAGAAGAATAGAACGAGGATTCACCATAAGAATGAAGATGAGAATATATAAGAAGAATTGGAAGAAGTAGAGGCTGGAAGATGAAAGAAAAGAATCAACGATCCTAGATAATTAAGATCTTTAAACTTAGAGGAGAATCTTCGGACCTCCGGAGTTCACAAAGAAATCTCGCTGAATTTCTTTAACTTCAAGTAGATGAACAAGCACACTAGTATTGGGTCGCTTCAACTGGATCCAAAGTGATTTCACATCCGAGTCTGTTGCACCGTTACGAAACTGGAATCTACTCTTGATCATCTGGCCCATAGTTTAAGCAGACTGAACCGGAGCTGAAAAGTCACCATCGGCACCTTTCTTGGAGCACCAAGTTATCCACTCGAGTCAGCAGGCGTTGAAAGTGCTAAGTAGGTCTTGTCTCGATCTGGAGTAGCATCTTGTCAATATCTTGTCCACTTATCTTCTTCTTGGGCATATAAAACAAATATTCAATGCTAATCATTGAGTTTCAGGAACAAGAAAGTTAAACAAAGAAGTCCTTACTTGTTTCTACCCATCTCTAATAATATTTTTACTTACTGTTTAAATAATTTACTAGTATTTTCCCTAATTTCAGGTGTAAGCGTTGGGAGCAATGTTGCTCCGATACCAACTGTAATCCCCTAGAAATTCTAACGCAATACAGTGGCGGAACACTGTAGATGTGGGATTATAACACACTGTAACTATGTCTTGATTGAATAAAAATGGTAAGTCAGTACATAAGCCATTGAATAAAAATGGCTAAAACATAAACAATCCATAAAAAGGGTTTAACAATCCATAGTACAAAACTTAGTAATCAGCGAAGCAAGATCCATAACTATTCGCTAGCCTACCTGTAGGGAAATGCATATACCTGTCATGTTAAAAACATAATAGCCACAATCAGTGAGGAGCAACGACGACGTTCTCCCAGCCACATTACAAGATTTTAAAACTGTAATTACTATTATAGAAAAAAATAGTAAAAACGAAAATAGTAAAACGCTATAAGAAAAATAGGCTTTCAATGGAAAAAACTTTACGTATCGAAACAATGAAATAAGAATGAGTTTTCCGGAGAAAACATAAAATATTTGCAAACCGGCAAATCAAATTATATCGATAATAATAAAATATTCAAAATGGCGTTATGGATAGGATTGGTGATGAAGACTAGACTTTCACTAGGAGAATACTAAAAACTAGCTTCGAGAACTTAGTTCAAACAAATCAAACTTCGATCTAACTAGGCTACTCAACCATAATAGGACGGCGACTTATTAATGCGTGACCCTAGTTTAAGATGATATGTACACCTTTTTCGAGAACCATAAATACTCAGTTCAACCCGACGACGTCTTACACTGCGAGGCACGAGCTTAAGAAAATATACACACACTCCCGAACACCATATATGCTCGGTTCAACAACCAGTGTGTCCCATAAAGACACACCAGCCTTATAGTTGATGGCAAAAACGTAAACCTCAGAATATATTACTCTAAACCTCACACTTGTCCTTATTCCATAACTCCAAATCAAAGCCATTATCGATATTCAAAAGATATAATCATTATAAATAATGTGGAGATAAAAGAAGTAATCATTATATTCTAAAAGAGGAAACTTTCTATTTCAGGAAACTTCTATTTTTTTGAGAAACTTTACAAAAATAGCAGTATATCAAATTATCGAAAATATTAGTTCATACTAGTAAAATATTTTTAGTAAACGATAAAGATTTATAAAACTAATACTTTCGGCCATAACGATATTAATAGTTAAAGTGAGAACATTTGAGTTTATGAAAATATTGAAATATCATATGAGTGTTTATAAAATGATTAAAAATATCTTAAAAATTTTAATACTACTAATTAGGGCATTTTCAAAATTTATAAAACTAAAATTCCCTAATTATTATTAGTTTCGACAAAATGAGCGTAAATAGGATTTTACGGCAAATGTCAAAACAAATTGTTTAACGTCTTTTATTTCATTAAACCATTAAAAAAATTTGGAATATGATAAGGGGTGATTTAACTCTTAAAGTTTCAGATTTAAAACAAAGACCAGAAATCGGAATTAAAACGACAAACACGATTTTAACGATAAACGACGATTTAAAATGATTAATTCAATTCACCCACTTAAACTTTTTGAAAAATTATGGAAAAATTCAGAATTTTTTTATCACCAGAAAGGTCTTCCATGCCAAATTTTAGATTAGAATAAAATGTTTAAGTGCTTAAAAGAAATAAGCTTTTAATCATTTTTGTCCGAAAACGGTAATAATTCAATAATCGATATTTAAAATATTAGAAAAATACAAAAATATCAAAAATCATCAAAAATATCTTTTTTAAATAATATATAAATATTTTATATGTTTAGGCCGAATATTACGATTTTATAAAATAATATAACAATTTAATTGTTAATTTCGTAAAAGTGATAAAAATACCGAAACTTGCAAATTTTCAACTTTTAAAAAATTTCCAGATTATATGACATACATATATTGTCAAAAATAAAATTATAATTATATACATGCAAATACGCAAATAAAATCATGCAATACCGAGTAACATCGATGTTACCTCTAATCCAAATCCGAGTCGATTATAAATTCGTCGGCTTCGGGATCGTCCACAAATCCTTAACGAAAGGATGGAAAAGAGGATCGATAAGAGATAAAAATAAGAGTCAGAAAGAGATTCTTGGACTCGGTTTTAGGGCTGAAAATGCTGTTGTTTTTCCTTCAGTTTTCATGTGAATAATGAGGGAGAAAGGAGATGATTTTGGCTTGATTAAATTGGGAGAAATGAATGAATAAAAGATTGAAAGGTTTCTAGCATAAATGGTCTCTTAAAAATTGATGAGAACCATGCAACCAAGGCTTGCATGAGCCGGCCAAGTGGATGAATAAGGGGTGAAAGTCTATGCATGTCAATGCATGTATCATTAAATGGATGAGAAGAAAATATCTTAATCCTTAAGAAATATTTATAAAAGAAAGGGTAATAGTGGTGTGTGACAAGGGTCACGACCCAATTCAGTGTAAAAGAGTCCAAAAATAACTGTAGGTTGGTAAAAAGAAGAATCGTAAAATCGTTAAAGGTATTTCAAAGCATTTCGAGTAACCTCACGTTGGAAAATAGTTATTTACAAAACTTCGTAATAAAATCATAAATGGCTAAACTTTTACAAATAAAAATATTCCTTAGTTGAAAATATTATATAAATATATTTGGACATTTTTTAGGAAAAGAAATAGCTTAAATCCGAGTTTAAAAACGTTAATTCATAGAGAAGTAGAATTCCTTGCGGAAAAATAATTAGTTTACGAAAAAAATCGAATAAATAAATTCAAAAGAATTAAAATCTTTTAAAATAAAAATAATTATCATTAGAGTTGAAAATGAAAGTAAAGCCTGGAAAAATGAAGAAACATAAGGTCAAAATGTGATAGAGTTATGACGAAGTCGTAGCGAAAAGGATAAAAGTGCTAGGAAAATAGCGGGTGTTACAATTCGAAACGTATTTTACACATAAAAATCTTAAACATACACCGTTCATCACAGAATCCATTTTACAACATGTATTGTGAAGTGATAAATCAACAAATAGTTAACTTTAAACTTGGTGATCTTGTGATTTAGTCCCAAACATGATGTTATATGTTAATTAGAGTCCAAAAACTATAGTACGAGATTTGAGGCAAAGAAAAGTTAGTTTAGCTTAAGCATAAATAATTGATTCTACAACATATAAGAAAACAAAGATCGATGCTTCCTTTCTCTTGCTCCTCTTCATAAATTAGTTAGAAGGACAAAAAAATATAAGTTAGTAATTATAAGACTAAATAACTTTGACAAGAGAGAGTAGAATATAAGAGAAATAAATGATGAGAGCTCTTGAAAAATGGTGGTTGAAATAGCTTAGGAACTTATGAAAACTTGTGTTGTTTTATTTGGTTTTTAGATGAATCTTGAAGGATGATAGTAGGTGGATGATAAGTGAATTAAATGGAGTGTCTAAGGCTGGTTTAAGGTGGTCTTTTCGTGCATTTGATGAAAGGAGCAAAGGGTGAACAAACAATTGACAACTGCTTAAAATGGCTAATCATGCTTTAAGAAGGTATATTACTCTATTTGGTGTTTTTTATTAGAAAAACATTTTTCGACCCTTGGACTTCAAGGTGATGGTATGGAGTGTGTAAGGATGATAGTTAGGAGTTATTTTGGTTCCACAAAGGTTGGGAAAGAAGTACGGAAATCGAAAGTCGAGAAACGATTCGTCGGGTGACGATTTTCGTTGCAAAGGAGATGTCCAGTACAATATTTTTATGATGCACTTATAAATTGTAATTTTGAATATGACTATTGTTTAGTTCTTGGAAATATAATAAAGTTAGGCTTTCAAAACGCCTCAATCAAAGTCTGTATGAGAAAATATGATCCATTTTACAAAATCTCACAGAATTTCGATAACGATAGAAACTTCAGTTTTGCAAACTGTGAAGTGAAATAGAAAGGTTCCAAAAGCACAAGAATTGAATATTCATTTAAAATAGTTTGTCGAGACTCGATTTATTAATATTACTCGTTATTAGAAATAACTAAAATGGTCAAAAACATGGGGTGTTACATGCTAGGTGCCAAATACACGGTCGCAGGGTTACTCTGATACCATTTGGAACACCCCGACCCAAACTAAGACCGGAAATGTTAGTCGCGGTAGCTCACCAGACTCTGTACCACCCATCCTAAGATTATTCCCACTAGACCTTCCCAGGAGGTCACCTATCCTAAAATTACTCCTACCCAAGCACGCTTAACTGCAGAGTTCTTTTGCATGACCAAAAAAGAAAGTGCACTTTGTTGATATGAGTAGTAATTTCAATCCTTTTAAGCACTAGTCATTTAAGCTCATAAATAGGAAATCTTCAATCAATGCGGGGTGTTTCAAAAGTGGTCGTGGTTAGTTGCGCTTGATACCA
Source organism: Agrostemma githago (assembly GCA_958450325.1). Taxonomy (NCBI): domain Eukaryota; kingdom Viridiplantae; phylum Streptophyta; class Magnoliopsida; order Caryophyllales; family Caryophyllaceae; genus Agrostemma; species Agrostemma githago. The sequence goes on from OY288239.1 coordinate 40,933,784, forward strand.
TAGTGGCTGGGATCCGATGGTGGCGGAATCCAAGGCGATGGAGCTGGGTTTGTATATTGCACACCATCTTTAGGTTGAGAAGGTAATTGTCGTGAGTGATGCGCAAATCGTGGTAAATGCGGTCAAGCTAGAAGAGGAATGCTACGAGGGATCCTGGGTGTATTCTTATAGATGATTTGTTAGATTTTAGATCGTGTTTTGTCCAATGCGTAATTTCTTATGGTCCCATGTCAAACGAGATCGTAATACGGTTGCAAATCATGTAGCCGGTTGTACCCGAAAAGTGGCGAGGAGCTTATATATGTGTCTTCTTTTACCGGACGCAATTCTAACGTTAGTGGAAATTGATTTTCTATAATCTATATTTCACCTCCAAAAAAATAGCTTATCGAACAAACTCATTGAAGTTATAAAAAAAAGGGTTTTTCTACGTTGTATCCTCATATTTTTTTTCCGTTTTCTACCATGTACCCTCCTATTTTCTAAACCCCTACTATTACCCTGTAACTGATTAACTTCATGAAACGTGACCTAATCATAATTATCCAAGTAATGCTCCGTTAATTAGATGATATGACAATGACTAGGCTGTGACATGACCAGTTTTGACTACTTTGACTATTTTTCCCTCCAATTTTCCATTCACTTCATTAATTTCCCTCATTTTCCTCCTTTTATATATAATAATTTTTTTTACCTAATTGATTTCGCTCCACTTTCTTCTTAGCTAATTCTTTTGCTTAAACTAATGATATTTTACCGATTTCTAACGAATTAATTCAATCATATTAGTACTTTCTTCATTCCATTTGATTGTTTGCATTTGCTTTTTGGGCACAATTCATATGTGAGTGAAATCATCAATGTAACTTCTTATTTAAATTGTCTATTCGAGTACATTATGAATATCAATTTTTTAATTTTTTTTAGAAATACACAACTAAAGATATAAACAAAAGAAAACATGCATTGACAATTGTGAAAAAACAAATGCAAACAATCAAATGAAATAGAGAAAGTAACAAACAAAGCATTGATGTTGCATGATCATGAATTTTAATCCTTTATTATATAAAGCTGCAACATTTCCTCTTCTCATATTGCGCCACATAGGATGATGACTAAGAAATCTTAGGTGGAGCATATGTGGCAGCTGATGTGGCCATTGGAAATAAATAAAAATCAACCCAAAAAAGCATAACTGACAATGTAACTCCCATATTGTGTACCAACTGCCTGTAACTCCCCAGTACAAGAAGTTATGGAGCAGTTTTCTAATGAAGTGTCAACCCCCATATCCCATCTCATTTCTCATTTCATTTCAACAATTATTTCCCAAACTTCATCACATCATCATATTCAATTTCCAAAATTTAATTTAATTTACCACAAAATTTACATTCATTCATCATCACATCTCATAAAGTTCATTTATGAGAAATTGCATACTCCATTCGAGAGATCAGCATGCTCCACATCATGCTCCATATGAGAGATCAGCATGCTCCATTCGAGAGATCGGCATGCTCCATATGAGAAATCAGCATGCTCCATTCGATCTGAAATCATGTCTTTCAGTTCTCCCAAGATCGATTCCTGAAATTACAAAGAAGAAGATTGTTACTCCTTATTACATTAAAGGCAAGAATAAAGCAGAAATGGGTACGAAAGCCAAAGAAGGTCAAATCTCGGTGCTAGAAGCACCACTTGAGAAAGGAATTCATTTGAAGAGTATAAATGATTTTAGTTGATAATACTGTAAGTGGTTCTTATTGGTATTGTAGAATTTACTTTCATTTCAGTTAAGTAATCAGATAGATACAATACAATCATCAATTAAGCATAAATTTGTCAAGTAGTTCAATGCGGGTTTGAAATAGAGACAATATATACCCAATATCAAAGTTTCAACTTTCACGATTGTTTCGAATGAGAAAGTCACATCTGACAAGTGCGGAATGTGGTTCGAGTACAACACAAAAGTGTAACATTTCATCCCCTTACCACTAAGAGATTAACTCTACTCCAATTTTTCCCGCCTAAAGTTATCCAACATAAAAAATAATAAGAATTAAATAATTAGCAAATTGAGCTATATGCAAATCGAACCCTTGACCTTAAATATGTAGTACTTATTCTCCACCACTACACTCCAATATCTCATTGATTCAATCATCACTAAATTAACCCTAAAGCTATACACTACAATAATTTAATTAAGGAAAATTAAGAAAATAATCAGTTTTTATCAGTATTAAATTATTAATTAACCAAAATGTAACCAAATTATCCACTATTAATCAATCCTCAAATTATAATATTTTTATTTAAAGCTTGACTATATGGATTAAGATTGATTTTCATACGGTTTTTCTAACATGTTCCCATTGGGTACATGTTAATAGTTTAAATAAGGAATTATTATTAAGCATATCATTCGAGTATGGTAAGTATTAGCAAGCATTTCAATTTCCTTCTCATGGCAAAATGCTTAAAAATTTGTCCATAATCAAACTATTAACATGTGCCCAATGGGCAAATGTTAGAAAAACCGATTTTCATATTATAATAATCATGACTATAATAATTACAAGATTCCATCTTAAAATAAGACAATATCAAGTCATAATTGATTGAGATTAGGATATAAGATTAGTATATAAGATTGTAATTAGGGTCTATATTAATGATATATACGAGATTGGAGTATATATATCCTAATATACTAAGAGATTAAAACTCCTAAATTTTTCTGCCTATTCATATTGGGTCTTTGCTGCTTTAGTTATTTACTACTGAATTTTAGTTAACTTGACCTGGCCAGACACACTACTAATTAACCAAAATAACCAAATTATTAATCATTCGTGCAAATTAGAATGTTTTATTATAAATGAAACGCAACCATAATTTAGGAATGATTGACTAAATTAACGTGCAAAATTTAAATATTTAAGTATAAATGAACGACAACCATAATTTAGGAATGATATATGCACGAAAATGACTAAATTAATGTCTAAATGTAGCCTCATGACTGATATGTTAAGTATATTTTACAATTTCTATGATTTGCGTTAGTGTACATCATGACTGATATAAGATTGTAATTAAATATTGTAATCCTCTATTAGATAAGAGAATGAAAATTCTCAAAACTTTTTTCCCGCATAAATTTTAAGCACTTAATTTAGACAAAATCAATATAACAAATAAGAAAAGAATCACACTCAATTATCATCATATCATATAAAGAATATTTACAGGTTAAATATTTAAAAACTAATAATGAATGTATTAATGAAAATAAATTATAGAATTATAGTTGCTTAAATCATGAACTATTTTTATGATCAAATGATATATACTAGATTATAGAGAATAACTACTCCCTTTGTTCCATTCATTTGTTTGTTTATTTATATTTATTGTGAGGATTATCTTTTATATATTAAAGCAAGACCCATTTGCAATGAAGTGGCACAATGCAAGGTTTCCATTTCGAAATAAGTCCCAATTTTTGATACAATTTTCTTTAGCCCCAGTGTGAACACGTTTGTATGCCATCTATCAATTTTTCTCAAAAAATTGTCCAAAAACATCAACAACGCGAATCGAGCCCGCGACCTCCGATGCCTATCCCACATGAGCAAACCACCGATCCAAGATAGGATTTTGTATGTATTATGCAGAAAAAGGATGTAGTAGGTTCCTTACAATTAACTGAAACCAGGTCATTAAATCCCAGCATCAGTTCACGAGGCACAATTAATCACCACCATTAGCATTTGATCTTCCCATCATCAATCTTCTTTTACCGGTATTTGCTTCTTCATTCATTTTGTTCGCCAATTCACAAAGCACCGTTTTGAATCTCAATTCATCCTTTCCGAGATTGCATCACCGGTTTTATCAACTTCTTTAATTGCTCATCTTCATCGTAACCCTACCTCATTACTCACGGTTCATCTCAGAAATACGGCACAGTGAATCAATATCCGTCTCTTCGTTTCCTTCATTTCTGGTTAAACCACGTCTCACTCTATTTATATGTCACTACAAAAAATTGTTTCACAGGCGACCGAATATTTGCGACCGAATATTTATCGGTCGCACAAATAAAATCTGCGACCGTTATTTAATATTGCGACTGATATTTGGTCGGAAGGGGGCGCGAAACAGTGAGGGCAAAAGGCGCGGAAATTCAGCGACCGTTTATAATTATTTGCGACCAATTTTGTGGTCGCAACATTAATATTGCGACCGAATTTGCGACCGAACGTCAGTCGGTCGCAAACTTTCACAAAATTGTTAGGTATGCGACCATTTCTCAGAATCATTCATTTTCATCCCCAAAAATTAAAACCCCAGAAAAAGAAACCCAAAACCTCACGACGGTAAGTTAACTGACGTTCACTCCCCGCCGACGTTCACTCTCCCCGCCGGCCTGATATCTCGCCGGCCTCGACGTCAGCCACCCGACCTCGCCCTTTTTCAGCCACCATCTCTCCAAGTTAGGGTTTCTCAGGTGATTTAGAATTTTCCGATTTAGTTGATTTATTTTCGATTTAGGTGATTTAGAATTTAGAATTTTCCGATTTAGTTGATTTAGGTGATAAATCTTTCCGATTTAGTTGATTTAGGAGTATTATTTTGTCTTCTAAATGCTTGATTATCTCTTTTTGGATCAACCTTGAACTTGAATTACTACTATTTTTTGTTTATGAGAAAAAAATCGTTGTTGTTGCTATAGCACAGAATGTAAAATCCTATTTTGTGCCTATGTTTCTGGTTACCTACTTTCATTTTGTTGTGTGTGTTAAAAAAATCGTTGTTGCTATAGCACAGTTGCCTACTTTCATTTTGTGCTCTATGTTTCTGGTTAGATTTATCAGCGTACTGTGAATGTAAAGGTGTAAAACTGTTTATTTTTGGTGTAATGAGAAAATGGTAAATTGGATGTGGACGGGTTTTGAATTCTGGTTTGGGAGATCACCAATTAATCTATCAGTGAGTTTATCAGCTAGCCGGCAGTAGGCAACTGTTTAATGCGTAAAATTGTACAGTAACAAGTAGTTTCTTGCTAAATTCACTTGAAAAATGAATGGTGATTCAGATTAATTTGATCAAAGGTTTAGGATTAGAGATTCTGGAATAACCTTTTTTGGGAAAAAAATATCATTGATCAAAGATTACTAGTTAAGAAAGCTCAAAAGGTTATGAATGACTTAAGGCTCAAAAGGTAAGAAGTATTAGTACCTTAGTAATCTCTTGGCCTACATTCCGGATATGAATGACTTAAGGCCCTGTTCTCCTGGACTTAAACTGACTGAACTGAACTGAACTGAACTGAATGTGTCTGAACTAAACTGAACTGAACTGAATGTGTCTGAACTGAACTGAACTGAACTGAATGTGTCTGAACTGAACTGAACTGAACTGAACTGAATGTGTCTGAACTGAACTGAACTGAACTGAACTGAAAAATAAAAATAAAAATAAAAATAATTAATTCTAATATTAATAATAATAATAATAATATTAATATTAATAATAATAATAATGTTATTATTATTAGTATAATTAATATTTATAACTTATAATAGTATAGATTCAATATTAATATTAAAAAAAAATTCACTTGATAATTAAAAAAATATTACTAATATACTTTAGAAAATTTGAGTCATGCTGCTTTTGAGTCATGCTGCTTCAAAAGTATATTACTAATATACTTTAGAAAACTTGAGTCATGCTACTTACAAAAAAAGATGTTTACTTACAAAAAAAGATGCTTCAAAAGGGGAGATTTCAATCAATCAAAAGTTGTAAAACTGTAAATAGTAGTAAAACTCTCTTTTATTTTATCATCAACCGTCACATATAAGAATACACTAGGCTAAGATACCAAATCAGTGTTGTTATTATCATATTATTATCATAAGAATATTATAAGTATTATTATCATATTCTTTTCTGTTAGTGTTGTATAAGTCTATATGTTTGTGTATGTATGTATGTATGTATATATGTGTGTGTTATATATATATGTGTTATGTAGATTTAAAATGAAGCGATTTGAACGAAAATGGATGTACGAAAGGGTGGATGCTAATAAGAAACTTAGATTGGACTATGTTAATGGTGGGGAGAATTTCGTTGAACATGCAAAAGAACAACGGGAATATCAAATAGGGAGAAAACTTAGGTGTCCATGTCAAAGTTGCAAGAATACTAAGCTTCAGAATGAGTTTGAGGTGAGAGACCATCTCTTTAGAAAAGGGTTTACTGAGGAGTACTATGATTGGGTTTGTCATGGTGAGGAATATGCGGTTGAACAAGAGGAAACAGATACGCCCAACACTTATAGGGAAATGGTCCTAGATGCTTTAGGACATAGTGTATTAGACATCTTGGAGGAACCCCCTTTAGAAGAAACTGAAGAAATTCCAAATCCTCAAGCAAAAGTTTTTTTTGACATGTTAGACACGGCTACTAAGCCTTTGTATGAGGGAACTACTTTCTCCCTATTGAAGGCAGTGTCAAGGATAGTAAATTTGAAATGTGAGAACAACATAACACATAGAGGTGCGGATGGGGTTTCTTCTTTACTATGGGAAGCTCTTCCAGAGAATAATATCATGACTCGAAGTTTCTATACCACTAAGAAAGTGCTTAAAGGTCTAGAACTTCCCCACCAAAAGATTCATTCATGTCCTAGTGGATGTATGCTTTTCTGGAAACTTGATCATGCCTTGGATAAGTGTAAGAAGTGTAACGAAGATAGATACAAGTTGACTTCAACGGGGAAACAAGTGCCTAAAAAAGTGCTAACTTATTTTCCAATTGCACCAAGGTTGCAAAGACTTTATGCAACAAAGAAAATTGCGGGGCATATGAGATGGCATTCAGAGAACAAGCGCGTTCCCGGGACAATGGCGCATCCAAGTGATGGAGAGGCTTGGAAACATTTTGATACTAGTTATCCTGAGTTTGCCGAAGAGTCTCGTAATGTTCGACTTGGCCTTTGCACCGATGGTTTCTCACCATTTGGGCAGTTTGGGAGATCATACTCTTGTTGGCCTGTAATACTCACCCCGTACAACTTACCACCTTGGCTTTGTTTGAAGAGACCTTTTATGTTTCTTACCTTAATTGTTCCCGGTCCTAAAAATCCAAAAGGGCATTTGGATGTCTACTTACAACCATTAGTCGATGAGTTAAAAATGTTATGGGAAGTTGGTGTCCTCACCTATGATGTGTCAAAAAAACAGAACTTTCAAATGAGAGCTTCACTTATGTGGACCATTAACGATTTTCCCGCTTACGCCATGGTATCTGGATGGTCCACTGCTGGTTATTTTGCATGTCCATATTGCATGGACTCCAAAAAATCATTTCATCTTCCACATGGAAACAAAATATGTTGGTTTGATTGTCACAGACAATTCTTACCTATGGATCACGTTTTTCGTGGAATGAAGACTACATTCTTGAAAGATAGAGTTGTGTTTGACACCTCTCCGCCGAGGTTGTCGGGTAATGAGTTGTGGGAACAAGTAAAACATTTTCCAACAGTGGTCAACGGTACGAGTGAAGAGTTTAAAAGACTGAAAAGATTGGAGACTGGTTGGTTCAAGCAGAGTATATTGTGGGAGCTTCCGTACTGGAAAACACTACTCATTCGGCACAATTTAGATGTTATGCACATTGAGAAGAATTTTTTCGAACAATTGATTTACACAGTAATGGACGTGAAAGACAAAACGGTTGACGGGCCAAATTCAAGAAAGGATTTACGTAAATTTTGTCAACGACCTAGTTTATATATTAGGAAATCTGGGGAGATTCCTAAAGCTCCTTACACTCTTGATAAAGCTCAAAAAAAGGTCTTGTGTGAATGGATATCGAATTTGAAATTTCCAGATGGTTATGCCTCTGATTTGAGTAGATGTGTGGATTTAGACGGTTTGAGATTACATGGATTGAAGAGTCATGATTGTCATGTGTTTATGGAAAGACTCTTACCTGTTGCATTAAAGAGTTTTCTCCCCGTGAACATATGGAATGCAATAACAGAGATAAGTCAATTTTTCCGAGATTTATGTGCCTCAACAATTAAACTCGAAGACATGATTCGTCTCGAACATAACATTGCCGAGATCATTTGTAAGTTGGAGAAGATCTTTCCTCCTTCTTTTTTCAACTCTATGGAACATTTACCGGTTCACCTTCCTTATGAAGCTAAAGTTGGTGGACCTGTTCAATATAGATGGATGTATCCATTTGAGAGGTAAATAGTATGATTTTCTTTTTTTGCTACAAAATCATAGATGAATTACAATATTTATTAACAGTAGTGTTCTTGTAGGTTTCTAAACCACTTGAAGAAAAAAATAAAGAACAAAGCTCGGGTAGAAGGTTCCATATGCAATGCTTACTTAACTGAAGAGATCTCAAATTTTTGTTCTCTTTACTTTGAAGATCATGTAGACACAAAAGCAAATGATTTAGATCTTAGTATGGATAAGGACAATGACGACTCAAATTTACCTGAAGTTTTCCAAGATCATTTGGGAAGTACTTCTGGAAAATGTCGCAAGAGATACTTGGATGAGAAAGAATATCAACGTGCACATATATACGTATTATCAAATTGCGAAATTCTAAGAGAACATGAATTGTAAGTACTCCTTAATTTCTTATTAGCCTAACATTAATGGATAATTTCTCATTTTTAAGTTATTAAATTCTAAGGGAAGAAAACTTTTATGTTTAGGGAATTTGAGAAATTTATCAATCAACAACATCCTCAATTCGGTCCGGATGGTATTTGGAGTGAGTTTGAAGAACAATTTCCTAAATGGTTTAAAGAGCAAGTAAGTTATTTGCAAAATTGGTCATGTAAACTAAGCTAAAATTATTTCGACATTAACTAAATTAAGTAATATATCTTTTAATAGGTAATGGCGGGGAGTAATGATGATTTGTTGCAAGCTTTAGCAATGGGTCCTTCCAGAGAAGTAAAATGTTGGAAACGTTATTCGATCAATGGCTATAACTTTCACACCTTCGATTATGGAAAATCAAAAGCTTCTATGAATTATGGTGTAGGTATAAGTTCCATTGAAGGAAATCAGTTTTATGGCATTCTAGATGAAATTATCGAGTTAACCTACTGTGGGGATAAAAGTTGTTATCCAACCATCCTATTCAAATGTGATTGGATGGACAATTCTTCAAGAGGTATGAATGTTCATGCACAATATAAACTTGTTGAAGTTAACTACACTAGGAGATATCTTAAGTATGATCCCTTTGTGTTGGCTTATCAAGTGCAACAAGTTTATTTTGCTCCATACCCAAGCACAAAAAATGATAGAAATCAGTGGCGTGCCGTGTTTAAGACTAAGGCAAGATCCCACATTGATGCCCCCATTCAGACAATTGTTTTCCAAGAAGAAGTCGTTGTCGATCATCCTGTTTTGTCACTGGTTGATGATAAAGAGGATGACGTGGATGTGGAAGATGAGGAGTTGGAGGAAGATGAACAAATAGAGGTTAGTGTGAATGCAAATGAATGGGAGGAAGAGCAAGAGCAAGATGATGAAGATGAAGTCGAAGTGAGAGTAGAGGGAATAGAAGTTGAAGATACTGATGACGAGGATGAATTTAGTGAAGACAAAGATGAAGATAAGGATGACGACAAAGATGAAGATTTGGATGATTCGGGAGAAGATTATTAATATTTGCTAGTGATAAAGAAACTTATTTAGGCTAATTTAATGTATCGTATTATATAATAATAAGTTATTTTAAAAAAAATTGTGTGGATATTTTGTTCGTTATTTTTATTTATTTATGTCTAACCAATTAGATTGTTGTAGTTTGTTGTACCAATGGCACCATTGAATCTAAGAAGAAAAGGAAGTTCAAGTGGAAAGAGTCGTACACCATCCTCATCGTCTCACTCGCAAGTTCAAGAAGAAGATGAGGTGGTAATGTCTAGGGAGGTAGAAGAGGAAGAGGAAGAGGAAGAGGAAGAGGAAGAGGAAGTGCAAGAAGAAGAAGAAGATGATGACCAAACTACCACGAGGGACAAAATACTTCACTTATCTCCAGGAGGCGTCTGGTACCTAACTTTTGATTTTAACTTCTTAAGTATTTGCATTCCAAGTTAATTAGAATATCAATTTTAAGTGGACTATTGATTGTCATTCACCTATTGTTATTCATTTATCGTGGCGTTTAATATTTTTCTTTTCACATACAGGTTCCATAATGTTCAAGTTGCAAAGAAGGTGACACCTGCTATCAAGTCTAAGTATGAGGACTTATACTGTTGTTGGAAGGAGGTGCCAAATGATGTTAGGAAAATTTGGTTTAACAATTTCAAGGTATTTGAAATATTGTTATTATATATAGATTAGCTTATAGAAGAAAGACGTGCTAAATAATGTCTATTTCTCTTTATGAGTAGTCTTTCTTAAGTTTCTTTTTTTAAATATGTAATGCTTAATTAACTAACAAATTTTATTCTTTAGTTTCTTCTCAAGGACAAGTTTACATATAATCCGGCTGATGAAGAAGAGTTGAGAAAGAAGTTTTATGAAAGATGTCGATACCGTTTAAAGGACATGATTAATCGCCAGACTACTAGAGGGAAACTAGGGATGAACTGTCCAAAATGGATGAGAGAAGATTTGTGGGCTCGACTTCTCGAAAGAAGCAAAGATGAAAAGTGGATCAAAAAATCAAATATTAACGGGGCAAATAAGAGGGGCAACTCAGAGGATGGGAAAATTGTTGGAACTCATAACATGGGCTCCATTTCTGCAGTAGAGAAAGCGGCAAGAATGGTAAATCATTATTTAACCAATATGTTGATTATTTTAAAGCCAACTAAAGAGATCCCAAATTTGTTGGAACTCATAATTTTTTTCCCTTATTTACAATTATTGATTAGTTTAAGGCCAACAAGAAGGTCCCAACGGCGGTAGAAGTCTTCCACGAAGCACATAGTCGTTGTGGAAAATTAACCACAAAGAAGGCTCAAAAATGCTATGTAAGTATCGATTTTTGTTGATTTTTTGTCACATGTTTAAAGCCATTTGTGTTATGATTTGCTTTCCCTTGTTTAATTTGTTCAATTTCATTTTGTTATGCAAGTGTTTATTGTGCTTTTGTGGTGTGTAAGCTTTAATTGTGTAAGTGTTTCATTAACTAGCTAGTAAACTAGCTAGTAAAAGGGTGCATCAAATATCAAAGCATAATACATTTTGAATTAGTGTAAGTTACTCGTACCACTCTATGGACTCCACACCTTTATTAATCTTTATTACTACCACTCCCGAGCTTTATTAATTTTTATGAGTTTTGCAATTGGCGAGGGAGGATCAATGATTTCGGGGAATGGAGATGACATCTTCAACCTCACAATATTCTTGGAATAATTGTTGCGCCCTCGGGTTTCCTTATTTTCGTACTAATTATCGTTGTTTGATTGATTGATTGATTGATTTGGGGGGTTTGAGTTATCTTCTTCAAAGATTGATAATTTGATTTGGGTTGAATTGTTTTGCCGAAAGATTGAGTTGTGCTATCTTGTTCAAACATTGGGTGGATATTTGTTATATATGCAAATTATGTTTTGTCTACTTGGCTAAATAATAAATTTGGTTTCTTTCAGGACGAATACACAACAAAGAAAAATCAATTGGAAGCTTCTAAAACGAAGTTTGATGAAAATCAGCTATTTTTGGAAGTAGTTGGTGGCCGTAAGAAGGGAAGAGTTTATGGATTGGGTGAGGTAGCTGATCATTACTTTCAAAAAGCTCCATCCTCCTCGGATGTTTCGTCTGTTGCATCATACGCTCCGGGGATAGTTAGTGTACTTGAAGAGCAAAACAAGAAACTTGAAGAGCAAAACAAGCAACTTGAAGAACAAAACAAGAAACTTCAAGCGGAGAATGTTGCAAGACATGGAGCGCAAGAAGAGGCATACCGTCGGTTCCAAGAAGAGATGAGGAAAGAGTTTGAGGATAAATTCAATAGCATGTTCGCCAATTGTAATCGTAATCAATTTGGTCCACAACGAGACTTTAGTGACTTTGGAGATGACGGGGCGACCGGGTCCTTCACCGCAACTTAGGTTGATGATGATATTGTTGATCCTTTGACTCTTTGTTTTCTTTAGTAACTTGTGAGACTATGTTACTTGGATTTTTATCTATGATTCTGTAAGATGTTGGATTTGATTTAGTTATCGAATGAATGTTTTCTCTAATTGGTGGAGAGTTTGTGACGTTTGAGGCTTGGAAATGGAACCGTAAATTATTTTTTGCAGGATGTAAATTTGAATGAATAAAATCCATTCAATATGGATTGGCACGAAAAAAGCAAACAAACAATTTTTTTTTTCAGTAATATTTGCGACCGATTTCAAATATCTGCGACCGATTTCAGATATCTGCGACCATTTCGGTGCGACCGATTTCATATATCTGCGACCATTTATTTGCGACCGTTTTATATATTTTTGCGACCGATTATTCTATATGGCGGTTTTTTTTGGCGGGCCCAAACGGTCGCAATATTCGGTCGCTAAGATGAAATATTTGCGACCGAAACATCGTCCAAGATTTGAAATTTGCGTCCAAGATTTGCGTCCATTGAAAAACAGTCGCAAATGTCCAAAATCGGTCGCAGATAGCAGTTTTGCGACCGTTTTTCCCCTATTTGCGACCGATTTTGGCGGTCGCCTGTGAAACAGTTTTTTGTAGTGTGTTGTGTTATCTTGCCATCATGTCTGCAGTCATCCCCAATTTCGTGATTTTATTAATTCCGTTTTCATTTTTTTCTCCCCTCTTTGAACTATGTCTTAATCGAATTTGGTTTCCATTGCTAACCTTACTCAAGGTGTTAGATTGAAAGATCTAACCGTAAGGGTGATTTACAGATGGAACAGGCCGAACTACACGAACAAGAGTACAACTGACGCGGTTGAGTTGCTGCTTATCGATGTTAAGGTGATTATCTCCAGTTCTCTATTCTGTTTCCTTAGTGGTGTTATCTGTATATTGTTTTTGAACTTAATTCCGTTTTTATTTTTTTTGTCCGTGATTCCTAAATGATTTGGTTCAGGCGACCATTAAAAAGCCATTGCTCAGCAGATTCAAGGACAAATTTGTGGTCGGCCAGGTGTACCAACTTCGGAGTTTGATTGTTGCCCCCAACGTAGGCGTGGACAAGGCTACCACTCATACTTGCAGATTGAACGTCGAGTTCTCCACTAAAGTTACTCACCTGCCTAATGATGTCTCAGTACCGTCTAAGTGTTACCGTTTTGTTAGCTTCAAGGATATCAACAATGGCAAAATTGCATCCAATCAGTACATAGGTATCTTTGTTGAAGTTTGCACTGCATATGCTGTCTTCTTACTAATCTACTTATTTGTTCGTTAGTTTTTGATCAGTTTTTACTATGCAGATGTTGTTGGTAAGGTGTACGAGATTGGACCAATTACTGAAACAAAGAACGGTTTCAAGTGTAGAAAAATCAAGTTGGAGGATACAGAGTACGCCTCTATTTCTGTCTTCTCTTTTGACCTACCATCATACCAATAAAATATATACTTAGTCCCGTCTTTTCTGTCTTCTTAGAGACGACGTTCTTCACTGCACTTTGTGGGCACCGCACGCTGTGGATCTACCTGAGGTACTGGCTATTCTACCCAGCCCCCACCAGTCCAAAGTAGTCGTTCTTAGATGTGTGGAGCCGAAACTATTCGACAGTAAGCACTTCCCTTCGCCGTCCTCTATATTATTTTTTTTCACATCGACTCTTGCGAAGACAGTGACATTTTGTTTGCCCCCATCAGATTCTTGGCTTGTGCAAACTACCTTCAACGCAACTACATTCGAGGTTAATCCAAAGTTGCCCGAAGTGGATGCCTTTCAAGAGAGGTTCTACACATGAAGCTATACTATTATTATTCACTGAATTCTTCGTTTCTTTTCTTACTGCTATTTTTAACATGATGTGTTATGTCTATGCAGTCTTTCATCTCAAGCTCCGAGTAATTCGTTACAGATTCTCGACGAAGTTGTGGACGGTGAGAGTTTCCACATTCCGGTAGATGAAGTTCTTTCCGTGAAACGGATTCTTGAAAGCAAAAAGGTTTAGTCATATCTCAAACACACTATTTTTACTAGATATGTACATTATACACGTTCTTGACAACCATCAAAACCATGGACAGGGTGGGTTGTTCTACACTGTGGCAACCATACTTGACATTGAATCCACAGCGGGGTGGTACTACAACAGCTGCAAGTCTTGCAGATCAAAGGCAGTGAAGAACGATAAAGGGAGGTGGTTTTGTAAGAATTTGAATTGCGATGGAAGCAGTACTGGATTCATGAAGAACAACCCTAAGTGAGTCTCCCATATCAACTTTGGCACGTTATTCAATTAAGTATTTTCAATGCAGATCTGTCTTTTTAATAACAACTTTCGTTTGATCTGTGATAGGTTCCAGGTCAAGTTTGCAGTTGTCGACTTCTTTGGGATCGAATGTCATTTTGTTGCATTTGATCATCAGGTTGAGAAGTTTCTTCAATTCAGTGCCACGGAATTGATTGCAGAGATGGAGAAGGTATTTTTATAATTGTACAGTTTCAATAATTTCCACTTTCAATGTTTGCTTTTGATTACTTATCCACAACTCTTTTACTTCCACAAGAAAGGAGAAGGTCATTCTATGCCCGGAGAACTAGCCACGTTCATTGACAACCGGTTCCTATTCAGGATAAAAATAGACGAGAAGTTTAACGTGGAACATTCATCTACATCTTACACAGTTTCCTGGATGTCTGATGACCCAGACAAAATACACATGTGGCATATGAAGTACGAGGAGGCAATTAAGGTTACTTCTGAAATCCTTTCTTTTTTCTTCCCACATCGTCAATTCTGTAAGTCTTACAACTAAATTGGTGACAACTGCTTTTTCCTATCTGCAGAATATAATGGACGAGTATGATCTAACAAAAAATGCTCTAAGTGATGGGAATTTTAGACGTAATGTTCCTGGGGAAGGATCACAACTTGCAACAGCCACATTGGTCGGAGTGCACGAAATACAGGGAATTGCAGATTCCAGTCAGGTTTTCATTACTTTCGTCATAAAATCCAATAGATTATGTGTTTGATTTTTATGTGGCTGGGTTGTTCACTCCAAGCTTCTACGAAAACTTCTGACTCTGCACTCTTTATGGACATGCAGGTCGTTGACTGCGAAACCGCGTCCAACTCTTCGAAGCATACCCCCCTGAAGAGGAATGGAGATGCGCTTGAAGACGAACCATGTACTCCAGTACATGGTGCCTCTGATGCCCAGTCTGCTGCCAAGAAAGGGAAATCTGCTTCAGCTTAGATCTTCTTCCTCCGACAACATCTGAACATGCCTTCACAATTATCCAAAACAAACATTTCTACTAATTTTTTAGACACATTATTTGTTTACTTCTGATGTATTAGTTCATATACACTCTCTGTTTCGGATTACTTTCATACCATTTGATTTCAATTTTCTTAGCTGGATTTCGTGATGCTGTCTATTATTCCTGTTTATGTGTTCATTTGCTGTACATGTATATTCTTGGAAGGAAATTGCAGGGAGGAAGCAGTTTTTGCCAACCAAAAAATGCAGGGAAGATGTGTGGAGCCGAAGCTATTTGACGGTGAGCAACTCACTTCGCCGTGCTTTGTATCAAATTTTTTTCACACCTATCCTTGAGTAGACACTGTAATCATTACTCTTTTCCTTTTTTTTTATCTTCTTTACAACTTTGACGTGTTTCAACCGCAGGACACACGCACTTCTACTTACTAATGTAAAAGGACTCCCACACGACTGCCGTTATTTACCCGTCGTTGTAGAAAAAAAATTTACAGTGAATTGTAGTGTATCTTTATATAGTGCAATTCTAGGGAAGACGCAAACTTTATGTAATTTTTTTGTTAATTTTTTCCATGACATTATTTGCAGTTCTTTATTTTTGTACTACCAATTACTAATGATTTCTATAAAAAATTTCAATGGTTTCATTTTGCACATATCCCAATTTTTTTTGATGAATTCTATCATACCACTTGACTCTTTTAATACGACATTTCTTCTTTCAATTATTAAATTACATCACAACGTGCATTACACATTCAATTGAAACGGGATGTAATATTCATCCAAGACACCTTCTCTTGGTTTTCTATACTCGACATATTACGCACCACCAATGCCACATTTTGATGAAGTACAGTAGGTTTTCTTCACGTAAATGTTTTTGAGTATGCTACGGGCAGATAGCGTTTGGATACCATGAATTCCTTTCATACGACTTCATAGTATGTTTCTTCCATTGTGCACATATTACTTCCCTCTAATACTACAGTTCAGAACAAAGTGTGCGTTGTTCCTCTTAATGCTACGGATTATGAGCGTTATTTTTGTCTACCTTTTGTTATATATATTCATCTGCCCGTAGCATTTCATTGAAATTAATGTGACGATCACTACTTAAGTACCTTCATATGTTGGCCTTCAATTATAGGTACTCAAGCTGACCACCAATATGTGGCTCCACCAATATGCTGAAATTAATGTAGAATACATCTACTATACTTCATCAAAATGTCAATGTTGTCCTTCATCTGACACAAATTCCCGGGCTACAACACATAAGGGTCGGCTGTAGTACAACTGAGTTTCGTTCCCCAGCGAACTCTACATTTTCGATGTGCCGTTGTTAATGTCCAAATAATACTCCAACTAATCAACATAATAGATTACAAGTAATTTACACATTGCATTGGTAACATAATCCAATTAATTGTGACTT
Source organism: Agrostemma githago (assembly GCA_958450325.1). Lineage (NCBI taxonomy): Eukaryota > Viridiplantae > Streptophyta > Magnoliopsida > Caryophyllales > Caryophyllaceae > Agrostemma > Agrostemma githago. The sequence continues at coordinate 40,950,686 of OY288239.1, forward strand.
ATCATGGGAAATGGATGTGGCTATTGTACTTCAACTTGCATTGTTAATTGAACGGTCTATATATTGGCTGAATGCCATCATGCTTAACCGTATTCCATTATTTTGCAGCCATATCTCAGGGTTCACACAGTTACAGCAGTTACTCTCGATGATGGAACGACTACCAAAATAAATGACTCAACGAAAAAATGTTCGCCAGAAGAGGAAGTCTGCTTCCCACCTTTCACCCAACGTCCCCGAGTCTTCCTTATCCGAGAATGTGCCTGAAAGTCGTCGTGCATCCGTTGTGAACAGGTGTCGTGGTGGTGAGATTTCTAATTTATATAGCTTTCCTGTCATCCTCCAAACATGAATAGTCACGAAGGTGTTTCACGTTACTAAATAACTTATGCCATTGCAGTAAACTCTAGAAAGGCGTTTCAAGACATTTCAAACTATCCTAACCAAGAAATACCAGGATCTCCTACAGCGTCTGTTACCCATTTAGGCGAATGTTCCCGAACGTTATCAGGTATGTCAATTGAATAATTCATCTACTTCAGGATTTTCAGTTTTCTGTAAGGCTCTTCATGTTCTGCGTCCTTTGGCTTCCCTGCGTAGCTGTCTTTCATAATTTAGAACATGATTTTTCATTTTTAATATACACTCTGTTTGAGCCTTCTACGTGCGTTTTTTTTTTAAGTTCATGCGGGGAGCATTGAACATGGTACTTATCAGCGGGAGGTTGGTGTTACTTCAGAACAGACCGATTTGGACAAGCTTGATGTTTTCGACTGTAGCAGGCAGCAGCTTCAAGATGGTATCACAGTGGTCTTTAAACCAGTTTACTCTGTATTCTTTAGGGTACTTATGGATACATTCAATCTGCCTTACTTTTCATCGTCCTGCAGCGAACGAACTGAAAAAATACCTTACCAAGTACCTCACCGCCCAACAAGCCAGAGTTGACCGTCGACTCATACAGGCAGATAGGCGCCAAGGTCATAATTCATACGAAGAAGCGATGTACACCGACAAAGATCCATACCGGGAATGGTGGTCGAAGCTTGCACGATGCAAACATATGATCAAGTTCAGGGAGCGTAGAGCACGCAACATATACGTTCCGAATGCATCCACACACATCTCTCCACCTACTGTCGATCTCACCGAAGGTTGTTCAAATACGTATTCCTTACAAACCCTCATATTTGTTGTACTCATTATTTAATATAAGTAGCTCAATAGTGTGCTTCAACGACGCAGCTTCCCTTGGTCGTGTCGTAGACGTCATTCGTGAGGCAGCCGTTAACGACTCAACTACACCTCAGCGCCTCAGCAGCAACAAACGATTTCGTCAGTTTACCCAAAGTGACATTATTATTCAAAGTTTAGCACGCGACATTTTTGAGTCTGTTCTTACCGATGAAGACATTGACCCTCCCAGCCACGCCGTAATTACAGGTTTAAATTCTAGATTATTATATTACATACCAGTGATACCTACTTACTTACCACAATTTGCAATGTCTGTATTCTAACACAAAATGGGAAGGGTACGACGACTTAGGTGATCCGGAGTATAAGTGCCAGAATTGCTCCGCATACATGTGGTACTGTGGACATGACATAGGTCCACCCCGACGCGGCCACGCAAGGGTTTGGGGACGCGAATGAATCTCCATATGAAAATGGATCGAATGGAAATTTAAATCGAAGTGGAGTCGCCACCGAACTTTGTAGGAGTTTGGGCCCGTTCGAACCCAATCTATGTCGTAGTGGGCCGTGTACAAAATACGGCCCATTTCCGATGTCAGAGTTTATTGGGTTCGTCCCTTAGCATTTGATACCGATACCGTCACTACCGGTTATCGTGTATTGAATGACTCTCGTGCGCCAACGGTTTCGGGCATCCGGAAACCGAGGTTCTGAGTAAGGGGTGAGGGTATGTGTTGGGAAGCCCACGAAGGACACCCAACCCCGCCCGCACTAGCGGCCTCTACTAGGATATCGAATGACTTTCAAATACGCGCGTTAGTTAAACGGGAAAATGATATGCAAAGATTATTTTCCCTAAGCATGTGAATGAAATTGAAAGGGTTTCTACGTCAATTTAATGCAACTAATTCTAACGTCAAAGTTGAATTTTAGCATGTGGGTTCATTTTAGTACGATAAAATAAACAACCAATATTGACAAGAGAAACAATAAATGCGTTAGTAACGATATAACGGTTTACGAAATATTGAATTGTGTAGAATGATGCAAATGAGTTAATGCATGGCTTTGAAAAGGATGTTTCACGTGATAGATTAGGCACGTGTTGACTTAAGTCAAGAAAAACGATTAACGAGACTCGAATGCTATTGTAGGACTCACGGTTTAACGCGATTAAGGGCCACTCGACCGAGTCATTGTGTGACTCGACCGAGTGGACCTCTGAAAAAGGTTCTGTCCAGATTTTATGACCCTACTCGACCGAGTTATTGACCAACTCGACCGAGTACAATGCCACTCAACCGAGTCAATGTGAGACTCGACCGAGTGGAGGTCGTAAAGACATTCTGTCTCGTATTATGGACCCTACTCGACCGAGTTATTGACCAACTCGGTCGAGTACGTTGCCACTCGACCGAGTCACTGTGAGACTCGACCGAGTAGAGGTCGAAAGAGCGTTCTGCTCGATTTTTGTGATGTCACTCGATCGAGTGGCACCTGTACGAACCTGGTTCGTTTGCAACTTTGTTATCGATTTTGAAATTGCTTTTGATTTTTGATGATTTGATGAATTGGGCATAAATATTGCGGAATTTATACTCAATTCTGAAATTGCGTGCTCGTCGTATCTCACACTCGATTATTGAATCGATATGAGATAGTAGAGCGAAAATAAGAGAAAATTGTTTTTAAGTCGTTTGAATTAACTACCGCGATATGAATAGATTTTCTCCGCGTTTAATAATGTCGTGATTCTAGCGAATCGTATTGACAATTATTTTAGCATCAACGAAAAATCGCATTAGTTAACTTATGTGACTAGATCGTTAGATTCGACGTCTAATTATGGAATTAGTATCAAATCTACGAGATTGACACTATGCTAGAATTGAAAGACTTGATTCCCTCGGCTTTTCCGACATCGAAATAAATCCCTAGGGATTGTGATGCCGGATCCGCGTCAACGGGTTTTGACCCTTAAAAAATATGTGTTTTGAAGAAGGGTTTTTAGAAAATCGATGCAATATGCGACGAAAACGAAAATAAACGAATTATGGTTGAAATTGACCCATTTCAATAATCAAATGCTAGGGTGTCAGGATAAGCGACCGGCAACGCTGTGTGCAGTACACTTGTATATTCGGGTTTCCTTATCCTGACATCCTTCGCACTCGACACAAATCGACGAGTATTTTCATGTCTTAATACTAACGGCATTATCAATATTATGATGCAATAAAGAACTAAAAAAAACAAAAAAAAACGAAGAAAAAGGAGGAAGATGACGAGAGGGAGAGAAGAAAGGAAGAAAGGGTTTTGCATGCACCCTCAACCTACATGTTCTTGTGCTCGGTATAGGCTCGTAGTCGCGACTTTAACACGGGAGCTTCGAGGCTTATGGAGGTTGAGTTGTGGTGGTTAAAGTGTTTGGTTCCTAAAGTTAGGTTTAGGGTTTCGGTTCCTAGGCTAGGGCTAGGGTTTTGCTTGGTGTAGAGTTTGAATTAGGATTTTGAGTTGTGTGAAGTCTAGGGTTTGATTAGGATCAAAAAGTCGTGTTTAGGGTTGTGCATAGGGTTGCTTATATAGGCAAAGCCTAGGCACCCAGCTAGGGTTACTCGACCGAGTAACCAGCTGACTCGGTCGAGTGGCCCAGTGCGTCAGCCGTCGGGCTTGAAACAGGCCCACTCGATCGAGTGGGTGGGGCACTCGATCGAGTGGCCCAGCTGAGTCGTGCGGGTCCGCTGTTTTGGGCCACGACTTGGGTTTTTGATGAGTTCGTGTTTGACTTGGACTTTTGATGTTGTGAGGGGCTGTTTTGTATGTCTCGGAAATGACCTTGACCAGGGTTGACCCAATCGTAAAAAAAGTCGGTTTTATTTCCGGTGTCGGTTTTGGCCCAAATTAGTCTTGTTTGACTCGGAACGGTCCGCTGGGCCTGGATTTGAGGTTTGTTTTGTGAGATGTGTACTCCATAAGTGCTTTAGCCAACAACTAATGGATTTGAGCCCATATCCGAGCGCGTAGAACCACGTTAGCGTCCGATCATCATCCGGTGTTTTTTGGGAAACTACCATAGACACCTGGCAGTCAAAATGCGGGTCTCTACAGAGCCCCCACTCTGACTGAGGCTTGGACAAGGCGAAAGTCAGAGTAGCCACCAGGCCAATCGAGGATTGAAACCTGGCGGACTTCTGGCCGGGTCGTTTATCCATTAGACTCGCGTGAAGGGCTCGCCAGCCACAAGCTAGAAATCATACCATAGCTGATGACGCTAACTCCGTGGGGAATTGGACTTGTCGCATAAGTCCTGGGTGCGCCTGTATGTAGGCCCATCCCGTGAAATGCCGCCGTTGGCTTTCGCTGTGGAGATATAGTGGTTGCACGTCCCTGTTTGACTCGTACCTGTATAAGTTACATAAAATGCATGCAACACGTAGGTAGTAAAATGACTCGCGCTGGGGAGAATGGTTTTTGAAATTTTGAAAATTTTGAAAAAAAATTGGAATTTTGAATTTTGTTTGAAATTTTGACTCCTAAAGAAATTAGGAAAGTTCGGGATGAATATTTTGTGCTAGTATCGGGACTAGGCTTGTGGGTTGATTCCGATTGGGATTAGGGAACCCTTGTGATATGGAAAGAGGGCCATAGAATTAATCCTATAAATACCCCTTTGATGCTCTTGATTTTCTCACAAGTTCATCACAATTCACTCCCTTTCTTAAAAAGAAAACTCTTCATCCTTCTCCAGAAACCAGTCATGGGAATTGATAGATTAACTATGATGCTGCAAGAATGGTCCCGACGCTTCAGGGACACAGATAGGGTGGTCCTTAACCAGACGGGCATAACTCAGCTGTATCCGTTCCGTGAGATGGTGGTTGATCGTTACTTCTTGGATGCATGCTTGGCTTACTGGAACGACATATATCAACCCGATACTCCGTCCCGCTGTCCCGTACTCGATCTATGACCCGAGGAGGAAGCTTCGAGAATTTCTAGGGCTTTCTCACAACGAGGTATCCCGCATGATGGAAGGTGATAATATTTCTCTGATCGACTTGGCTGAGAAATTTATGAATCCTCTTCATGTTCGGGTTAGACCGGCTTATAGCCGTAGGGCTTTTTCTTTCTGCATGCTCCACGTATATGCTTTCGAGGGTCACATGGATTTGCTATCTTGCATGGGAAACACCCGTCTTTTGACCGTAGTGGACTTGATGGAGACTGAACACAGTCCGACTTGGCTGATCATGGGCGAGATTATCCAAGGGTTGGACAACCGCAAAAGGGACTCATCAATTCGTCTTACCGGGAGTACCCGATTGCTGCAAGTATGTCGGATTTTTATTATTTTTTTCAATTTCTCGACTTTTTGATTTTTTGATTTTTCTTTCACGGATTGCCTGCTGCAGTGGGTACTCGATCGAGTCACCCTGGCACTCGATCGAGTGCCCTCGTAGAAGCCCCCTATTTGTGTTCAAAGGTACCACTCGATCGAGTGTCCCAGGTACTCGATCGAGTGGCCTTAGGCGGACGCCTATTTTGCCTTAAAAACTCATGTTTTTGTTTCCTTTTTCAGATTTGGCTATATGAGAGGCTATCGGTGATAGATCCTCCCCTTGATGCGAGCAACTATCGTCATAACCAGGTGATGACGAGGAGGCGGGCCATTGACTTTTCTCGTCAGATTACGCAAAAGTATTGGGACGAGGTTTTGTCTTTCCATGGTGGTCCGTTAATTCGATGGGTAGTTCCGTGGTGGCCCATCTATCTCTGGACCGGCTTGGACCCGAGGGACAGACCCCGTTATCAGGTGATATTATCTTTCAGGCTAACGGTTCATCTCTATCCGGATCGCATACTAAGGCAGTATGGATGGACCCAGCGAATCCCTGAAGTCGAAGCAGTTGTGAGTGACCCTACCCAACTGACTGATGTAATGTGCGATACATGGATGCAAAGATGGTACACCCGGCACACCTGGCCCGTTGTCAAATCTCGCCACTCGATCTGGGTTTCAGACTCTTACACGAAGTGGACCAAAGCAAGCGATGCTAAAGCCCGAGCTGCTCTGAAGGTTGATGAAGCTTTCGATCCGCTGCGAAGGGAGCAAGTTAAAGACAACAGGGGCTTTTTTTTGACGAAGTAGACACTCCCGCTACCCTAGTCCGTCTCATGTCAGGACAGAAGAAGACCAAGACTCAAGCTGGAGGGTCTAGCGCTAAAGGCGCTTGGGGGAAGGTGAGCCCCCAGACTGACTTGGGAAGGAGACTAGGCCCAAAACTACCCGTGCAGGACCGACTTGGCCCACGGGATAGACTACCCGAGCACGTGCGGGCTCGCATTGGACCAAAGACTGTGGTAGAAGACCCGTCGTCGAAGAAACGGGCTCGTGCTAAGGAGGTTCCACTTGTGATTCGGGAACGCTCGCCCCCTCCTCGAAGACCTCAGGCTCCACGCGACCTGAAGGACAAGGGGAAGGGCAAAATGCCTGGATATTAGTCTCCATTGTTATTATTTGAGTATTATTATTATTTTTTAGGTGTGATTTTTTGTGTGTGTGCCGTTTTTGGCGTTTTTTTTTTGTAATTCCCAAGTTCATCGGTTTAATAAAGACGTATTAAAGAAATATCGTTCCTGTCTTTCGTTTAATGCAATGGTTGTACCCTTTTGAGGGGTTGCCTACGTATCCACGATTAGCGGAATCAAACCAAACGTAGTTCAAAATCGATTTGATTGATTTTTTGCAATTTTCGAAATACATCAAGATTATTAATTCGAGATGTGCGACAGTAGAATAATTAATTCTAGCTTATTGACTTGTCTATAATTTTTGAAAATTTATAAAAAGACAATTTTTTATAAATTTTTGCAAATGACATTGAGATGGGGTTTATGGGTAGTAGCGCTTCAACTGGTCCAAGTTGGTTGGGTTGACAAATTCGTTCCCGTCCAAGTCTGTCAGCATCACCGCTCCTCCTGATAGGACCTTCTTGACTAAGTACGGCCCAGCCCAATTGGGTTTGAATTTACCCCTTGGGTCAACCGGTAGCAAAGCACGAACCGATTTTAGGACCAGATCCCCTTCTTTGATGTTTCTGGGCCTAACCCTTTTGTTGAATGCCCGTTGGATCCTCTTTTGATATATTTGGATGTTGTCGAGGGCCCGTGATCGCCGTTCGTCTAAAAGGACTAGCGAATCGTATCGGGCTTGGACCCAATCTGCTTCAGGTACTTGGCTTTCAAGTAAAATTCTGAGGGATGGTACTTCTAGCTCGACCGGTTGGACCGCTTCCATTCCGTATGTCAAGTAATACGGGGTTGCTCCGGTCGCGGTGTGGATCGAGGTTCGATATCCCCACAGGGCGAAGGGTATCTTGTCGGGCCAGTCCCGGTAATTTTCAGCCATCTTTTTAAGTATGGTGACAATTGTTTTATTGGCCACTTCTACCGCTCCATTTGTTTGAGGTCGGTAAGGCGAAGATGTATGCCTTTGAATTTTATATTTTGCCAGCAATGCGGCAGTTTCAGCTTGAAAGTGGGTCCCGTGATCACTGATGAACTCGTGAGGGATCCCATACCGGCCTATGATCTTATTCTGGATAAACTTGGCCACGTGCTTGGCGTTCAAGACACGGTATGACTCGGCTTCGACCAATTTGGTGAATTAGTCGATGACCACAAAAATGAAGCAATGACCTCCCGTCCCGAAAGAGTGCACCTTTCCAATTATGTCTATACCCCATGTCGAAAATGGCCATGGTGATGTCATGGTATATAAGAGGGAAGATGGCATATGCTGTACATTGGCAAACATCTGACAGTTATGGCAGTGTTTGACATACAGCTGACAGTCTGTTTCCATGGTGTTCCAATAATACCCCAGCCTCATGATTTTGCGGGCTAGCATATGGGCGTTCATATGCGGACCGTTTTCACCATCGTGTACTTCGGCCATAACCTTTTCGGCCTGTACCTTGTCGATGCATAGGAAAAGAGCCCCATGTGCCGTCTTCTTGTATAACTGCCCGTCGTCCGTGCGAACAAATCGGGTTGCCAATCTCCGCAGGGCTTTCTTGGCCCGGTTTTCGATTCCCGGGGGATACTCTCCCGTTGCCAAGTAGGTTAGGACTGAATGATACCAAGGTTCCGGGTCGGCTACCTCGATGTCTTGGATGGCGTGGATGTAGGCCGGCTCGGACCGTCTTTCGACACAGATCGGCATGCTGGTCAGGTGATCCGGGATGTTCAGTAGAGATGCTAATTTGGAAAGTGCATCTGCGAATTGATTTTCTTTCCGAGGCAGATAAATGTATTCTACCTTTTGGAATTGTTTCTCTAGAACCCTTACCCGTGTTTGGTAAGCCACGAGATTGGCATTCCGAGTTTTCCATTTTTGGAGAGCCTGATTGATGACCAATGATGAATCACCGTGGACCCGGAGGTTTGTTACCCCTAAATCGGCGGCGGCTTGCAACCCGTGAATGCGTGCTTCGTATTCGGCTGCGTTATTGGTTACGCCAAAGTCCAATTTGATGGATAAGGGAGTGTCTTCCCCTCGTGGTGAGATTAGTAGAATCCCGACCCCGAATCCTCGAAAGTTGGATGCTCCATCAAAATACAAATCCCATGTTTCGGTGTCAGTATGGAATATGTCTACATCAGGAAAGGCCCAAGTGTCGATGTGGCCTTCTTTGGATATCGGACTATCGGCAAGGAATTCTGCCACTACCCGGCCCTTGATGGCTTTTAATGGTACAAACTTGAGGTCAAACTCTACGAGCATCAAAGTCCACCTGGACATTCGACCGTTAAGGATGGGCTTATCGAACAGGTACTTGATAGGATCCATTTTGGATAATACATGTACCTCGTGACTCAGCATGTAATGTCGGAGCTTTTTAGTGGCCCAAACCAACGCTAGGAACGTCTTTTCGAGCATTGTGTATTTGCATTCATATTCGAGGAACTTTTTACTGATGTAGTAAATAGCCCGTTCTTCTGAATCGACTGTCTGGGCCAGCATAGCCCCCATGGCTGTCTCGGTCGTTGTTAGGTATAACGACAGAGGCAAGCCGGGTTGAGGTGGCATTAATACCGGCGGTGCAGACAAAATCTCCTTGATTTTATCGAAAGCCGCTTGACACTTGTCGTCCCACAATACCCGTTCCCCTATCTTCAGATTCTTGAAAATGGGCTCACATACCATGGTTAATTTTGAAATGAACCGGCTGATGTATTGGACTTTCCCGAGAAACCCCCGTATTTCTTTTTTGGTCTTGGGTGGTTGCATCTCGGTGATGGCTTTGATTTTAGCTGGGTCGACCTCGATGCCGCGTTGGCTAACGATATGGCCCAGTAATTTGCCCGATGTTACCCCGAAACTGCACTTTTGAGGGTTTAGCCTCATGTTGTATTTGCGCAGTCGGGTAAAGAATTTTCTTAGGGCCGCAATGTGCCCATTCCGGTCTTTGAACTTAACGATCATATCATCCACGTAGACCTCCACTTCTTTGTGCATCATGTCATGTAATAAAGTAGTGGCGGTCCGTTGATAAGTGGCCCCAGCGTTGATAATCCCAAATGGCATAACAGTGTAACAGTAAGTACCCCAAGGTGTAATGAAGGTGGTCTTACTCATATCCTCTTCTGCCATTTTAATTTGATTCTATCCGGCATACCCGTCCATGAATGATAAAAGGGCATGATCGGCCGTGTTATCCACTAGTATGTCAATGTGTGGTAACGAAAAATCGTCTTTTGGGCTTGCCTTGTTGAGGTCTCGGAAGTCTACACATACCCGCACCTTGCCGTCCTTCTTGGGTACCGGCACGATGTTTGCGACCCAGTCTGGATATTCAAACACTTGTAAAAAGCCTGCTTTGAATTGCTTCTCTACCTCTTCTTTGACTTTGAGAGACCATTCGGGCTTCATCCTTCGGAGTTTTTGCTTTACCGGTTTGCACCCATCTTTGATGGGTATTCGGTGCTCGGCTATTTCCCGATCTATACCCGGCATGTCCTTGTAGGACCATGCAAAGACGTCCTTGAACTCTTGGAGGAGGTCTGTGAATTGTCTTCTCTCCTCTGGATCTAAGGATAGGCCCAACTTAAGCATCCGGGGCTCTAAAGTGGTTCCCACGTTGATGGACTCGGTTTCTTCGATTACCGGATCTCGGGACTCCCTTTGTTCGAGCTGTTCGATCAGATGTGGAGGTAGAGGTACCTGTTCGTCGGGTTTCTCAATGTCATTGCATATAAAATCTTTGAAATTGAAGAAATTTTGGAAATAAGACAAGTCGTAAGCAGAACGGTTTTCGTTATTATTATTAATAGTAAATTTTGTGAAAAGCTCGAATAGAGCGGCCATATGATCATTGGTCAGTGGCGGGATAGGAAGAGGTCTTGGGACAGGCCCCGAGACCTCAGTGGATAAGGGAAGAGCGGTTACAGACTCTACTCTAGCACCAGACCCTCTAGACTCGGACTCAGACTCCGACTCTGACTCAGACTCAGACTCGGTATCCGGCATGTCTCCCTCGCCGGTGGTCAGCTTGTAGGTCCGTCCTTGACTGTCGGTCCACTTGATGGTCTTCTTCCAGGCCCTTTTTCCTGTATCTGCACCAACTTCGGTGATCAGCTTAGTTGGGTCGAACCGATCGCTGCGGAGGATCAGATTGACCAAGTCATCTTTTGGAGCAGGGACGGCTTTGTCTTCTCCAATTAAGAGCCCCAGCACGGGCTCGGAGTTGTTCTCCCCTTTCTTGGACTCGGTTTGAACGAGGGTGAATATATCATCAGGGATGAAATTGCATTCCCGAGCCGTTTTGGTTTCGGAATATGTGACGGTGGGTTGGTAGAGGCCCACTTGAATAGCTCCGGAAACTGGGGTGATGAAGTAATCAGTTAACTTCGGGCTATAAGGGCCTATGTAAGTACCCTTGAGAATGTCGATGGCCTTGTGAATACCGGCCCGAACCACGTTTTCCGGGGTTATAGCATACCCCAATCCGAAATGTGATTCGCCATCGTTTAGGACCTCGATAATCTTCCCAGCTGGAAGATTCGGCCTTGAGGTTGCTCCCGGTAGATAGCCTAGATTCTGTAGCATCGTGTCGATGCTAGTTGTGAAGTAGGGCCTAAAGAGATACTCGTCTTCGATCATGCCCACGAAATCAAATCCTTGTGAGTCGGCCCGGCCCGTAGCATTGCAGCTTGCTACGGTAATTGGAGTAGCCTCTAGTGTGATGATGTCGTCCCGAAGTGGCATCTTGACTTTTCGGTGGAGAGTGGAGGATACGGCCTTGACCGCGTGGATCCAAGGCCTTCCTAATAGTAAGTTAAAGGACGAGGTGACATCAATCACCTGGAACTCCAACTCTTTCTCGATTGGGCCCGTTATTATTGTTAACTTAACGGCCCCAACCACCGGTTTTGGGCTTCCGTCGAAAGCCTGGATGGTCTGTGCTGTCGGGAGGTAGTCGGCATCGGTGATGCCGAGAGCTTTAGCGGTCCTTAGAGGTAGGACATTCACAGCGGATCCATCGTCAATAAGGGTCATTGGGAGGTACTTCCCTCGGCAAATGACCGTAATGTATAGGGCCAGATTATGATTGGGCCCAAACGCTGGCAAATCAGACTCGGAGAAGGTGATGAGTGGGCCTTCTTCCTTGGACTTGCCTTTGAGATAAGGCATAATAGTGGCTACCATTTCAGAAGGGGTAACCTGTGAGTCGACCTTGATCTCATCAAGAGCCTTAGTCAGTGCTTCCCGATGAGCTTGTGAGCTAACCAGTAATTGCCATATGGTTAGATCAGCTCGAACCCTTTTCATTTGTTGGACCAGACACTTCATTGACAATATCAGGATGTATAATTCAGCACACTCATTTACTTCAAGTGGCGGCAAAGTGGATGATTCTGTTAACAGCGGACGTGGCCCATACACTTACAGAATTGGTGGTCAGAACTCTCACCGAATCGGCAGTTTGTTGCCTGCGAATAATGAGCCACCCAGATTCTGTCAACTGTATATATACGACAACAACGATGAGTTTAGCAACAGGAAGCGTGCGTTAAGGTTCCATATTTTTCTCATTATGTCACATCTTTTTGTCTTTTATACATTAAATAGTTCGCAATGTTGTGCGTACTTATATGCAGGGGACAGTCATCCATGGTGGATAGGTTTGATGACGGGATCATGGCTCAAATTAAGTCCATGCTTGACGCGTACAACTCTTTAGCTCAGTCATTTCGTATGGCAAGGGACAGCATACTAAATTCCAATGAAAGGTGTGAGGTTAGGTTGCGTTTAATTTGTGCACGATGCACAGACGGACGTGAATATAATCTTCCAACTGTTTCTGAAGTTGCCGCCCTTATTGTCGGTGATATTGAGGACACCATAGAAAGCAGGGACATAATCATCGAGGAAAGATGCGGTCGTCTATAGCGTATATCTGAACTCCATCCATCGTACTTGCCGCTCCAGTACCCTCTCCTTTTTCCATACGGTGAGGACGGTTATCGTCTTGGTATCAAGCACTGTCAAGAATCAGTCGAAGCAAGTCGCAATCCTGACACGGCACACGACAAGTTGACTTTGAGAGAGTGGTTCGCGTTTCGCTTGCAAGACAGACCAAGCGACGTAGAACCCGATACTTTACTTCGAGGCTGTCGATTACTGCAGCAATTCATTGTGGACGGATATACAATGATAGAGGCCCAGCGGCTGACATACTTAAAGTTTAACCAGCCTAAGCTACGATCTGAAAACGCGAAGCAGCTGCGTGTTGTTGCCGCTAGCGGACAGACTGACTCATCATCCGTTGGCGTTAAGTACATACTCCCTTCAAGCTTTGTCGGTGGTAAGGGATACATGCGTGAGACTTACCAGGATACGATGACAATTTGTCGGTGGTGTGGATACCCTGACCTCTTTGTCACCTTCACCTGCAACCTAAATGGCCAGAGATATCTAGGTTTGTCAAGAAGAGGGGGCTGAAACCAGAGGATAGGCCCGACATTCTAACCCGTGTATTCAAGCAGAAGTTGGACCTTCTTCTCAAGGATTTTAAGGAAAACCATGTTTTTGGGAGAACGAGAGCAGGTAATTGGTCTGAGTACACCTACGTTCTTTTCTGTTAATTTATTTTTACACTTTAAATACTGAACTTATCCACCGTCATTTTCCATGTACCTGCAGTCGTGTACACTGTACAGTTCCATAAGAGAGGTCTCCCTCATGCTCACATCCTTCTTTTCTTGGAGAGGGACGACAAATTCCCAGAAGCTTGCGATGTGGACTCTATTATCTCTGCCGAGATACCGGACCGGTCCGAAAACCCCTCACTGTATGAAGCTGTGAAGGACTTGATGATACACGGTCCGTGCGGGCATGCCAATCCCAAATCCCCTTGCATAGTTGATGGTGTTTGCACAAAGAGGTTCCCTAAACCTTTTTGTGAACGCACAACGGTTGAAGGTGATGGATACCCTATGTACAAGAGGAGGGACAATGGTGTAATTGTTGTCAAGGGCGGCGTTAGTGTCCACAATGGCTACGTTGTCCCATACAACGCAGAGTTGTTGTCGAGATATCATGCCCACATAAACGTTGAGTGGTGCAACCAAGCACAATCCATTAAATACATATTCAAGTATGTGAACAAGGGCTACGACAGAGTCACTGTTGGAGCGGCAACTCGGTCGAACCCAGACAAAATTGATCACAAACAGGAGTACTACGACTGCAGGTACGTGTCTCCACCCGTAGCAACGTGGCGTATTTTCTCATTCGACATTCATTACAGGACTCCTCCCGTTGTTCGCTTGGAGTATTATCTCCCCAATGAGCAGAACGTTGTATATAATGATGACGACCCGCTGGACGAGATTGCTGCTCGATCCAATGGAGCTCGAACCAAGTTTGTCGCTTGGATGGCATACAACGCAGACCACCCCGAGTCCAGGCATTTGACGTACACTGAGTTTCCCACCAAATTCGTCTGGCATAAAGAAAATAAATCATGGGCACCCCGCAAGCAAGGTTTCAGCTTGGGAAGGATGTACCACATGTCCCCATATGGTGGCGAAAGATATTACATGAGAATACTGCTCAAGTTTGTACGCGGTGCAACGTGTTATGAAGATATAAGGACCGTTAGAGGTGTCGTGCACGATACCTTCAAAGATGCATGTTACGCATTAGGTTTGCTTGGTGACGACAAGGAGTACATTGATGCAATAGAAGAGGCTAGTTACTAGGGTACAGCCACATACCTACGCAGCATGTTCGTGACATTATTATTCTCTGGCAGCCTGATTAAACCAGAGGAAGTTTGGCAACAAACGTGGCACCAACTATGCGACGATATTCTAAGTCGTCGACGGAGGGAGCTCCTTAATTTTGGTCACCTATTAGTCCTTTAAATTGTTTTACTTCATTTCATTCGTCTATTTACCACTTCGGTCAGTGTAGACCACCATTTGCTTTCATTATTTACAAATTAAAATCATTAACATTTGCTAATAATTTGACACAGATCTGCAACTAACGGATCAACAGTTGCAGAATTACACACTATCTGTAATAGAGTCTATGCTTCAAGCCAATGGAAGCTCCCTATCTAAGTTTCCTGATATGCCGCAGCCGGATTACAACTTACACACGTTAGACTCCAATAGATTGATTTCTGACGAGTTGAACTATGATCGTGACCAGTTGCGATTGGAGCATGAGTGCTACATGTCCTCCATAACTGGTGAGCAGAAGTCTGTGTACAATGAAGTTATGCGAGCTGTTGAAGCTAGGTGTGGTGGTTTTTTCTTCCTGTACGGTTATGCTGGTACGGGGAAGACTTTTATTTGGAAGACTTTGTGTGCCGCGTTGAGAAGCAAGGGCCAGATAGTGCTTCCAGTGGCCTCTAGCGGGATAGCTGCTATACTTTTGCCAAGAGGGCGTACAGCTCACTGTAGGTTTAGCATACTTATTAACGTCGATGAGAACTCTCTGTGCCCAGGTATAAGGTCGGGTTCAGACCTGGCTGAACTACTAACAATGACCAAAATAATCATCTGGGATGAGGCTCCTATGGTCAGTCGTTACTGTTTCGAGGCACTTGACAGGAGTCTCAGAGATGTAATGAGATTTGTTAACCCGCAGCTTGCTGATAGACCATTTGGTGGCAAGGTTGTTGTCTTGGGTGGTGATTTTAGGCAGATTCTCCCAGTTGTCCCCAAGGGAAGTCGTCAGGATATTGTTCATTCAACAATCTGTTCGTCATTTATCTGGAGAGATATTAAGGTCACTGCTAAGTTCTTTTATGAAAATTTAAACTTTACAAATTTGCATATATGTGTCACATGTAACTGACGATCACTACTTACATACATTCATATGTTGGCCTTCAATTGTAGGTACTCAAGCTGACCACCAATATGCGGCTCCAAGTTGGACAGCCTGAATCAACCGTGGAGGAAATCAGAGAGTTCTCGGACTGGATACTGTCTATTGGTAATGGTGTTGCAGGTGGTATGAATGACGGGATCACAGAGGTCACCATTCCCCGAGAGATGCTCATTGACCCCGGTCCCGACCCAATTGCCTCAATAGTCCATAGTACGTACCCTGATCTCCTTAATCGATATTCAGATACGGACTACCTCCAACAGAGAGCTGTGCTCGCACCGACTCATGACGTCGTTGAGAAGGTTAACGATTACGTACTGTCTATTCTTCCTGGCGTCGAGGTTGAGTATCTGAGTTCTGATGAAATCAGCAGTCAGGAGACTTGGCAGCACGTACACGATTTGTACTCCACTGAAGTTCTAAACACCATTCGCGCTTCAGGACTGCCAAGCCATAGGTTACTTCTTAAGGTAGGTGCGATTGTCATGCTACTACGAAATATTGACCAAGCTAACGGTCTATGTAACGGTACCAGATTAGTTGTTTCGAAACTCGGTGATCGTGTCATTGAAGCAGAAGTTATAACCGGTATCATAAAGGGGTCTCATGTTTATATTCCGAGACTAAAGTTGTCCCCATCTGATGAGACTAAGTTCCCACTCAAGTTCGAAAGGCGTCAGTTTCCGCTCGTAGTTTGCTTCGCGATGACGATAAACAAAAGTCAGGGCCAATCTCTTGCAAGTGTTGGATTGTTTCTTCCCAAACCGGTATTTACACACGGGCAACTATACGTTGCTATTTCAAGGGTCCCCAGGAAAAAAGGGTCTCAAAGTATTAATTTTAGACGAAGATTCATTCGATACTGACTCAACTACTAACGTTGTTTTCAAGGAGAATTTCACCAATCTGCGCTGATATTTTGTACTTACCAAATAACTATTTCATCTGAATTTATTCTATACTTTGTTTCGTTGAATCTATTACATGTTTTCCGTTTACTATTGACGCTGATCTTTGATAATCAAATGACTCCACTGTACCCCGATCAAAAAAAATTCGGTTCTCAATTCATTGACCAGATTGATTGTTGAGCATAATAGGACACGCAATCACAACAGTCTGCCTAATTACCTATTACAAACTGAACGTAGACAACAATCGCTGTATTTTTCTTAACGAACATAAACAAAAAATCAGGCACAGTCTCTCCCTAATGTCATTTTGTTTTTACAGCAATCCTTTTACTGAATCTCACATTTTCTTCCTACCGATTGACCTGGCTTTTGACAGTTTCAGTGTTTGTGGACTATCTACACTAACATTTGATCATCCAGTTACTACACTCTATGGGCAGTGGAGACTGTTAAACACTACAATTCACAAAACACAAAGATTTGTCACACGAGATTGATTGCAGAGCATATTAGGAGATGCAATCAAGATAGTCTGTCTAATTACCCATCACAGATTGACGTAGCATCTATTGTTGTATCTTTTGTGACAGACAGAAACCAAAATCAGGTGACTGGTGTCGCGTTACCAAGAGTTCACAATAAGATGGGTCTAAAGGTTGTGAAATTAGACAATAATTCTCTCGATTAAGGTATTTTCTCAAACACGAGATCACATCTATGTTGTACACTACGCAACGTGTAAGAGAGCCATTCCGCTATTATTAAAAAATGTATCACTGTGTTACGTATTGCGTATTTGTCCTACAACTACTACCCCCCGTATTCCTTTCTAATACATCATCGTTCACAAGTTCCAACAAGTTCAACTCATGTCAACCACGGCAGTCAAATACAGTTTGAGCATGCCCATCATATCGAAATTGTTTTGATTTTAACATAATTGTACGAAGTCCACGATTATAGACAAAATATCACAAACCACGAGTATTTTAAAGAAAAATAGCAACAATCCGGACCGAGGTCCATTAATCCATTACAAACAACTGAAATATTATACTTCAAGTCAATAAATCGCGAATAGTTAAACAGTTAATTGATGTAGTAGGTTCACGGGTTACCAAAAAAACTCATTTCATTGAGTCAGGAGGGGTTACCTTTCAGACATAGTGTAGACAGCCACATTTTGACCGCCAGGTGTCTATAGTAGTTCCCGCCAAACACCCGATGATGATTGGACGTAAACGTGCTTTGATAAACTCGGATATGGGCTTGTAATCATGGACATTTGGTTTAGACTTTTTAAGGAGTACAAATTTCATAAAACCAACCTCAAATTTAGGCTCAGTGGGTCGTTTCGAGTCAAATAACACAAATTTTGGTCGAAACCGACACCAGGGGTAAAACCGTCTTTTAGCGACCGAGTCAAAACCCGGTCAAAGATTTTCCCGAGACATGTGAGTCAGCCGTGACACTCACACGGTTGATTCCAACCCAAATTCCTACAAAATTTCAGACTCATTAAAAGCATTAAACAATTCCGTTAAAGGTAGAATTCGACCTCAAGTAGGAATTCTATCTGGACACCGATTCAGACATTGACCGAGTACCAAATACCCGGCCAAACACTCCTCAATCAGCCAAGAATCCCTTTCTTCTTGGCCAAGAAAGCGGAATTCTCATGCGCCTCAAACTCCTACGTTTCCTATCCTAAGCGGTATTCAAACTCTCCTAAACCAAGGTCGGAAACTCCCTATAAATAGGACCTCCCGTCCAACACAATTTACGACAATCACACATCAGAAACAACGATCATACATCAGAAAAATACCAAGACACAATAACACAACAGCAGCAAAAACCCGTCCAAAACCCCCTCCACACACGGTCCATACACAAACTCGATAGTTAGCAAATCCCGACACTTTTCCCGAAGCCTCGAAGCCTTGACCGCACGTCAAACCCGGCGTCCCAAATCACCCAAACCGATACACCTTAACTCATCCTCATCATCTCGACGCTCACAAGTCTAAGCCACTTCCCGACGAGCCTTATCCCGAGAAAACAAAGCATGTAGGTTGAGGGTGTAAATCAAACCCGTCTCTCTTTCTTCTCTTCCCTTCTCCTCGTCTTTTTTATTATTATGGGTCTTTCGTCGGTCTTTTTCATTATCTAATATCGATACTACTAAAAACTATTTTTATATATCGAATATTCTTAAAAATATGATATCGGTTCTATATAATCGAATATCATATCAAAAAGAATTATATTAAGTTTCCGACGAAATCGTTACATTTTTTTAAAACCCTTTTTTTACAACTTTTCGTTCAAAATTCTTTTCTTTTTACTTTTCGTTCAAAACAAACTTTTTCTCAAAACCTTTTCTAAAGTCATTTCGACTATTCGATATCGATTTCATAATAGAATATCGAATATGACGAATATCGAAAATATAAACCGAGTATAAATTAATCCATATTTGTACGCGATTTATAAGATTTTTCGACAAAAAAAATAAAAAGCGGACAGACCCGCACGCGAGTCGCGCCCGGTACAGGCGACTCGCGCACGAGTCTGTGAACCGACCCTTTTTTAGTTTTTCGATCGTTTTATTTTTATTATTCTATGAAACGATTTCTAAATTTATATCTTTTCTAAAACTATTCCAAATATTTGATATTGATTTCATAGTCAACTATCGAATATAAAGAATATCGAGAATATTAAGTCGAGTACGAATTATGCGATATTCGTACGCGATTTAGTCAAATTTTTTCCGAAAACCGTCGTCGAAATCAGGCCGCCACGCGACCCGCCTGAGTCCCGGGCGAGTCGCGCGGCAGACTGTCCAAGCGCACCCCTTTTCGTTCTTTTTTATTATTTTTCGAACTTCGTTTTTTTATACAAAACAACATTTTAGTAATATTTTTCAGATTTCGATTAATATTATTTTCTCGATCTCGTATATTTATTTGCTATATTATTTCAATCGTTACTAACTCGTTTTCTCGTGTTTGTAGCAATTTATTTATTTCTTTATTTTTTATCCTTTCATTAGACTAAAACGAACTCACATGCTAAAATAACTTTGACGTTAGTAGTTTAACATGCATTAAACGACTTAGCAACCCAATTATTTTTCCTCACATGTCTTAGGAAAATAATCTCTGCATATCATTCAACTGTCGAACTAACGCGTGTACACAAAACCGAACGATATCTTAGTAAAGGCCGCTAAGTGCGGGCGGGGTTGGGTGTTCTCACTGAACTTCCCAACACGTACCCTCACCCCTTACTCAGAACCGTGGTTTCCGGATGTCCGAAACCATTGGCAACGAGAGTCATTCAATATACGATTAACCGCACAAGTCGGCATCGGTATCGTAATGCTAAGGGACGAACCCGATAAACTCTGACATCGGAAATGGGCCATGTTTTAAATATGGCCCACTACGACATAGAGTGGGTTCGAATGGTTCCGAATAACCATAAAATTCGGTGGCGACTCCTACTTCGATTTAAAATTCTATTCGATCCATCTCATATGGAAATTCTATCGCCTCCCCAAAACCCGCGCTTCGCCGCGTCGGGGTGGACCTATGTCATGTCCACAATTTGGCGACTCCGCTGGGGATTAACTAATGTGTCACTTACCATCGGCATCCTCAGGGTGAGACTCGAAAAGAAATCGTTCGATTAGTAATGTACACGTTTTAGTTCAATGGTTCATGCATAACCCCATTCTTTCCCGGGCCGGTTACTTGTGACCGAAGTCCCACTATACCACGGTGCATTTCTACTTGGATGCACTAAAGACTTCGATGGCGGAACTCGCATGGGTTTTACGGCAGATTCTAAGACCAACTCGGCTTAGGAGGTCCGTCCTGATTTGCGAGAATGCGATCGTTGTTGGTATAGACCCTATTTGACCGACCGAGACTTAGACTAAGAGCATACATGGCGTCGTTATACTGTTTCTGTGACTACATGCTACTTGATCTTCTTTGGTCTTTTCAAAAACCATCATTTTTTCAAAAAATTTACATCTTTTTCAAACTCATCTTTTTTCAAAACCCGGAAAGCTGCCGAATTTAGGACTTATGATTTTGACTCAAAATAGCCTATTTTTAGCCGGTATGCTGTCCAAACCTTTTCAAAAAAAAAGCCCGAAATCTCGGCCCGATAACCTCTTTCTCGGTTTTCAAAAAAAATCGGGTCTTCCAATCCGACTTTGCTCGGTTTTCAAATTCAAATTCACTTTTCAAAACCCTTTTCTTCTTAGGACTTCCCGTATTTAGCAGTGTTGGGTCTTGTCATAAGTTAGAATCTATAGCGTCGAAACTCCGTCGATCTTATATCACGGGTTTCTATCCCATACTAGTCCGCCTTACTTATCAAGGCACGGCCCACCTTCGTAGGACAGACTCCTACAAAGGGAAGCCCGTTCATACACTCGAGTCCAAAGTCTGGGGAATTCTCACATAGACCTTCCTTCGAACAGGACTAGGCCCACTTTGCCGAATCCTAAGGAAGGCCCACCGTCCACGTGTCATCTGTCTAGAAGTCAGTTTCCAGTCTTTTTTATAGTCTAGTCTTTTCCTTGTTCGGGATGTACTTTTGATTCTAAGATCTGGGTCAGTTACTGATTACGCGGTGCCCTTACAGACAGGCCACCCCACACTCGAGCCATGACGCAACAAGACATCGATGACATGAAGGCCTCACTGACCAAGCTTGAAAACATGATCACCTCGATGAGAGGGGAACAGATCGCCATCCTCACCCGGGTAAGTGCCGTGGAACAAGGAACTCCTAGCGGCAGTGTCGATACTACTGGGCCCTTAGCTGAATTAGCCAGCGCAGTCCACAAACTGCAAGAACAGGTCCATCTGACAACCCAAAGCTCCATCCATACGGAGAATGCTAGGACCTACACCCCACTGACCGATGAACTACCCGCCAACCTCAACCTGACGGGTCTACCAATGTTCGAAGGTACTGAAGACCCGGTCCACCATATCCGGGCTTTCAAGGAGTTCATGGCCCTTAAGAGGGTTAAGTCCAACATGTTCAAGCACCTGTTCGCTTCATCTCTCGAGAAGCACCCAAGGGCCTGGTACTACCGGCTCGATTCCAAGAAATACAAAACTTGGGATGACGTGGCAACGGAATTCGCTCGGAACTACGCCGACAACAAGGAAATCCATACCACTATGCGCACCCTGGAGGTAATGGCCCAGGAACCTAAGGAAGGATTCACCAAATATCTCCAACGCTGGAGGGCTGAAAGTGTCAAACTGGTCGATAAGCCCAGTGAAAAGGTGCTGGTTGAAGCCTTTGTCCAGAACCTCCTTCCAGCTTACCGGGTCCATCTCCGGTACGCCATCATACCTAGCTTCGCGGTCCTAACTGAAATGGGAACGAGAATCGAGGATGATTTAAGATTGGAAAGCCTCACTAAGGCCTCCACTAAGGGATACCAAGGGGGTAACTCATCAACAAGCAAGCCCACTACTACTGCTGCCACTCGTAGCATTTTTGACGAGGTAAATGCACTCGATACCTCATCGCAGAAGACTAGCACTCCCCGGGTATTCACCGACATAGGCACCACCTATGAAAACGCCCTTCAGAGGCTATCATCGAAAGGCCTGATCACCCCGATAGGCCCAACACCGGATATCCCGGTCGAACGTCGCTCCAAGTCCTACAACCTCCAGGCCTACTGTCACTATCATCGTGGTAAGGGACACGATACCGAGAAATGTTGGAAGCTAAAGCACCTTATCCAAGATCTTATTGAGAGCGGGAAAATTCCTTTGCCCGGGGGTAAACCCAACAACAAGGATAACCCGTTAGCCACTCACGCCATCTTTTCCAGGGAAATAATGGATTGCTCACACCTCATTTCTCCATTTATCCCGCAAATAAACGGGATCTGGTGCGATGACGAAGACGATGTCTACTTCGCCAAAAGGGAAGCTGTCCCCATCACGCCCGAGGAGATTCAGAAGGTTAAGTCCAAAGCCTTAGCCACTAGTCAAGCCCTCATCATTGTCGAGCCACTTAAGGTGGAGCCCACCCCAGAAGAACCAACTCCTGAAAAGGCCCTTGTAAAGCAGCTAAGCAAGACTCGAGTTGACCTCTCTATATGGCAACTCCTAGTTAGCTCTCAGGAACATCGAGAGGCACTCACTAAGGCCCTCGATCAAGTCAAAATCGACTCCATGGCTACTCCGGCTGAAATGGTAGCCACAGTCCTACCTCACCTAAAGGGGAGATCCATAGAGGAAGGCCCACTGATTACCTTCTCCATTCGGGCCAGCCCACAACATGGCCCTCTACATCACGGTTATCTGTCGTGGAAAGTACCTACCCATGACCCTAATTGACGACGGGTCAGCAGTCAATGTCCTCCCCATGAGGACCGCCAAAGCCCTCGGCATTACCGAGGCTGACTACATTCCCACAGCTCAAACCATTCAGGCTTTCGACGGAAGCCCAAAATCAGTCGCCGGAGCCACAAAACTCACTATCATAACAGGCCCGATAGAGAAAGAGTTGGAGTTTCAAGTGATCGACGTAACTTCTTCCTTCAACCTTCTTTTAGGAAGACCTTGGATCCATGCAACCAGGGCTGTATCCTCCACCTTGCATCGGAAAATCAAACTACCTTTGCATGACACCGTCATCACTATAGAAGCCACACCTATGACTGTGGCTAACTGCAACACCTCGGGCCGCACCGATCTCTGGGGGTTCGATTTCGTAGGGGCCATCGAAGAAGACCAGCACTTCCGTCTTTACTTCACGGTCCCCCTTGACCGGATGTTGCAGAATCTGGGCTTTCTACCAGGGGTTACATCAAGGCCCGATCTCCCTGCAGGAAAAATTCTCGAAGTTCTGGACAATGGGAGGACTCAAACAGGCTTGGGCTACACCCTAACTCCGGAAAACATGGGCCAAACCGGAACCGGCAAGGTTATCTTTGTCACTCCAGTGTTCGAGACTGTCCAAACTGGCCTATATCGGCCTATCACCACGCGCCCTGGGACCCACTTGGCCCAAGACTGCAACTACATACCGGACGACATCTTCGCTCTCATCCAGGCCGAAGATGCTAAGAATGTTGAGCCCGCACTAGGGCTAGTTTTTGGAGAAGAACTCGCTGTCCCAACACCGAAGGAAGAGCTAGTCAGCCTCATTCTCCACAGTCGCACCTTTGATCCGTCTAAACTAATCTCAAAAGTCGGGTCTGGGACCAGAGCCTGGAGGAAAACTGTCAAGTGGACTGACAGTCAAGGAAGACCTTACAAGCTGATCACAGGGGAAGGAGAGATGCAAGAATCTGATTCTGAGTCTGAGTCGGAGTCCGAGTCAGAGTCTAAGATTGAGTCAAGTGAGTCTGGTGCTAGGGTCAGTCCTGTAACTCCCCCTTTAGCCATTCCTGGTGCCTCGGGGTCTGTCCCGGGCACCCTGCCTATCCCGCCACTGACCAGCGATCAGATGGCAGCTCTTTTCGAGCTCTTTTCCCAATTTATGATCAATAATAACAACCGTTCTGCTTACGACTTGTCTCATTTTCAAAACTTTCTCAATTTCAAAAATTTTATGTGCAATGACATTGAGAAGCCCGACGAACAGGTATCCTTGCCTCCACATCTGATCGAGCAACTAGAGCAAAGAGAATCCTGCAATCCGGTAATCGAGGAAACCGAATCCATCAACGTGGGAACAACCTTAGAACCTCAGATGATTAAGATAGGGCTATCCTTAGATCCCAAGGAGAAACAACAATTCATAGTTCTCCTTCAAGAATTCAAAGACGTCTTCGCATGGTCCTACAATGACATGCCGGGGATCGATCGCGAAATAGCCGAGCACCATATACCGATCAAGGAAGGGTTCAAGTCGGTTAAACAAAAACTCCGACGCATGAGGCCCGAATGGTCTCTCAAAGTCAAGGAGGAAGTCGATAAACAATTCAAGGCTGGGTTCATACGAGTCTCCGAGTATCCAGATTGGGTTGCAAACATAGTACCAGTCCCTAAAAAGGATGGTAAGGTTCGTGTCTGTGTAGACTTTCGGGATCTTAACAAGGCGAGCCCGAAAGACGATTTCCCATTACCACACATCGATATACTGGTGGATAACACAGCAGATCATGCCCTTCTATCATTCATGGACGGGTATGCAGGGTATAACCAGATAAAAATGGCAGAAGAAGATATGGATAAGACCACCTTCATTACACCTTGGGGTACTTATTGCTATACAGTTATGCCATTTGGTCTCATCAATGCCGGGGCCACCTACCAACGAACCGCCACAACTTTATTGCATGACATGATGCATAAGGAAGTGGAAGTCTACGTGGACGACATGATCGTCAAATCCAAAGACAAGGACGGTCACATCACCGCCCTGAGAAAGTTCTTCACCCGACTACGCAAATACAACATGAGGCTAAACCCTCAGAAATGCAGTTTCGGGGTAACGTCTGGCAAATTACTGGGTCACATCGTTAGCCAAAGAGGTATTGAAGTTGATCCAGCCAAAATCAAGGCCATCACCGGGATGCAGCCCCCTAAAACCGAAAAAGAGATAAGAGGGTTTCTCGGAAAAGTCCAATACATCAGCAGGTTCATTTCAAAACTAACCATGGTGTGTGAACCGATCTTCAAGAAGCTGAAAATAGGAGAACGGTTACTATGGGACGATAAATGTCAAGCAGCCTTTGATAGAATCAAGGAAATGTTGGCCTCACCACCGGTCCTAATGCCACCTCAGCACGGTTTGCCTTTGTCACTATGCCTAACCACGACAGAGACAGCCATAGGGGCTATGCTAGCTCAAACGGTCAATTCCGAAGAACGAGCCATATACTACATCAGCAAGAAGTTTTTAGAGTACGAGTGTAAGTACACCATGCTCGAAAAGACATGTTTAGCTTTGGTCTGGGCCACTAAAAAGCTCCGGCATTACATGCTCAGCTACGAGGTACAGGTATTATCCAGAATGGATCCCATCAAGTACCTTTTTGAAAAGCCCATTCTCAATGGCATGATATCAAGATGGACCCTGATGTTGGCAGAATTCGACCTAAAATTTGTACCATTGAAAGCCATCAAAAGACGAGTAGTAGCCGAATTTCTCGCTGACAGTCCCATAACCGAAGAAGGACACACCGACACTTGGTCCTTCCCGGATGAAGACATTTTCCACACTGACACAGAAGCGTGGGACTTATACTTTGACGGAGCATCCAATTTTCGAGGATTTGGAGTTGGGATTCTCCTGATTTCACCAAGAGGGGAACATACTCCCGTATCCATCAAATTAGACTTCGACGTCACCAACAACGCCGCTGAGTATGAAGCATGTATCCACGGGCTACAAGCCGCCGCCGACTTAGGGGTCACAAACCTCCGAGTACACGGGGATTCATCTCTGGTCATTAATCAAGCACTCCAAAAATGGAAAACTCGAAATGCTAATCTCATGGCCTACCAGGCACGAGTAAGGGATCTCGAGAAACAATTCCACAAGGTAGAATATATATACCTACCTCGGGAAGAGAACCAATTCGCAGACGCACTCTCAAAACTGGCGTCTTTGCTAAATATTCCCGATCATATGACCAGTATGCCAATCTGTGTCGAAAGACGATCCGAGCCAGCATATATCCACGACATCGAAGAAATCGAGATACCTGATCCCGAGCCGTGGTATCAAGCTGTGTTGACATACCTAACAACCGGGGAATATCCACCCGAGGCTGACAACCGAGCCAAAAAGGCCCTGCGAAGACTGGCAACCCAGTTCATCCGCACCGACGATGGGCAACTCTACAAAAAGACAGCGCAGAGGGCTCTCCTTCGATGCGTCGATAAAACCAACGCTGAAAAAGTTATGGCTGAGGTACATGATGGTGAATGCGGCCCACACATGAATGCCCAGATGTTAGTCCGGAAAATCATGAGGCTCGGATATTACTGGAATAGCATGGAAACCGACTGTCAGCTATATGTTAGACATTGCCATAATTGTCAAATTTTTGCCAATGTACAACATATGCCACCATCCCTGCTATACACCATGACGTCACCCTGGCCATTTTCAACATGGGGAATCGACATAATTGGGAAGATAAACCCCTCGAGAACCGAAGGACACTGTTTCATTTTGGTGGCTATTGATTACTTCACCAAATGGGTCGAAGCTGAGTCCTATCGTATTCTCAACGCTAGCCATGTTGCCAAGTTCATTCAAAATAAGATAATATGCCGGTATGGGATCCCTCACGAGTTCATCAGCGACCACGGGACCCATTTTCAAGCCGAAACAGCAGCCTTGCTGACCAATTACAAAATTCAAAGGCATACATCTTCACCCTACCGACCCCAAACCAGTGGAGCGGTAGAAGCGGCTAATAAAACGATTGTCACCATACTCAAAAAGATGGCTGATAATTACCGGGATTGGCCCGACAAAATACCATTTGCACTTTGGGGATATCGGACCTCGATTCGTACTGCGACCGGGGCAACACCGTATTACCTTACATACGGAATGGAAGCTGTCCAACCCGTTGAGTTAGAGGTGCCGTCACTCAGAATCCTACTCGAAAGTCAAGTACCCGAAGCTGATTGGGTGCGATCACGATATGACTCGCTAGTCCTTTTAGACGAACGACGATCTCGTGCCCTCAATAATATACAAATCTATCAGAAGAGAATCCAACGGGCTTTCAACAAAAGGGTGAGGCCCAGAAACATCAAAGAAGGAGATTTGGTTCTCAAGTCTGTTCGAGCTTTATTACCAGTAGACCCAAGGGGAAAATTCAAACTTAACTGGGCTGGGCCATATCTGGTAAAGAAGATTCTATCAGGTGGAGCAGTAATGCTAACGGATCTGGACGGGAACGAGTTTGTCAACCAAACTAACCTGGACCAGCTGAAGCGCTACTACCCTTAACCCACCTCTCTCAATGTCATTTGCAAAAGTTTATTAAAAAAAAAATCTTTTTTTCAAACTTTTAAAGACAAGTTAAAAGCTAGAATTATTTAGTCTACTGTTACAAACATCTTGAACCAATAGTCTCGATGTGTTTCGAAATTGCACATTAATTCAGTCTGAACTACGTTTGGTTTGATTCCATTTATTATGGATACGTAGGCAGCCCCTCAAAAGGGCACAACCACTGCAATCGAGAAAGGAAAACAGGAACGGTTTTTAATAAATTTCTTTTATTAATTAAAAAAATAATAAAATTACAAAAAAAAAATCAGCCCAAAATAAATAATACTAATACTTAAATAATAAAAACTAGGACATTTTTCCCTTTCCTTTGCCCTTAGCCTCCTTTTCGGTCCATCGGCGTCGAGGTGGAGGTGATCGCTCCCTAATCACCAAGGGAACCTCCTTAACCCGGGTTTGTTTCTTCAAACTCGACTCCCCGGGCACCTCGTTATCACGCTGGCCTAGCCTGTCTTGGATCGCTAGCCTCGGTCCAAGTCTTCTCTCCAAATCACTAGCACCGGTCTCATTAGTCTGAGTCTTAGGTTTTGACTTAGAACCCGACCTCGGCTCAGCAAAGGAAGTTGGAGTCTCCACTACTAGAAAAAAGGGCAAAGAAACCATCTTAAAACGCCCTAAGACACCATTATGGAGATGATCTACAGGTCAAAGGTGTCTTAGGGTAAGAAACCATGTGAGAAAAATGGTTTCTTTGCTCATGATTTAGAAACCAATTGTAGAAGATAAATGATTTCTTTGATCTATTAAAAAACACCTTATTTGAGAGATAAATGGTTTCTTTGATCCATTGAAAAACACCTTATTGGAGAGCTAAATGGTTTCTTATCTCAACTTAATAAATCATATAATGTACTTAAATGATTTCTTTGCTTATACCATGTAACACACTTAAATGGTTTCTTTGATAACCATCAAATTGAGAAAAGTAATTTCTTTGATATCCTTTTTTTTTCTTTTAATATTTTTTGATGACTCGGAATTATACACATGAACACAAAATTCAAGGAAATATCATAAATATATTAATGCCAAAATGTATACAAATTTACATTGGAAGGAAAATTACATTGGAAATAACAACAACAATACATTATAACACCAATATCCGCAAAAAAAATTTATGTTTTCCAAAAAAAAATACAAATTAATCTAAATACCAACTTCATTGATGCAATGACGTTCTAATCCATGTTTCTTTACATATCAGCAATGCTATCATCTGCGTCGGACAACCAACCAATATCTGCTCGACAAAACAATAATTTGAAATGAGTTTGCTGCCATAATCTCGTAACTAAACTAGTCTCCTCTCAATTCTCACAAGTTCACATACATCGAACAAAACAGTGTTTTTTACGCGATATGGGGGAAGGCAGAAATTAATAAAAGGAATCGAGTTATACGCACTAAGGTCGGAAACTGTGATTACCTTGGGGGGATTGGTATCATCGCAGCAGCTTTCTAAGTATTCTACCACAGCATCTACGCAGAGGTTGGCAAAAGAAAGCGGCATGTGTCGTTTTAATAATCGTCATAGGTCAGACATTGCAGCCTGATATCGTTTATATATGAACAATGCAAAAACAGAGAAAGAAATGTTCCTGGCACAAAGCAACAGAAGAGAAAAGGCGGAGACGTCGGTTGGATAAAAACATAGGAAATAAGGGAAAACGGAAATTAGGTCGGAAAAAATAAATAAATTGACGTGAAAAAAATATCAATACATAGATGTTTTTTCTTTATGAACGATACCAAATTTCTTAGAGCTCACAAGTGTTGACCCAGTCACCCTCCACACCAATAGAGTTTTTCCGTCCCCCCTAATGCAACACCGTAAACTACAAGTTGCAGACTTAAATCATCAAAATACAAAAAGAACAACTCTGTAACACATAATTCAAGAAGACTTACTGCAGCTTTCTAAGTTGTCTTCTCAAACACTAACATGTTTCCTCTTCTTTTGAGAATGTTTACAATTTGTTTCGCTACTCTTTCTACAAAAATAACCCTCACGGCGTCACCAAAGATAACCTAAGATGCCTTCGATCAGAATTTGAGAAAGCCTGTAGTTACAAAGTGTGTGATATTAAAAAAAATGGCAATTATAAAAGTAAAAAACAAAGATTAGCTACAAATTACAGTACTGCATCATTAAAATATAATAATGCTTGCCAAAAATAAATGCATTGTTTCCACAGTGTGCTAACAAACTTGATCCACATTGTACTTTTTTCAGAGTTGGTTATGTTAGCAGCTAACCATATGCAAACTTCAAAGCAATCATCGAGTAAATATTAAAATAAGGCAAAAAAGAAGAAAAAAGAAAGGATAGTATAAGTAAGAAAGCATATTTAGAAAAGGCGAGTTATAGAAAGGAATATTTGAAACTTGAAAAATCAAATAACAACCACAATAAACTATGAGAACAATAAAGAGACAAATTATCTGA
Organism: Agrostemma githago; assembly: GCA_958450325.1. Lineage (NCBI taxonomy): Eukaryota > Viridiplantae > Streptophyta > Magnoliopsida > Caryophyllales > Caryophyllaceae > Agrostemma > Agrostemma githago. Next base: position 40,980,699 of record OY288239.1, read on the forward strand.
GACAATAAAGGTGAGTTCAACTTTGTATTTATCTGAGACAATAAAGAGATAACAGTAGATTGGTAGTACAATGCGAGAAATTATCACTTTATGTTATGAAAATCTTCCTTATGATGGGTATCTACGTCACAAACCAGTGACGGATCAAATATCATCCATATGAGTAGATAACAGAAATCACAAAGCTAAGCAATAATAGTACGGATTAAATGGTTTGTCTTGGTCTCTATTTGACATATCACGAGTTTATGATGGAGAATTTGTGATGTTAAAAAGAGGTAACAGTAGTTAGCTTTGGTTATGAAGGAGTAGAGTTTAATGTGACATTATCTAAGATGATGATGTACTTAATTTCCTGCACTAGTTTTACAAGTGCAGCTGTTGAGAATCATAAATTAGAATTATGGATATGGAACCCACTTCACAACCACAACTTCCTCCTACAAACTCACATGACATCACTTCATCACACTTATTCTGCATTATAACCCTTCTTCATTTAACATTATTGATTTTTCAAGTTGATACTTCCCTACCAATCAGCAACCTGTGTTGATTATCGCCGTCACTTTTAGTCAACACCTTCATTGTTGTCAACTCTCCGGTTAATACCTTTAAAACACCAAGAACGGGCCAATTCAGGAGCACGACATCATCACGAATGTGCTCATCCAGGGGCATAACAGCAAGGGCTTCTTCAGTTTCAGAAACCGTCGAACTTACAGTACTGTTATCAGAAAAGACAGTAGATGCATCAACAGATCGTAGACTCTCAGTCAAGACAAGATTAGCAACAGAGTGAAGATAATCAAGTTGCATCAACCACAATAAACACTAGAAAATACTAATTCAAAAGGCGATGTCTCGTAATGTAGAGATTTACACTGTACAGTAATTAGATTATATGCTAATTCGAAACCCTAACCCAACAATTACAATCGAAAGGGTTTGAACACCCAGCCAAGCATGCTACTATTGAAAACCACTGAATAACGTAACCAACGTAATCGTGTAATTCGAAACCCTGACTCAACAAGGACTTACAATTGAAAGCGATTGAACACACACAATTCAAAATCGTCAAATAACATAACCAACTGCTAATCGTGTAATTGAAATCGATAATCAACCAGAATCGATAGCAAATTGAAATCAATCGAAACAATTGAAGATCAACAAAAACCAGAATTCGATAAAAAAAAAATAGTTGAATGATACTAATACTTCAAAATCAAGAGCGATAAAAGTAGTTTACCAAAAAAGTGACCGAAGAATCGTTGAACGATGGAGAGAGAAGAACTGAAAGTGAACAGCGGCGACTCCGATCTGGGATTGAGAATTGAGAAGGTTGACATTTGACAATGAGAAGGGATTGTAAACAAATGGAGCAAGGGTTATACGACTACTTGATTTGGGTTTAAAGAATTAGGTGGGAAATAAGAAAAAAAAGAAATTATTGAGTTGATTAAAAATCATTTGTTTAAAATATGATCTCTTTGCTTATTTAGAAATCATTTACTTAAAAATGATGTCTTTGTATTTGATTGAATTTGTTTAGAAATCATTTTTTTTTGAAAAATGATGTCTTTGTATTAGATTAATTTTGGTTAGAAATCAATTTTTTGAAAAATGATGTCTTTGTTAGTAGTTAAAAGATCATTTATTTAGAATAAATGATTTCTTTAACCAAAGAGACCATTAATTTCACTTAAATGATAACTTATTAATGATTTCTTTTGAGCTTATTCTAGTAGTGCTCTTCAAAGAACCGCCTGTTGTCTTTGGCCGATTCTCGGCGGGCCAAGTCAAGAGCTTCTTCAGTCTTCAGAATTTTACGGGCCTCCTGGGATTCTTCAGAAGTCCATTTTCGGTAGGATTCAGAAACCCAAGTGGTTTGACAAGGGCGAGGTATAGTCCACATGACACGGGTAAACCAGCGTTGTAGCCACGTGTCACACATAGCGTCCGTCAATTGGATCGAAACGCTAATAATTGACTCAGTCTCAGGGATCTGCTGAAACGAACCGAACTGTCTCAGAATACGGTCCGGATAGATATGGACAGTCCAGTCCAAAGACAAGATCACCAGATAACGGGCCTTGTCCCTCCTAGCTAACCCCGTCAGCCTCGAAAGGAACCACCAGATCACGTTCCACCTAATCAAAGGCCCACCATGGAATGTTAGCTCTTCATCCCAATATTTTTGAGTTATGTGATGACTTGATCTTATCCGGCGAGACCTTGAACCAATCTGACAGCTACGATACCTGGATATGTTCACCGGGGGCTCTATGATCGACACACGCTCGGATAACCAGATCTGCGAAATTTTCGAAAAGTCAAAAACTTTCGAGAAATCAAAAATCCGAGAATTCAAAAAATTCGAAAAATCAGAATTTTCGAAAAAATTCGGAAAAAAATCAAAAAAAATCGAAAAATCAAAAAATTTCGTAAAAATTGGAAATATTCGAAAATTTCGGCAAAAACAAAAATTTTCGAAAATTTCGAAAATCCGGAAAATTGGAAATTCCGGAAAACTCCGGAAAAATTCAAAATTACCGCAAAAATCGAGAAATCGGGCAATTGCTCGAAAAAAATGGTTAAATACCTGCAGAAGACGGATACTTCCTGTCAATTGCCGATCTGGGTCGAATCTTCTAGCGTCAAGGCCCATAATAATCTCCCCAGTTATCAGCCAAGTCGGGCTGTGACCTGTCTCCATTTGGTCAACTATGCTGATTAGCCTGATCTCACCTAAGCATGAGTCAGCATCCATCCGACCTTCAAAGGCATATCTATGCAGCATACAAAAGGCAAAGGCCCTACGCCTATGGGTAGAAGTGATTCTTTCACCAACCGGGTCCATGAATTTGTCAGCCAAGTCAAATAGGGAAACTGAATCTCCCTTCACCATACGGGCTGTCTCAGCATGCGACAGGCCTAGAAAATCCCTCAACCTCCTCCTTGGGTCAGGATAAAATGGGGGAATAGCAGGACGAGCATTAGGGCACCACCCCCCGATAGCTGCTATTTCTTCAGGAAGAGGACACATTTCTCCTCGAGAAAATGCAAAAACATGAAAGGTAGTATCCCAAAAGGATAAGCAAGCATCAAGGAAATGCGAATCTACCTTAAGTCGCTGAAGTGGGAATAAAGCCACAATTCCCATTTGATTTAGCTGAACTTTATCTTCATCTCGAAAATCCTGGGCCCACGCATGAAGCATCGCGGTCAAATGGTCAATACCCATTGCAAGAATAGTTTCTTTTATTTATCCTAAAAGTCTAAGGGATTTTAAGATGAAAGAAAAGATTTGGGTTAGAATATGAAAAATAAGAAGCCGAAGATCTCTATTTATAATGGAGAATATCCCTCTTCCTAGTCATCACAGGAATAGGATTTTTACCACTTCCCCTACTTCACCTAGGTATACAGGCCTAACCAGGAAATTCCAGGAATCCGTGTTAGAATCCGGTTAGGAATCAAAGTCATCCCAAGCATCCTTATTTCCAAATTTCCAAAAAAATTCAGCGTTCTTCTTTTCAAAAAAATTCGAAAAAAATCATCATCATTTCTTCCCCAGCGCGAGTCAGTGTTTCACCTGAAGGTTACATACGAATTATGTCAGCATACAGGTACACCAAAGACTCCCAGAAATTCTAAGTTGCCCAGTGGAAAAGCTCAAGCAACTTCTTTCAGGATATATCTGCAAACAGATATGCCCATAGCTTCCAAGGCAAGCTCCCGCGCAATTCTAAGACAGGATATATCTGCAAACAGGTATACCCATAGCTTCCTAGGCAAGCTCCCGCGACATTATCAGCATCAACTCAGGTATGATTTCTATTCTATGGCTGGCGAGCCCTTCACGCAGGTCTAATGGACCCTAAACGAACCGATCGGAAGTCTGCCAGGTTTTAATCTTTGATTGACCTGGTAGCTACTCTGACTTTTGCCTTGTCCAAGCCTCAGTCAGAGTGGGGGCTCTGTAGACACCCACATTTTGACTGTCAGGTGTCTATAGTAGTTCCCGCCAAACACCCGATGATGATTGGACGTAAACGTGCTTTGATAAACTCGGATATGGGCTTGTAATCATGGATATTTGGTTTATACTTTTTAAGGAGTACAAATTTCATAAAACCAACCTCAAATTTAGGCTCAGTGGGTCGTTTCGAGTCAAATAACACTAATTTGGGTCGAAACCGACACCAGGGGTAAAACCGTCTTTTAGCGACCGAGTCAAAACCCGGTCAAAGATTTTCCCAAGACATGTGAGTCAGCCGTGACACTCACACGGTTGATTCCAACCCAAATTCCTACAAAATTTCAGACTCATTAAAAGCATTAAACAATTCCGTTAAAGGTAGAATTCGACCTCAAGTAGGAATTCTATCTGGAAACCGATTCAGACATTGACCGAGTACCAAATACCCGGCCAAACACTCCTCAATCAGCCGAGAATCCCTTTCTTCTTGGCCAAGAAAGCGGATTCTCATGCTCCTCAAACTCCTATGTTTCCTATCCTAAGCGGTATTCAAACTCTCCTAAACCAAGGTCGGAAACTCCCTATAAATAGGACCTCCCGTCCAACACAATTTACGACAATCACACATCAGAAACAACGATCATACATCAGAAAAATACCAAGACACAATAACACAACAGCAGCAAAAACCCGTCTAAAACCCCTTCCACACACGGTCCATACACAAACTCGATAGTTAGCAAATCCCGACACTTTTTCCGAAGCCTCGAAGCCTTGACCGCACGTCAAACCCGGCGTCCCAAATCACCCAAACCGATACACCTTAACTCATCCTCATCATCTCGACGCTCCCAAGTCTAAGCCACTTCCCGACGAGCCTTATCCCGAGAAAACAAAGCATGTAGGTTGAGGGTGTAAATCAAACCCGTCTCTCTTTCTTCTCTTCCCTTCTCCTCGTCTTTTTTATTATTATGGGTCTTTCGTCGGTCTTTTTCATTTTCTAATATCGATACTACTAAAAACTATTTTTATATATCGAATATTCTTAAAAATATGATATCGGTTCTATATAATCGAATATCATATCAAAAAGAATTATATTAAGTTTCCGACGAAATCGTTACATTTTTTTAAAACCCTTTTTTTACAACTTTTCGTTCAAAATTCTTTTCTTTTTACTTTTCGTTCAAAACAAACTTTTTCTCAAAACCTTTTCTAAAGTCATTCTGACTATTCGATATCGATTTCATAATCGAATATCGAATATGACAAATATCGAAAATATAAACCGAGTATAAATTAATCCATATTTGTACGCGATTTATAAGATTTTTCGACAAAAAAAATAAAAAGCGGACAGACCCGCACGCGAGTCGCGCCCGGTACAGGCGACTCGCGCACGAGTCTGTGAACCGGCCCTTTTTTAGTTTTTCTATCGTTTTATTTTTATTATTCTACGAAACGATTTCTAAATTTATATCTTTTCTAAAACTATTCCAAATATTTGATATTGATTTCATAGTCAACTATCGAATATAACGAATATCGAGAATATTAAGTCGAGTACGAATTATGCGATATTCGTACGCGATTTAGTCAAAAAAATTCCGAAAACCATCGTCGAAATCAGGCCGCCACGCGACCCGTCTGAGTCCCGGGCAAGTCGCGTGGTAGACTGTCCAAGCGCGCCCCTTTTCGTTCTTTTTTATTATTTTTCGAACTTCATTTTTTTATACAAAACAACGTTTTAGTAATATTTTTCAGATTTCGATTAATATTATTTTCTCGATCTCGTATATTTATTTGCTATATTATTTCAATCGTTACTAACTCGTTTTCTCGTGTTTGTAGCAATTTATTTATTTCTTTATTTTTTATCGTTTTATTAGACTAAAACGAACTCACATGCTAAAATAACTTTGACGTTAGTAGTTTAACATGCATTAAACGACTTAGCAACCCGTTTATTTTTCCTCACATGTCTTAGGAAAATAATCTCTGCATATCATTCAACCGTCGAACTAACGCGTGTACACAAAACCGAACGATATCTTAGTAAAGGCCGCTAAGTGCGGGCGGGGTTGGGTGTTCTCACTGAACTTCCCAACACGTACCCTCACCCCTTACTCAGAACCGTGGTTTCCGGATGTCCGAAACCATTGGCAACGAGAGTCATTCAATATACGATTAACCGCTCAAGTCGGCATCGGTATCGTAATGCTAAGGGACGAACCCGATAAACTCTGACATCGGAAATGGGCCATGTTTTAAATATGGCCCACTACGACATAGAGTGGGTTCGAATGGTTCCGAATAACCATAAAATTCGGTGGCGACTCCTACTTCGATTTAAAATTCTATTCGATCCATCTCATATGGAAATTCTATCGCCTCCCCAAAACCCGCGCTTCGCCGCGTCGGGGTGGACCTATGTCATGTCCACACATAGAATCCAGGGTTGTGTTGCTTCAGTTGATTAAACACGCACACGTACGTTGACCAGCTGTCCGCGTCCGCGTCGCTGTAACCGAGCCTCTTCCAATCAGCCGAAACAGAAATGCAATTCCTGCCTTCCTTCACCAGTCCTTTGTCGGCAGAAGTTGCAACCCACAGGTGGGGCCCTGTCATTCCGTCTGAAGTCTTCTCGAAGTCGGATCTTCCCCTGCCAACCCTCTCGAAGCACTTCTGCAATCTGAAAGCACTCCTGTACCTATGCTCGCCACTGAAAAACTCAATCGCAATAGCTCTCTTGAATACTCCAGGCTTCTCTTTCCACACATGGAAAACTTTCCTCACAGGGTATCCCATCTTGATCAGTTCATCCCTCACATAGGTGAAACTATTGCCAATGACAACCCCTTTCCTGTATAACATCGTATGGCAGATTGTGCATGATCACGGTCGGTGGGTACACATATTTCTCAGCCATCTATAACAGTTTTTCTTTCCCTTTGATTCTGATTTAATTCTGAGTTGGATAGGTATTTCGATTTGGGAATGATCGAATATTTGAGTTATAGTTGGGTAGTTAGTTTGAAGCTTTGCATGATAATGATTTTGCCCATATGGTTATTAATTGGTGGACGTTTAGTGTGATGTCATAGTTAGTGATGATGGTAAATGCAGCAGCAGTAAATGTGGAAGTTGCTCGAGGAAACTGTCAAAATTTCACTTTGCTTGTCAATTGAGTTAATGTGTCATCATTACCATAAGTGTAATCAATTTTATTACTCCATATTCCCGCATAATTGTTGTTATCTCTAATCTTTTCCTCTTCAGCAGTGCGATCGTATATAGTAACGTTGTTTGGAGACCGTATTTCGTTGTATATATATTACGTTACATCGTATGGTAATATAAATTACTGTGCGTCTACTAAATGGACCCGATATTAATTGTCGTTTTACACTGTCAGTGCTACTGTGTAGTATTACGGTAACTCATTTAGTATTACGGACACAATTCAACAATTGAAATTGAAACTACAATTAATATCGAAAGTAAATTAAATGTAACTATGAAACTACGGCCAGTAAAATACAATAAAAGATAAGTTACATGGAAGTTCATTCTTAAGCATTGGGGTTAGCAACCATCTATGTATACCGCATCTAAATTCAATTACTTGGTTCCGTTCCCATGCATTTAATCGACGTAGAAATCCCGGTAGATTTCGTTCTAAGCGTCCATAACATGTCCATATGTACCGAATTCCTCAGCTTTGCCCAAGTACGTCCCGACATAACGGCACCAGATTGGCACCATACGGTAGTCCGTCCCTATTGATAGATACCCCTCATCCTCCCAAGAAGCAACCCAGCAATGTGGGCTGGCTTCGTGATCCCATTGGTCGACCATTGCTTCCTTGGTCATCCCTTCATTTTCAAACTCCCTTTGAAGTTTAAAGGCCATGAAATAGTTTGGTAGCCTCGCTCCAAACTCAACTACGACTGCCCTCTCAAAATCGAGCGTCGGCTATATACATGGGTCTAACTTAACCACATCGTACTCAAGGTAGATTAGTCTCATTTTCAGAATATGCAAATTTTGGCAGATATACCACCCGTCTTGCACGTCGTACGGCATGTTGTCGAGTATGCACCTAGGCGGCCACATCAACTGTCTATACATTTTGAGTGCTTAGCAAGAGTTGATCGGCTGTGTGGATGCTTTCTCCTTATCAACTATGTTTGATTGTTTGCATGTAAGTTGGACTTTTTACCCTTGGTGAAATGATGTTGTCAATTACTCTATTCAACTATATAGTGGAGTGATGGTGCCTCTTCGACTTCCGGTTAGTGCATTCGTCTATGTTTTCGCTTTTTATCCACCTTAGTACTAACACAGACTATTCGTGTTAATTACCACATTTTAATACCGTCACAAAATGTACTAATACGTTATAGTGCTGTTAATTTCACGTCGCTCACCGCATACTCGATGTTCATTACTACATTTGCTGGGTTGTTGTTCCAAATCGTTTACATAGGGATATTGTTTGGCCCAACGAAGTTTTGGGGTAGTAATATCTATGACAATTGTTACTAACCCCTTCGGACCTTGAATAGTATGGGTCATTCGTATTCTGGGCCTGTCATAAGTTTGTGCAGTCCAATTTTATAAGTTGTGTTACCAGCTTTATCGGATATGTGTCTAGATGAAGAACCATCAATAATCTAATCTGGTTTACAGTTTGAGATGTAGTAATAAATACCTAATAAAATAAACCACGTAAGATTTGCGACTTGGTAATACTGTGAATCCAGTTACAACCCGTTGTGTGAATTTAGGTGGTTCGCTATTGGTAAATGAAAAGGTGGTTTTGAATGCTGTTAGATGACACTAATTTGAAGGGTCAAGGTAAAGGTGGGTACATATTACGAATGTATGTGCAGTTGAAGTTCCGTTTTCTTTTTTAATAACGTAGATGTAATCGTGCGTTAAAACATTCAATGCAATTGTTCAGTTTAATGTATTAAACGTCAAAACTTAGATGCATATTTTGTCGAGGGTTTCTGATTGTAAACCATAATACTAAAACTGTTCCTCAATTCTACTACGACATGCTATTACGGTATAAGTAGGCCTCACATCTGACGATATACTCAGTTATATATCACTATAAGTAGACGTCACAACTAACTATATATTCAGCTACTTATGTGAAACTTATTCTTGGCCCAAAGTGATCTTCCATCATCAGCATTGGTAGCTGGCCCATCCCAAATTTCTTTCCCCCATTTTTTTAAGCAGTCCAAAAAAGTCAGGATCAGCAAGTCTGTATTGATTGCTTCGCAGCCCGCCTAGCTAATAACGTTCTCGCCTCTTAATCAATGTTTCGTTCAAAATGTTAAGCACCTCCAAATTTGTAATTTGTCCAACATCGAAAATAAGAAATATAAATACGAGGGAAGGTATTTTTGTAAAAAGTCTTTATTAATTAATTACAAGTTATAGCAGACAAACTTCCCGGACGAACATGAAACTATTAGAATGACAAACAATATAACTATTAACCATTGCGATGATTTCTTGGTACATCTATTCAGATGTTTTGTTGCCTGCTAATGACTGTGTGGATGATCCATTCTATAATTTAGGCAAGGAACAAGGACTTCGGGTCACATAACCAGTTTAAGCTGAACACCAAATCTGGCACATAGAATTTATGGAATGGAATCCTTGAGAGATGAAGTTGATGATCGTGATGTCGAATTACCCAAATAATAGAAAACTCCGGAATATATGGTGTTCGAGGCCATGGCTGTAGAAGAGTCGTTTTGATGGGGACGGTGAATATGTTACGATGAGTGTTAGAGTGAGAGTGACGGTGAGTGTAGTGAGGAGCGGCGTAAATGAACTGATGAGGCATATATTTAGGTGGGTAATAGGGTTTAAGGATGGGCCGAATGAAATGGCGTGAATGAATGATATACGTGGGTTTAGGTCGGCCCATTAAATTGGATGGGCTGAACGATTATGACGTAAATGAATGATAAATGTGGTTTAGGTGGGCCTATTCAATTGGATGAGTTGAATGATTGTAGGTGGCTATTTGTCTCCTTTCATAAGATCGGTTTTAATGTGTTGGACTCATTTGATCGATTGAAAATAGCGATGTACTAGGTCATAATATTTTTGTGTGCAATTTTCTGAGTCAAGTGTTGTGTTTGCCCGCCAAGGAGGGGTCGGGATGTCAAAGACTTCTAACATATTCGCAGCCAAGAAATGACGGACACGGTGTGACTAGACAAAATGAGTACTATCTCATTTTCCCATTTCGTTTATAATAATAAACGCAAATACTAACTTAGACTATGGATGTTTTAAAATGCACAAACAAAATATCATGTTTACTCATTTCCCAATGACATTTCTACTTTGGATAAAAGGAGCTTAAATAAGTACAATACAAAGTATATCGTACAAAGTATATAGGAAGGAGTATAGTTTTCGTACATCTCATAACATTACATCATTTGAACAGGATATAACCATTTTTACTGTACAGTATCGAATATTATATGCTTACAACTATTCGTTTTTCATATTCTTTCTAATATACTCCCCCCATTTTTTATATTTCTTCCCGCTTTTAAGATTTCTGAGAAGTATTTAATTGAAACGGAAATAAACATAAAAAAATGGAGGGAGACCAACTCCATTCCATAAAAAACATAAATTATTTATACTTTGAATATATAGCACATTTTTAATACATCCGTGCAATTTTGCACGGGTACAAAACTAGTGACAAATAAAGAAGAGTAAAAGAATTATGACAAAATGAAGAAAAAAAATTAGAAATTATGTTTGGAAAATTAGAATTGGAGAGAACATAGGAGCAGAAGATGAGATTAATTAGAGTTTTTAAGTAGGATAATCCCCATTTCCACTAACCAAATAACTCAACTCATATATTTTCCCGCCTAAAGCTGTCCACAACAAAAATAAAAAAAATAAACCAAACGAGGTAGGTGCGAATCGAACCTTTGACCTCATGTGTGTCACCCTTCTCCTCTCCAACTACACTCTAACATCTTACTGATTTAAATATCACTACATCACACATAAAGCTATACACCACAGAAAGTATGTAATTAAGGAAATTTGATTGATTACATTGATTACGAAAATCACATGTTTCAAATGGAAGATATCACATACTCCCTCCCCTTCTCTATGATCTTCCATATTGGATTTTGAGAAGTTCTTAAGAAGGAGGGAATATGTGGAGGAAAATGAATGGGAAGAAAAGAGAGTGGGGTCACAAACAATAAGAACCACAAAATATAGTACTAAAAAGGAAAGTGAAACATCTTAGTGAATTTTCCTAAAAAGGAAATGTAGAACATCTTAGTGAAGGGGAGGGAGTATAATATTTAATATGGAATGTATGATCAATTTTTTTTTAAAAAAAGTATAAACATATTGTATTCCGTTTTAACCAAATAGTTGCATTATTTTTGTTAATAGGAGATTGCACTATCCCGTACAATATTTTACATAGAATATAAAATAGTTATGATTATTATTGTATACATTTGTATATGTATATGTATATGTATATGTATATATAGAGGAAGGATCAAGTGAGTCCTCCTATATATATTGAGTCCATGAGTCCAATCTTGGACCATTGATCAAGTGGAAGATGGATGGTTGTGATTGCTTGAGGTGAAATAAGGAAATAACTAACAAATCTTGGTAAATATATCATTTCTCTCCCTTCCTTAATTATCCCAATGCAAATCTTCTCTCTCTCATATCAATCTTTTAATTGCCTCTCTCTCACACACAACAATTTCTTCAAAATTAAGTTTTTTTTCATCTTCACCAAAAAATCATCATTTTTCTACTGTCATTGTACGTATGTTACTATGTTACTGTCATAATCCATAAACTATGTTACTTTAACTCATACAATGTGTTACTTTAATTCATGAACTGTGTTACTTTAACTCATAAAACTATGTTACTTTAACTCATAAAATCTGTTACGTTGTATAATAGTCTCTTGCAAAAACTGTTACTTTAACTCATATAATGTGTTACTCTAATTCATGAATTGTGTTACTTTAACTCATAAAATCTGTTACGTTGTATAATAGTCTCTTGCAAAAACTGTTATTTTAACTCATATAATGTGTTACTCTAATTCATGAACTGTGTTACTTTAACTCATAAAATCTGTTACGTTGCATAATAGTCTTTTGCAAAAACATGACTTCCAATCAACCAAAAGAATAATGTATGTTTCTATTAAGGATACTCCAAAACAAAAATTATAAAACTCCACTATAATTCCAATGTTTCACACATGTTACTCTAAGAACTGGATATTGGAAATCAAATTACACTCATAAACTATGTTACTGTAACTCATTAAGTATGTTACTATAACGCATAATGTGTGTTATTCTAACTCATTTTACTCCAATAAAGAATGTTACTCTAAGGACTAGATATTGGAAAATCAATCAAACTCATAAAGTGTATTATTGTAACTTATTTAGTATGTTACTCTAATGAATAATGTATGTTACTCTAACAATATATTGTCCTACTCAGAATTGTTCTTCTTCTTTCTCTTCTTCTTCTTCTTCTTCTTCTTCTTCTTCTTCTTCTTCTTCTTCTTCTTCTTCTCCTTCTTCATCGTCAAACGATGACTTACATGACGTTTCCTAATGATTCTTTCTTCTTCTTCTTCTTCTTCTTATCATCTACATCTTTGAAGATCTGCTCTATGTATGGAATGAAACTCTCACCCACATCCTTGCACCATTCCTCTGCTTTTACGTCTACTACAAAAACAAGAACAATGTCAATAAACATGGCGACAAACAAACAATCAGAACTTGAAATATGGCGGTATTCTAACCAAAACATTAATAACTAAATCCGATGACATGTTACTCTAATGCTTCAAACGTGTTACTGTAATACATTAGGTATGAATGAGAGTATGAATGACAGTATAAACATGTATACTGCTATGAATAAGAGTATGAATGAGAACGTTATACTTTGATATTGTTTCCTATTTTGATGACAATCACGTTCCATCATTATAGGAAGCAGTATTTTTTTAATATGGCAGTATTTTAAATCCTTTGTTACTCCAATGCATTACAGTAACAGATGACAAGAATTAAAGTAACAGATGAAGTGCATTAAAGTAACACGAGATTCAATTAACAGAAGATGTCTATACAGAGGGTTAGACATTAAAATAACAGATGGTCTATATTAAAGTAACACATTATGTGCATTACAATAACTCCATATATATGTTTGTGCGAAAAAAATCATATAATGATCAGATCTTTAAAAAATCATACTATGAACGTAAAATCTAATAATATGGAGCATCTTAATGACTTCCATAGCAATGAAAGCATAACAATTGATGAAAATTATGAAAAACCTAAATAATAATCAGTGAAGATTATGAAAAAAACCTAAATAATAAACCTAACAATCTGCAATCTATACTAACACAAGAGCAATGAATCGTTTATATGAATATATGATGAATGAAATGAATAAAATTGACGCAAAACATGAAAGTAATATCGAAACTCACCATTGTTGTACTCCACGAATTGCTTATCAACAGTTGATGATGATCTCGCGATCATTGAATCCATAGTAACGTGATGTCGAGCACAGATTTTGAATGAATGGATGGATGAACGTGATGATGTTGGAAGCGTTTTTTTTAAGGTTTGATGAATGTGGTAACGTGAATGAATGAATGGGTGAATGAATGGGTGAATGAATGAGATATTATTGTTTCCTAAAATTATGAGAGTTATTTTAGGAAGCAGTATCTCCCTTCTTTTTCTTTTTTTCTTTTTTTTTAATGCAAATTGTAGAATGAATCTTGCCCATCCATCCTCATCTCATCCAATGGATGAGATGAGGACTTATGGACTCATATATAGAGAAGGACTCATAAGAGCCTTACTCTGTATATATATATATATATATATATGTATGTATATATATATATATATAATGTAATTTGACCTCCTCATGAATTTGGCTTCACATGTCACTTCATCATTGGACCTTTTCCTCTTTGTGCCAAAAGTAAAGACAAACAATTCATCGGGAGGGAAGAAGTATATACTCACTCAATACCACTAAGATCTTCTCATTTATTCAAATGTGAGGATTATAATTATCATATAGAATGATTATTTTGGTAGGGGAGACTACAAAATACGGAATATACTATTAAAATCCATATAAAAAAGTTTCACAAATTACATAATATAAGTCTTACACCTGAGACGGTCCATTTTTAATTTATTTTTTAATTTTCTAATGAAAAACTGAATAGTTTTTTATACAAAGAGAACGTATCACGGCGTGCTAACCATTAAAAAAAGTACATTATTATACAATTTTTGATAAATATTTATGTATTTTATGGTATGTTAAAGAGAGAAATGAGTATCTCGAGATTTGAGATGATATAAACCGAGCATATAAAAAATTACTCCCTCTGTTTCAATGAAAGCTTCCACCTAAAAAATGACACATTTTTTAAAGATAATAATAAAATATTCAAAAGTAGATAGAGTGTAGAGTAGGTGGGTCACCTAGGTAAGAGTGAAGAGTTATACCAAGAAAGGAAGTGAAGAAATTTACGAAAAAGAAAAAGTGAAAGCTTTCAATGAAACGAAGTGAGTATAAACAATATTTTCATTAATTACACGTTATTTAATACTGCATATCAAGACATTACTCAAATATTTTGATTATTTTTGCGATTTAAAAAATATTTTCCTATTTCTAAATTATACAGTCGATAAATAGTAAAAATAAAATAATAAATTTTTTATTTTAAATCTTAAATGAAATATTCTATAAGATAAATATAATATAAATACCGTGCATTGCACGAGGTCTATACTAGTTATGTATAAATGGAGTGTAAGAAATAAGAGGGGTACATGTAGACGTGACCCGAATGACCTAACCCGAATCTGACTCAATACCCGAACTGAAGACCCGAGGTTGACCCGTAACCAGAATTGACCCGTGCTAACCAGAAACTGACCCGAGTATTATTATAGAAAACTAAGTCGATATTCCTTAAAAAAAAAAATTGAAAATAGTAAACCCGAAAGTGATCCCGTCCGACCTGAATTCGACCCAAATTCTATAACCCAACCAATCCATTAGCCAGGTCTAGATACACGATAGAAAAGGAAAAAACCGCAAGGTACAACGTAGAAACCAAAAAAAACTGATTAAAGAAAAGGGGACATCTCTCCGAAAACAAAAAGAAATGTCAACATCGACGACGGCAGCGCTGCAAGGCACTGGCAGCGTAAGCGGCGGAAGCAGCAGTAGTGCCGCCGCTCCTCTCGACGATTTTCACTTCTCATCTTCCCAACTCCTCGCCCTCCACGATTCTAAACACGATGCTATGCAAGGTCCCTCCCTCTTTTAATTTTCACAGTTATATTATTGGTGATTATTTTGTGATCAATCAGTCCATTTGTGACCGAATGGTGAATTAAATTCTGGGTTTTGTTTCTTAATTTGGGTTGCTGATGCTCAATTTGATTATAGGTTGTTGGTTACTGCAAGTTTTAATGGATTGATTAGTGGGTAAATTAGGGCAATACTAGCGAAAATATCAAATGTGTTACCTTTAAATCTTTGATATCATGTTCTATGTCTATGCTTCTTATGAGACATTTGGATGTCATGGTTGAATTTAATTTGGTACTTTCAGTGCTCAAATTGGATTTGTTGGACGACCTTAACAAAGAAGTTAAGTCATTAGATGAAGATAGCTGGATGTTTGAAGGGCCTAGATCCAGGATCAACCTCATTTCGAAGCCAGGTATAATGCTGCTTTTATCTCTTTGGTAGCCGCCTTTTCGTTAATATCACTTGACTACATACTCAACTTGCTCCTATTTTCATGGTATGTGTACTTCCCCCATCAATGAATGCGGAATCTTTGATCACTCATCAAAAGAAATGAAAAATAACGAGTACTAAGTATCGAGAGCAGCTTTCTGGATCAAACTTACATTTTTAGAGTATGGTGAGGGTGCTGATTCCTCAAATTGGTGGAAGATGTTAACCTTGTTTCTACTAGATGTCTCTTTATCTCCTGGGTTTTTGTAGTCTCCAAATAGATTATACACCTCTTGTTTCTGAGGAATAAGATCACTGTCGTTTATGTTATTACATAAAGTATTAAAGGCACTACTATTTTGTATTTGTGCTGGTAGGCAGGAGGATGGTTTAAGATTGTTGCAGTCATAGTATGAAACTATATGTTTTTATCTGAGCTACCATATCCAATCCTGAATTTATTCAAGCTCTTCCCTCCCATCATAATTATTGAATTACGGATTTAATCGAAACATGAAAATCCAAACTGAAGCTCAATTTTTATCTTGATAAAAGAGTTTTTTTTAATAATGGATTCTCCTAGTGTTATAATGACAATACTTTTTGTTTGAAGCATTTGCGTGTCCTTACTCTTCTTGGCGAGTCTTTCAAAGTTGATGACTCCTGACTGCAATTAAGCCGAAAGTATTCTGCTACTTATCATAAATAAAACAGAATATTTCATAGCCTTGTTACCCACGTTTCTGCAAGTTGTTTTTTTCTTCCTTACTTTAGCAGTAATTGAGCAATTATCATACGAAGCCTATGTTAGGCAAAGTGCATTCATGTGTCAGACACTTCCATTTTATGATAGAAGCATCCAAGTGTCCTACTCTGTTGAAGTGTGAAGTCCGTCACGGACACAGACATTAACATAATACAAACATTTGGAGTTACATTGCATGAAATAAATAAAAAATACTCTTTTTTCGTTTGATGCTTATTCAAATGTAACTAGTTTGGGATTTTGTGCATCACTTTTGTAGCATGGTTATGAAAAACACTTTTACCAATTTGCTCCTTTAGAGTATGTGTTATGCACTCGCGTGCATTTTTGGTAAGCGACATGATAGCAAGGGCGGATAGGGGTGAGGGAATGTGGGGGGGGGGGGGTCACGTGCCAAATTTTTAAAAAAATGGAAAAAGCAGAACACGCGCATCAGGAGAAGAGAGAAAGATGGAAAGAGTCAAAAATCAAAACAATTAAACCCCAAATTACACAACCCCACCCTAAACCCGTACTCTACCACCTGGGCTGCCGGCTGCCACCACTGCGCTGCTGCCTTCCGGCGTCGTTCCTCCCCCCTGCTGACGCGTCAACCTTGTGACTCACGGGTCATCCTTGCCTTTACCAATTAAGTACTTTATCAATTTCTCCCCCAATTTCAATTTTGGTTGATTACTATAAGATTATAAATGTATGAAGTAGATCTGTTAATCTATTTGTTATTATTAAGTTGTTCATTTGTAATTGCTAGTTACTTTGGGTTATAATTACTTGATTATCTCATATTTTAGTAGAGTATTTTTTTTCTCAAACCCTAAGATTATTTTGAGACACTTAATTAAGTTTAATTTAATTTATAGCTCGTCATTGTCCTAGATTTTTGAAAAACATGAGAGTAAAGCATAATTATAGACGGAATTTGGAGAAAATAAACAAAGTAGATTGATTGTTAAGAGACTTTGCAGAGGAGTTTAATTAATTTAAATGAAAGGTTTAGGCAATTTGTAAAGGATTTGATTAATGATTAGTAGTTGATTATAGTGGTATAGTTGATGGGGTCACGTATTCTTTTCTTGCACATTAGATAAATTATTATACTCTGATCGATAAACTGTTTGCATTTCTTATATATACCAAGAGTCTCGATCAATGCGAATTAATCGTCTTTTTTATCGTAATTCATTTGAAAATTGTATCTATGTATTTCAAGGATGATTACTCCGTATAAATTAACGTTAATTTGTGAACTCGATTTTTTCGAAATGGATTGAAGGTAATACTAGTACGGAGTACTGGAGGACTAGGGAATAAGGATGGTACTTCATACCTACGGGTTTGGTGAAGTTGGTGTTGTCATTAGTTTAATTGGACATTTGAGTTTTTTATTTTTATTTTTATAATAGTAGTAGTATGTAATATTTACAATGAAATTTAAATGTTTTTATGTATTTTTTTTAGATATTGTCCATAAAATTATTTAATAGTGCCCCTCCTATCCTCACATCCTGGATTCGCCCCTGCATGATAGAGTTCATTTTTAATGAGTCACGATTCGCCAGGTACCCGAGGGAATCCGGTAACCATTTGCACTACGTGGTTTCACTTTTGTGACGTGTTTAAAGTTGGTTGCATCTATACATACTGTTTTCTTGTGATAGTACCCTTTTTTGAAGAAGCTTCTGATCTAATGCTGCTTATTGATTAAACTCAAGTTTTTTACTAAAAAAGAACTCCCTCCTCACAATTACCTTTCACTTTTCACCCGTTGGTTGTTTCAGAACTACTACCTTTCAATTCCCCCACTTGCATTCACAATTACCCCTTAGGACCTGATCCCACTTACATCATTATATTTGGTCCTCATTCCTTGTATTTATACTTCTTAAGGTGTGTACATTTTTGGTATTTTGGAAAGTAATTATGATACGGAGGGAGTACTAAGAGCAAATGCAATAGAGGTTTTTATTCTTGGGGTTGTCAATAAGAACTTTATTTATGAAGTTCATCTACTAAATCATAAAGTTTGTTCTTAATTTTAAGAACTAAGTTCTAAAATAAGAACTTGGTTTGTTGGCATGGAGAAGTGTGAAGACCAATAATCAATTGATTATAGCATAGAATATTGTAGAGTGTCTTTAAATTTTGTCCATTTCCCAAACAAAAAAAAGGTTCATCTATTGTAGATTAAAGTTCTTAAATATTGGGGTTTGGAAAATATGACATGGTATATTAAGAACTCAATATAAAGTTCTTTCTATTGCAATTGCTCTAAGTAGTTCAATCCTTGTCCAAAAAATGATACTGTACTATGTACGGAGTATTATGCTACAACATTCAATTCTATAGCTTGTGTAGTCTGGTGATACCTAGCTTTATTTGAAACCAGTTGTGCAGTTTATTACACTGTTTTACTGATTTTATAATTCTCGTTTCGTGTATTAAAAAAATACAGGTAGTTCCTTTTTGTCAAAGAACAGCCAACCTTCAAACAAGTGGAATTCAGGACTGCCTTGATGAGTATAGATGTTTCCCTGGATGACTTGTTTTTAGATACTCCACATATTATACCGCCTTAATTACTTAGTGATCTTTTTTTTCTTTCCGTATTTGATATTGGGTTCGAGTAAATATTGTACGAGACCGTTTAATGTGATGTACAAAACCAACTCATGTATTCCTCAGTCCTCATTTAGTTATACGGGAAAGTTGTGATTGAGCCCCTTTACTTTGTGAAATCAAACCCCTTAACTCTATTGTAGCAATTAGACCCCTTAACTTTGTCAATATGTGAAATTAAAATCTTTTTTATTTTTTCCGATCAATTGCTCAATTTCTCGTCAATTTCATGTCAATATCTCATTTCTATCGATAAATATTTTATCCCAAAATACACCAATATAATACGTATACGTATAGAAATACATATTCCCAAGTACGAAGTGGTACAAAAAAAATACTACTCGTCTTCATAATGTACGTATTCGTATATCCCAAGGAGTTTGATAAAATATTTTATCCCGTAATGTACGTATTCGTATTCTATTGTAATGTACGTATTCCTATTCTACCGTAATGTACGTATTCGTCTTCTAGTATGAGAAATTGACAAGAAGTTGAGCAATTGATCGAAAAATAGATAAAAAAAAGGTTTAATTTCACGTATTGGCAAATTTAAGGGGTCTAATTGCTACAATCAAGAGTTAAGGACTAAATCACTACTTTCCCGTTTAATTATATAGCTAATCAAATCGATTTCACATTGAACAACTCGTGCAGGGCGCCAAATTTTTTTTAGAGGCCCCTTTATGGCCTTATCAAATACCGTCTGCCATATTTTTAGGGTTATTTTGAAAAATAATACTCCTACTCCATACTATAATATAGATCCACAATTTGAAATTAACTTTCAAATTTTCAAATATTGATTTTTTATTCTATTTTTATAAAATAGTTTTTTATTGGTCGTAAATCTCATTTTTATATAAGTATGATATTTGTTACGGGATTCTTAGTGAAGTAACAAGGATAAAAAAAAATTAATAATGCTTGCGTGAGGATTCTAACCCCTATCCTTATATCAAAAGATGCCTTCATTTTCAACTTGTTACCACTACACAACAGTATATCACTTCTACAATTCATGGTCATATACATAATAATATACTGTATGCAGCTAATGAGGCCCTCTTGCAACTTGGACCCCAGTTCCAAGAATCGGGTCAACTTACTGTTTGACGGGCCTGATCTCATATGAGTGGTGGTCATCAGGTTGAGATGCTAAGTATCGTTGCACTTTCTAAAAGCCGAACAAGCCTAATGGGCAAGGGCTCATTCTCTTGTTCCTTCGTAATTTGCGGTATCCAAATGCACAAAATAATGGTCCGACTTCCGTTTGTTTTGGCTGCCGTGAAAGACTCGCTTTAACCTCTTAGGTTGATAGGAGGTTGTTAGGTTGTTATGAGATTAGTTACTTGATGATGTCATACTTGGGTGGAGTTAGTTACACATCCTTGTGTATATATATATATATATATATATATATATATATATATATATATATATATATATATATATATATATATATATATATAACCTCTTGTAAATTAACATTAAGTCAATACATTACATACATTACTATTTACATCTGGCATTCTTATCCTTTTACCTTCATCCTTATCCTCTCGTTTTATCATCATTTCATTGAGCTTAGCTACTGCAACAATGGAGGAATCTCGGTTCATATAGTATCAGAGCAGGTTGCTCTTGTGATTCGGTTTTCTTTTCCTTCTGCAATATTCCGCTTACTCTCATTTCATCAACGAGCGGTACAACTTTCCGAATTCTTCTTTTTCCGCTTTCTCTCATTATCCTCTGTTTGTTGCAATTGTTCAACAATTTCTGCAATTGATTGATTTTCTTGAGATCTTGCGTAATTGTTCAATATTTTCCGCAATTGATTGTGTTTCTGGCGAAATTCCTTTGATCTCTGCGCAATAGCTTATATTTCTGCTGTGAATTGGTTAATTCATTCTTGCTATTTCCTTTACAATCATGACAATTGATTCTGCAAATTCTGCTACTTCGAACAATTATTCGTGTTTCGATGACCCTTTATATCTCTCTTCGTCTGATCAACCTACACTTCAGCTTGTTTCGACACAATTTAATGGAATTGGTTTTATATCATGGAAACGTGATGCATACATTGCGTTAATTGTAAAAATAAAGACGGATTTGTTGACGGAACCTGTAAACAGCCTAATAAAGCTGATAAAACACATCATCAATGGATAAGATGTGATTACATGGTTGTTAAATGGATTCTGAACTCACTATCTAGAGACATACGTGAAACCGTTGAATATGCTAGAAGTGCAAAGGATCTTTGGACTGAGTTAACTGAGAGGTATGGTCAGATTAACAGTGTAGAAATTTATCAGTTAAGGAAGGAATTGAGTGATACAATACAAGCTAATGCACCTTTGGTTGAGTATTACAGTAGGATGAAACGAACCTGGGAAACTCTTGATAGTATAGATCCCATTCCCTTGTGTACTTGTGGAGCAATGGATGTATGCTCTTGTAGGCTGTTAAAGAGAATTCTGGACCGAGAGTCTGGAACGAAACTCATTCAATTCCTCATGGGACTTAATGCGACCTATGAAGGCGTTAAAACCAATGTGTTGACCATGGAACCCTTACCTCTTCTTAATAAGGCCTTCTCCCTTTTGCAAAAGGTCGAAAAACAAAAGCAAATCAGTGAGGCTGTGGATATATTAGCTGAAACTAGTGCCTATGCTGCACAGTTTACTGGAGGAAACAGGGGGAAGAGACCTAAATGTGAGTCAGAATCGAGTGAAAAACACTGCACTCATTGTTTAAAGAAAGGTCATGAAGTGGCTGATTATCACAGGCTCAAAACATGCTCACATTGTTTGAAGAAAGGACATGTTTCTGAGTACTGTTTCTCCAACCCTAATAGTAAGAAGTACAAGGGGAAGGGTGGAAAACCTTATGACGCTCAAATTGGGCAGGATTCTCATAGGAGGGTTGCACATAATGTTGATGTGGTGCAGGAACAATAAGCTTTCGAACATTCTCCTCTTGCTTATGATCATAATGCAAGTGTTCCAGGAACTTTAGGAGGAATACAAGCTGGAATGGACCATAACATGGTCCGTGAGATGGCAAACTCCATATATCAGCGCATTTTGAAGTCCTTTGCTGACAACCAAGGCCTGACACTAAGCTCTGCAGGTACTGTGTCTTGTCTTCATTTGACTGATTCTCAGATTCATCCTTCTATGAATGAATGGATCGTTGATACTGGAGCTTCAGACCATATGACTCCATATATTGGGTTATTACATGATATTTACATACTTCATAGACCGATCAGAGTTGGGTTACCTGATGGTTCTATTAAATCGGCGTCTAAAGCTGGCAAAATGAGGATAAATGCACATATAACGTTGCAGAATGTGTTCTTGGTTGAGGATTTTAAACAGAATTTATTGTCTGTTAGCCGTCTTTTAGAGCATTCATCACTTCAGGTCATCTTTTCTAAGGATGTGTGCATTTTTCAGGACTTTTCAAGTAAGGTCACAAAGGCATTTGCACTGAAGAATGGTGGTCTTTACCTGCTGTACGCAACTCCAATAGCACAGCAACATACTATTTTACATAATAATGTGGAATGTAATAAGCATGTAGTCAATTCAACCATGAAATTGTGTGATATTGAACTACTTCATGCCAGATTAGGACATACTTCAATTGATAAGTTGAAACATGTACTTGGAAATTCTGTGAACATGCAAGATTTTTTCTGCGAAACCTGCATTTTATCCAAACATCACAGGTTACCGTTCAGCAGAAGTAGTTCCCACGCTACTAATTGTTTTGATCTGATCCATATGGATCTTTGGGGTCCGTATAAAACTCCATGTTTGGGTGGAGCAAGATCCTTTCTTACGGTCTTAGATGATTGCTCACGTTGTACTTGGACTTTTTTGATCCAGCATAAGGATCAGGTCCCTCATATTATTACTGGATTTATAAGAATGGTGTCAACCCAATTTGGCTGCAAAATCAAATCAATTCGTATTGATCATGGTACAGAATTTGATCAGCAGACCTGTCATAAATTGTTTCAGCAGGAGGGGATTTTTTATCAACGAAGTGTGGTGGGGAGACCTCAACAAAATGGGAGGGTAGAACGCAAACACCGCCATCTTATTGAAACAACAAGATCCTTGATGCTTCATGCTAACTTACCATTAAAATTCTGGGGTGATTCAGTTCTAGCGGCTACTTACCTTATAAACAAGATGCCTACTCCCTTGCTTCAGTGGAAATCGCCATATGAGGTCTTATTTCAGGTTACTCCTGACACTGAAGAATTGCGTGTTTTTGGGTCTCTTTGTTACGCCACAATGCCTACCACACACACTGACAAATTTGCACCTAAAGCAAGAAGGTGTATTTTTATCGGGTATCCTCATGAAGAGAAGGGATACAAGCTATATGACCTAATCAATCATAAAGTTTTTGTGAACAGAGACGTTATATTCAAGGAATCAATGTTTCCTTTCAAAAAGGAGTTGTCCAATCAGACTCTAATTCAATTAGATGCTAATCCTAATGTGTTAGTGGATGGGCAGGTTCCGTTTGTTGAGCCTTTACAGGAGTCTCCTACTTCTACTCATGTTCAGGAGAGTGCCAGTAATAGCATTAATCTCAACAATTTTATTAATGATACTGATGTACTTGAATCTGCTGAACATCAGTCATCTTCTCAATCAATTTCTCATCTATCTCTTGAATCTGCTGAACATCAGTCATCTTCTCAATCAACTTCTCATCTATCTGCTGAAACTCACAAAATTCCTGATCCTCCGGTGCGGAAATCTACCAGAATCAGACAACCATCCACAAAATTGAAGGATTTTCAATGTTATCTCAAGTTACCAGGGCATCAGGATCTGCCATCTGCTCATGATGTTAATACTGAAATCCCTGATTCTTCTTCTTTATCATTTCATGCTGAAATCATTCAGGATATAAAAGATTTTGATCCTGATTATACAGCTTCTTTGGCCAATGTTTTGCAAGTTCATGAACCATCCACTTATGCTCAAGCACAATTTGATCCCCATTGGATTGAAGCTATGTCTAAGGAACTTGCAGCACTTGAAGTTAATCAAACATGGGATTTGGTTCCACTTCCCGAAGTGCATAAAGCTATTGGTTCAAAATGGGTTTTCAAGATTAAACACAACCCGGATGGATCAATAGAAAGATACAAAGCACGATTAGTTGCAAAGGGTTACAATCAGATTAAAAACAAGGATTATAAGCATACATTTTCACCAGCAGCAAAGTTCACTACTGTGAGAAGTCTAATTGCTGTTGCAGCTGCAAGGAATTGGTCTTTACATCAGCTTGATGTAAATAATGCATTTCTTCATGGCTTCGTAGATGAAGAAATATACATGACAGTACCCGAGGGATATTCAAAAGGAGCACCTGGTCTTGTGTGTAAGCTCAAGAAATCCATTTATGGACTGAAACAAGCTTCGAGGCAATGGAATATTGAGCTAACAAAACACCTCAAGTCCCTTAATTTTGTGCAGTCGAGGGAAGATTACTCTATGTTCACGCGTGCTAGTTCTCAGGGGTTTTTGGTAGCATTAGTTTACGTTGATGACATTTTGCTCACAGGAGATGACATTGTTGGGATTGAGCAGACCAAACGAAGTTTGGACTCGAAATTCACAATCAAAGACTTGGGGTTGATGCGCTATTTTCTGGGTTTAGAAATGGCGAGAAATGAGAAAGGGATAATGCTCAATCAAAGGAAGTACATTTTAGATATTCTTACTGATCTAAACATGCTTGATGCAACTACAGTTGATTCTCCCATGGTTCAAGGTCTCAAACTTTCTACTGATACAGGAACTCTCCTAGAGGATCCTGAAGTATATAGAAGACTGATTGGGCGCTTACTTTATCTCAATTTAACACGGCCAGATATTTCCTTCTCAATTCAACATCTGAGCCATTTCATTCATGAGCCTAGAGAGCCCCATATGCAGGCAGCAATTCATGTAGTCCGTTACTTAAAGGGATCCATCAATACTGGACTGTTTTATTCCGCAGATAGTCCCATGGATGTTATAGCTTATAGCGACTCGGATTATTCTACTTGTGCTTTCAGCCGTAGATCAGTTAGTGGGTATGCCATATTTCTTGGTCCTTCTCTCATCTCTTGGAAGACCAAGAAGCAGAAGACGGTAAGTCGAAGTAGTACAGAGGCAGAGTACAGGAGCATGTCCTATACATCTGCAGAGTTAGTCTGGTTAGTAGCAATGCTGAGAGATTTAAAGGTTGATACACAATTGCCAGTTCCTCTATTTTGCGATAATAAAGCGGCTATACACATTACTCAAAACCCGATTTTCCATAATAAAGCGGCATCTGGAAGTCGATTGTCACTTCCTTCGAGACAAATATCTTGAAGGGTTTCTTTATCCTACTTTCGTTAGGACGGGATTTCAGCTAGCCGATGTAATGACAAAGCCATTGGGAACATCACAACATCATTTTTTTTGCTTCCAAGCTAGGATTGTATACCATTCCATCCAATCCAGCTTGAGGGGGGGCTATGAGAATATAGGAGGTTGTTAGGTTGTTATGAGATTAGTTACTTGATGATGTCACAATTAGGTGGAGTTAGTTACACATCCTTGTATATATATATAACCTCTTGTAAATTAACATTAAGTCAATACATTACATACATTACTATTTACATCTGGCATTCTTATCCTTTTACCTTCATCCCTATCCTCTCGTTTTATCATCATTTCATTGAGCTTAGCTACTGCAACAATGGAGGAATCTCGGTTCATAAATTTCCTTAATGATCTTGGAACCATAGGTACAATTTTAATAATTGAATGAAACGGATTAAGTATAAGTTAGTGTTATTGCAAGGTTAGTTGAAATACCTTTAAACTACTTGATGTTGTGAAATAAAGAGGAAGACAAATATGGAGAAGTGCGGACATGACATATGTCCATCCCGACGCGGCCACGCGCGGGTTTGGGGCGGCGAATGAATCTTCATATGAGATGGGTCGAATTGAAATTTAAATCGAAGTGGAGTCGCCACCGAATTTTGTGGGAGTTCGGGCCCGTTCGAACCCACTATAATTTTAGTGGGCCATGCACAAAGTATGGCCCATTCAGATGTCAGGGTTTATGAGGTTCGTTCCTTTGCATTTGATACCGATACCAACATTATCGGATACCGTGTATTGAATGACTCTCGTGCGCCAACGGTTTCGGGCATCCGGAAACCGAGGTTCTGAGTAAGGGGTGAGGGTACGTGTTGGGAAGTTCACAAAGAACACCAAACCCCGCCCTCACATTAGCGGCCTCTACTAAGATATCGCTTGACGTTTTAATTCGCGCGTTAGTAGAATGATAAAATGATATGCAAACATTGTTTTACCTAAACATGCGAGAATTTAAATAGGTTGCTAAGTCGATTTAATGCATCTAAATTTAACGTCAAAGTTGTATTTAGCATGCGGGTTCATTTTAGTACAACAAAACGAATAACGGAAATAAATCGACAAAAATAGAAACAAACATGTTAGTAACGGTATAACGATAATAACGGTTTGCAAGAAATACGGAATGATATAGAACGATGTAAGGAAATATGATGCATGAGTTTTGAAAAGGAAATACCGAGTCATTGTGAGACTCGACCGAGTGGTGGTCTAAAAACCCTTCTGGCTCGGTTTTGGGATGTCACTCGATCGAGTGGCCTATGGCACTCGGTCGAGTGACACCTGTACGAACTATAACTTGTTTCGGTTTTGCTTTTGAAAATTGCTTTTGTGTTTAAAAAATCACCGATTCGTTAGGCCGCATAGAAATATAATGAGATTTATACTCGACCGAAATCTTTCGATACTCGCCATATTCTATGCTCGATTATGAGATCGACATCGAATATTTTAGAGTGCTTTAAAAAAGGACGTTTGAAGAATTGCTGCTAATTGAATTAAGGTGAAATAATTGATTTTATGTCACGATTTTCAGGGAACCACGCGACCCGCGCAAGAAGGGCGTGACTCGCGCAGCCACGCGACTTTCACGAGGCACATGCAACTCGCGTGGCGGACTGTTCTCGGTCCCGATTTCGCGTTACTCATTGTAATGGTGCTTGGTTATAGGACCAATACCGGATACTTAGAGTAAGTTTTGAAAATATAATTTTGTAAGCCGATTTAAATCGGACTAAAATGATATGAATGATCTCCGCGTTTATAGTGTCGTAGTAATTCGATTGAATTAGGTGACAACTATTTTAGCATCAACGAAAATCGTATTAGTTGGATTTACTGACTAAATCGTTTAAATTCGACATCCAACTATTGAGTTGGTATCGAATCTAATAGATTGACGCTTTGTAAAAAAACTCAACCTGGTTCCCTCCGCATCCCGATATCGTAATAAATCCTTGCGGATTGTGTGATGTCGGATCTGCATCAACGGGTTTCGACTCTAATTAAAAAGTGTTTTAAAATTTAGCTTTGAAATTGATGAAGATGCGATGAATGATGATGATGCGAATAATAAAAAAATGTGACTAGCGACGCAACGAAGAAAAAAAAGCGATTATTGATGTTGACTTGCTTCAACAATCAAACACTCGGGGTGTCGGGATAAACGACCGTCAACATCGGGTGCGATACCCTCGTAATATTCAGATATTCTTATCCCGTCATCCCTCGTATTCGATACGAATTAGCAAGTATTTTAATATCTTATACTAGAGATTATTATCGATATTAGAGATGCGACGATAGAATAACGAAAAAAAAAGATAAAAAAACGACAACGACCGACGAAAAAAAGAATGACGCGAGAAGAAGAGAGAGGAAGAAGAAATTGGGATTTGGCACCCTCAACCTACATGTTTCTTAGTCTCGGATAGATCTCGTTAGTTGTGGCTTTAGTACGGGAGAAGCGAGGTTGATGTAAATTGAGTTATGGTGGTTTAGGGTTCCTAGATGCTAAGGTTTAAGGTTGAAGATGATGAATTGTGATGGGTGAAGATTAGGGTTGTAGAGGGGTTGATTAGGGTTGATTAGGATGTGTAAAAAGTTGTTAATTGTATGCAAGAGGGGGTGTATATATAGGAAAAGCTTCCCCTCCCCGTCTAGGGTTACTCGACCAAGTAGCCCCCCAACTCACCCGCAGTCGGGCCTGCTTGAGGGCCCACTTGATCGAGTGGGCTGACACTCGATCGAGTGGGTCAGCTGAAACGCAAGGCCCAGTTTTTTGGACCTTGGGTTGGGTATTTTTGTGGGTCTAGTATTTGTGTTGGACTTTTAGTGTTTGAATGGTTATTTTTGTATCTCGGAAGCGACTTTGACCGGGGTTTGACCAGGTTGCTAAAAGTCGGTTTTACCTCCGGTCTTGGTTTTGACCCAAATTAGTCTTATTTGATTGGAAACGACCCACTGGGCCTGAATTTGAGGTCATTTTTGTGAGATTTGTACCCCGTAAAGGGCCTAAGCCAGCAATTAATGGTTTCGAGCCCATATCCGAGCACGTAGAAACACGTTTGCGTCCGATCATCATCGAGTGTTTTTTGGAAATTGCTATAGACACCTAGCGGTCAAAATGTGGGTGTCTACAGAGCCCCCACTCTGACCGAGGCTTGGACAAGGAGAAAGTCAAAGTAGCTACTAGGCCAATCGAGGATTAAGACCTGGTAGACTTCCGGTCGGGTCGTTTATAGTCCATTAGACTTGCGTGAAGGGCTCGCCAGCCATAAGACAGAAATCATACCTGAGTCGATAGTGGTAACTCTGTGGGGAAATTTGACTTGTCGCGTAAGTCCTGGGTGCGCCTATATATGGGCCCATCCCGTAAAAAAATGCCGCCTTGGGTTTTTCGTTGGGGAGTTATATGAGTTGTGCGGGCTTGTTTTTGAAGCCTTTAGTCGTACCTATATAAGTCACATAAAACTTTGCATGCAACACGTAGGTAAAAAAAATGATTCGCACTAGGGAATAAAAATTTGAATTTTTGGAATTCTTGAAAATTTTGAAATTTTGAAAATTTGAAAATTTTGAAAAATTAGGAACGCTCGGGATGGCTAATTCCCGGGCTAAGGTTGGGGAATCTGAGATTTGGCCTGTATGTTTAATCCCACTAGAATTAGGAAACTTTGAGGAGAAAGAATATGGAAAGAGGGCTGTGGGGTTTGATGTTATAAATACCCCTCCCTTGTCTCAATTTTCTTCACAACTTCCTCACAATTCACTTTTCCTCAAAAGAAATCTCTTTATTTCCTTCAAGAATCTTAGTCATGGGGATCGATCGATTGACCACGATGCTGCAAGAATGGTCCCGACGCTTTAGGGACACGGATAGGGTGGCTCTGAACCAGACGGGTATTACTCAGCTATATACGTTCCGTCAGATGCAGGTTGATCGTTATTTTCTTGATGCTTGTTTGTCTTATTGGGACGACACATATCATGTCTTCGCTTTTCCTCGAGGCGAAATTTGTCCTTTACCCGAGGAGATTGCCGCTGTGGGAGGATGGAACCCTATACTTCGTCCTGCCGTCCCATTCTCGGTCTATGACCCAAGAAGGAAGCTTCGAGAATTTTAGGACTTTCCCACAATGAATTATCTCGTATGATGGAAGATGATTGTATTTCTTTGATCGACTTGGCCGAGAAATTTATGAATCCTCATGATGTCCGGGTCAGACCGGTTCACAGCCGTAGGGCCTTCTCCTTTTATATGCTTCATGTTTATACTTTTGAAGGTCACATGGACTTATTGTCATGCATAGGTAATGCCCGTCTTTTAACCGTGGTTGATCTGATGGAGACGGAGCACAGTCCGGCTTGGCTGATTACGGGTGAGATTATCCAGGGCTTAGATAACCGTAAGAGGGATTCATCGGTTCGTCTGACTGGAAGTACCCGTTTATTGCAGGTATTTCTGATTTTTCAATTTCTCAATTTTTGATTTTTGATTTTTCCGCGATTTTTCTGCTGCAGTGGACACTCGATCGAGTCACCCTGGCACTCGATCGAGTGCCCTCGTAAAAGTCTCCTGTTTCGGTTTCAGAGGTACCACTCGATCGAGTGACCCCCAGGCACTCGATCGAGTGTCCTCAGGCGAACATCTATTTTGTCCCGAGAACTTATATTTCCTTTCTCTTTTTCAGATTTGGTTATTTGAGAGGCTATCAGTCATAGATCCTCCCCTTGACTCGAGTAAATACCGCCACAATCAGGTGATGACGAGGAGACGGGCTATTGATTTTTCTCGCCAGATTACTCAGAAGTATTGGGACGAGGTGTTATCATTCCATAGTGGTCCGTTGATCCGATGGGTAGTACCATGGTGGCCCATTTATGTTTGGACGGGGTTGGATCCAAGAGATAAGGCTCGCTACCAAGTAATTTTGTCTTTCAGGCAGACGATTCATCTCTTACCGGACCGCATACTGAGGCAATATGGTTGGACCCAAAGAATCCCGGAGGTTGAAGCAGTTGTGAGTGAATCTACCCAACTGACTGATGTGATGTGCGATACTTGGATGCAAAGATGGTATACCCGGCACACTTGGCCCATTCCCAAATCTCTCCATTCAATCTGGGTTTCAGATTCTTACGTGAAGTGGACCAAAGCAGATACTGCTAAAGCCCGAGCTGCCTTGAAGGTTGATGAAGCTTTTGACCTGCAACGGAGGGAACAAGTTAAAGATAATAGGGGCTTCTTCGACGAAGGCAATACTCCGGCTACATTGGTCCGCCTGATGTCAGGTCAAAGAAAGAAGACTCAAGGCGAAGGGTCTAATGCTAGAGGTGCGCGGGGGAAAGTGAGCCCCCAGACTGACTTGGAAAGGAGACTTGGCCCAAGACTGGTGATGGTAGGGATTTGTCGCGGGATCCCCACCGATCAAATAATTAACCGGCTATTCTTACGGTAGATAGGGCAAGTCGGGTCGAATCCACGGGGACGGTAATGTATAGCCTAGACTAGGTCGGCCCAAATACTAGACTAAGTCAACGAGCTAAGCTAGAGAATGATAAGAAGGGGGAGAAGGCTAAGACTATGGCTAAGGAGACGGAGAAAACAAACAAGGAAAACGGGCTAGGATTAGGTCGGGGTCAAAGGGGTAACAGAATGGTCAAGGAAGAGCTAGAGCGAAGGAGGTAGTAGGGTGATCTAGGTTGGTCCGGGCTCTCGCAACTTAGACCGACCTAGAGGTTCCACATGGAACCCATTTCGGCGACACACATGACAAGAGAAAGGCAAGAAAAACAAGCATTCTTAACTACTTAGTCATTCAAGCATTTCAACAAACATGTAATATGCATCAACCAAGAGGAAACCCAAATCTTCCACCAATTCCTCCAACAAACCCTTAATCATCCAATTAACACCCTAATCACCTTACTAACCCTAGCAAGAATACTACTCTAACATCATCAAACTAATTCTAACAAGAACAAGAGGAAACAACACAAGAATCAAAACATCCATAATGAAACTAGTGAAAAAGATGAACTAAGAACAATAAGATGAACAAAGATTAAAACTTGGATGAATAAACAAGATAAAGAGTAAAAAGGAAGAGAAGATTATACCATACTAACAAGAGAATGAAAAGGAGAACACTTGCATAGAAGATAACCCAAATTCATCCACCAAGGTTGTCAATCTTTGATGGATTCTTCAAGAGATCCAATAATACAAGATTAAACTAAGATTAACTACTAATTACCGACTAATCTACACTAATCTAATCTAATCTAACCTAAAGTAGTCTAGGGTTTAGTGTCTAATGAAGTGCATAACATAAGATAACAAGGGAAGAGTATATATAGGGTTACAAATGGAAGGAAGATGAAAGAAAAGATGCGGAACAAGGACTGGGACATTCCCGATCGGGAATGGGAAATCCCGATCGGGAAACTTCCACTTTCCCGATCGGGAATATGTGATCCCGATCGGGAAGGCTTCACAGTGAGCGCGTCCTTTGTGCACCTCATCCCGATCGGGTTTGAGGCCTTCCCGATCGAGATGGGTCTTGTAGGCCTCCCTTAAGAGCTTTTTGGTCCCTCCTTGCCTCTCATGGGTTTCTCGTCGATTCTCGGGACTCGGGATCGGGTCTCGGAGGCTCGGGATTGGGTCCCAGGGTCTCGGGGTCGATTCCAAGGCATCGAGTCATCGTTCCTTTACCTCGTTGGCTCCAAAAAGTGTATGTATTGAGTCGGAATCGCTCCAACTCTTCGTGATTTGTCCCGGGAACCTGAAACGAGCTAGAGGAAGCATAAGAAGCCCATAAACCGCTCCCAGGGAGCGATTCCACAAGGAAAATGGGGCCAAAACACAGTAAAATAAGCACTACCAACTGCACTTATCAACTCCCCCACACTTAACCCTTACTCGCCCTCGAGTAAGCACATACTAACTACTAAACTAGCCGAATGGGTATTAGCGCACCCTACGCCCTTTCAACTCACGCGAGTGCACTTAGAGGAAAAGTGCACTCCGCAAGGCAAGTGGGGTCTTGCGACAAAACTGTGGATGCAACCGGACACAAAACACATAAACAAACAAACACACAAACGAACACATAATCGGTTGCACCCAAAGAAAAACAAATACCGCTTCCCTCTAAAAGCGGTGAAAGAAGCACCGGTTTAGGACTCGAGGTAAGTGACAACGTTCCCAAGCTAGCAATACAAACCGAGGTGGACTAAACCCTAATAGTATGACGATAAAGCAACAGAAATGTTGGTAACTTACCTAGGTCCTCCTAACTTTCTAAAAACGTACTACGGGACGATCGGCGGAGTGGGAAGTGATGATCCACGGTGTTAGTCGACACTGTAGGTAAGTGAGACCCCGCCCCCTTTAGCGTGAGCCAAGAGGGTCGTCCCGTGTCCAAAACCGCCTAACTAGTCCAAGTAAAAAGGTGGAAAACATGCAAAATGAGGGAAGACCGACCATTACCGCTATCATCCTTCCTAGGGACTCGGTCCTTTGGTAGGCTCTTCACGGTAATAGTCGGTAAAAGGCTTATTTTGTGAGGTGTGAGGTTTCTATTTTTGTGAGACGATTTTCTTTTGGCATTTTCTTCTTCTTTTGCATTTTTGCTTTGTTTTGCCATGCCATTCTTTTTTTTCTTCTTTTCTATTTTCTTTTTGGCTTTTGTGCCTTTTCTTTTTCTTCTTTCTTTTCTTTCTTTCATTTTCTTTCTTTGCCCTTTTGGCTTGATTTGGTTTTTTGGCATTTCTTATTGCAACAAGAAAGATGACTTCAACAATTTGCAATTTTATTGTGTGGAAATGTGTAGGAGGTAGGGTAATGGGTGAGTCGGGAGCACGCTTTCCCTTCAAACCCACAAAAAGTGGAGAACTTGGACTAATCAAACAACCTCAGACACGGTCACCTAAGGGACGGGACTCGGTAACCTAGGCCTTTTCACACCGTGGGTGGTCATAATGGTCAAAAGTGCAAATCCTGCAGTAAATCCCTAGTAAGCTAGGTGGACTCAAGGTAAGAAACCAACGAAATCATTGATTTAGGGTCATTCTACTAGACCAAAGTCCAAGACTCGACTTACACTACTAGGAAGGGAAAGTACACACTCACACACTAGCCTCTAAACCGGGTTTTCGAAAACGGTTTATACACGTGACACACAACATAGCACAACACAAAATCAAAGACATGACGAAAATGAACGAAAGAAAAAGAAGCAAAAGCAACAAAACAAAAACAAAACAAAACGAACACATGAACAACACAAACACCACCCCTAGCTTCCAAACAAATCACCAAATCACCCACAAACTTTACAAAGCTCCACCCGAGCACACAACATCACAATCTCCTCCAAACTCCGCGAGAGATAAAGAAGAAAAAGGGATAAGATGTTACCGGTAGTCTTGAAAGCTCTCCAAAGCTATCGGTGATTTAAGCAACCTATAAGGAAAGAGGAGGCAAAACACACACAATACAACAAATACACGACATAAAGACACAAAAGGAAAACACACAAAAGGAAAATCTTTTTGATTTTTGTGAATTTTTTTTCAAATTTTTATGGTTTTTTAAGATTTTTCGAAAAACTACAAAAATAAAGCTAACTATGCTAGAATATCGCTCCCCCCACACTTAAACCGAGCCATGTCCTCATGCTCGATCGTAGTGTGCGGAGAGACAAAAGAAAGTCGAAAAATTACAAAAATAAAGCTAAAAATCAAAAATAAAGGTGAAGAAAATGGTAGAAGGTGTCCGGCCGGGGTGTAGTCAAGTCACCATGGACCGAGACAAGAAAAAGATATGGATGGGGGAAGAAAATAAAAGGAAGGAAATAAAAGGAAATGGGAGGGGAGGGCTAGGTGTAATCAAGTCACCTAGCCCGGATTCCACCTAAATCCGACTAAATCCTCAAAAAGAAAGGGTGAAAAACTTGTAAAATTTGGATTTTGAAAATGACTCTCGATGTAGTCACATCATCGAGAGTCGGGAGCAACCACTATCAAGGCCTCGAAGGCCACTAAGGTACCATGACTCAAGGGGAAGGGAATAAACAAAGGAAAACAAGCAACAACAAAAACGGAAAAGAAAGGATAGTTGCCGTACCATAGGTTAGCAACTCACTCTCTCCATCGTCTCATAGATCAATATAGGCACTTGTTGTCTTCATCATTGCTATCCCGCTTCAAGCTTGATAGAACCGCATGGTAGAGGTAGTAATGGTGCGAGGGGGTGGGATTTGATGTGAATATCGGTCTAAAGTGAGAAGGAAATGAGGTTAAGGTTTGTAAATGAGGTACATGGGTGGTATGATATGAGAAAGGAAGGTAGGGAGGTTGAATTGGGTGGGGGTATATAATGGTTGGGTGGGCTTGAATGTCGAAGAAGAAGCACCAAAAAGGAGTAGGGGATCATCCCGGTCGGGATGGATGATCCCGGTCGGGATGATAAACCCTTCCCGGTTGGGAAGCCTCCTTCCCGATCGGGATAACACTCCAGTGAACTCGATTTTTGGCACCCTCATCCCGATCGGGACGGCCCCATCTCGGTCGGGACGACACACCCTTCCCGGTCGGGAAGGGTCTTCATGACTCCCATGACCCCAAAAAACGACTCCCTTACTCACGATCCAAGCTCTATCACTAACCACTCCTTTCTAGGAGTCACCTTCACTTCACCTATCACAATAAACTCAAAGTACACATCAAATTCACTCCCTCACATCGCTCATCAAAATACCAAATCAATTACAAGAGCTTCACAAAACAACAAAAATCAAGAGAAAAATCACACAAATACAAACACAAGTATTCTAAAGAGGAGAGCAAAATATACAACATGACGGTTCTTTAGGAACTCCGTCAAACCTAGGATGGTGGACTCTTCTTCAACCGTAGCCCTCAAGGGCATGGAGGAGCAAGTCGAACGTGCTACCGACATCATAGTGAAGGCCCAAGAAGCGCTCGAGCCTAGTCAACCTCCACGACCTCCAAGGAGGAGGCAAGAAGTAGGAATCCCAAGACCCAACATCATCTTGCACGTTGTCTCCGGGGTCTATCCATCCTACGAGCTTCACCGACCTCTTCCTCCCTAAGCATCGCCTCCAATCACTAGCAAGCTTCATTTCCAAGAAACGAGGCACAAAAAGCGGTTTTGGCCTCATCTCCTCGATTTACACCCCCACACTTTCCTCAAGTTGTGGTTCCCCATCTTCATCACTCGGCCCCACATCATCATGGAGGAGAGGATTGAAACTTCTACCGGCGGTTTCAATCCCTTCCAAACCATCGCTTGGTTCACTAGCAAGGGGCTCTTGATGCTTATCCACGTTCTCGGACAAGGGCAACTCGAGGCTATCAATCTCACCCAACAACTTCACAAACTCTACCAAACCATCCAACTCACTATCCTCCTCCAATTCCTCACCAATGTTGTCTTCACCGAGGGTCATCTCCTCATTCGTCACTTTTTGGGTAAACGATTGAGGTTCTTCAAAGCAAATCTCTCTATCAAAGGGAACAACGTTAGCGGCTTCGTGATTAGGTTGCTCCTCTTTCTCAAGTGGGCACCCTTCATCTAATTGCGATGTTCGGGATAAATACATTACGGTTTTAACCGATAATGCATTTAATCGAGCATCCCTCGCCTCGTTTGCCCTTCGAATTTGGGCCCATAATTCATCTTGTTCTTTTTCCAATTGAAGGGCCGTTTCTTGGATGCTCCTTTGCATTTGAAGCATAGAATGAAACAACTCCGTGTTTGACGATTGGTGGTCATTGAGGTCTTGTAAAGCTCCTTGATAATCTTGATGATGCCCAAGGGGTGGGGCATCATATTGTTGGTAGTGAGGTTGAGGTGATTGGTAGTATTGTGGGTCATGGGGTTCATATTGTGGTTGGGGTGGAGGGTAATATGGTGGGTTTTGGGGGTATTGGCTTCCATAAGGTGAATCTTGATTGAACATGGTGGGTTCACATTGATAACTCGAGTAATAGTCACCATGATCGTAGGATTGGTAATCGTTCACTTGTTGGTAGCCGTTTTCATGACCTTGAAGTTCATACCCACTAGAGTCTTGATCCCCCCAAGAAGCTTGATAGTAATTAGGAGTCATCATGTCATAGCTTTGGTTCATAGAAGAAGAGGAGTAGCTCATATCGGCTCCCGAGTATGTGGAGTTTAGATCAAACCCCATGCTTGCTCGAAAATCGTGGTCCATACCCGGTTGGAAACCTCTCACCCTAGCAACCGTCCGTTAAAGCGGCTCTAAGTCGCAAGAAGAAGATGGTCACCACCTCTAAGCACAAACTGTAGACTAAGAACAAACGTGAGAAGTCTAGTGCTTTTTGGGCACTAGACAAGAGAGAGATAAACCACACACACACAAGAAGCAAGGTAACAAAAAGAAAAAGGAAAACACAAACACAAAGACAAAGTCAAGTAACTAGGAAAACAAAGTCTAAACTAGCACCGTCCCCGGCAACGGCGCCAAATTGATGGTAGGGATTTGTCGCGGGATCCCCACCGATCAAATAATTAACCGGCTATTCCTACGGTAGATAGGGCAAGTCGGATCGAATCCACGGGGACGGTAATGTATAGCCTAGACTAGGTCGGCCCAAATACTAGACTAAGTCAACGAGCTAAGCTAGAGAATGATAAGAAGGGGGAGAAGGCTAAGACTATGGCTAAGGAGACGGTGAAAACAAACAAGGAAAATGGGCTAGGATTAGGTCGGGGTCAAAGGGGTAACGAAATGGTCAAGGAAGAGCTAGAGCGAAGGAGGTAGTAGGGTGATCTAGGTTGGTCCGGGCTCTCGCAACTTAGACCGACCTAGAGGTTCCACATGGAACCCATTTCGGCGACACACATGACAAGAGAAAGGCAAGAAAAACAAGCATTCTTAACTACTTAGTCATTCAAGCATTTCATCAAACATGTAATATGCATCAACCAAGAGGAAACACAAATCTTCCACCAATTCCTCCAACAAACCCTTAATCATCCAATTAACACCCTAATCACCTTAATAACCCTAGCAAGAATACTACTCTAACATCATCAAACTAATTCTAACAAGAACAAGAGGAAACAACACAAGAATCAAAACATCCATAATGAAACTAGTGAAAAAGATGAACTAAGAACAATAAGATGAACAAAGATTAAAACTTGGATGAATAAACAAGATAAAGAGTAAAAAGGAAGAGAAGATTATACCATACTAACAAGAGAATGAAAAGGAGAACACTTGCATAGAAGATAACCCAAATTCATCCACCAAGGTTGTCAATCTTGGATGGATTCTTCAAGAGATCCAATAATACAAGATTAAAACTAAGATTAACTACTAATTACCGACTAATCTACACTAATCTAATCTAATCTAACCTAAAGTAGTCTAGGGTTTAGTGTCTAATGAAGTGCATAACATAAGATAACAAGGGAAGAGTATATATAGGGTTACAAATGGAAGGAAGATGAAAGAAAAGATGCGGAACAAGGACTGGGACATTCCCGATCGGGAATGGGAAATCCCGATCGGGAAACTTCCACTTTCCCGAGCGGGAATATGTGATCCCGATCGGGAAGGCTTCACAGTGAGCGCGTCCTTTGTGCACCTCATCCCGATCGGGTTTGAGGCCTTCCCGATCGGGATGGGTCTTGTAGGCCTCCCTTAAGAGCTTTTTGGTCCCTCCTTGCCTCTCATGGATTTCTCGTCGATTCTCGGGATCAGGTCTCGGAGGCTCGGGATTGGGTCCCAGGGTCTCGGGGTCGATTCCAAGGCATCGAGTCATCGTTCCTTTACCTCGTTGGCTCCAAAAAGTGTATGTATTGAGTCAGAATCGCTCCAACTCTTCGTGATTGGTCCCGGGAACCTGAAACGAGCTAGAGGAAGCATAAGAAGCCCATAAACCGCTTCCAGGGAGCGATTCCACAAGGAAAATGGGGCCAAAACACAGTAAAAAAAGCACT
The DNA here is from genome assembly GCA_958450325.1 of Agrostemma githago. Lineage (NCBI taxonomy): Eukaryota > Viridiplantae > Streptophyta > Magnoliopsida > Caryophyllales > Caryophyllaceae > Agrostemma > Agrostemma githago. Next base: position 41,019,422 of record OY288239.1, read on the forward strand.
ACAAACTGCACTTATCAACTGGCAGTGCATAACCGACTTGGCCCACGAGATAGGCTACCTGAGCACGTGCGGGCTCGACTTGGACCGGTGACAATGGCAGAAGACCCGACTTCAAAGAAACGGGTTCGAGCTAAGAAGGTTCCCCTTGTGATTCAGGAACACTGGCCCCCGCCCCGGCGACCTCGGGCTTTGCGCGACCCAAAGGATAAGGGAAAGGGCAAAATGCATGAACACTAGTCTCCTTAGTTTTATTATTTAAGTATTATTACTATTTTTGTGGTGTTTTTTTTGTGTGATTGCCGTTTTTGGCGTTTTTTTGTGTGTGTAATTTTGGATTTCCTGAGTTTATCGAGTTTTTTTAATAAAAGACATATTAGTGAATACCGTTCCCGTCTTTTTTCGTTATTGCAGTGGTTGTACCCCTTTTGAGGGGTTGCCTATGTATCCACAATTAGCGGAATCAAACCAAACGTAGTTCAAGATAGATTTTGTTGCAATTTTCGAAATACACCAAGACTATTAGTTTAAGATGTGCGACAGTAGGATGAATAATCCTAACTTATTGACTTGCTTATAATTTTTGAAAATTTATAAAAAGACAAATTTTTATAAACTTTTTTTTTGCAAATGACATTGAGATAGGGTTTATGGGTAGTAGCGCTTCAACTGGTCCAAGTTGGTTGGGTTGACGAATTCATTCCCGTCCAAGTCTGTCAGCATCACCGCTCCTCCTGATAGGACCTTCTTTACTAAATATGGCCCAGCCCAATTGGGTTTGAACTTTCCTCTTGGGTCGACCGGTAGTAAGGCGCGATCGGATTTTAGAACTAGATCCCCTTATGTGATATTTCTGGGCCTAACTCTTTTGTTGAAAGCCCGTTGGATCTTCTTTTGATATATTTGGATATTGTTAAGGGCCCGAGACCGTTGTTCGTCTAAGAGTACTAACGAGTCATATCGGGCTTGGACCCAATCTGCTTCCGGCACTTGGCTCTCAAGTAGGATCCTGAGGGATGACACTTCTAGCTCGACCGGTTGTACCGCTTCCATTCCGTATGTCAAATAGTATGTAGTTGCTCCGGTTGCGGTGCGAATTGACGTCCGATACCCCCAAAGGGCAAAAGGTATTTTATCGGGCCAGTCCCGGTAATTCTCAGGCATCTTTTTAAGTATGGTGACAATTGTTTTATTGGCCCCCTCTACCGCTCTATTTGTTTGGGGACGGTAAGGCGAAGAAGTATGCCTTTGAATTTTGTATTTTGCTAGCAACGCAGCGGTTTCAGCTTGGAAATGGGTCCCGTGATCACTAATGAATTCGTGCGGGATCCCGTATCGGCATATAATCTTGTTTTGGATGAATTTGGCAACATGCTTGGCATTCAAGATCCGGTATGATTCAGCTTCGACCCATTTGGTGAAATAGTCGATAGCCACCAAAATGAAACAGTGACCTCCTGTCCCGGAAGGGTTCACCTTTCCAATTATATCAATACCCCATGTCAAAAATGGCCATGGTGATGTCATGGTATACAATAGGGAAGACGGCATATGTTGTACATTAGCAAAAATCTGACAATTATGGCAGTGTTTGACATATAATTGATAGACAGTTTCCATGCTGTTCCAATAATATCCAAGCCTCGTGATTTTTCAGGCCAGCATGTGGGCGTTCATAGGCGGACCATTTTCACCATCCTGTACCTCGGACATAACCTTCTCGGCCTGTACTTTATCGATACACAGGAGGAGAGCCCCCCGTGCCGTCTTCTTGTATAACTGTCCGTCGTCTGTACGAACAAATTGGGTCGCCAATCTTCGCAAGGCCTTCTTGGCCCGGTTTTCAGTTCCTGGGGGATACTCTCCCGTTGTCAAGTAGGTTAGGACAGACTGATACCAAGGTTCTGGATCAGTTATCTCGATATCCTGGATGACGTGGATATAGGCCGGCTCAGACCATCTTTCAACGCAGATCGGCATGCTGGTTAGATGCTCCGGGATATTTAGCAGGGATGCTAATTTGGAAAGTGCATCTGCAAACTGATTTTCTTCCCGGGGTAGATAGATATATTCCACCTTTTGGAATTGTTTCTCGAGAACCCTTACTCGCGCTTGGTAAGCCACGAGATTGGCGTTCCGAGTTTTTCATTTTTGGAGAGCTTGATTGATGACTAAGGATGAGTCACCGTGGACCCGGAGGTTTGTTACTCCTAAATCAGCGGCGGCTTGCAACCCGTGAATGCATGCTTCATACTCGGCTGCGTTGTTAGTCACATCGAAGTCCAATTTAATGGATAACGGTGTATGCTCTCGTTTTGGTGATATTAATAAAATCCCGACTCCGAATCCTCGGAAGTTGGACGCCCCATCAAAATACAAGTCCCATGTTTCGGTATTGGTATGGAATATGTCCTCATCTGGAAAAGCCCAAGTATCGGTGTGTCCTTCTTCAGATACGGGACTGTCGGCAAGGAATTCGGCTACTACCCGGTCTTTGATGGCTTTTAATGGTACGAACTTGAGGTCGAACTCTGCTAGCATTAAAGTCCATCTGGACATCCTACCGTTAAGGATGGGCTTTTCGAATAGGTATTTGATAGGATCCATTTGGGATAAGACATGTACCTCGTGACTGAGCATATAGTGTCGGAGCTTTTTAGTGGCCCAAACCAAAGCTAGGCACGTTTTCTCGAGTATTGTATATTTGCATTCATTTTCCAGGAACTTTTTACTGATGTAGTAAATAGCCCGTTCTTCTGAATCGACTGTCTGGGCCAGCATAGCCCCCATGCTGTCTCGATTGTTGTTAGGTATAACGACAAAGGCAAACCGAGTTGAGGTGGCATTAATACCGGCGGTGCAGACAGAATCTCCTTGATTTTATCGAAAGCTGCTTGACATTTATCGTCCCATAGTGTTTGCTCTCCTATCTTCAGTTTCTTGAAAATGGGCTCACATACCATGGTTAATTTTGAAATAAACCGGCTAATGTATTGGATTTTCCCGAGAAACCCGCTTATTTCTTTTTTAGTTTTGGGTGGTTGCATCTCGGTAATGGCCTTGATTTTAACTTGGTCGACCTCGATGCCGCGTTGGCTAACGATATGGCCCAGTAATTTGCCTGATGTTACCCCGAAACTGCATTTTTGATGGTTTAGTCTCATGTTGTATTTTCGTAGCCGGGTAAAGAATTTTCTTAGGGCCGCAATGTGCCCACTTTGGTCTTTGGACTTGACGATCACGTCGTCCACATAAACCTCCACTTCTTTATGCATCATATCGTGTAGTAAAGTAGTGGCGGTTCGTTGATAAGTGGCCCCGGCATTGATAAGCCCAAATGGTATAACGGTGTAGCAGTAAGTACCCCAAGGTGTGATGAAGGTGGTCTTACTCATCCTCTTCTGCCATTTTAATTTGATTGTATCCGGCGTACCCATCCATAAATGATAAGAGGACATGATCAGCCGTGTTATCCACCAGTATATCGATGTGTGGCAATGGGAAATTGTCTTTTGGGCTGGCCTTATTAAGGTCCCAGAAGTCTACACATACCCGCACCTTGCCATCCTTCTTGGGTACCGGCACGATGTTTGCAACCTAGTCTGGATATTCAGACACTTGTATAAAGCCCGCTTTGAACTGCTTGTCGACTTCTTCTTTGACTTTGAGAGACCATTCGGGTCTCATTCTTCGGAGCTTCTGTTTTACCGGTTTACACCCATCTTTTATGGGTATATGGTGTTCGGCTATCTCCCAGTCTATCCCCGGCATGTCCTTATAGGACCGTGCGAAGACATCCTTGAATTCTTGGAGGAGGTCCGTGAAATGTTTCTTCTCCTCGGGATCTAAGGATAGGCCCAACTTAAGCATCTGGGGTTCTAAAGGGGTTCCTACGTTGATGGACTCGATTTCTTCAATTACCGGATCTCGGGATTTCCTTTGCTCGAGCTACTCGATCAGATGCGGAGGTAGAGGTACCTGTTCGTCGGGTTTCTCAATGTGATTGCATATAAAATTTTTGAAATTGAAAGAATTTTTGAAATAAGACAAGTCGTAAGCGGAATGGTTTTCGTTATAATTAATAGTAAATTTTGAGAACAGCCCAAAGAGAGCGGCCATCTGCTCGTTGGCCAGTGGCGGGATAGGGAGTGGTCTCGGGACAGGCCCCGAGACTCCGGTGGAAGTGGCTAAAGAGATAGGGGTTACAGACTGGACTCTAGCAGCAGACCCTCTAGACTTGGACTCAGACTCCGACTCTGACTCAGACTCAGACTCGGGCCCGGTATCCGGCATGTCTCTTATTCCGGTGGTCAGCTTGTAGACTCGACCCTGGTTGTCGGTCCACTTAATGGCCTTCCTCCAGGCCATCTTCCCGGTGTCTGCACCAACCTCGAAGATCAGCTTCGTCGGGTCGAACTGGTTGCTGCGAAGGATGAGGTTGACCAGATCTTCTTTAGGAGCGGGGATGGTTTTGTCTTCCCCGAATAGAAGCCCCACCACGGGCTCGAAAATGTCGGTGCCTTCCTTGGATTCAGTTTGGACAAGGGCGAATATATCATCGGGGATAAAATTGCATTCCCGAGCCGTTTTGGTCTCGGGATATGTGATAGCGGGCTGGTATAGCCCTACTTGGATAGCCCCAAAAACTGGTATAACGAAGTAATCGGTTAACTTTGGGCTATAAGGGCCCAAGTAGGTACCCTTGATGATGTTGATGGCCTTCTGAATACCGGCCCGGACCACGTTTCCCGGGGTTATAGCATACCCCAAGCCGAATTGCGATTCGCAGTCATTTAGGACCTCGATGATTTTCCCGGCCGGAAGATATGGTCTCGAGGTAGCCCCCGGAAAATAGCCCAAGTTTTGTAGCATCGTATCGATGCTAGTTGTGAAGTAAGGCATGAAGAGATATTCCTCTTCGTCATCCCCACGAAATCAAATCCTCGTGGGTCGGCCCGGCCCGTAGCTTGCAGCTTGCCACGGTGATGGGGGTGGCCTCTAGTGTGATGACACCGTCTTGGAGAGGCATCTTGACCTTCCTATGTAAGGTAGAGGATACGGCCTTGACTACATGGATCCAAGGCCTTCCTAGTAGCAAGTTGAAGGACGAGGTGACATCAATCACCTGAAACTCCAGTTCTTTATCGACTGGGCCTGTTATGATTGTTAGCTTGACGGCCCCAACGACTGGTTTTGGGCTTCCGTCAAAAGCCTGGATAGTTTGCGCCGTCGGGAGATAGTCGGCCTCGGTGATGCCGAGGGCCTTAGCGGTCCTTAGGGGAAGGACATTTACAGCGGACCCGTCGTCGATTAGGGTCATTGGGAGGTACTTCCCTCGGTAAATGACCGTGATGTATAGGGCCAAGTTATGGTTGGGCCCGAACGGTGGAAAATCAAACTCAGAGAAGGTGATGAGCGAACCTTCTTCTTTGGATTTGCCCTTGAGATAGGGCATAATAGTGGCTACCATTTCAGCAGGGGTAACCTATGAGTCGACCTTGATCTCATCGAGAGCCTTGGTCAGTGCTTCCCGATGTGCTTGTGAGCTAACCAGAAGTTGCCATATGGTTTGATCGGCTTGAACCCTCTTCAATTGCTGGATCAAAGCCGTGTCGTTGCTTGTTTCCTTGAGGGTGGGCTCCGTCCTGGTAGGTTCAGTGACGGTTGTTGGAGTAGGGCGCCCGGCTGTGGCGAGGTGGTTCGTGGCTAAGGCCTTAGACTTAGCTTTTTGTACCTCTTCAATAGTGATGGGGACAGCTTCCCCCTTGGCTAGGTAAACATCTTCCTCATCATCGAACCATATCCCGTTAATTTGTGGGATAAAGGGGGAAATGAGGTGTGAGCAGTCGATTACATCTTCCTCAGCATGGGCACTAAACGAGTTTTCTTTGTTACTCGGCTTGTCTCCGGGCAACGGTATTTTCCCGCTTTCAATCAGGTCTTGGATTAGATGCTTCAATTTCCAGCATTTCTCAGTATCGTGCCCATTACCTCAATGATATTGGCAATAGGCTTGAACATTGTAGCTTTTAGATCTTTTCTCCACTGGAACTTCTGGAGTTGGGCCTATTGGTTGGATCAGGCCCTTTGAAGATAGCCTTTGTAAGGCATAGGTATAGGTAGTCCCTACATCTGTGAATACCCGAGTTGGAGTTAGAGGTGTAAACGAGCCGAGTTGAGCGCGAGCCTGGAGCTGCTCGGCTCGAACTCGAAAAGAAAAGAGGGAGTCTCGGCTCGAGCTCAAGCTCGTCGAGCTTCAAAAACAAAGGCTCGAGCTCGAGCTCGTTAACTCAACTCGTGGCTCGAGCTCGACTCGTGGCTTGGGAAAAGGCTTGTCTCCGGGCTTGAGTTGAGCTCGACTCGCGGGCTCGTGTTGAGCTCGACTCGTATGATGGGTTGGGCTGGAGCTTAAGTGCTCAACTTATTTGAGTTTTTGACTAATGAAACGGAAATTAAATCAATACATTATTGAAACGGAAATTTGACTTTTAACGGGATTTGAATGGTTTAGGGAACTAGGGTTAATTTGGTTTAGTAGTATGAGTAAATTATGGTAACAACTAACAATATACGGGCAAAAATTTAAGGTAATATACTAATATGAGTAAATTATGATTTGATTTAAGATTTACTTTTTTTTTTAATGATTAATAGGTATATTTGATTTAGGTAACGGAAAGGAAACTCTAGCTTTAAAATAATATCGAGCCGCTCGCGAGCTATTCGAGCCGAGCCAGGTCTTGCTCGTCTCGACTCATAAATGATCCGAGCCGAGCTCATACGAGTCGAGCTTTGATCGAGCTTTGACCGAGCCGATCTCGAGCTGCTCGCGAGCTGTCTCGGCTCATTTACACCCCTAGTTGGAGTATTCTTTTTGGATGAGGTATCCTGCAGATTAACCTCATCGAAGATGCTGCGGGTTGCAGCTGCAGGCGTGGGCTTGCTCACAGATGAACTGGCCCCTTGATATCCCTTGGTAGAGGCCTTAGTCAGGCTCTCAGCTCTCTAACCTTAAATCATCCTCGATCCTTGTGCCCATTTCAGTAAGGGTGACAAAGTTGGGAATGACAGCATACCGGAGGTGGACCCGGTAGGAGGGAGGAGGTTCTTGACAAAGGCCTCCACTAAAACTTTCTCGCTGGGCTTATCGACCAGCTTCACACTCTCAGCCCTCCACCTTTGCAGATATTTGGTGAACCCTTCTTTGGGCTCTTGGGCCATCACTTCCAGAGTACGCATTGTAGTCTGGATCTCGGTATTATCAGCGTAATTCCGAGCAAATTCAGTTGCCACATCATCCCAAGTCTTGTATTTCTTGGAATCAAGCCTGTAGTACCAGGCCTTGGGATGTTTCTCAAGGGAGGAAGCGAACAAGTGCTTAAACATGGTGGACTTCACCCCCTTGACAGCCATAAATTCTTTGAAAGCCCGGATGTGATGGACCGGGTCTTCAGTACCCTCAAACATCGGTATTCCCGTGAGGTTGAGGTTGGCAGGCAGCTCGTCATTCAGAGGCGAGTAGGAACGAGCATTTTCGGTATGGATCGAGTTGCTCGTTGATAAGTGGACCTGCTCTTCAAGCTTGCGAATAACGCTGATTAATTCGGCTATGGGCCCGGTGGGCTCAGATCCAGCATCAGGAGTCCCTTTCTCCACAGCACTCACACGGTTGGCCAGAGTCGTTTGGTCGGTCTAGATATAAATGAATTGGGTTTCGATCTTGGCCAGTGCGGCTGTCAGTTGATCCAAAGTGGTCTGCATTTTCTGGCGTATGGTTTCCGGTGGCCTGTCTGTAAGAACACCGCGTAATCAGAAACTAAACCCACATCCTGGAATAGAAAGTACTTCCCTAGCAAGACTGACAAGGGAAATGACTCGGAGAAGACACCTAGACGGGTGACTTGTGAAAGGTGGGCCTCCCTTAGGATCCGGCAATGTGGGCCGGGTCCTGTTCGAAGATAGGTCCACGTGAGACATCCCCAGACTTTGGACTCGAATGTGTAGACGGGCCCTTCTTTGTAAGAGTATGTCTTTCGTAGGTAGGCCTTGCCTTAGTCTACTAAGGTGGACTGGGATAGGGAGGAAACTCGTGATGTAAAATCGACAGAGTTTCGACGCTAAAGACTTCGACGACTTACAACACGACCCTACACTGCTAAATACGGGAGGTCCTAAGAAGAGGAAGGTTTTGAAAAGGGATTTTTAGAAAATCCGGAAAAAAATCGATGGAGGGGGCCCGATTTTTTCGAAAATAAAAACGTATCGGGCCTCAATTTTGAATGTTCGAAAATATTTTCGAGTTTTGAAATGGGCAGAATACCGGCTAGAAATAGGCTATTTTGAGTAAAATCATAAGTCCTAAATTCGGTATACGTCCCGGTTTTGAAATTGGATATTTTGAGAAAAGATGCAATTTTTGAAAAATTGACGGTTTTTGAAAATGACACAGAAACCAAGCAGCACGTAGTCAGGCAAGCATTATAACGACGCCATGTATGCTTTACACTAAGTCTCGGTCGGTCTATAAAGGGTTTATACCAGTGCACATAGCCTATCCGTGAATTGGGACGGACTCTCTAAGTCGAGTTGAGCTTAGAACATTCCGCGAAACCCATACGAATCGACCATGGACACCTTTGACATATCCATATTGGAGTACATCACAGTATAGTGGGACGTCGGTCACCAGTACCGGCCCGGGAAAATATGGGGTTATGCATGAACCGTAAAACTAAAACGCGAATTGTACTAGTCAAACGATTTCTATTCGAGTCTCACCCTGAGGATGCTGATGGTAAGTTACGCATCAGTTAATCCCCAGCAGAGTCGCCAAATTGTGGACATGACATAGGTCCACCCCGACGCGGCCACGCGCGGGTTTGGGGAGGCGAATGAATCTCCATATGAGATGGGTCGAATTGAAATTTAAATCGAAGTGGAGTCACCACCGAACTTTGTGGGAGTTCGGGCCCGTTCGAACCCACTCTATATCTTAGTGGGCCATGCACAAAGTATGGCCCATTCGGATGTCAGAGTTTATGGGGTTCGTCCCTTTGCATTTGATACCGATACCGACATTATCGGATACCGTGTATTGAATGACTCTCGTGCACCAACGGTTTCAGGCATCCGGAAACCGAGGTTCTGAGTAAGGGGTGAGGGTACGTGTTGGGAAGTTCACAAAGAGCACCCAACCCCGCCCGCACATCAGCGGCCTCTACTAAGATATCGTTTGACGTTTTAATTCGCGCGTTAGTAGAACGATAAAATGATATGCAAACATGGTTTTACCTAAACATGCGAGAATTTAAATGGGTTGCTAAGTCGATTTAATGCATCTAAATTTAACGTCAAAGTTGTATTTAGCATGCGGGTTCATTTTAGTACAATAAAACGAATAACGGAAATAAATCGACAAAAATATAAACAAACATGTTAGTAACGGTATAACGATAATAACGGTTTGCAAGAAATACGGAATGATATAGAACGATGTAAGAAAATATGATGCATGAGTTTTGAAAAGGTAGTATGACACGTGATGGATTTGACAAGTGTTGACCGAAGTCATAAAAGTATTTTATCGAGACCTAGAAAAGCGTCGGGGAACTCACGGTTTTGTTGTGGTAAGGCCACTCGATCGAGTCATTGAAGGACTCAACCGAGTGGTCCTCGGAAAAAGGTTATGCCCTGTTTTCTAGATGTCACTCGATCGAGTTATTGAAGAACTCGACCGAGTGGGAAGCCACTCGACCGAGTCATTGTGAGACTCGACCGAGTGGTGGTCTAAAAACCCTTCTGGCTCGGTTTTGGGATGTCACTCGATCGAGTGGCCTATGACACTCGGTCGAGTGACACCGGTACGAACTATAATTCATTTCGGTTTTGCTTTTGAAAATTGCTTTTGTGTTTAAAAAATCACCGATTCGTTAGGCCGCGTAGAAATATAATGAGATTTATATTCGACCGGAATCTTTCGATACTCGCCATATTCTATGCTCGATTATGAGATCGACATCGAATATTTTAGAGTGCTTTAAAAAAGGACGTTTGAAAAATTGTATCTAATTGAATTAAGGTGAAATAATTGATTTTATGTCATGATTTTCAGGGAACCACGCGACCCGTGCAAGAAGGGCGCGACTCGTGCAGCCACGCGACTTTCACGAGGCACATGCGACTCGCGTGGTGGACTGTTCTCGGTCCCGATTTCGCGTTACTCATTGTAACGGTGCTTGGTTATAGGACCAATACCGGATACTTAGAGTAAGTTTTGAAAATATGATTTTGTAAGCCGATTTAAATCGGACTAAAATGATATGAATGATCTCCGCGTTTATAGTGTCGTATTAATTCGATTGAATTAGGCGACAACTATTTTAGCATCAACGAAAATCGTATTAGTTGGATTTAATGACTAAATCGTTTAAATTCGACATCCAACTATTGAGTTGGTATCGAATCTAATAGATTGACGCTTTGTAAAAAAACTCGACCTGGTTCCCTCCGCATCCCGACATCGTAATAAATCGTTGTGGATTGTGTGATGTCGGATTTGCATCAACGGGTTTCGACTCTAATTGTAATCCCCTAGAAATTCTAACGCGATACAGTGACGGAAACACTGTAGAGTCGGGATTATAACAGGCTGTAACTATGTTTTTATAAAAATATAAATGGTAAAGTTAAACATTAGGCCCTAAATAAAATGGCCAAAATTAAATAAATCCACAAAGGGGTTTAACAATCCACAAAACATAATTATTAAAATTAATCGAACAAGGATCATGTCTGCCCGCTAGCCCACACTCGGAAACATGCATACCTGTCATGTTAAAAACATATCAGCCACAATCAGTGAGGAGCAACGTCTACGTTCTCCCAGCCGTATAACAGGATTTTAAAATAGTAATTACTATTATAGGAAAAATAGTCAAAATGGAAAACAGTAAAACAACATATTAAAATAAGCTTTCAGCGCGAAATGAAGTAATTAAATGGGTTTCCGAAGAAACATAAAAATATTTGCAAACCAGCGAACCAAATTATATCGATAACAATAAAATATTCAAAATGGGGTTATGGATATGATTAATGTAGAATCTAGACTTTCACCAGGACAATACTAAAAACTAGCTTCGAGAACTTAGTCAAAACAAATCAGACTTCGGTCTCTAACTAGGCAACTCAACCATAACAGAACTGCGTGCAGCGAGGTCCTGGTTTAAGTAGTGTACACCCCTCCTGGATACAAACCATATCCAGTTCAACCCGACGCGACCTACACGATGCGATATCTAAGTTTAAGGTAAACATACACTCTCCTGAACACAAACCATGCTCAGTTCAACAACCAATGTGCCCCACAATGACACACCAGCCTTACAGTTGATGGCAAAAACGTACATCCCAGACTATATTACTCTAAACCGACATTTTTCCTTATTCCATAACTCCAAAACAACCCATTATCGATATTTAAAAGATGTATTCAATACAAACAATAGGAGAACAAAAGAAAAAGGAATCACTTTCCAAAAGAGGAAACTTTCTATTTTAGGAAACTTTACCAAAAATAGCATCATATCAAAATAGCGAAAATATTAGTTTATACTAACATCACATTTTTAGTAAACGATATAGATTTATAAAACTAGTACTTTCGGCCTTAAGGATATTAATTCTCAAAGTGAACATTTAATTTTATGAAATTATTAAAATATCGTATAAGCGTTATAAAATGATTAAAAATGTCTTAAACATTTTAATATTACTAATTAGGGTGTTTTCAAAAGTTATAAAGTTAAAATTCATTAATTATTATTAGTTTCGACAATAAAGTTATAAATAAGATTTTACGGCAAATATTAAATTAAATATTTGAACGTCTTAATTTAATTAAACCAACAAATATATTTAGAGTATGTTAAGGGATGATTTAACTTTTAAAGTTTCAGATTTAAATACTTCCAAAATTGCTGGAAAAATAATTCTTTTAGGTAAGACGAAGCATTTTAACGATAAATCACAATTTGTCCGAAAATCAATACTTATTAATTAAAGACTTTAATAAATAGAACAAAAATTACGTAAAATAGTTAAAATATATTTATGGACATTCTGTCCAGAAAAGAAAATTTTACAGAATCCTAAAACTCGGTTTTTAAAGCGTTTTCTCGTTAATCGTCCAATCTCGACAATAACGATTAATAAAAATAGTAATTACAAAATGATTTAAGTATTAATGTCTAAAAATTATTATTAAACCTAAAATTAATCATTTTCCAGAATATACTAATTTTCCAGATTTTTCAAAGTTCCAGATTTACCAACTTCCGTCAAAACCGTCTTTAAAACCCGTTTTCACAATTAACGATTCCATTAACAAAACTTATCGTTCCTAACATTTTATTAAGGCACTAAAAATCATAAAATTACATTTTAATATGAAATCATCAGAATCATAATTTTTTCCAGATTTAAACCAAAGACCAGAAATCGAGAATTTAAACGACAAACACGGTTTTAACGATAAACGATGATTTAAAGTGATTAACTAATTCATCCACTTAACAATTCCGAAAAATTATGAAAAAATTCAGAAAATTCTATTTCATCATAAAGTTTCATCACGTCAAAAATAAGATTAAAATAAAATGTTTAAGTACTAGAACTAAAAATCGGCTTTTAATCATTTTTGTCCGATAACGGTAATAATTCAATAATCGATATCAAAAATATCAGAAAAAATACTAAATTATTAAAAATCATCAAAAACAACATTTTTCCAGAATATAAACATATTTTACATGTTTAGGCCGAATATTACGATTTTACAAATTAATATGACGATTTAATCGTTAATCTTGTAAAAGCGATAAAAATACCGAATCATACAAATTTTCAACTTTAAATTTTTTTCCAGATTTGGTGACATACATATATTGTCAAAATGAAACATAAAAATATATACATGCAATTACACAAATAAAATCAAGTAATACCGAGTAACACCAACGTTACCTCTAATCCAAATCTGAATCGATAATATACTCGTCGGACTCGGGATCATCCACAAAACCTACATCACACAAAAATCATGGTAGAAAAATACCATGAGAAAAACTAAGAAAATCAATGGTAAATAACGATCGAAAACCCATCGATTATTACCTTAACGATAGGATCAGAAAGATGATTAATTTTACGATAAAAATGAGACGATCAAGACTCGATTAGGGACAAAATTGGGCTGGAAAATATTGTTGAAACTCATGGCCAAAATGAAGGAAGTGAAGAGTATTTTCTTTGTTTAATGTGGTTGAATGAGAATGAAAGAAAAGAAATGAATTATGTGAATTGTGTGAATGAATATGATCGTAAAAATTGATGAAAACAATGTTAGATACACTAAAAAAACCAGCCAAAATGGATTAACAAGGGAGAGTGAAGAGTTTTGCAATTAGTCACCAAATTCATTAAGGTAATAAAAATATCTAAGGCTTTAATCACTTTATAAAACCAAATGAAAAAAAAATGTGAAGATGTGTGACCATGGGTGTCATGGTCTAAAAGGGGGCCAAAAGTGCTTTTTTTAAATGTAGGTTGATAAAAATAAGAATCGTATAATTACTAAAAGCATTTCAAAGCAATTCGAGTAAACCTCGCGATAGAAAATAATTATTTACGAAACTTTGTAATAAAATGATTAAAGGCTAAATTTTTCGTAAATAAAAATATTTCTTTGTTGGAAATATTATATAAATGTGTTTAGGCATTTTTAGGAAAAGAAATAACTTAAATCGGAGCTTAAAAAGTTAATCATAGAGAAATAGAATTTCTCGCGAATAAATAAATAGTTTACGATAAAAATCAAATAAATAGTTTAAAATAATTAAAATATTTTAAAATAAAAATAAATATTATTTGACTCAAAAATAAAAAAAATAAAGCTTGGAAAAATGATGAAACGGAAGGCCAAAACGTGACAGAGTTATGATGAAGTCACAGCGGAAAGGATAAAAGCGTTACGAAAATAGCGGGTGTTACACTAATTAAAAAGTGTTTTAAAAAATAGCTTTGAAATTGATGAAGATGCGATGAATGATGATGATGCGAATAATAAAAAAACGTGACTAGCGACGCAACGAAGAAAAAAAAAGCGATTATTGATGTTGACTTGCTTCAACAATCAAACACTCGGGGTGTCGGGATAAACGACCGTCAACATCGGGTGCGATACCCTCGTAATATTCGGATTTTCTTATCCCGTCATCCCTCGTATTCGACACGAATTAGCAAGTATTTTAATATCTTATACTAGAGATTATTATCGATATTGGAGATGTGACGATAGAATAACGAAAAAAAAGATAAAAATACGACAACGACCGACGAAAAAAGAATGACGCGAGAAGAAGAGAGAGGAAGAAGAAATCGGGATTTGGCACCCTCAACCTACATGTTTCTTAGTCTCGGATAGATCTCGTTAGTAGTGGCTTTAGCACGGGAAAATCGAGGTTGATGTAAATTGAGTTATGGTGGTTTAGGATTCCTAGATGCTAAGGTTTAAGGTTGAAGAGGATGAATTGTGATGGGTGAAGATTAGGGTTGTAGAGGGGTTGATTAGGGTTGATTAGGATGTGTAAAAGTTGTTAATTATATGCAAGAGGGGGTGTATATATAGGAAAAGCTTCCCCTCCCCGTCTAGGGTTAATCGACCGAGTAGCCCCCCGACTCAGTCGAGTGGCCCAAGCACCCGCAGTCGGGCCTGCTTGAGGGCCCACTTGATCGAGTGGGCTGACACTCAATCGAGTGGGTCAGCTGAAACGCAAGGCCCGGTTTTTTGGACCTTGGGTTGGGTATTTTTGTGGGTCTAGTATTTGTGTTGGACTTTTAGTGTTTGAATGGTTATTTTTGTATCTCGGAAGCGGCTTTGACCGGGGTTTGACCCGGTCGCTAAAAGTCGGTTTTACCTCCGGTCTCGGTTTTGACCCAAATTAGTCTTATTTGATTGGAAACGACCCACTGGTCCTGAATTTGAGGTCATTTTTGTGAGATTTCTACCCCGTAAAGGGCCTAAGTGACGGGAGGATTTGTCGTGAATCTCACCGATCAAATAAATAACCGGCAAAACCTAACTAGGGTAGCTAGGGTAAGTCGGGTCGAATCCACGGGGACGGTAAGAGGCGTCTAGACTAAGGTCGCCCAAATACGATACTAGGTCAACGAGCTAAGCTAAAGAATGATAGAAGGGGAGAGAGCTAGACCAAGACTAAAGAAAACAAACAAGGAAAACGGGCTAGGATTAGGTCGGGGTCAAAGGGGTAACGGAATGGTCAAGGAGGAGTTAGAGTGAAGGAGGTAGTAGGGTAATCTAGGTAATCTAACTTAGACCGACCTAGAGGTTCCTCATGGAACCCATCCAGCGACACACACGACAAAGGAAGACAAGAAAAACAAGCATTCCAACCTACTTAGTCATTCAAGCATTCCAACAAACATGTAATGTGCATCACTCAAGAGGAAACCCAAATCTTCCACCAATTCCTCCAACAAACCCTTAATCATCCAATTAACACCCTAATCACCCTACTAACCCTAGCAAGAACACTACTCTAACATAATCAAACTACAACTAACAAGAACAAGAAGAATCATAACAAGAATCAAAACATCCATAACCAAACTAGCGATAACTATGAACTAAGAACAATAAGATGAACAAAGATTGAAACTTGGATAAATAAACAAGATTAAGAGTAAAAGGAGAAGAAGATTATACCAAACTAGTGAAGAGGAAAGATTGAAACTTGCATTAATGAAGAAAACCCAAAACAAACCACCAAGGTTGTCAAGCTTGGATGGATCTTGAAGAATTCCCTTAATACAAGTACTAAACTAAGATTAATTACTAATTACCGACTAATCTACACTAATCTAAACTAATCTAACCTAAAGTAGTCTAGGGTTTAGTGAGAAGTGAAGAACCTAACCTAAGATTACAAGAGGAAGGGTATTTATAGGGTTACAAATGGAAAGAAGAGGAAAGAAAAGAAGTCCGGCTGGAACTGGGTGGTCCCGACCGGGACGGGTCATCCCGACCGGGACGGACCCACCATCCCAACCGGGACGGACCCACCATCCCGACCGGGAAGGGTTGGTCCCGACCGGGACGGCCTTGCAGTAACACCTTCAAAAGCGCACTTCATCCCCGACGGGATGAGGTGCATACCCGTCGGGGATGAGTCTTGTAGGCCTCCAATATGACCCTTTTGGTTCCTCCTTGCCTCACATAGACTTCTCATCGATTCTCGGGACTCGGGATCGGGTCTCGGAGGCTCGGGATTGGGTCCAAAGGTCTCGGGGTCGATTCCAAAGCATCGAGTCATCGTTCCTTTATCTCGTTGGCTCCAAAATGTGTATGTATCGAGTCGGAATCGCTCCAACTCTTCCAAATCGGTCTCGGGAACCTGAAACGAACTAAAGGAAGCATAAGAAGCCCCTAAACCGCTCCCAAGGAGCGATTCTACAAGGAAAATGGGACCAAAACCCTACAAAATAGGCACTACAAACCACACTTATCAACTCCCCCACACTTAACCCTTACTCGCCCTCGAGTAAGCACATACTAACTACTATACTAGCCGAATGGGTATTAGCGCACCCTACGCCCTTTCAACTCACGCGAGTGCACTTAGAGGAAAAGTGCACTCTGCAAGGCAAGTCGGGTCTTGCGACAAAACTGCGGATGCAACCGGACACAAGACACAAAAACAAACAAACACACAAGCGAACACATAATCGGTTGCACCCAAAGAAAAACAAATACCGCTTCCCTCCAAAAGCGGTGGAAGAAGCACCGGTTTAGGACTCGAGGTAAGTGACAACGTTCCCAAGCTAGCAATACAAACCGAGGTGGACTAAAACCTAATAGTATGACGACAAAGCAATAAAAACGTTGGTAACTTACCTCGGTTCCTCCTAACCTTCTAAGAACGTACTACGGGACGATCGGCGGGATGGAAAAAGGATGAACCACGGTGTTAGTCGACACTGTAGGTAAGTGAGACCCCGCCCCCTTTAGCGTGAGCCAAGAGGGTCGTCCCGTGTCCAAAACCGCCTAACTAGTCCAAGTAAAAAGGTGGAAAAACATGCAAAATGAGGGAAGACCGACTAATGCCGCTATCATCCTTCCTCGGGACTCGGTCCTTTGGTAGGCTCTTCACGGCAAAAGTCGGAAAAAGGCTTATTTTTGTGGGGTTAAGAT
The DNA here is from genome assembly GCA_958450325.1 of Agrostemma githago. Classification (NCBI taxonomy): domain Eukaryota; kingdom Viridiplantae; phylum Streptophyta; class Magnoliopsida; order Caryophyllales; family Caryophyllaceae; genus Agrostemma; species Agrostemma githago. Next base: position 41,036,688 of record OY288239.1, read on the forward strand.
CTTTTTGTGAATCGTGTTTTCTTTTGGCATTTTCTCTTTTCTTTTGCAGTTTTGCCTTGTTTTGCCATGCCATTCTTTTTCTTCTTTTATATTTTCTTTTTGGCTTTTGTGCCTTTTCTTTTTCTTCATTCTTTTCTTTCTTTCATTTTCTTTCTTTTTCTTTCCTTTGCCCTTTTTGGCAAGATTTGGCTTTTTGGCATTTCTTTGTATGACAAGAAAGAGAGGAATCAACAATTTGCAATTTTATTGTGTGGAAATGTGTGGGAGGTAGGTAAATGGGTGAGTCGGGACGGCGCCTTCCCTTCAAACCCACAAAAAGTGGAGAACTTGGACTAATCAAACAATCCTAAACATGGTCACCTAAGGGACGGGACTCGGCAACCAAGGCCTTTTCACACCGTTGGTGGTCATAATGGTCAAAATGCAAATCCCGTAGTAAATCTCTAGTAAGCTAGGTGGACTCAACGTAAAGGACCAACGAAATCATTGATTTAGGGTCATTCTACTAGGCTAAAGTCCAAGACTCGATTTACACTACTAGGAAGGGAAAGTAAACACTCACACACTAGCCTCTAAACCGGGTTTTCGAAAACCATTTACACACAAGACACACAACAAAACACAAAACAAAGACTCAACGAAAACGAAAGAAAAGGAAACAAAAGTAACAAAACAAGAACAACACAAAACAAACACATAGAAAACACAAACACCACCCCAAGCTTCCAAACAAGCCATCAAATCGACCACAAGGATTACAAAGCTCCTCCCGAGCATACAACATCACAATCTCCTCCAAGCTTCCACAAGAGATAAAGAAGAAAAAGGGATAAAGATGTTACCGGAAGTCTTGAAAGCTCTCCAAAGCTATTGGTGATTCAAGTAACCTATAAGGAAAAAGGGAGGCAAACACACACAACAAAACAAATATACGAGACAATGACACAAAGGAAAACACACAAAAAGAAAATCTTTTTGATTTTTGAAATTTTTAGTATTTTTAAAGATTTTTTTTGGAAAAACTACGAAAATAAAACTAACTACGATAGAATATCGCTCCCTCACACTTAAGCTGAGCCATGTACTCATGCTCGACCGTAGTGCATGGGAGCACAAAAGAAAATAAAAGAAACTACGAAAATAAAGCTAAAAATCAAAAATAAAGTGGAGAAAGTGGTAGAATGTGTCCGGCCGGGGTGTAGTTAAGTCACCATGGGCCGAGACGAGAAAAGATATGGATGGGGGAAGAAATAAAAAAAAAAAATAAAAGGGAATGGGAGGGGAGGACTAGGTGTAATCACGTCACCTAGCCCGGATTCCGCCCGAATCCGACTAATTCTTACTAAAAGAAAAATAAAAGAAAAAAAATGAGAAAAGACTTGTATATTTGGATTTTTCAAATGATTCTCGATGTAATCACGTCATCGAGAATCGGGAGCGATCACCACAAAGGCCCCGAGGGCCAACAAAATACTCATAACAAGGGGAAAGAAAATAGACGAGCAATCAAAAGCGGAAAAGAAAAGAAAGTTGTCATACCAAAGGTTAGCAACTAACGCATCTCCATCGCTTCACTAATCAAAGTCATCACCATGCTCGTCGTCGTCCCCTTGCTCACTTGCATTGTTACCATCATCATCATCATTTCCATCTTCATCTTCTTCACCGGCTTTACGATTACCTACCCCCGCATTTATATCGAAGGCATCCTCGGCCTCGTAGTCCTCATCATCCACCATAGTACCGCTACCACTAGGATTACCGTGGTTAAGGAAGTACTCGGGCCTATACCACGATGGAATGTTGCCACGCGGATCAATATACCCTTGCTGAGCCAAAAGATGATACCCGGGATACTGAGCGTAATAATCGTCCCTCCTATGCTCATATTGCCCAATGTGCAAAGCATTAAGCATAGCGACCATAGCTGGATCGGCCGGGAGCGAAGGGTAGGCAAATGGAGTGTAGGGGGTGTACGGAGGAACGCACACATATGCCGGGGGTGTAGGATAAGAGGGGAGTGGTCGGGTAGCTTGCTGTTGTTGTTGTTGGGTTGGTTGCTGTCGAGGCCTCACACTAGCATGTGTATGCGGACTAAGGGAGGAGGAGGCACCGGGGTCACCTCCCGCACCGGGCATTAGAAGGTTAGGCTCTCGGACCGGGACTAGGGAATGTCGCAAAGGCACAAGGGTCGGAAGCGTAGGGCATGGCAAAGTGAAGTGTGGCCGACCCGAGGTAAACCATTGATACCTCTTGTGCTCCCTCTCATAGGTGATCCATTTATGGAACCTAGTCAAACGGTCCTCATCTATGGTAGTATCCCACGGTACAGGGATCAAGTCCTCCTCGCTGAAATTCTCATCTACCGCCTTAGCTATGTGTGTTATAAGCCCCCCGAGAACAATCTCACTCACATTATTCCCCGCCTTACTTATCTTAAGAAAGTGCTTAGCCAAGGCAAGGGAAAGGTCGGGGGTGAACCTAGGTTAACTCTTAACATTTAAATAGGCCCCGAGTATGGTTAACTCTTGTTGAGTAAAGGTGTTCATTTCGGGCCTCCCAAATATCGTACCCGCAATTAATCGATGCCAAAAGCGCAAAACCGGGTGGTGGACATGACGGTTAGACAACCGTCGAAAGTCTACAAGTGTGAGACCGGTTATACTTTTCCAAACATCAATTTCACTAAAACCGGCGGGTGGGTTACAATTAGACACGGAGGGGAGACCGAAAATAGCACCAAATTCGGGGAGGGTATAATTGTAGTCACCATTGTTCACCCGAAAAACAACCCGGGGTGGATCCACTCTAGTATTTAGAACAAAACTACTAAAGAACTCAAGGGTGAGTTGCTTGTAGGTCCGCTCATGCATGTTAAATAACATTTCCAACCCCATACCCACAAACAATTGTCTACATTGTTCAAGGATGCCAAGCTTCCTAAGTATGATTTTACAAATAAAACGAGTTGGCTCAAGAGCCTAACCAAGGAGCTTGTAGAATTGCTCCTTTTGCCATTCCGAGCCAAAGATTAATGTAGGAAAATCCGGATGGCAAGGAATTTCCGGCTCTTCAACCTCGACCTCAGGTTCGATTTCGGCTCTAGAAGTGGAAGCACTCTTCCTTTTCTTGCTAGCTACCACATTCCCTCTTTTCTTTGGAGCCATTAATGGTGAAGAAGCTTCAAAAATGGTGAACACCCCAAACTCGGATTTTACTCAAAAACACTAGCTAGAATCCACAAAAACACACAATAGAAGCTTAAAAATGGTGTAATAAGCTTCCAACACCAACTCCAACAAGCTAAATCGAGTTTGAAACCAAAACCCCAAACTCGGATTTTGGAAAAAATGGTGATAAAAACTCGATTTTTTTTTCCGTTTTTGGTGATTTAAATGGTAGAAAATGGGTCTAGGATAAGTATTAATGTGATAGAAACTGATTTTGGGTGGTTTTGGAAGTGATTTGATGAGATTTGGTGGAGTATTTGTATATTTATGGTGTTTTGAGGGTTTTGAAATTGGGGTTTATTTTGTGTGTTATGAAGATGAAGGAGGTTGAAGATGAGTTAGTATGATATGGGAATGGGTTGGGTTGGGTTTGGGTATTATGGTGTGAGAGGGGAGTAGTAGGGGCGGGGCGGGCTTAAGGGGTTGGGTGGGTTCGGGCTGCAGGAGTAAAAAAGAAACGAAGTAGTGCTGTAAACAGCCCGTCTCGGCCGAGAAGGGTTCGTCCCGCCCGGGACGGGTCTTCGTCTCGCCCGGGACGAGTTCGTCTCGCCCGGGACGGTGCTCCAGTAGCTGCGATTTTGTGCCACACCTTCCCGACCGAGACGGCCCCATCTCGGCCGGGAAGGGCTTTCAACTCGCCCGGGACGAACTCTTCTCGCATGGGACGATGCTCCAGTAGCTGCAAGTTTTGTTACATCGACCCGACCGAGACGGGGCTCGTCTCGCCCGAGACGGGTCTTCGTCTCGCCCGGGAAGGTCTCTTCTCGCCCGGGACGGTGCTCTAGTAGCTGAATGTTTTGTTACATCGACCCGACCGAGACGGGGCTCGTCTCGCCCGGGAAGATCTGTCATCCCGCCCGAGATGATACCATTTCTCGCCCAAGGAAAACCCGTTCTTGCCCGGGATGCCTTTGAAGCTTCCTTTAAAAAAAAACTCACCTAGCCTTCCTCCCAATCCACAAATAACAATTTGGGATTCGAAATCCCATCCCCAAAAGCTTATTGTAGGCTCAAAAACAACCATCTAGCTCCCGTCTTCCAATAAAAATCCCACCGAGCCGAGACTTGACGGAAAAAATAGAAGACCGAGTACAAAATACTTGATGCTAATCATGGGAGATATAAGTGGAGCTTCTCTTGATTTTCAAATATTCACCTAAGCACATAGCTTCATCAAAGCTCCCAAAAATCAATAATAGAGCCGCTCCCAAGACCGCTTCAAGCATTCACCTCCAAAACTCATATAGTCACCTTCAAACATCAATCATTCTACACAACTTCACAATAATCATTAGAATCCCCTCCCTCACATCACTCAAGAAAAATCCAAAATACAAGAATTCCACACGGTGAAAACAAAAATCCAAGAAACAAAATCACAATAAACACAATTACAAACACAAAAACTAAAGAGAAGAGAGAAAGGGGAATATACAACATGACGACTCTTATGGAACTCCGTCAAACCGAGGACGGTGGACTCTCATTCTTCAACCATAACCCTCAAGGGCTTGGAGGAGCAAGTCAAACGCACGACCGACATCATAATGAAGGCCCAAAGAGTGCTCGAGCCAAGCAATCCTCCACGGCCTCCAAGGAGGAGGCAAGAAGTAGTCCTCAAAAGACCCATCGTCATCAATCATGTCATCTCCGGGGTCTATCCATCCTACGAGCTTCACCGATCTCTTCCTCCCTAGGCATCGCCTCCAATCACAAGCAAGCTTCATCTCCAAGAAACAAGGCACAAAAAGCGGTTTTGGCCTCATCTTCTCAATGCACACCCCCACACTTTCCTCAAGTTGTGGTTCCCCATCTTCATCACTAGGCCTCATATCATCTTGGAGAAGAGGATCAAAACTTCTACCGGCGGTTTCCATCTCCTCCAAGTCATCGCTTGGTGTACTAGTAAGGGGCTCTTGATGCTTATCCACATTATCGCACAAGGGCAACTCGAGGCTAACAACTTCACCCAACATCCTCACAAATTCTACCAAACCATCCAACTCACCATCCTCCTCCAATTCCTCACCAATGTTGTCTTCACCGAGGGTCATCTCCTCATTCGTCTCCTTTTGGGTAGACGATTGAGGTTCTTCAAAGCAAATCTCTCCTCCAAAGGGAACTACATCGGCGGCTTCATGGTTAGGTTGCTCCTCTCTCTCAAGTGGGCACCCTTCATCTAATTGCGATGTTCGGGATAAATACATTACGGTTTGAACCGATAATGCATTTAATCGAGCATCAAATGCCTCGTTTTCCTTCCGATATTGGGCCAAGAATTCATCTTGATCCTTTTGCATTTGGATGGCCATTTCTTGTTGGCTCTTTTGCAATTGAAGAATCGATTGATACAACTCCAAGTTCGACGATTGGTGGTCATTGGGGTCTTGTAATGCTCCTTGATAATCTTGATAATCTTGATGATAATCTTGATAATCTTGATTAAACATGGTGTCTTGATGATGCCCAAGGGGTGGGGCATCATATTGTTGGTAGTGAGGTTGAGGTGATTGGTAGTATTGTGGGTCATGGGGTTCATATTGTGGTTGGGGTGGAGGGTAATATGGTGGGTCTTGGGGGTATTAGCTTCCATAAGGCGAATCTTGATTGAACATGGTGGGTTCACAATCATAGCTTGAGTAATAGCCACCTTGATCGTAGGATTGATAGTCATTCACTTGTTGGTAGACATTTCCATACTCTTGAGGATCATACCCATCTTGATTACCCCAAGAAGCTTGATAATGGTAGGGGGACGTCATGTCATGGCTTTGGTTCATGGAAGAAGAGGGACAGCTCATATCGGCTCCCGAGTGTGTGGAGTTTAGATCAAACGCCATTCTTGCTCGAAAATCGTAGCTCATACCCGGTTGGAAACCACTCATTCTAGCAACCGTCTGTTAAAGCGGCTCTAAGTCGCAAGAAGAAGATGGTCACCACCTCTAAGCACAAACTGTAGACTAAGAACAAACGTGAGAAGTCTAGTGCTTTTTGGGCACTAGACAAGAGAGAAATAAACCACACACACAAGAAGCAAGGTAACAAAAAGAAAAAAGAAAAACACAAACACAAAGACAAAGTCAAGTAACTAGGAGAACAAAGTCTAAACTAGCACCGTCCCCGACAACGGCGCCAATTTGACGGGAAGGGATTTGTCGTGAATCCCATCGATCAAATAAATAACCGGCAAAACCTAACTAGGGTAGCTAGGGTAAGTCGGGTCGAATCCACGGGGACGGTAAGAGGCGTCTAGACTAAGGTCGCCCAAATACGATACTAGGTCAACGAGCTAAGCTAAAGAATGATAGAAGGGGAGAGAGCTAGACCAAGACTAAAGAAAACAAACAAGGAAAACAGGCTAGGATTAGGTCGGGGTCAAAGGGGTAACGGAATGGTCAAGGAGGAGTTAGAGTGAAGGAGGTAGTAGGGTAATCTAGGTAATCTAACTTAGACCGACCTAGAGGTTCCTCATGGAACCCATCCGGCGACACACACGACAAAGGAAGACAAGAAAAACAAGCATTCCAACCTACTTAGTCATTCAAGCATTCCAACAAATATGTAATGTGCATCACTCAAGAGGAAACCCAAATCTTCCACCAATTCCTCCAACAAACCCTTAATCATCCAATTAACACCCTAATCACCCTACTAACCCTAGCAAGAACACTACTCTAACATAATCAAACTACAACTAACAAGAACAAGAAGAATCATAACAAGAATCAAAACATCCATAACCAAACTAGCGATAACTATGAACTAAGAACAATAAGATGAACAAAGATTGAAACTTGGATAAATAAACAAGATTAAGAGTAAAAGGAGAAGAAGATTATACCAAACTAGTGAAGAGGAAAGATTGAAACTTGCATTAATGAAGAAAACCCTAAACAAACCACCAAGGTTGTCAAGCTTGGATGGATCTTGAAGAATTCCCTTAATACAAGTACTAAACTAAGACTAATTACTAATTACCGACTAATCTACACTAATCTAAACTAATCTAATCTAAAGTAGTCTAGGGTTTAGTGGGAAGTGAAGAACCTAACCTAAGATTACAAGAGGAAGGGTATTTATAGGGTTACAAATGGAAAGGAGAGGAAAGAAAAGAAGTCCGGCTGGAACTGGGTGGTCCCGACCGGGACGGGTCATCCCGACCGGGACGGACCCACCATCCCGACCGGGACGGCCTTGCAGTAACACCTTCAAAAGCGCACTTCATCCCCGACGGGATGAGGTGCATACCCGTCGGGGATGAGTCTTGTAGGCCTCCAATATGACCCTTTTGGTTCCTCCTTGCCTCACATAGACTTCTCATCGATTCTCGGGACTCGGGATTGGGTCTCGGAGGCTCGGGATTGGGTCCCAAGGTCTCGGGGTCGATTCCAAAGCATCGAGTCATCGTTCCTTTATCTCGTTGGCTCCAAAATGTGTATGTATCGAGTCGGAATCGCTCCAACTCTTCCAAATCGGTCTCGGGAACCTGAAACGAACTAAAGGAAGCATAAGAAGCCCCTAAACCGCTCCCAAGGAGCGATTCTACAAGGAAAATGGGACCAAAACACTACAAAATAGGCACTACAAACCACACTTATCACTAAGCCAGCAATTAATGGTTTCGAGCCCATATCCGAGCGCGTAGAAACACGTTTGCGTCCGATCATCATCGAGTGTTTTTTGGAAAATGCTATAGACACCTAGCGGTCAAAATGTGAGTGTCTACAAGAAGGTGGGAAGAGATAAGAGGGAGAAAAATCGATTAGTCAGTTTATTCATCCTAATGAGGGGTATATATATAAGGAAAATTAAACGGGAATAATCCGAATTATGATATTCCTTCTTATATTACTCCCAAATATTGTTTAACTCAAAAAACTCTATCTATTCCTTCATTTAACTTTTATTGCACTCCTTCAATGTTAACCCGCTGTAGCAAGTAAACAATCTTAAAACAACCTTCACTCTCTTCTTCCATCTTTCTTTCTTCCTTCTCTTTGTAAATTGCTCCTTCATCTTCTTCCATCTCCATGTATTTTCCTCTTCCATAAATGTACATATCCTATTATCTTCCATAAATCAAGTTTCTGCACTACTCTGACTAACAAGTCTACTTTCTATCTACCTCCTTGAATTGTCCATGCTTTAAAATTATGTGTGACATTCAAACCTGGAGATTTACATGACAATTAGACTTAATTTGGTTCACTAATTAATAATTGGATCATGGCTCTACTAAAATCACACACATCATCATCATCATCATCATCTTGCATCTTTATTTCTGCATAATTTACTGTTATTCGGAATCTGACACGTTGAAGCAAGGGCGGCAGCTGAGTTCTTAGTTTCAGTTGGCAAAGTCTCTACACTAGGATTCTTCACCCCTGATGTAGAGAAGAATATCGATTACTTCAACCTACTGGAAAGCGCACAGACCCTCTTCATTGGCATCTGGTACACTGATTCTCTCGGACAAAGACCCGTTTGGATTGCCAATCGCAACAATCCTGTCTTTAGAGCATCTGGAGCCTTCGAGATTGACACAACCGGTGAACTGAAGATATCCGACAGTAAAGGCCAAACCTCTGCTATGCTGAACTCGAAGGATAAAGTCAGGGTTGGTCCTGACTATTTAGAGGTCCTAGGTGAAATAATAAAACGGGACCCTTTAAAAATAATCATAATCATTTTTTTCACTTTTTTTATTGATATCATCCATATTTGGGGTGTAATTTTCATTAACTACATTTTTAACAACAAATATATCAATAACATCTTGTTATTAGTATGATTTTATTAAATTTACGACATTCCAATGCAATTCTAGCATGTTATTGCACAATTTAACAAATGATTCAAACAAAGCCATCAAATGATATTGGAAGTAGGATGAGTCGATGAATCATATTGTTCCGGTCATGGAAACTATAGACCCGACTTCGGATTCGGATATAGTGATTGAGATGTTACTCGGGTGGTAATCTTATGACTTCCTTTGATCTCTCCTTCCCTTACTCCAATGGTCGAACCTTCCCGGCGAAGACGACCTGCTCCCTGCATAACGAACGCACAGGGCCTCAGAGGTGTCCGAGGGAACCCTCTCCGATGCCTAAGTCTGTCCGTGAAAATGCCTTGAGAAACCCTACTCGTGAGGAGTGAGGTGGCGTTTTTAGAGTGAGAGTCTAGAGAGAGAGAGAAAATCCAACCTTTTGTGTGTGGGAGGAGGGAAAGTATTTATACCTTCTCCCAAGAGAGAGAAAAGAGAAAGAGAGAGAGAGGAGAATGAGTGGACGGGTGAGTGACACGTGGGCTCACCTGGTCCACTCATTTCCTTTTACCTTAGGCAAAATGACGGAGGGGTCCCTGGTTTCCCCTGATCCTGCTTGGGCGAGATCGTCCCGGAGGCAAGCAGGCAGGGGGCTTGATTGCCCTGCTCGGCAGGCGGCATGGCCGTGCCGGGTAGCTGAGCGACTAAAGTCACCCTCTTGGAGGTTCTTTTAGTGATCTTTCTTGGTGGCCTGCAGGGCAGGCCTTCTTCTGTTCTAGGGTCGGGCCATCCTAGGGACCAATTGACGGGCGACCCGTGGCAGGCTACCGACCCCCATCAATTGGCCCTCGCCGGCTGAGGGGAAGCAGGAGTTCCCTTTGGCAGGCGACCTCTTGATTGGGATGGCGGGAGGTTGACCTTTTGAGCTTCTTCTTAGCATTCAATGCACCGCGCATTCCCGAGGAAGGAGTTTCAACTACCCCGGGCATGCAAAGAGTTGGAATGTCCTCCCTCATGATTGCTTTTCTTGTAAAGCGATTCCTCGGGTTTCGTGCAAGGCTGTTGATTGGCCGCTTGCAAAAATGGTTGAGATGCCATTTAATGCCTTGCTTTTGTCTTTGAATAAATTTCAACTTCTTCCACCATTTTCACAATCCGTCCTCACTCTTCTTCTACTCTTTTTCAAAGAAAAAATGTCTTGGATTAGGAAAACGGTTTTTCGCTGTGGAGTTTATGTAGATGTCCTCTGCTTCAGAGGACGCCGACGGTTAAGGTATTCTAGGCTGGCTTATCTGATTCTTCAGCAATAGGCGAAACCGCTCCCGTCCTCAACGGGTTATTTGGAGAAAAACTCTGTCCAGGGCCAGCAAGCGCCTCAAAAGGTCCCCTTCTCCTGCTGGGCCTCCCCCTAGACGCTGCTCCCAGGCGGGAGGTTGCTTTTATAGGGGGTGCCATAGATGCTTTTCTTGGCTGCACCCTGAACAGTTTGATCCTGATTGCTCTGAATTAGGCTCTTCTCCTGAGTCGGGTCCTTCCTCGCCCTTGGTGAGGAGAGAAGGCCATGGCTGCCTTGAAGGCGTCAGGGCAGTTCCTTATGGCAGGGACTGGGACGTGAGTAGTCACGACTCAGAAGATAGCGAAGGTCAGGGCTACTCCTTTGGCAGGGATGAGGAAGAAGGCCGTGATGATCCCTTCAAGGACTCTGATGACTGGGACTGGGGATCCGACGTAGGTGGTCATGACAGCCCCGGGGATTATTCTCAGGGTTTTAATGATGACTAGGCCCGCCCTGTGTATGAGGGCTGGCTGATTGAGCCGGGATACTAGGCTTCTTTTGTATTTTACTTTTCTTACCTACTCAGTTTGTAATTTTGGCCGTCTTTGGGCCTTTTCAATCAATGGAAAATCAGGCGGGCTTTTTTCATGTGCGTTGTTTGTTGTTTTTCTTCTCTTTTTTTTGAATGAATGACGTCGTGCAATGATCGCCCTCTGACCTCTGTTGCCTTTTTGAGGTTTCTTGGGAAGTGATGGGTAGTTCGGTTTTAAAATGTGTGACACGTGGGGGCTTTTCTTGGGGAAGTCTTCTGGATGGGCGACCCTTCGCTTTCTCTTGCCTATAAAAGCACTCCTACTCCTCCCATTTCCCCCTTTTTACACTTTTGAAAACCCAGAATTCCCTCTTCATACTCTTTCTTCACAAAAACGCTTCAGACTGAGGAGCTCTTTTTCCTTGGACCTTCATCCGGCGGCCGTCGATTTAGGTCAGAATCCTATCCTCAGTCCTCGTCTTTTCTTTTCCTCATTTTATTCTTCTCCTTAGTCGCCATGGCCAGCCACCGTGCTCGCATTCTTACTTTTACTGACCCTTCGGCTGAAAAGGCGGAGGGTAGGGATGGGGTTAGGACTGATCTTGCCTCCTCCTCTGAGAGGTCTAGCGTTAGGATGACCGAGGAGGACCACTCGGAGGGGAGTGGGGGGGGGGGGGGCAACTCTCCCGACCCTGCTCCCTTTTGATGTCATTGATTCTGACGACAAGGTGATGGAGATTGATACCTCCACAATCGCCGACCCACTCATCCCCAGGGAGCCGGAAAGGACCTACTATTTAGACAAGGCTAAGTACAGAATTCCCCTGAAAACCTACCCGGAGCCCAAGAACCGGGACTTGATTTTAGAGAAAAACGCTGCTGGGGCTATCAAACGATTTTAAAATTTCGGGGAGGGGTATACAGTCATTGTCCCTGGAGAGAGGGACACTGTGTGCTGCCCTCCTGACGGATGCATAGCCGTTTATCATAAGTGTTTAGAGTTTGGCCTGCGCTTTCCCTTGCACCCTTTTTTGGAGGAGAGGCGAATGAATGTGGCCATCGCCAAGTTAACTACCGTGGCGGTCAGGTCGTTAATAGCTTACACATGGACCTGTTTATTCCTGGGCGAAGGGCCCTCAATCGATGCTTTGAGGTTCATGGCCGGCCTGCAGATGGTGGCCTCTTCTGAGGGTGAGGGCTCCCCTGGATATTTTTCTATCCTCAGGCAGAAAAAAATACTCTTTGGTCTGGCCAGTTTTAAATAGCCTGAAGGACTGGAAAAACAATTTCTTGTACGTGCACAGTGCCACAGGGTGGAAGATTCCTCGACACTTCAGGAATCATGTTCATACTCGACTGGAGACTCGTCATGAGTATCATCCTGGCGTTGGGGGGAAGGCCCTTGAGGTGAAGTTGACTGACAAGGACCTGGCACTGGTCAAGAGGTTCGCCGCCTCCAAGGACAGATCAGGCACCTTTGGCCTTGACTTCTGGCTCCCTCATGCAGAGCTCATAGCCACCGTTGACTATCTGACCTGAGCGGGTCTAACCCCCGGCCTCGGAGGAGGTAGTTTAGGGATATCAATGATATTTTGTCCTCTTTCAGGCTTTTTCTTCTGTATTCTTCTGATTATATTTCCTTTGTCCTGCAGATCTTGCCACCTGTCTCTGGTCAAAGAACGAGGTGAGGGACCTTGGACTGGACAGTGATTTTAACATCGTCGTAAAATGCCCCTCCTTTCCTTCCAGCTACAAGAAAGGTGGGAAAGCCCTAATGAAGTACGTGAAGAATATATCTGCCAGTCGAGCGAGGCTTCCTCTTCCCCCCAGGCCACATCCTGCAAGCACGGCGGCTCCCCTTCTGCTTTCCAAGATGCGGAGAGGGAGGCTGCCTCAGAGGCCACCCCCTCCCCTGCTAGCAAACAAGGAGGTTCTCCTGCAGGGACTCACCCTCCCTCGGGGTCGAGACCAGCTAGCTCTGAGGAAACTGGGGAGAGCACTCCCATAGCAAGCAGGAAGAGGAGAAACAGGGAACCTGCGGGTGTTACGCCAGTGGTGGATCTAGAGGCTGATGCCACTACACCGGACACCAAGCGCCCTACTCATGATGTTCTAGGCACTCTCTTCTCAGAAGAGAATACTGAGTTTCATTATACCGCCGGCGACAGTCTTGACGTTTCCGCCCTGCTTTCCAACTCCAGTGCCGTATTGGCGGATCACCTTACTATGTCCGTGACTTCCACTACCAACCAGGTGATTCAGTACATCCAGCGTACTTCCAGGATGTTACCCTTATCGCCAGTTTGAAGGACCAACTGGCAAAATGTGAGGGCGACCTGAGGGAGGCCAAGGATCAGGCAGCGCATTGGAGGGCTCAGGGTGAACAGGCCGTGAGAGAGGTGACTGGCCTGGAGGCAAAGCTGGAGCAAGCAAAGAAGGTGGCTGCCGAGTTGGAGGAGGCCAAGAAGAAGATTGCTGAGTTGGAGGATCGCCTGATCAAGGCTAACTTGGACCTCCAGAGGGCGCAGGGCGACCTGAAGGCACTGGGCGAGGAGTGGCAGAAAGAGAAGGACACTATCATTCAGGAAGCCAATGTTGCAGTGGCGAAGAACTTTGATGCCGGAGCCTCTTCCTCTTTGTAGTTTGTCATGGAGGTTATTAGGGAGATGCTCCCAAACTTTGATGAGGATGCCTTTCAGGAGCTCTATGCCGTCAAGAATGAGGCCCGGGCTAACAGGTCGCCTGAGGAGGCCACCGATCCTGAACAAGATGCCCCCAATGCTTAACACGCGGGGCAGTCGTCCTCTGAGGGTTCTTGTCCCTACCCTGTTGTGCCTTTGCTTCCTCGTTGATATTTTAATCTTTTTTGCGCGCCGGGCCCTAATGTGGCCGGCTGCCATCTTGATGTAATATTTTAACTCTCTTGTGCTTGGATCTTTATTGTTCATCTATCAAACTCTTCCGTTTTTTGTTATGAATGTACTTTCTTTTTTCTTTCGAGGTCAGGCCTGACCCTGGCTTCTTTGCCGAAGTCCAGGGGGCTTGCCCCTGCCTGCCCGGAGGTAGGCAAGGGGATTTTTGTGTTTTCTATACAAGGTTGGGATGCCCGCAGTCCTTGTTCTTTCGGCACGTGGGGCCTGGCCTGACCCTGGCTTCTGGTCGAAGTCCAGAGGGCCTGCCCCCTGCCTGCCCAGAGGTAGGCAGGGGGATTTTGCGTTTTTTATACAAGGTTGGGGGATGCCCCCAGTCCTTGTTCATTCTGCACGTGGGCCCGGCCGGACCTTGGCTTCTGGTCGAAGTTCAGGGGGCCTGCCCCCTGCCTGCTCAGAGGTAGACAGGGGGACTCTGCGTTTTTATACAAGGTTGGGGGATGCCCCCATTCCTTGTTCAAAATTGTTGGGGGTCCATTCTCCCTGGTTTTAGCAACAGGGGGGCCTCCCCCTATTGCCCCCTGCCGTTTGTGTGTGAAATGCAATTTTGAACAGACAACGAGTACGAATTCGGGAATCTTTTCATTTCTTTTGAATTTTTTTTCAAACATTCATGGTCGGAGCCGTCGACATTTGAAGAAAATAAGTTCCTTAATCTCTTTAAGCTAGACATAGTACCTTTTCAGGGTATCTATGATCCAGTGGGCAGCCAGCTCCTTCCCTGCAGGGTGCGCGATCTTGTATGTTCCTGACTCCATGATCCGGGTGACCTCATACGGGCCCTCCCAATTGGCACTTAACTTCCCATGTTCTCTTGACCTCCCGACTGCCTGCGTCTTTATCAAAACCAAGTCTCCTACTTGGAAGCTTCTTTCGTTCACCTTTTTGTTGTATGCTTTCCTCATCCGCTGCTGGTAGGCGGCAATGTTAACGCCGACCTCTTGCCTTACTTCACTGACTAGGTCCAGAGCCTCGGTCATTGCTGCTTCATTATCCGCCCTGTCATACTGTTGGGATCGCAGGGTGGGAATTCGCACCTCAATGGGCAGCAGGGCCTCGGCCCTGTAGACCAGGCCGAAGGGGGTCTGTCACGTGGATTCTTTTCGGGTGGTCTTGATTGACCACAGTATGCTTGGTAATTCGTCCGCCCACCTGCCTTTGAGCCCGTCCACCATATTTTTTAGCCCGTTCAGAATTTGTTTGTTGGCAGCTTTGGCCTGCCTGTTAGTTTGTGGATGGCAGACGGCAGAGTAGGCGACTGCTATGCCATGACCTTCCAACCAAGCCTTCAGGGGGTCGTTGTCAAATTGTCTTCCATGGTCGAATACCAGCATCTTTGGCAGGCCAAACGTGGTTATGATATTACTCCAAATCACCTTCCTAACTGCAGGTTTGGTAATGCTTGGGACCGCTTCGGCTTCGATCCACTTGGTAAAATAATCAATCCCTACTATTAAAAACTTCCGGCCCCCCGTTGCCACAGCAAAGGGACCCAATATGTCCATCCCCCACTGGGCGAAGGGAATGGGAGACAAAATTGGCCTGAGCTCTTGGGCCGGAGCATGAATTGATGGGGCGAACAACTAAAACTTTCTGCATTTTCTGGTTAGATCTCTTGCATCAGCTAAGAGAGTTGGCCAATAGTAGCCTGCCCTTAGGGCTTTGTGGGCTAGTGACCTCCCTTCTATGTGGTGGCCGCAGATTCCTGAGTGAATATCATCTAGAACTTCCGCGGCCTGCCCTGCCCCCAGGCATCTGAGCAGAGGAGAGGAGAATGATTTTTTGTACAGTTCTTCACCAATTAATATGAACCACGCGGCTTTTGCCGACATCTTTCTTTTTTGCACAGGGTCAGACAGATGGGTTCCGTATTTCTTGAATTGGATGATTAGGGTCATCCAATCTTCAGGCCCTGCCTCTTCAATGATACCGACTGGCCGGCAGGAGGTGGTGGATTTTTCTTGGACCACGTCTACCCAAACTGACCTTCTTATGTCTTGCAGGCTAGAACTGGCCAGTTTTGACAGGGCGTCTGCCGGTTGTTCTGAGACCGGGGGATTTGCCTGACTTCATAGGACTTCAACCCAGATAACTCCTGCTTTACTTTTTCCAGGTAGGCGGCCATGGCCTGGTCCCTGGCTTCGTACTCTCCAGTAATCTGGTTGGCGATGAGTTGGGAGTCTGTTGCCAGGACGAGTCTCTCGGCCCCTGCAGCTTTGGCTAGATTAGTACCTGCCAATACGACTTCGTATTCAGCCTCGTTATTTGATGCAGGGAAGGTGAACCTGAGCGCATGCTCGAAGTCCATTCCTTCAGGGCTAGTCAGCACAATCCCTGCCCCCGCACCGTTGGCTGTAGAAAATCCATCTGTGTACACTTCCCATTCTCCGGTAGGTGGATCGTCTTCTTCTGAGTGGGAACATTCATCCAGGAAATCTGCCAAGGCATGTGCCTTGATGGCAGTCCTGGACTGGTATGATATTCCCAACCCGCTCAGCTCTATGGCCCACTTTAATAGTCTTCCAGATTTTTCGAACTTTTCCAGGACTTTCTCCAGGGGTTGGTCAGTCAGTACTACGACATGGTGGGCGTCGAAGTAAGGCCTGAGTTTTCTTGCTGCGATAATGACTGCATAGGCTGCTTTCTCAACCAGCGGGTAGTTTTTTTCTGCTGCCCCCAGGGCATGGCTCACAAAATATACCAGCTGCTGGGAGCCTGCTTCTTCCCTTAGAATCACCGCGCTAACTGTAGTGTTTGTTATGGCGATATAGAGGAAGAGCTTCTCCCCTGCCACTGGTCTTGCCAGGGTGGGCAGTTTCTTTAAATGCTCCTTTAGCTGTTCGAAGGCTTCTTTTTGCTCATGTTCCCATTTGAACTGCTTGTTCCCTTTCAGCACTTTGAAGAAAGGTGTTGATTTATCGGCCGACCTGGCAATGAACCGTGCCAGGGCAGCCATCCTGCCTGTCAGGCGCTGGATGTCTCTTATTGTCTTTGGCTCTGGGAGGTCTAAGACGGCCTGAACTTTCTCGGGGTTAGCGTCGATTCCTCTGGCGCTGACCAGGAAACCCAAGAACTTGCCGGAGCGGACTCCGAAGGTACATTTCTTGGGGTAGAGCTTCATTTGGTATGCGCGCAAGGAAGAGAAGGTCTCCTGCAAATCTCTCAGGTGTTCTTCGTCCCCTTTACTTTTTACAATTGCGTCGTCTACATAGGCCTCCAAATTTCTGCCCTTCTGTTTCTCAAAAACCTAGTCGACCAATTGCTGGTAAGTGGCGCCTGCGTTCTTGAGGCCGAACGGCATCATCTTATACATATACGTACCAGAGCTGGTGATAAAAGCACACTTTACCCTGTCGGGCTGCCAGAGGTACACTTGGTGATAGCCTGAAAAGGCATCCAAGAAATAAGTGTGGTGTACCCACTGGTGGCATCTACCAGCTGATCAATCCTTGGGAGAGGATATCAGTCTTTTGGGCAGGCTTTGTCGAGATTGGTGAAGTCCACGCACATGCTCCAAGCGCCTGAGGACTTTTTCACCATCACAACATTCGCCAGCCATTCAGGGTAGTCGCAGGCTTCTATGAAATCAGCTTTCAAAAGTTTTTCGATTTCTTCTTTTATGGCCTGATCTTTTTCGGCGGACATATTTCTCTTTTTCTGTTTTACGGGGCGTGCCTCCGGGTTTACGTTCAACTTGTGAACGATGTGCGCCGGATCTACCCCTGGCATCTCGTCTGCTGAGTAGGGAAACACGTCCCTGTTGTCTCTCAGGACTTTGATCAATTCTTCTCGGTAGGGAGCCTTCAGGTCAGCCCCTATGAGGACCTGCCTTCCTGGCTCCAGGTCTACCAGCAGCTCTCCCCCCAGGTTCGAGGTGGTCCGCTGCCTGCTAGCCAGCTGGAATCTCTCCTTCCCTGCTGGGAGAACTGTCTGCTTTTCTTTTACCTTTTCGCTCCGTTTCATGGGTGCGCAGGGCTACAGAGTAGCACTGTCTAGCCGACTCCTGGTGACCATGGACCTTACCTTCCATGCCGAAGTTCGTGACGTAGGCTATGGTTAGGGCTCTGATTGATATGGCAACCTCAATCTCATCCAGGGTGGCCCTGCCTATCAGGGCATTGTATGCTGACTTGGCGTCCACGACGACAAACGATGCCCTGATGTTTCTGGCTGAGGTACCTTCTTCAAACGTTACTGGTAGGTCAATAATTCCCATTGGAAGCACGCCTGCTCCGCTGAACCCGTACAACGATCAAGGGGCAGGCTTGAGGTGCCTCTTCTCCAGATTCATCTTCTCGAATGCGTCTTTGTACAATAAGTTTGTGTAGGCGCCAGTGTCTGCCATACACCTCCTCACAATATGGTTACTGAAGACGAGGGACAATACCAGGTGGTTGCTGTGAGGGTAAATTACCCGCCCTGCATCTTGGGGGGTGATGCTCAGGGTCAGGCCTTTTGGGCTTCTGGCCCTCTCAGCGTAGCTTATCTGGTTTCGGAGTTCGCGGATTTGTCTTTTCTGACCTCTTTTACTTGTCTGGCCCTCCGTGTCTCCCGACACTACATGGATTATCAGGCGGTTTTGCACTGATCCCTCAGGTTTGTCCACCGCTTCCTTCTGACTCTTGTTCCTTGCAGCATAGTTACTCAGCCACCCATTCCTGATAAGCTTCTCAATTTCATCTTTTAGGTGTCGGCATTCCTCAGTGGTATGCCCAACACAGTCATGGAATGTGCAGAACTTTTTTGGGTCTCCCTTTGGACTGCGGGGCTTGCTCGGGCGGTTCCACTTAGCAGTTTCCTTTTCCAGTTCGAAGATTTCTCCTCTGGACTTGTTGAGAGCTGTGTAGCTATCAAACCTGGGCTGATAGGCTACACGCTCCTTTCTTGGAGTGTCGCCCTCCTCAATTTTCTGTCTGCCCGCCTCACCCCTGCTGCGTCCACCCTGCGGTCCCCCCTGCGGCCTAGAAGGTCCCTTTGGGGGTATCCGACAGGCTGTGGAATTCCTCCTGCAGCATGAAGCCTTCGGCAATCTTTCGAGCTTTGGCCAGGGTCTCTGGTTGGGCTCTAATCATTTGGTTCTTCATCTCCCCAGGGAGCAATGAGTTGGTAGGTGCGTATGCTGCCGTTGGGTCGTCGATTTCATTGACCTGCTGGAAAGACAGGTCGAACCTCTTCAGGTACTCCCTGACAGTTTCACCCATTTTCTGTCTCAGGGTCATTAGGTTGAAACGGGTTAGCCGGCGTCTTTTGTTCCCTGCGTACTGATCTAGGAAGGCTTCAGCCAGCTCTATGAAATAGCAAACCGAACCCTGCGGCAGGTCCCTGAACCACCCTTGGGCCAGCCCTACTAGGGTGGTGGGGAAAACCTTGCACCAAACTGCGTCATCAACATCGTACATTCCCATATGGCTCTCGTAGGCCGCCAGATGATCTTCTGGGTCGGTGGTTCCGTCGAACTTGACAGACGGCATTAATCTTCGGAATGGGGTATCCCTGCACCTCCGGCTGAAGAGGAGTCCCCGTAGGCCTGCCAGTTATTTTCGATCTGTTCCCCGCGGATTGGTAACCGTAGTCATCCCTCCTGCCGGGGGTCGGTTTTCCAATACTGGGGGAGCGGTACCGGGGCGCTTGCCTACTCATGGTTTCATTTTCTTTTACGGGTGAGTGATGCCTGGTTCGCTTTTTCTGAAGTGGCTCCAGATTATCACCCTGACGGTGTTTTGACTCCAGTGGCTGCCCGTGGTTGAGTCTTGATTGCAGGCTCTAGGAGAGCCCTGGAGCTCGTTGTGACTCGGCCGGCGTTAGCCTAGAGAAGACATCTCCCTGCTTCTCTCCTAGGCGTGTTTTCGCGGGTTCCCTGTGTTTCATCCGATCTTGGAGATCCTGGGACAACCCTCTTTTCTCTATGGCTGAGGTAGACTCAGTGGTATGTATGGAAAAAGCTTGCTGCTGAGCAGGCTGCTTTTGATTTCCGGTGAGGCGCTTCTGGGCCTGCACATACCCCTGAGCTGTCTTCCTTGCCTTCCTCTGGACGTTCCTGGCGGCGGTTCGCTTCGTGCCCCCAGCTTCTTCCACTCCTTCAAAGTGAAGCTGCCTGGGGATCGTTACGATCCTGCCTACCATGTCCTCTGGAGTGAATTCCTGGTTAAGCATGGCCGAGAAAAAGGCGGTGGTCTGTGCAACCTGGGCAGGGGTAAGGTTCAAGCTGGGCCTCTGATGACCAACCTGCCCATCTGCAACTGTAGTTTCTCCATGAGGCGCTCCTTGAAGGCTTGTTCGCCCTACTCCTGGGATTGTAGCCGCGGGCGTCGCTCCAGGTGGAGGCATGCCATACAGGGGGTCACCAGTGGTACCGTCGGACCCGTCCTAGAGATGGCTTCAACGATTTCGGGCATTTTGTTTGATTGTGGTTGATTTTTTGTGGGTAACTCGTGAGCACAACCGAATTGATCCCTACAGACGGCGCCAAATTGTTCCGGTCACGGAAACTATAGACCCGACTTCGGATTCAGATCTAGTGATTGAGATGTTACTTGGGTGGTAATCGTCTGACTTCCTTTGATCTCTCATTCCCTCACTCCAATGGTCGAACCTTCTCGGGGAAGACGGCCTGCTCCATGCACAACGAACGCACAGGGCCTCAGAGGTGTCCGAGAGAACCCTCTCCGATGCCTAAGTCAGTCCGTGAAAATGACTTGAGAAACCCTACTCGTGAGGAGTGAGGTGACATTTTTAGAGTGAGAGTCTAGAGAGAGAAAATCCAACCTTTGTATGTGGGAGGAGGGAAAGTATTTATACCTTCTACCAAGAGAGAGAAAAGAGAAAGAGAGAGAGGAGAATGAGTCGACGGGTGAGTGACACGTGGGCTCACCTGGTCCACTCATTTCCTTTTACCTTAGGCAAAATGACGGAGGGGTCCCTGGTTTCCATTGACCCTGCTTGGGCGAGAGCGTCCCGGAGGCAAGCAGGCAGGGGGTTTCATTGCTCTGCTCGGCAGGCGGCATGGCCATGCCAGGAAACTGAGCGACTAAGATCGCCCTCTTGGAGGTTGTTTTAGTGATCTTGGTTGGTGGCTTGCAGGGCAGGCCTTCTTCTGTTCTCGGGTTGGGCCATCCTGGGGCCCAATTGACGGGCGACCCGTGGCAGGCTACCGACCCCTATCACATATGTAGTTTATAAATTTACAATCTTTGAAACTAATGATTCATAAATACTGCATTATTCTTTACTCTTTTTTTAAAAATAGTTTTTATAAAAATAAAAATAAAATGTGGTCATTGATATTGGTATAAATAAAAGGGTTATTTAACGACAATAATACCAACTATAGGGCATCTTCTCAAAATAATACCAATTTCAATAAATCTGAGAATAATATGTATTATTGGATTAGTTAAACAAGAGTAGTATAAGTGAGTTTATAACCTGCTACATCAGGTCACCCAATTAATATTTAACCTGCTACTTATCCTCCATCCTCCTCCTTAGACCTGGATAACAGGTGAACTGTGTAGGGTCAACTTCGGGTCGGGCCACTTTCTAGTTATAATAATTGGGTTGACTTCAGGTCGGGTCGGATAATTTCGGGTTGGGGTCATTCTCGGGTTTGCTATTTTCAACTTTTTTTAGGGATATCGACTCGTTTTCTATAATAATAGTCGAGTTAGCTCAGGTCAATTCGGATTACGGGTCAAAATCTAGTCTTCAATTCGGGCGCCATGTCGGGTTTAGTTTGGCTTATTTAGGTCGGGTCAGTTTTGTCAAGTCTACTCCTCCTTACTTATCCTTCATCCTCTCTCTCCATTACCCTTCATCCTTCTTCAGTTTTTTTCTATACGTTTCGTTTAGATTAACGTGTTGATTTTGGTGTAACATTGTGTTGTTAGCTAGATTTGGTGAGGTTTAAGACTTTAAAGAACAGAAAGACAGAGGACATTAATAACGTTTAATGCCCCGTACACTGAGTAAGTGAAAAAGAGTGAAGTAATATGAAATAAATTAAAGACGAAAAAGGAAGGTGAACGAGTTCTACCGCTAACTGGTCATCTATACTACTATGGTTTAACTACTCCAAAAAAACGTATTATTCTCTGATTTATGAAAATTGAAATTATTTTTGGAAGACGCTCTATAGATGATATTATTGCCGTTAAATAAAATTAAAGGTGAAAAAGGAAGGTGGAAGAGTTCTACAGGTAACCGGTCACCTATACTGCTCTGGTTTAACTACTCCAATAATACGTATTATTCTCAGATTTATTAAAATTGATATTATTTTGGGAAGACGCCCTATAGTTGGTATTATTGTTGTTAAATAACCCTAAATAAAATGATAGCAACACGAATCCTTAGTTTAGAATTAAAAAAAATCTTACTTTAAATCATACTACGTATATGGCACAAAAATCATCACAATAAAAAAACTGATATAATAAACACCCATTAAATAACGAAAAATAGTCATAAAAAAAATTACGGAGTATAAGATAATTGATTGATTGGGGGCCTGTAAGATAAAGAAATATAAAGAGTAATAACAAAAAAGACCCATTAAATAACGAAAAATAAAGAGTCATAAAAAAAACTACGGAGTATAAGATAATTGATTGGGGGCCCATAAGATAAGGAAAAATAAAGAGTAATAAAAAAATAAGACCCATTAAATAAAGAAAAATAAAAAGTCATAAAAAAACTAAAAAGTATAAGATAATTGATTGAGGCCCGTAAGATAAGAAAAAATAAGGAGTAATAACAAAAACTAAAAAATGCTTGGAGCTCTTATCGAACGAGCCACTTCTCCCTCCTACAGGGAGGTAAGCTTGCTCACTCACCAACTACACCAAAGGAGATCTGCTGTTATTATCAATGCTAAATTTGTACTATAGATGTATGTATCAGGCTTTTCTCTCTACTTTGGGCCCCTTCCCAGTATGGGCCCTGGGTCGTCGCCCCACCGAACAAGGCTCAGGGCCAGCCCTAGATAAAGAGACTGTCAGCAGAACAATTGATGCTACTCTTACTGACGTTGGCAAATTTGTGTTATGAGAGGTGTCGGTAGATGAAAAATCTTATGGCAGAGCTTTGATTATCCAACAGACACTCTGCTTCCTGGGATGAGACTTGGGTTCGATGTTAAAACATGGAAAAATGGTGTCTGACTGCATGGGTAAGGTCTAAGGTTCCTAGTGTTGGAGCTTACACTCTCGGGCTCGATCCCAACAGTAGTACTACTAATCAGCTGTTGCTATGGAGGATAATGGGATTTGTATATTTATGGAAGAGGAGAAAAAATGGAGATGGAAGAAAATGAAGGATCAATTTACAAAGAAGAAGGAAGAAAGAAAGATGGAATAAGAGAGTGAATGGTTGATTTAAGATTGTTTACCTGCTACAACAGGTTAACATTGGAGGGAAGTTAAATGAAGGAATAGATGAGAGTATTTTGAGTTAAAAAAGACTAGAGAGTAATATAAGAAGGAATATCATAGTTCGGATTATTCCCGTTAAATTTTCCTATATATAATAGAGAGTATATCTAGGGGTATATATAATAGGGAGTACATCTAGGGTTACATTATGATGAGTTAGAAGACCCAATGCACATCCATATACTAATATATATAGCGTATTCGGTAACACTTCCCCTTGGGTGCAGAGGTGGCAATCTGGTCACTTGTGTCCGTTTTGGATCGAGTCAAGACGGGTCGGATCACATCGGGTTTGGGTTATATCGGGTCAGCATACTCTTCCGAGTCGAGTTTTCTTCTGGTCGGGTCATTTTCGGGTCAACTGGTATATCGGGTCACATCGGGTTTAGGTCGGGTCACTATCACGTCTAGTTAATACATCATATTGCTTCAATATTTTACAAATAATTAAAATTAGGGTTATTTAACGACAATAATATCAACTATAGGACGTCTTCCACCTTTCTTTTTCACTTCTAATTTTATTTAACGACAATAATACCAACTATAGAGCGTCTTCCAAAAATAATTCTAATTTTAATAAATTTTAGAATAATACGTATTTTTGTAGTAGTTAAACAAGAGTAGTATAGATGACCAACTACCGGTCGGTAGAACCCGTTCACCTTTCTTTTTCCCTTTTAACTTATTTCATATCACTCCACTCTTTTTCACTTACTCAGTGTACAGAGCATTAAACGTCATTAATGTCC
The DNA here is from genome assembly GCA_958450325.1 of Agrostemma githago. NCBI lineage: Eukaryota > Viridiplantae > Streptophyta > Magnoliopsida > Caryophyllales > Caryophyllaceae > Agrostemma > Agrostemma githago. The sequence continues at coordinate 41,060,606 of OY288239.1, forward strand.
TCCGCCTTCCTCTTCCTTCAACCTCGCCAAATCTAGCTAATAACACAATCCTACACTAAAATCAACACGTTAATCCAAACGAAACGTATAGAAACAAACTAAAGAAGGATGAAGGTGATGGAGAGAGAGGGTGAAGGAGAGAAGTAAGGAGGAGTAAACCTAACAAAACTGACCCGACCCGAATAAGTCAAACCAAACCCGACCCGACTCCCGAACAGAAGACCTGATTTTTGACCCGTAATCGAAATTGACCCAAGTTAACCCGATACTGACACGACTATTATTATAGAAAACGAGTCGGTATCCCCCAAAAATAGTTGAAACCAACAAATCCGAGAATGACCTGAACTCGAAATTATCTTATCCGTTCCAAAGTCAACCTGATTATTATAACACGAAAGTGGCCTGACCAGAATTTGACCCGACTCATACCCGATTCGATTCCCCTATTATCCAGGTCTAAGGAGGAGGATGAAGGATTAACAGCAGGTTAAATATTAATTAGGTGACCTGATGTAGCAGGTTATAAAGTCACTTATACTACTCTGGCCTAACTACTCAAATAATACGTATTATTCTCAGATTTATTGAAATTGGTATTATTTTGGGAAGACGCTCTATGGTTCGTATTATTGTCGTTAAATAATCCTTTAAATTATTGATCTTTTTTTTGGCTTAATTAATTTGTTATTATGTCAAATGTATCAAGTTATATCCTAGATCACTTTCATTTGAATAAATATTTAAGTTTAATAATTGTCTGGTCGTCAATCTTATTGAGTTGGTTTCAAATCGGTTCAAGTTGGGTTCGGGTTTGGTTCACCGGTCATTGAGATGTATCGGTTAATGGGTCACAAGCGTGTCGGGTTGGGTCAGTTTCAGGTCGCTAAATTTTTTGGGTTCTGTCGGGTCGAGTGTCGGGTGGGTCACATCAGTTTATCGGGTTAGGTCATTTTTTTCCAGCTCTACTTGGATGTACATTGTTGAAAAACATGTCTCGTTAAAACCGACCCTCATTGGCTTTGTTAGGAGGGTACTCCTCATTGACTTTGTGTTTTAGAATAGCTTGATACCAAGACTCAAGATCAGATATTTAAATCCTCTCGATGGCATAGATGTATGCTGGTTTGGAACTCGTTCGACTCAGATTGGCATATTTGTCAAGTGTTCTAGGATGTTTAGTAAGGATGCCTATTTGGAAAGAGCATATTCATATAGGTTTTCTTCTCGAGGTAGGTATATGCATTCTACCTTTCGAAACTGTTTCTCGAGAACCCATACTCGCGCCTCATAGGCCAAGAGGTTGACGTTTTGAGTTTTCCTTTTTTGAAGACTGTTTCTCGAGAACCCATACTCGCGCCTCATAGGCCAAGAGGTTGACGTTTTTAGTTTTCCTTTTTTGAAGAGCCTGGTTGATGGCTAAGTATGAATCGCCATGTACCCAAAGATTCGTGACCTCTAAATCTACGATGGCTTGTGGACCATGGATGCAGGTTTCATATTCAGCGGTATTGTTGGTGACATAAAAATCTAATTTGATGGAATCCGGGGTATGATCTCGTTGTGGTGAGATTAGGAGAATTTTGATTCCGTATCTCGAAAGTTTGAGGCACCATGAAAATACAGATCCCATGTTTCTATATCCACATGAAGTATGTCTTCAGCGGAGAAGGACTAAGTGTCAATGAATTTAGCTTCTGTGATGGGGTGATCGACAAGGAATTCGGTGACTAACCGACCCTTGATGGCTTTCAAAGGTAAGAATTTTAGATCAAACTTGGATAACATCATGGTCCATCTGATGAATATCCTGCCATTGAGGAGTGAGGACTGGTTTTTCGAACAGATATTTGATGGGAACCATTTTGTAGAATACTTGTATTGGATAGCTTAACATGTAGTAGCGTAGTTTTTTGGTCGCCCAGACTAGAGCAAGGTATGTCTTTTCAAGTGGTGTATAATTGTTCTCCTACTCTAGAAACTTTTTGATGATGTGGTAAATTTCACGCTCTTCGGTGTCTACCATTTGTGCTAACATAGCCCCCATTGCGGTCTTGTTGACTGTTTGGTATAGAGAAAGAGGTATCCCGAGCTGAGGCGGCATTAGTACCGGTGGTGATGATATAATTTCCTTGGTTTTGTAAAATACCTCTTGACATTTGTTGTCCCAAACTTTTCGTTCACCTACTTTTAGCTTTTTGCATATCGGCTCGCAAACCATGGTCAGCTTTGCTATGAAACAACTGATGTATTGGATTTTACGGAGGAATCCCCTTATTTCTTTTTGGTTTTGGGTGGACACATTTAAGTAATGACTTTGATTTTGATTGGATTGACTTCAAAACCACGTTTTCTAACGACGTGACCCAGTAATTTGCCGGAGGTTACCCCAAAGCTGCATTTATGGGGGTTCAGCTTCTGTTATTTTGCGTAATCGGGAAAAGAATTTCCCTAAGGTGGCGAGTAGGGATAGCAATGGATCTGGGACCCTGCCCACACCCACCGGGTCTTACCCTAATGGGTCGGGTATTGGTCTTAATTTTTTAAACCTTGCGAGTACGGATCGGGTATGGGTCCTTCAAAAATATTCCGGGTCCGGGTCCGAGTCCTAGAAGAAGACCCGGACCTGACCCTTGGACCCGTAAAAAAACCTACTGAATATGAATACAGTACATACTAACCTCACTTCTCCCATCCCCATTAACCTCACTTCTCCCATCCTCATTAAACCGTATTTCCAAAATCCGACTCTCCACCCTAGTTTCTTCCATCTCCATTCTCCACAGTAATGAGTAATGACTACTTGTGAGTAATGCCTGCTTGTTTAAAGGAATTGTTTTTTTAAAGCTACTTGTATCATTTGTGTTTGTAATGACTTGGTTTTGAGCTACGAATGACTTATTTTTGCTTAGTGTTTTAATTTCACTTTTGAAATGTCTGGTTAATATCGTATATATTAAAACAATTATACATACTAAATTGTCGAGCATTGGATCTATGAAGGACTCAGACCCTACCTGTGGACATGACATAGGTCCACCCCGACGCGGCCATGCGCAGGTTTGGGGAGGCGAATGAACCTCATGTGAGATGGATCTCGAATTGAAATTTAAATTGAAGTTGAAGTCGCCACCAAACTTTGTGGGAGTTCGAGCCCATTCGAACCCACTCTATATCTTGGTGGGCCGTGCACAGAGTACGGCCCATTCAGATTTCAGAGTATGGGGTTCGTCCCTTTGCATTGCGATACCGATACCGACATTATCGGTTACCGTGTATTGAATGACTCTCGTGTGCCAATGGTTTCGGGCATCCGGAAACCACGGTTCTGAGTAAGGGGTGAGGTTACGTGTTGGGAAGTTCACAAAGAACACCCAACCCCGCCCGCACTTAGCGGCCTCTACTAAGATATCGTTCAATTTTAGAATACGCGCGTTAGTAATTCGGTTGAAATGTTATGCAAACAGTATTTTGACTAAACATGTGAAAACGTTTGATCTACGTCGTTCAATGCATCTTTGAATTATGTCGAAGTTGTATTTAGCATGCGAGGTTCGTTTTAGTACAATAAAACAAACAACGAGGTTAAAATACAAAAACAAATGAGTTAGTGACGATGATAACGGTTTGTAAATAGATTAGAATGAAGTAAAAGATGAGATACATGGTTTTGAAAAGATGTCGGACACATGATGGACTTGACACGTGTTGACCAAAGTCATAAATAGTTTTATCGAGGCTCGAAATATTTTGAAGGCTTCACGATTCTGACGTGACAGAGATCACTCGGTCGAGTCATGGAGGGACTCGATCGAGTGCCTCTTGAAAAACCCTCCTGCCTCGATTTTGAGGTGCCACTCGATCGAGTCAGGCGTGACACTCGATCGAGTGGTCCTCGAAAAAAGCCTTTTGCCTCTGTTTTTGGGATGCCACTCGATCGAGTGGGCTAGGCACTCGATTGAGTGCTCCCTGTACGAACTATGTTCATTTTTGCAGTTTTTCATTGATTTCGAAATTGCTTTTATTTTTTTGAGAATCGATAATTTTGCCAAGTCATGTAAAAATATGATACGATTCATACTCGACTTGAATTTTTGATACTCGTCCCACTCGATACTTGATTACAGAATCAACATCTAGTATTTAGAGTGAATTTTAGAAAAGACGTTTATGAGTCGTTTTAAATTGAACTAAGACGAAACAATTCTCTCCGCGTTGTAACGTCGTAATTAGTCCTTTCGGACTATGTGACGATTATTTTAGTATCAACGAGTTCGTACTAGTTTAATTTGTTGACTAGTTCTTTTAGACACAATATTTGACTATAGAGTCGATATCGCAGCCTAAGAATAAACGTTTTATGTAAATTATATAATAGTAGCGATAATACCGATAATAGAAACGAGGAAAACGAAAAGAAATAAAAAAACGCGACGATGACTCGATAATGACGGACGGACAAAGCAGAAAAAAACGAGAGAGAGAGAGAAGAGAAGAAAAGGGAGAAGTCGGGATTGAATTTGCACCCTCAACCTACATGCTTTATTTTCTCGGAACGGGGCTCGTCTAGTTGTGGCTTAGGCCCGGGAGTGTCGAGATGATATAGGAAGAGTTATGGTGGTTTATAATTGGGAAGGGATTTGACGAGTTTTGCTCTCGGATTTTTGACGAGTTTTGATCTCGGGTTTGTAAAGGTTGCTGAAATTTCGGGGGATGAATTGTATTGTGAATTGTGTGTTATGTATTGTGTTTGCAAATGGGTGTACTTATAGGAGAGGTTTCCGGCTTTGTTTAGGAAAGGTACCCGGCTTGGATGAGAAGAAACACCCGTTTTGGATAGGAAAAGTTAGTTTTAGATGGGAGGAAACACCCGATTTGGATGGGAAGAAATTTCGGTTTTGGATAGGAAAAGAGGCCACTCGATCGAGTGGTGCATGACACTCGATCGAGTGCCTGGTCTGATACCGGTTTCTGCGGGTTATATGAGCCTACGCGACCGAGTGGGCTGGTCCACTCGATTGAGTGGGTCTAGACGGGTTGGAGGACTCTTTTAGAGATAGAGTTTTATCTCTACGATGTTGCTTAATCTCTTTTTGTAGCTGATTTTTGTGCAGTCTTTGACTTCGAGTCAAATTTTTGAAGTGGCGTGACAGATTTTTATTTCTCGGAAATGCCTTTGACCGGGAGTTGACCCGGTCGCTAAAAGACGGTTTTGCCCTTGGTGTCGGTTTTGACCCAAATTAGTCTTATTTGATTAGAAATGACCCACTGGGCCTGGATTTGAGGTCGGTTTTGTGAATTTGTACTTCTTAAAAAGCCCAAGCCAAATACTAATGATTTTGAGCCCATATTCGAGTATGTTAAAGCACATTTGCGTCCGATCATCATCGGATGTTTGTTGGAAACTGTTATAGACATCTGGCAGCCAAAAGTGGGTGTCTACAGAGCCCCCACTCTGACTGAGGCTTGGACAAGGCGAAAGTTAGAGTAGCTACCAGGCCAATCAAGGATTAAGACCTGGTAGACTTCCGGTCGGGTCGTTTATAGTCCATTAGACTTGCGTGAAAGGGCTCGCCAGCCATAAGATAGAAATCATACCTGAGTGGATGCTAATAGCTCCGTGGGGACTTGTTTTTGAAGCCCTAGGTGTATCTGTATGTGGATACATCCCATCTTGGAGCTGCGCGGGAGCTTGCCTAAGAAGCCCTGGGTGTGTCCGTTTGCAAACACTTCTCAATCCAGAATTACGCGGGAGCTTGCCTAATAAGCCTTGGGTGTGTCCGTTTGCAGACACATCCCAATCCGAAATTCGCTGGAGCTTGCCTAAGAAGCCCTGGGTGTACCTATATGTAGGCACATCCCGTGTTTCTTTAGGAGAAATGCCACCTTAGGCTTTTTGCTGGGGAGTTTTAGTGAGTTGCGCGGGCCTGCCTCTGAAGCCTTGAGTTAGTACATGCTTACAAAACTCTACATGTAACATTTAGGTAAAACACGACTCACGATGGGGAATAAAAACTTGATGTCCCGTTGGGAAGCCAAGCTGGTACCTGAAATGTTAGATATATAGGCCGAAAATAGCAAATATATCAGATAGCAAGACAGCATACAGGAAATGCAGTTAGCATCTATAGACTGACTTGCGCTGGGGAAAATGATTTTTGCTTTATTTTGAAATCGAAGTCCTGAAAGCAACTCACGTGCTAAGAGATTGTTTTTCAAAATTGAAAGGGGTAGAAAAGAAATTTGCAGTTTAAATAGACTGAAATTTGACTTTGTCGAAAAGGATTTTCTCAAATGGCTAAGTTTTGCAGATTTCAAAGCGAGAATTTGAAGAGTGAGGCCTACCGACAGACTCGACTCTGGAGGCGACAGGACGAGTTGACAGACACGACCTAGACTCTCGAGGGGTTGGACCGTGACTCGGTAGAGTGGTGAGTCACCTAAAAAGACAAGACTCTTAGGTTGCGCTATTCCAAAGCCTAGGCGAGTGACAACACGGTCGAAGTCGAAATGGGAACGATCTGTTATAGGGGAATTGCAGTAGTCTGTAATGTGACTGTTTTTGAATGACAGGACTTGGCAGTAACAATGCTGTAGTCTAGTGCTCTTTTAATTTTTTTGCTTTGGGGTACATTCTCAAAGTGGGTGTCGCTTCGAGTCCCTGACAGATTCTCGTCTTCGACTGAGCCAAGTACTAGAGACACTATAGAAAGGTGGCTAGATTTTGAAAGACATTTGGATTTTGTGAGTGGATGGAGAACTTCTGCCTAAGAGAAGCCCCCAAGACGACAAAGCTAACTCTTGAGAACATGACAGTGTCGTGACAGGAATGATGGTGCTTTTTGAATTTGTGTCAATGTGGGTGGTTGTGCCCTCGTTGAAAGGCTGCCTACGTATACACGTGTAGTGAAATCAAACCATGCCGTAGTTCAGTGAATTGAAAGATATTTTATGGTGCCTAGTTTATTAGGGCTTTGTGTGTAACTAGTCATAGCGATGGTGTAGGCTAGGTGCATTTCCAATGATGTCTTGATCAAAGGGCTAGAATAGTTAGGATATTGATCCTGTGACTGTGAGCATTCTCCGGGGTAGCCCCCAAAGGTGGTGTGAACTATTTGGGCACGTTCTATGCCGATCGCAAGTTGAGTTCCTGTGTTTGGGGCTGGTAACTGGTTTGGATGTTTTTGGAAATGTGGAGCTAGGTCGTAAGTGATTTTGATGATTCAAAATCTGGGGCTCAATTTTGTTGAGCTAAAGCTTCGAGGGTAAGGTGTTGTAATGGGGTAGGAAAGGGGGAAGTCGAGTAAAAATGACTGGAACTTCAATCGGGATAGGATTGATAATGCGGGATCTAATTTCCATGTCTGGCCCTATGGTTGGGGCATATTCTATGGAGCTTGAATCCTCAAAAATTTTGGGCTGTCTCTTAGCCTAGGTCTCGGGAAGGTCTTGAGGGTTGTAATGTGGGAAGGCTAAATGTGGTGTTAGCTGACCAGCTCGATTATTTCTTCCCTATTTGATGGTATGGGCATTGGTAATTTTGAATTGACCGTACCCCGGTCATAGGATTTTCACTTGAGTTGACCGTTGACCACGGTCACGAATTATTTGGGTTGACCTTGTAGACACCCAAATTTGGACCTGGTAGCTGCAGAAGTGCCCAACAATCACCCGATGACGATAGGACTGCAACCCGACGCGAGTTCGCGATGTTTTAGATTGTTTTTCTATAGAACGGATCAAATAATTACTCGGAAAGATTAAATTAACATCAAGGCAGGCTTAGTCGTGTCATTACGGTCGCGTCGACACTAATTAAAGTCAATTCCGACACCGGGGCCCTGAATCGATCCCGAAATATGAATAGTCAAACCCGAGTCAACGCGTCGGGCCGAGCCAACCTCGGGACGCGCGCCCGAAGCCCACCCGGCACTCGACATGTTAGAGTTATAGAGAAGCCTTAACCTCCAAGATAACCTAGGATATGCATCTTCTCCGTTTTGGAAAGTTTTGATATCGGATCTTCAAAACTTCGACTGCCCCAGCTCATGCTCCTGAAGACTGAACTGCCCCACACCGGGTGCCTGAAGACCGAGCCGCATGACCCCGAGCGTCCATATGGGTGACAAGGACCGAAAACACCTATAAATACCCCCCTCACCTCATTCATTCGACACACAATCACGAGTTCGTGCCTACTTCTACACAACTCATTCTTCCCTCTCTTTTCTCTCGCTATGGGCTCGCACTCCGACACCCGAGGCAAACGATCCACTCGATCGTAGTTCCGATAAAGCGACATCGACGCAACTCCTCACCTTTGAGAACCCCACTCGATACCGAGGTGCCTGTGATCGACTAGCTCAAAACTAGCAACGAAGCTCTGCCGGATCAACCGCAGAGTTAGTCTTTAGCAACGAAGTTCTGTCGGGGTAGCTGCAGGAAAAGTCAAACGGTAACGGAGCTCTGCCGGAGTCACTGGTCAAGCTAGGAGGATCCGCCTGTTGAAACTGAGTCGTCACTAGGTTGTCATCTAAACAAGACTTTCCATATTTGCACTTTTTCTAATTATGCACTACGATAATTCTAGAAGTGGACACTAGGTCCACAAGCACCTACTAAAATACGTAACGTCCCAACTTCAACCGCAAACACTAAAACACACTAAATAGACCCGAGTAATTCCAAGATCCATTCTCAATAACTATCTATGCATCGAGTTCCGTTTAGTGTAAACTTCGAGGGCGCAACTCCTCATTATGTGATTTACTTACATTCGCATTTACTGTTTTTCGTATGATTTATTGCTTTTATGACCTTATAATCGCATGCTAAATCACCTAACACGGAATTCAAAACGTAAAATAACTAAACTAAACAAAGTGATGGTCGGGTTCCGTATTAGTCTCGGTGCTCGCCTTATTAGGTTCGACGCATCTCTATTAATTCCGAACTGACGCATCTTAAGCAGCATACCAGGTAAGGTATACCACGAGAATGATTAATATCCGTATTATCGCGTTAAAACTGAACTGCTAATATGTATAATACTAGTACTCTCTACTCTCCTATTTGCATCTTTTCATGGCCTGCCTGTCACGTGAAATCTCATGCAAAGAATGTAAACACAACTACTATGACAATACTTACTTGTCCTTAAACAACCGACGTAGCAAAAGGTATAGGGTTAAAACAACGGATGTTACAGTATTTCCACCACATCAATAGAACTAGGATATCAGCCCACCGATTAATTAGTAGAGGCCGCTATAGTGCGGGCGGGATTGGGTGTTGGCATCTATCGGATGTTGGCTTCCCAATATGTACCCTCACCCCATACTCAGAATCGACAGTTTCCGGATGTCAGAAATCATTGGCAATGAGACTCATTCCAGGCATGGAGTGCTTAAGGGTACAAGTCTTTGTCTTTAGGTCCCTTGCCACTCAACTTTGAGCCGGCAAGGGATCAAAGTTGACTTGAACAGTTTCTGAGTCCCCATAATTGACTCGGTGGCGACTCCACAAATTGGCAACAACTTCAGTTCACTAAAAGGTCGCCTTACCAAACAAATCGGCCTTTAAACATTTACAACCACGACTCGATCGATTCCCAAACGGAAACACGGGTGCCCCACCCGTCTAGTACAAGTCTGGATCGTCATCCAAATCGAGGTCCGACAAGTCGCCCCGTATGCGAGATCGGATCGGCCTCCGGTAGGGAGAGGGCCGCGTGGGTGGCCGCCGCCACACGGTGAAAACCGGGACGGTCCCGCGCGGGCACGCGCGGGGCGCCGGGCGGTGCGGACGGACGTCCACAGTTTGGCGACTCCACTGGGGATTTGGAAACAAGTTTCCAGTGGTGGTGTAACTTGAACGAGGTCGGTGAAGCTCATTTCTTAGTTCCTAGTTGTGGTCACTACAGGTTTGGCCCTAAAAAGCCCACCCTAATCGATATCAGGACCAACCGACCTCTTCGCGGTAAGATCTCTAGGGTCACGCGGAGAGATCCTTGATTGACGCTCCGGCCACCTAACGCGCAGCCCGCGGGATTAATAAGCGGGTAGCTCCGAACGAACAGCATGGCACTCGTCTCCTCAGATTATCTGTCAATGCCTAAGTAAGGACTATTTGTTGGCGGTAGCCTACCCTAACCTACCCGAGTCTGCATCCTGCATGCGTGTACGCATTCCTAGTTATGTGTAGCCTGTTTGAACAATACAACCCAAATTAAGCACTAAAAATCTGGATTCAACCACGCCAACATATTCAACCGCACCCAATTCCGTTTTCGAAAATACTTCATCTTTCCAAAACGACCTTTTAAACGCCGGTAGTCCGATCAAATCGTGATTTCTAGAAAAGGAAAAACATTTTTGGATGCCGTTATCATGGCAAAATTTACACTCACCGCTTTCAAAAAAAAAGTTTTTAGTGCCATCACCTTGGCCAAATTAAAACCCATCAACAACGATTATCGTTAATGCAACCGAAACTCCCAGTTAATGGGGTCAAGGTACACCACGCGGTTACATCTTATTTCAAAAAAAAGAAAAAAAAACGTTTTTTTGCACATACCGTTAACACAACCGAAGCTTCAATTAATGAAGTCAAGGAGTCCAAAACGGTTACATTCTCGAAACACTTTTCGCAACACGTCCTTCCCACCGCCGAATGCTAATTAAGGCAACCGACAAACGTGAGTCACTCGTTTCAAAAGATTTTCTAAAAAACGCGATTTATCACCTAAAGTTCTTTAATAAGAATTTAATTACACCCTTAGAGCACCATCGTTGGACCACGTACAACGCAAATGTCGAGCTAGCTAATTAATAGTAGTTTCGATAAAAGCATCACGTTATCATTTTCAAAATTGGTTCCCCAAGAACCATGCTCTTTTAAAAAAAAAACCTTCGCACTTTTGCTATCGCCGGATGCCCGACGCACGCGCATAGCAACGCATTTTTTACATCGCAAACGATGTCACCATACCATCGTCACCTTAATTTTACAAAATCACTTTTTTCAAAAAAAGTCAAAACTCTCCTCACGAGTATTCAGTCATTTTAAAAAGCATATACCAAAATTCTTTGATCCTGAGCCGGAATCGCGATCAACTTCTTACGTCGTACAACCGCGTGATTAACTGTCTGTGTTAGTTACTAGGGTCGCCTCTAATCAAGGTTTTACATCTTGGGTCGGCTCGTCCTGAGAAGTCCTCCTTAAATCTCACCTCCGAGGTTTGTGTCAAATCGTCTCAATATAGAGACCTAAATTCGTTAGGCATTTTGCCGAATACACCAAGAGTCTAAAGCACCTGAGTCACTAAGCCAAATGACTGCAAACACACACGAGTCAAGGGTCTTATTTCCGTGTCGCTCAATTACGGGCATTCCACGAGTCTTTAAGCCGTCTGGTAGATCCATTCTCATTAATATCACCTCTTCCAGTCATGTCAGGAGATTCAAGCACAGACGCAAGTAACCATAATGGGAACAACGCCGAACAATCTGGGGATAACACCGTAGAAACCCTAACTAACCTGATTCGGGATTTACAAGCCACCATTATCACGGTGAACGCATCCGTAAACAGCATAGACTCTCGCCTAGGCCATTTGGAAGATAGGGCCTCAAATGAACACCACAACCGGGTCCTCAACGAGGTCCTTTTAAATTCCACCCCGCTAGGCGGGGCACCCGTCAGCATCATCCCTAGTGATCCCGTTGCCCTACCTCAAGATGACACCCTCCAATCCGCTATGAATTGCATAGATTTTCTCGAAAGTCAAATGCGCCTAAACCAAGGCAACAATGTCTACCTCGAAAACCATAGGAAGTTTGAAATGGTGAACGATCAGCTACCAGAAAACTTTTCCTTAGCCGACATACCGAAATTCAAAGGAACGGAGGACCCCCTCAACCACATCTGGGCCTTTAAGGATTACATGGCCATTAAGGGAGTCAAGCCCAGCCTTTTCGCTAGGATATTCCCATCCTCTTTAGGGGACACACCTCGATATTGGTTTTATTCGCTCGATCCCGAAAAGATATCCACCTAGGACGATATTTCCATAGAATTCGCAAAACAATATGCGGATAATTCCGAAACACAAGTCATCATTAGAAGCCTCGAAGTCCTTTCCCAAAACGAGAAGGAAGGCTTCTCCGAATTTCTGAATAGGTGGAGAATGGTCGGCACCCAATTAGTGAACCGCCCTGACGAGGCCACCTTAGTAGAGAAATTTGTCAATAACCTTAGACCCCTTTACGCCTCTCACCTTAGGTACCAAAACATCCATAACTTCAAGGAACTATCTACCTTACGAATACGTGTAGAGGACGATATGAAAAAGGGAGTTTTCTCCAAGATAATGGGGAAAGGCTATCAGGGACCAACCACTTCCACGTGAACCCGACCTTATGGAACATCCGGAAATAACAAAGCCGAGGAAGCACACCTTAGCTTCTTGAACCAACCACTGGAGGGAAGACGAAGTCCACCCCTAGGATATTTTCCAAGCTAGGCATCAAATACGCCGAAGCCTTAAAAAGGCTAACTGACCATGGAAAGCTCGAGTCAATAGGTCCTACTACAAACCCATCCGCAAACAAGAGGAAAAGGGCTTGGGATGCTAATGAATATTGCCATTTCCATCGTGGCAATGGCCATGATACTGAATCTTGTTTTTGGCTCAAGCATACCATACAAGATATGATAGAAAACAGAACGATTCCTCTCCCTCCACCCGAGAAACCAAACAATACCACAAACCCCTTTAGTGTCCATGCCATCTTTGACGACACCATCGATTGTTCCCACCTCGACTTTATAGAGGAGAATGTTCTGAATATCGAGGAAAACCCCGGCTACCCGCGGGAACCCATCCAAGACAAGTGAATCCGTGTCCGAGTCAAAGTCTGGTCTGTCTTAGGGCCTAGACCTAATAGTATAACAAATGTCTTTTGTTTTTATTTCGAGTCAAGAGGTGCGAGGGGATCTGTCCTCCACCTCCCAGAAAATAATACCTTGGGCGCATAGCCCGCTTATTACTATCAATAAAAAGAAATAAACATTTCTTTTTTATAATGCGCCTCGACAATCGCTTGATTTAAAACATATATTTCTCTCTTACGGCTCGATAGAATGCCATTTATCGATAACAATCAAACATACCTCGAAACAGCGAGGAAGTACAAGAACTGGGATCCCGTGTTCTTTTCTTTTACCTATTCCACGTCTGGTATAGAAAGCCATAAACTATCCATTAGAACAAGCATTACTGAATCCTATGACAAATCTAGATAGTCTCTTAGCTTGCAATCAGAGACGGAAGGCAAACCCATTTCCCACAATAAACATCCCTCGAATAAAATACCGACCAATCCCCACCATAGGTGCTAGTCTGAAAAAAAAGAGTCTGAAATGGCCAAAAGGAGCCAAAGAAAAAAGTGAAAACAAGGCCAAGCTAAACTGGCCCGATTCAATAATCAAGACCAAGCTCAACGGTCAAAATGAAACCCCCAATCATTCAACTCGACTTTAAGTGCAAAGTCCAAAAAAAAAGAAAGGAAAAGAAAAATGAATAGACCAGTCAACTAGCACCCAAATACTAGCCTCCCTGCATTACGACCCCTAAGACCTTCCCGAGACACTTGTTAGGAGACAGTCCGGAATTTTGAGGATTCAAGTTCAATAGGATAACCCCAACCGTTAGGGCCAGACATGGAAATCAGATCCCACGTAATTTACATCCCACCCGATTGAAGTCTGAGTCATTTTTGCTCAGCTTCCCCTTTCCCACGACATTACGAAACCTTAGCCCATAGCCCTAATTCCACAAAAATCAAGCTCCAGATTTTCATCTATCGAAACCACTTACTACCTAGCTCCACATTCCAAAACCATCCAAGCCAGTCACCCTGACCCAAACACGGTATCTCGGTAATTGTCACTTTCAAGAGGTCACACCCAATCACTCCGTCTCAGTTCTTTAACTAGGGAGAGTACACTCTAAACATCTCACATTGATAATTGGCATAACGAGTATAAAGCAAAATCACTCACATCTATAAAAGAACTACGAACATGGTTTGATTCCATCTAAACACGGATACGTAGGCAACCTTTCTTCGGGTACAACCAACCAAATAACAAAATTGATTACTCGATTCACATGCAAACCGGAACCTTTTTCCAAGCTCCGGTTAACGAGTGAATCCAATGACGAAGCACAAACGACGAGCCGAGGGCGAAGTGAAAACCCGAAAGGGCGCTCCGGGCAAAATGAAGAAACGAGTTGCGAGCCGTCGTTAAATAAAAGAACAAAAAAAAACAACAAAAAAAACAACACAAAAAAAAGAAAGGAAAAAAAGAGAGCAAAAAAGGTGAGCCGAGGACGGAGTGAAAACCCGAAAAGGCGCTCCGGGCAAAATGAAGAATCGAGTTGCGAACCACCACAAAAAAAAAGAAAAAAAATGTGCTTCTCATTAATAAAAAAAATCAGTTAAATCAAGCCTTTGTCGAGGCCCTTTACATCGAGCATCCGAAATTCGGCTACCCCGAAAAGTGACGACGTGTCAAGCAAAACCCTACAAAAAACTAGTACTAATACGCCACATAATATCAATTAATACAACATAGTACTAAACGGCTGGGCTCTACCGGTCCAACTTTTCCTTTCCCTCGCCATTCGGGTGTGCTTGCTTGAGTCACTCACCATTGACCCTCCTAACGCAATCTTCCACCTCCCTAGCCAAAATCGAGCCCATCCAATCTCACTTCCCCTCCTCACTCACATTTTCAATATGGGTCTTGTCGGTCTCGGCCCGTGTAGATGAATTGAAGAACACTAGGATCGGTAACGCCGTCTTCGGTCGGCGCTTAGCGACATTAGCCCACATAGTTTCCTTATTCTGTAATACCGTCATCTCCATGATCCTTAACCTTTCACTCACATTCGACAACCACGGACGTCAGGAACTACCTCCTAAAGTCGCTAAATCCCTTTCCAACAGCCGAAATGCTCACGCAAGAGTGTCAGGTCCACATGGACGGTACATTTCGTCCATCGGATCCACCAGAGTTAGATGTCTTTTCATTTTTTTTCTTTAGGGGGATAAGCTACCCCACCTGGGCATGTTGTAGCCTTTAACGATTGTCGTCAAGACGCGTCTGTAAGCCCAGTATGACATTGTCTTGAATATACAAAAAAGTGGTCTAACTTTTTTTCAAAGGTAGCCTAGATTTCGGCTTCGGCCTCATTATGAATGTCAAAACAACTACATTTGCAATATAGTGCACTCGGTCATAGCACGTTGACCTCTTACATTTCGTTCATCTCGAGTCAAAATGTTTTAATCGACGTACTATCTGATCCAACTCCTTGCTCAAACGAACGCATTTCAAAAATCCGAAAAACCGCTTTCGTACTCTCATGCAACCCCAACGCATTTTAAAACTTCCTAAACTACGATGAAATCACGAATAAAATAACCATGAAATGATTACTTGTCAATTTAGGTAAGCATTTCACATAACAAAAACGCAAAGACTAAACTAAAACAACTCAAATACTAAAAAGTCAAATCGAGTTCACAAACCAGGAGGACCCCTAGAAGCTGCGCCTATGGCTATCACAAGCCCACCAATGTTGTCGTCCAAACCTAGATCCTCTAAATCCAGGAGAGGAGACCCACTACCGTCCACTCTCGACAACATATCTAGGGTAACTGTCTCGGAAACTTCTCCAACCTCCTCACTTGCACCCGTAGCACGACCTGTAGCCTCAGCCTCTCTCTCCCTCTCAACCCGATGCCTAGCCTCACACTACGCGGAGATCTCGTCCTGAGACCGAGCCAGCCGCTCCTTAAGTTGAGCAATCTTGTCGGCCCGATATTGCGGGAGCTGTCGTGCCTCAGCCACTTCCACCTCAAGCTCGGTCACCCGAGTCTCCAGCTTTCCCACCATGTCGAGAATGTCATGCAAACATAACTCGCACTTGAGGAAAACACACAAACAATCTAAGAGCCAACCCTAGGTACACGCACTTACCGATTGAGGTCCCGAAGTGTCACGGGAGACCCTCGAGGCATAGACCCTGAAGCAACCGGCAGCCTGCCACAACCGCAGATGGCAAGCAGACAAAACCTGAAAGGTGAAACCACGCAAGTTAGCCAAACAAAACCTAACCCTTAGAATCCAAAATAGAAACCGAAACTCACCCGGTATACCCGGTCACGCCACTCCATCCCAGCCTCCGTCTCCTCAGCAGAACACGGGGAAAGAGGCTATGTAAAGGCTACCCCAGCCACATCGATCCCGAGCAGTGTCAAGGGGAAGTCTGGGGCTGAACAACATCAGCTGAATCGACTAGCTAAAAGAAAAGCAAACCGTTCAAATTGAAAGCAAACACTAGAGTATAGGATAAAACAAGCGATGAAACCAAAACCGACACTTCAATAATCCTAAACCTTGGGGGCTACTAAAACAAACTATAAGAAAGGAACTTACATCTGCAAGGCGCAGCTAGCTCACCAGCACATTCTCCGACGAGTAGTGACTCATCGTGCTCTTAGCCGGAGCCAATTTCCATTCAATCCCCGTCGGAAACGTAACCGGACAAGCACGCACCGTCCTAGATGCCAATCGAGGGAGTTAGGAGTAAATTCAAACTCATAAAGCAAGCCTTACAACCTCCTCTAGTCAAACTCGACCCCAAACAATAAACAAATCTACAATACGACGAATAAGAATAATCACGCTTGACCGCGTGATAAGGCGAACAAAACAAATCTACAATCCCAAAGCACTCGAAGCAATCTGTTAGTCTAAAACAGGACCCAAAGCACTCGAAGCAATCTGTTATCCTAGCAAGTACCTAAGCACACTCAATTCATATCCCAGGAGGATTATTATTTTAGCACATTCCCTGAATAATTCACTAAGCAAATGCAATCCCAAGAACAAGTGCAAAAAGCTTACACATCAACACTAGTATTTTAAAGACAAACAATCACTAAAACTAACGCAGCCATCCGAGAGGGATAAATCTAACGCAGCCATCCGAGAGGGATAAATCTAACGTAGCCGCCCGAGAGGGATAAGTCCAACGCAGCGACTCGAGAGAGATAAGTCCAACGTAGCCGCCCGAGAGGGATAAGTCCAACGTAGCCACCCGAGAGGGATAAATCTAACGTAGCCACCCGAGAGGGATAAATCGAACGTAGCCACCTGAGAGGTATAAATCCAGCGTAGCCACCCGAGAGGGATAAATCTAACGTAGCCACCAGAGAGGGATAAATCCAACGTAGCCACCCGAGAGGGATAAATCTAACGTAGCCACCCGAGAGGGATAAATCCAATGTAGCCACCCGAGAGGGATAAATCGAACGTAGCCACCCGAGAGGGATAAATCGAACGTAGCCACCCGAGAGGGATAAATCTAACGTAGCCACCCAAGAGGGATAAATCGAACGTAGCCACCCGAGAAGGATAAATCTAACGTAGCCACCCGAGAGGGATATATCCAACGTAGCCACCCGAGAGGGATAAATCCAACGTAGCCACCCGAGAGGGATAAATCCAACGTTGCCACCCGAGAAGGAAAAATCCAACGTAGCCACCCGAGAGGGATAAATCCAACGTAGCCACCCGAGAGGGATAAATCCAACGTAGCCACCCGATAGGGATAAATCTAACATAGCCACCCGAGAGGGATAAATCTAACTTAACGCAGCCACCCGGGAGGGATAAATCTAACTTAATGCAACAACCCACGAGGGATCAAATCAAAACTAGGACACCAATAAATACTTAAGCGAAAGGTTCGAAACTACTGAAACAGCAAGAACAAACTCAAAAAAAAAATAAGACAAATCCACGAAACAAAAGCAACTTAACCAAAACAAATGAACAACAGGTCAGAGTTATCCCGGAGGCACAGCAATTTTGGTCCTAGGGGTCAAAAGCATCCCGAAAGACAGTTATTCGAGTGGAGACTGACGCCCTCGAATGGTTTTATATCACTTTATTTTTGTCCTAGGGGTTAAAAGCATCCCGAAAGACAGCTATTCGAGTGGAGACTAACGCCCTCGAATGGTTTTATATCACTTTATTTTTGTCCTAGGAGTCATAAGCATCCCAAAGACGACCGATCGAGTGGAGACTGACGCCCTCGAACGTTTTGTTTCATCAAGGGTTCACAAGCATCCCAAAAATACTTGTGCAAATAAAAGCCAACACAAATGAGCATCCTTTGCGCTTACACTTAATGCGTCGCTAACACGTCACAAACATCCTTTGCCCTAGCTCACGCTCCTGAAGACTGAATTGCCCCACACCGGGCGCCTGAAGACCGAGCCGCATGACCCCGGGCATCCATATGGGTGACGAGGACTGAAAACACCTATAAATACCCCCCTCACCTCATTCATTTGACACACAATCACGAGTTCGTGCCTACTTCTACACAACTTGTTCTTCCCTCTCTTTTTTCTCGCTAAGGGCTCGCACTCCGACACCCGAGGCAAACGATCCACTCGATCGTAGTTCCGATGAAGCGACATCAACGCTACTCCTCACCTTCGCACACCCTACTCGATACCGAGGTGCCTGTGATCGACTAGCTCAAAACTAGCAATGAAGCTCTGCTGGATCAGCCGCGGAGTTAGTCTTTAGCAACGAAGCTCTGCCGGGGTAGCCGCAGAAAGGGTCAAACGGTAACGGAGCTCTGCCGGAGTCACTGGTCAAGCTAGGAGGATCCGCCTGTTGAAACCGAGTCGTCACTAGGTTGTCATCTAAACAAGACTTTCCATATTCGCACTTTTTCTAATTATGCACTACGATAATTCTAGAGGTTGACACTAGGTCCACAAGCACCTACTAAAATACGGACGTCCCAACTTCAACCGCAAACACTAAAACACACTAAATAGACCCGAGTAATTCCAAGATCCGTTCTCAATAACTATCTATGCATCGAGTCCCGTTTAGTGTATACTCCGAGGGTGCAACTCCTCATTATGTGATTTACTTACATTCGCATTTACAATTTTTCGTATGATTTATTGCTTTTAGCGCGGAAGGAGAAATGACTCAGGTTTGACTCGGGTTAGTCTCTCCAAAGACAAATGTGTAGGGTACGATTCTCGGAGTGACTGTGATTTATTGCTCCGTCGGAGAATAGCCCCCAAGTGAGACTAAGGACTCTGATAGGACTCAGATGGTGTGGCATCTAAGTGACTCGAAAGTGGGGTACGTGAGACAACATGTGCAAGACATGACCCTTAGAGCAATCGTGATTGATCGCTCTGCTGGAGGATAGCCCCCGAGTGAGATCGAGGTTTTGCTAAGACTCGAGTGTTGGACGAGTGACCCTTAGACGTAAAGGTCACGAACCTTTTGTTGTAGGGCTATGCCTTGTAAAAGGTTGACTCAACCTCGAGGAAAGGCAAACCGGGTAAGGGAGGAAACTTGCGATGTAAGACCGGCAGAGTTTCGACGCTAGAGACCCTTGACTTGACTTGAAAAAGGATAGACCCTGTGATTAGAGTAGACCCTTAAGTTAAAGAGTTCTAGAATTGAGATGACTCGACTAACGGATTGAAAGACGGGCGAAATTCCCTTAGGAAAGGTCGTGGGGACCGTATTGCTAGAGGGAAGGATCGCGCGAAACTTTCTAGTTAGGACTCGAGTGTTTTAGACGAACCTTCCATTTACGAGTGTATGGCTCATGTTGGTCGGTTATGCCTTTAGAAAAAGGCGGACTAGAATGGGGAAGAAACCCGTGATGTAGGATCGACGGAGTTTCGACGCTATAGACCTTCAACAAATTATGAAAAGACCCGACACACAGATAACGGTAGGTCCTATAATAAGGAAGGTTTTTTGAAAAATGATTGAATTTTGAAAATTGAGAGGACAGTCCTGAAATTGGTGGTGGGCCAATAGGACCGGGCTTTTTGAAAAATTGAATACTTGAAATTTTGAAATTTTGAATGTCGAAAATAAATTTCCAAAAATTTGAAAAATCGAAAACGGCATCTCGGAGATTTAAAAATCGAGAATAGCATCACGAAGATTTGGAAATCGAAATTGAATTTTGAAAATTTTGAAAAATTGAATATGGATCGGAAATTTGAATATTGAAATGGATAGCATGCCTGCTAGAAAATAGGCTTGTTTTGAGTCAAATCTTAATTCTAAATTTCGGCAGCGTTCCGATTTTTTAAAATTGAATATTTTTGAAAAGATGTTTTTTTTGAAACGACGGTTTTAAAAAAAAGATGACACGGAAACCAAACAGCAAGTAGTCAGGCAAGCATTATGACGACACCATGTATGCTTTACACTAAGTCTCGGTCGGTCGAATTAGGGTCTATACCAGTGTGCATGGCCTTTTTGAGAATCGGGACGGACTTCCTAAGTCGAGTTGATCTTAGAACATGCCGCGAAACCCATACGAATTAGCCATGGACACCTTGACATATCCAATTTGGAATATATCACGGTATAGTGGGACGTCGGTCACCAGTATCGGCCCGGGTAAAAATGGGGTTATGCATGAACCGTAAAACTAAAACGCGTATTGTACTAATCGAACGATTTCTCCTCGAGTCTCACCCTGAGGATCCCGATGGTAAGTTACACATAAGTAGTCCCCAGCGGAGTCGCCAAATTATGGACATGACATAGGTCCACCCCGACGCGGGCCACGCGCGAGTTTGGGGAGGCGAATGAATATCATGTGAGATGGATCTCGAATTGAAATTTAAATCGAAGTTGGAGTCGCCACCGAACTTTGTGGGAGTTCGGGCCCATTCGAACCCACTCTATATCTTGGTGGGCCGCGCACAGAGTACGGGCCATTCGTATTTCAGAGTTTATGGGGTTCGTCACTTTGCATTGCGATACCGATACCGACATTATTGGTTACCGTGTATTGAATGACTCTCGTGTGCCAATGGTTTCAGACATCCGGAAACCACGGTTCTGAGTAAGGGGTGAGGTTACGTGTTGGGAAGTTCACAAAGAACACCCAACCCCGCCCGCACTTAGCGGCCTCTACTAAGATATCGTTCAATTTTAGAATACGCGCGTTAGTAATTCGGTTGAAATGTTATGCAAACAGTATTTTGACTAAACATGTGAAGATGTTCGATTTACGTCGTTTAATGCATCTTTGAATTATGCCGAAGTTGTATTTAGCATGCGATGTTCGTTTTAGTACAATAAAACAAACAACGAGGTTAAAATACAAAAACAAATGAGTTAGTGACGATGATAACGGTTTGCAAATATATTACAATGAAGTAAAAGATGTGATGCATGGCTTTGAAAAGATGTCGGACTCCACGCGACAATTGAATTAATAAAATTGTCTGTGTGTTTTGTATTCCACGCGAGTTCGATAGTTAATAAAATTACAAACTGCATCTTCCAGGTAGCAAAACAAATAGAATACGGAGTACAACTTTTTAACTCAGTGCTTGATCAATGATACTGAGTAATATATTCTGTCAAAGCCAATATTCAAGTGACAAGGAGTCACAGCAACCGAACATTCACTATAACTGTAACAAACTAACAACTTCAAATCATCTCCGTCTTGAGCTATATAAATCATATCACATCAACTAAGACAATTCGTTTAATTTCCCATCAATACTTCCCATCTTTTAAGTCACATTCAACCAAAAAAAGTAGGTGCGTACGAGTAGAGGTGACAATTGGGCGGGCGGATCGGTTACGGGTCGGGTCATCGTTGGGTCGGGTCGGGTCATCTTCAGGTCGGTCAGCTTTCGAGTCGAGTCGGGTCGGGTCAGATAACTTATTGGGTGTAATCCCCTAGAAAATCTAACGCGATACAGTGGTGGAAACACTGTAGAGTCGGGATTAAAACACACTGTAACTATGTCTTAGTAAAATTAAAATGGTAAAGTCAAACAATAGGCCTTAAATAAAATGGCCAAAATTTAAAACAATCCACAAAAGAGGTTTGAACAATCCATAAGACATAATTATTAAAAATAAATAAGCAGGATCCACACTGCTCGCTAGCCCACACCCAGAATATGTATACCTGCCATGTTAAAACATAATAGCCACAATCAGTGGGGAGCAACGTCAACGTTCTCCCAGCCGTATAACAGGATTTTAAAAACTGTAATTACTACTATAGAAAAAAAATAGTACAAAAAGAAAACAGTAAAACATTATAATGAAAATAAGATTTCAGTGAAAAACTTCACGTATCGAAATAAGATAATAAAAATGAGTTTTCCGGAGAAAACATAAAACATTTGTCAACCTGCAAATCAAAATTATATCGATAATAACAAAAATATTCAGAATGGCGTTATGGATAGGATTAATGTAGAATCTAGACTTTCACTAGGACAATACTAAACTAGCTTCGAGAACTTAGTCAAAACAAATCAGACTTCGGTCTCTAACTAGGCAACTCAACTATAACAAGACTGCGTGCAGCGAGGTCCTGGCTTAAGTAATGTACACCCCTCCTGGACACCAACCGTAATCCAGTTCAACCCGACGGCGACTTACACGATGCGATATCTAAGTTTAAGGTCAAAATATACACACTCCTGAACACAAACCATGCTCAGTTCAACGACCAATGTGTCTCAACATAGACACACCAGCTTTATAGTTGATGGCAAAACGTACATCCAGACTATATTACTCTAAACCCACACTTTTCCTTATTCCATAACTCCAAAATAATCCATTATTGATATTTAAAAGATGTAATCAATACAAACAATAGGAGAACAAAAGAAAAGGAATCACTTTCCAAAAGAGGAAACTTTCTATTTTAGGAAACTTTTATTTTTAGAAACTTTACCAAAAATAGCATCATATCAAAATAGCGAAGATATTAGTTTATACTAACATCACATTTTTAGTAAACGATATAGATTTATAAACCTAATACTTTCGGCCTTAACGATATTAATTACCAAAGTGAACATTTAATTTTATGAAATTATTAAAATATCGTATAAGCGTTATAAAATGATTAAAAACATCTTAAACATTTTAATATTACTAATTAGGGTGTTTTCAAAAGTTATTGATGGAGGTCGGTAGTCAGCCTCGGGTCGCCTGCTAGTCAGGCCCCAGGGGTACCCAAATCCAGGAATAAGGGAAGGCCTGCCCAGCAGACCTCCCAGCAATATCATCAAAACCTCCAAGTAGATGGCCTTAATCACTTGGTTGCCTGGCATGGCCTTGCCGCCTGCCGAGCAGGGCAACCAAGCCCCCTGCCTGCTTCCAGGGCGCCCCGCCCAAGCAGGACCAAAGGAGAACCGGGGACCCATCCGTCATTTTGCCTAAGGTAAGGGGAAATGAGTGGACAAGGTGAATCCACGTGTCGCACGAGCATCCACCCATTTCCCTCTCTTCTTTTTTCTCTTCCTCTCTCTTGTGGGAAGGTATAAATACTTTCCCATTTCCCACATGAGAGGGGTTGGATTTTCTCTCTCCAGACTCTTACTCCTAAAAACGCCACCTAGTTCCTCACGAGCTAGGTTCATCAAGGCATTTCACGGACTGACTTAGGCATCGGAGAGGGTTTCCTCGGACAACCTCCGAGGCCCTGTGCGTTCATTGTGCAGGGAGCAGGCCAACTCCGCCGGGAAGGTCCGATCAAGGGAGTGAGACAAAGGGGAGGTTTAAGGAAATCAGACGATCAATTGTTTACTGAATCCAATTATACTACCCGGATCCAGAGCCGGGTTAATTGTTTCCGTGACCGGAACAATTTGGCGCCGTCTGTGGGGAACTTACGGTTGTGCTCACGAGTTACCCACTAAAATCAACCACTCATAATCACAAAAAACTAAAACAATCATGCCGGAAATCGTTGATGCCAGTGCAGGGACGGGTCCGACGGTCCCACCGGTGGCCCCCCTGTATGGTATGCCGCAGTCGGAGAGGGTTCCTCCTGCCACAATCCTTGGGATGGGGGAAACTAGCCTCCTCGGCGGACCAAACGCTGCTGTAACACCTGAGTTGGGGACACACCTTGAACACGCTCTGAATCTGACCCCAGCTCAGATGGCGCAGACGGCCGCCTTCTTCTCTGCAATGCTAAACCAGGAGTTCACTCCTGAGGACCTGGTAGGCAGGGTCGCATCGGCCCCCAGGCCGCCACCCTCAATAAGCAGGGATGGGGCTGGGGGCACGAGGCGGACCGCCGCCAGGAATGCTCAGAGGAAAGCAAGAAGGACGGCACAAGCGTATGCGCATGTGCAAAGGCGCATTACAACAGGCAGCCCAGAACCACCTGTCCAGCAGGCGTTCTCCATTCACACAACAGAATCCGCGTCTGGAGAACAGAGAGGCTTATCCCGGGAATTGCAGGAACGAATGAGGCCCAGGGAGCCCATGTCAAAACGCCTGGGAGAAAAGCCAGGCGGGGTCTTCTCCAGATTAACACTGGCGGTCAAAGAGCAGTCAGCCCCGGGTTTGTCCCAAAGCCTGCAGTCTAGGCTCAACCGGGGGCAACCGCTTGAGTCTAGATACCACCAGGGTGAGAACCTCTGCCACTCTCAGAGAAAGAGACCCAGGCAAATCTCCCCTGAGACAGAAGATGAAGCAGCGAGCAGGCCGCCTCCAAGGCACCGCTCCCCCAGCATGAGGAAACCGGCCCATAGACAATGGGATACTCACGGTAACCAGTCTGGGGAAAGCAGGTCACGATTGGTAGGCAGGCCCACCAAAACCCCACTTCATCCTGAGGTACAAGAATACCCCATTCCAAAGATTAAAATGCCCACCATTAAGTTTGACGGGACAACAGACCCAGAGGATCACCTGGCGGCATTTGAGAGCCCCATGGGCATGTACGACGTGGATGACGCCATCTGGTGCAAAGTTTTCCCAACCACCCTGGTAGGGCTCGCACAAGGATGGTTCAGGGATCTCCGCCAGGGATCTATCAAATTCTTCATAGAGTTGGCCGAGATTTTCCTCGAACAATATGCTGGGAACAAAAGGAGACACCTCACTCGCTTCGATCTTATGACCCTAAAACAGAAAAAGGGTGAAAGTGTAAGGGAGTACCTGAGGAGGTTTGACCTATCCTACCAGCAGGTCGGGGAGATCGATGATTCCACCGCTGCGTACGCCCTGACAATCTCCCTACTTCCAGGAGAAATGAAAAATCAGATGATCAGGGCCCAGCCAGAAACCTTGGCCATGGCCAGGAAAATTGCTAAAGGGTTTATTCTACAGGAGGAGTTCCACGGCCTGACGGATACCCCTGCAGGCCAAACAAGGCCGCAAGGGGGACCGCAGGGTGGGCGTAGCAGAAGTGAACCAGGCAAGCAGAGAGAAGAGGGAGACACTCCCAAGAAGGAGCGCACTGTCTACCAACCCAGGTTTGACAGTTACACTGCCCTCAACAAATCCAGGGCGGAGATCTTCGAGCTAGAAAAGGAAACCGCTAAGTGGAATCGCCCGAGCAAACCTCGCAGCCCAAAGGGAGACCCCAAGAAGTTCTGCACCTTCCACGACTGCGTAGGCCACACCACCGAGGAATGTCGCCACCTGAAAGACGAAATTGAGAAGTTAATCAGGAATGGCTGGTTGGCCAACTACGCCGCCAAGAATAAGTCTCAAAAAGAGGTATCTGAAAAGCCCGAAGGCTCAGGGCAGAATCGCATGGTGATCCATGTAATATCAGGGGGTACTGAGGGCCAACTCAGTCGAAGAGGCCAGAAAAGACAAATGCGTGAGCTAAGGAACCAGATCTGCTACGCTGAAAAAGCAGGAAGTCCGAGAGGAGTGACATTGAGCATCACCCCTGAGGATGCAGGGCGTGTGGTGTACCCGCACAGTGATCCCTTGGTGCTGTCCCTAGAGATCAGCAACCACATTGTGCGGAGGTGCATGGTAGACACTGGCGCGTACACGAACCTTTTGTACAAGGACGCCTTCGAGAAAATGGGCCTGGAAAAAAGGCACCTACGACCTGCCCCCGGATCGTTATACGGGTTCAGTGGAGCAGGCGTGCTGCCCATGGGAGTCATAGACCTACCCGTAACCTTTGGGGAAGGCTCAACTGCCAGAAACGTCAGGGCAACATTTGTTGTAGTGGATGCAAGATCCGCCTACAACGCCCTAATTGGCAGAGCCACCCTAGACGAAATCGAGGCGGCCATCTCCATCAGGGCCCTCACTATAGCATACGTCACCGACTTCGGGCTAGAAGGAAAAGTGCGCGGGGACCAAGAGTCAGCCAGACAATGCTACTCCGTGGCCCTGCAAACACATGAAAAAGAAAGAAAAGGGAAAAGAAAGGCTGACAGTTCTCCCAGCAGGGAGGGCGAAATTCCAGCCGAGAATCAGGCGTCCAACCACCTGGATCCAGGGGGCGAGAGCATGCTGGTAGACTTAGAGCCGGGGAGGCAGGTCCTAATAGGGGCTGACCTGGAGGAGTCCTACCAGGCTGAACTAATCAAGCTGCTGAAAGAAAACAAGGATGTATTCGCCTACTCGGCAGACGAGATGCCCGGGGTCGATCCATCGTGTATCGTTCACAAGCTGAACGTAAGCACGGACGCTCGCCCTGTGAAGCATAAAAAGCAAAATATGTCCGCAGAGAAGGACGCGGCGATCAAGGAAGAGATTGACAAGCTTTTGAAAGCAGATTTTATTGAGGTTTGTGACTACCCAGAATGGCTGGCGAATGTAGTCATGGTCAAAAAATCGTCGGGCGCATGGAGAATGTGCGTGGACTTTACAAACCTCAACAAGGCCTGCCCGAAAGACTGTTATCCGCTCCCCAGAATCGACCAACTGGTAGACGCCACCAGTGGATATACCATGCTGAGCTTCCTAGACGCCTTTTCAGGGTATCATCAAGTGTACTTATGGCAGCCGGACAAAGTGAAGTGTGCGTTCATCACCAGTTCAGGCACCTACATGTACAAGATGATGCCATTCGGGCTTAAAAATGCAGGGGCCACATACCAACGTTTAGTTGATAAGGTGTTTGAAGGTCAAAAAGGCAGAAACATTGAAGCCTACGTCGATGACGCCATCGTGAAAAGCAAAGAAGACAGGGAGCACCTGATAGACCTGCAGGAGACCTTCTGTTCCCTGCGCGCCTACAAAATGAAACTCAATCCAAAAAAGTGTACGTTTGGGGTCCGCTCCGGTAAATTCCTGGGATTCTTGGTTAGCTCTCGTGGAATAGACGCCAACCCTGAGAAAGTTCAGGCGGTTCTAGACCTTCTTGAACCCAAGACCATTAGAGACATCCAACGCCTGACGGGCCGCATGGCCGCCTTGGCACGATTCATCGCCCGATCAGCAGACAAGTCTACTCCTTTCTTCAAGATACTGAAAGGAAACAAACAGTTCAAGTGGGAAAACGAGCAGAAAGAAGCCTTCGAGCAATTGAAGGACCATCTTAAGAAGCTCCCCACCCTGGCAAGACCGGTAGCAGGGGAAAAACTTTTCCTCTACATCGCTGTAACTAATGTAACTGTCAGCGCAGTCATTTTACGGGAAGAGGCAGGCACCCATCAACCTATATACTTTATAAGTCATGCGCTGGGGGCAGCCGAGAAAAACTACCCGATGGTCGAAAAAGCCGCCTATGCAGTCATTATTGCAGCCAGAAAACTCAAACCTTACTTTAACGCGCATCCGGTCGTGGTCCTCACCGACCAACCGCTGGAGAAAGTATTGGAAAAGTTTGAGAAATCAGGAAGATTGCTGAAATGGGCGATCGAGCTGAGTGGGCTAGGGATATCTTACCAGCCAAGAACAGCCATCAAAGCCCAAGCCTTGGCCGATTTTCTGGCTGAGTGCTCCCATTCAGGGGAAGAAGAGACCCCTGCCGAGGAGTGGATCGTGCATACTGATGGATCCTCGACAGCCAATGGCGCAGGCGCAGGCGTCGTACTGACCAGCCCAGAGGGGACTGACTTTGAGCATGCACTCAGGTTTGTCTTCCCTGCATCGAACAACGAAGCAGAGTACGAAGCAGTACTCGCAGGCGTCAGGCTAGCCAAAGCCGCAGGGGCAGAACGGATTGTCCTGGCAACAGACTCCCAGCTCATCACCAACCAAATCAATGGTGAATATGAGGCCAGGGACCGGGCAATGGCCATGTACCTAGAGATGGTGAGAGAAGAGTTATCAGGCCTGAAATCATATGAGATCAAACAGATCCCCCGTTCCCAGAACAATCGAGCAGATGCCCTGTCAAAACTGGCAAGTTCCAGTGTACAGGACATACGGAGGTCAGTGTGGGTTGACGTCTTACATGAAAAGTCTACCAGCCCCTGTCAGCCGATTAGCACCGTGGAGGAAGGGCCGGAAAGTTGGATGACTCCCTTCATCCAGTTCAAAAAACATGGTATCCTACCATCAGACGCAGTACAAAAGAGAAAGGTACAGGCTAAAGCAGCCTGGTTCATACTCATTGGTGAAGAACTCTATAAGAAATCTTTTACTTATCCCCTGCTCAAATGCCTACGGGCAGACCAAGCTGCTGAAGTGTTGGAAGATATCCACTCAGGGATTTGTGGACATCACATCGGAGGGAGATCACTGGCCCATAAAACCCTAAGGGCAGGCTACTACTGGCCTACCATGCTGGCGGATGCCAAGAGCCTGACCCAGAAATGCAGAAAATGCCAACTCTTTGCCCCGAAAATCCATGCCCCGGCCCAGGAACTCAGGCCAATCCTATCCCCCATCCCCTTCGCTCAAGGGGGGATGGACATACTAGGGCCCTTCACGGTGGCCACTGGGGGTAGGAAGTTCCTAATTGTGGCTATAGACTACTTCACCAAATGGGTAGAAGCTGAAGTTGTGCCCAACATTACTGAGCCAGCAGTCAGAAAAGTGATCTGGCGAAATGTCATCACCAGATTTGGCCTACCCAAGATGTTGGTATTTGATCATGGCACACAATTTGACAATGATCCTTTAAGAAACTGGCTGGAAAGCCACAACATTGCAGTTGCCTACTCCGCCGTCTGTCACCCTCAAACTAATGGACAGGCGGAAGCAGCCAACAAACAAATCTTAAATGGCCTGAAGAAAATGGTAGATGACCTGAAGGGTAGATGGGCTGACGAGCTTCCCAGCATACTCTGGTCAATCCGGA
Source organism: Agrostemma githago (assembly GCA_958450325.1). Classification (NCBI taxonomy): domain Eukaryota; kingdom Viridiplantae; phylum Streptophyta; class Magnoliopsida; order Caryophyllales; family Caryophyllaceae; genus Agrostemma; species Agrostemma githago. The sequence continues at coordinate 41,089,752 of OY288239.1, forward strand.
CCACCAGAAAAGAATCTACAGGCCACACCCTGTTCGGTCTAGTGTATGGAGCAGAAGCTTTGTTACCAATTGAGGCAAGGATCCCATCTCTGCGCTCCCTGCAGTACGACCAGACCGAGAATGAAGCTGCAATGGTTGAGGCCTTAGATCTGGCCAATGAGTTAAGGGAGGAGGCCAGCACCAACATCGTTGCCTACCAGCAACGAATGAGGAAAGCCTTCAACACCAGAGTCCGCCAGAGGAACTTCCAGATGGGTGAGCTGTGTCTGAGAAAAACGCAGGCCGTTGGAAAATCAAGGGAACATGGAAAGCTAAGTGCCAACTGGGAAGGTCCATACCAAGTGACTCAAATCCTGGGACCAGGCACATATAAAATCGCTAACCTCGAAGGACAAGAATTGCATGCTCACTGGAATGCGGACACCCTGAAGAAATACTATGTCTGAACCAGGTCTAAGGGTAGTTTTTATTTTTACTAAAAACAATGGCGGAGGACGGTCAAAGAATGTCGACGGCTCCGACCACCTTAATGTCCAAAATTTCGTGAAAGAAATGAGAAAAGCATCAGATTTATACTCGTTGCCTGTTCAAACTTGTGCCCTCACACACAAACGAGCAGGGGCAATAGGGGGAGGCCCCCCTGTTGCCAAAACTGGGAGAAATGAACCCCCCAACAAAAAATCAAAACCCCCCTGCTTACCTCTGGGCAGGCAGGGGGCAGGCCCCCTGGACTTTGAACAAAAGCCAGGGACAGGCCGAACTAACAAGGACTGGGGGCAGGCCCCCCAACCTTGTATAAAAAACGCAAAAGCCACCCTGCTTATCTCTGGGCAGGCAAGGGGCAGGCCCCCTGGACTTTGAACAAAAGCCAGGGACAGGCCGAACTAACAAGGACTGGGGGCAGGCCCCCCAACCTTGTATAAAAAACGCAAAAGCCACCCTGCTTACCTCTGGGCAGGCAAGGGGCAGGCCCCCTGGACTTTGAACAAAAGTCAGGGACAGGCCGAACTAACAAGGACTGAGGGCAGGCCCCCCAACCTTGTATAAAAAAACGCAAGAGCCACCCTGCTTACCTCTGGGCAGGCAGGGGGCAGGCCCCCTGGACTTTGAACAAAAGCCAGGAACAGGCCGAACTAACAAGGACTGGGGGCAGGCCCCCCCCAACCTTGTATAAAAAACGCAAAAGCCACCCTGCTTACCTCTGGGAAGGCAGGGGGCAGGCCCCCTGGACTCTGAACAAAAGCCAGGGACAGGCCGAACTAACAGGGACTGGGGGCAGGCCCCCCAACCTTGTATAAAAAACGCAAAAGCCACCCTGCTTACCTCTGGGCAGGCAGGGGGCAGGCCCCCTGGACTTTGAACAAAAGCCAGGGACAGGCCGAACTAACAAGGACTGGGGGCAGGCCCCCTAACCTTGTATAAGAAACGCAAGAGCCACCCTGCTTACCTCTGGGCAGGCAGGGGGCAGGCCTCCTGGACTTTGAATAAAGGCCAGGGACAGGCCGGATCAACAAGGACTGGGGGCAGGCCCCCCAACCTTGTATAAAAAACGTTAAGGAACCCCCCTGCTTACCTCTGGGCAGGCAGGGACAGGCTGCGCATCAAACTCATGAAAAACCGAACAAAAACAGACAAAGCAAACAGAAAAATCTACATAAAAAGGAATAGTGTCAAAGGTACACAGGATAAGAGTTTTTAAACAAGTGATTACAATTAAAACACGGCAGCCGGCCACCAAAGGGCTCGGCGCGCGAAGAAATAAAGAGGTTAAGGCATCGGCACAGGCGCAGCGGGAGACGAACAAGAGCCCTCTGAGGAAGACTGCCCTCCATATTAAGCAGGGGGAGCGTCGGGGCCAGAAGTAGCAGCCCCTTCGGACAGTCTGCGCATTTGAGCTTCGTCCTTGGCAGTGTAGAGGGCCCGAAAAGCATCTTCATCAAAACCAGGGAACATCTCCCTGACAGCCTCCATAACTACCCCCAAACAAGAATTAGCCTCATTCACAAAGCCCGCCGACACAGCCGTTTCCACCTCCTGGAGTATTTCGTCCCTCTCCTTCTCCCATTCCTTGGTCTTCGCCGCCAGATCGCCAAGAGCCGCCTGTAGATCTGAATTTGCCTTGGAAAGGCGCTCCCCAAGGTCGACGACGCTCTTCTTGGCGTGATCCAGCTCAGCCAAAGCTTTCCTGGCCTGCTCCAACTCCGCGAAGGCCTGCTGAGCTCTCTTTGACTCCTCCCCCAGGCGGGACACCTCCCTGATAGCCTTCTCATTCTCAGACTTCCAGTGGATCGCCTGACCCTTGACCTCTTCCAGCTCGGTCTCCTTTTTCGCCAACTGGTCCTTCAGACTGGCAATGAGAGCAACGTCCCTCTCGACTGCAGAAAGGCGGTCAGAGTTGGACAGTTCCTCATCACTCAGGCGGTTAAGGGTCGCCAGCTCTGCAGAAGCTTGGATGATTTTTGCAGTACGCTGGACGTACAGGGTCACTTGGTTGGTGGCTGAATGGACAGTCTTGAGGAGATGGTCCGCTAGAACTGCCCCAGAGTCGGAGAGTAACACTACAAGAAATACTGCATGTAGCTACTAATCACGCGCGACTGATAGATTCAGTCGCTAATTTAGCGACTGAAAGTTCAACGCGCGACCGACATTAGTAGCTGGACGAGGAGACGAAAAATTAAAATATCAATTTTTTTTAGCGACCGAAATCGGTCGCTAAAAACAAATTTCGCGACCGATTTCAGTCGCTAAAAAAAAAGCCCGCGACTGATTTAGCGACTGAAATCGGTCGCTAAAAAAAAAAGCGCGCGACTGAATTAGCGACCGAAATCAGTCGCTAAAGGTCGTAATTTTTTTTAAATTAACGAACACCCCCCCTCCCCCGATTCATTCCCTCATTTCACTTTATCTCTATAAAACCCTCCCCCCTCTCTCTAACACTCGTCCCTCCTTCCTTTCCTCTTCATTCCTTCTTCAATTTTCTCATTTTCCTTAAGGTATGTTTATCTATCTTTATTTGGTTTCAATTATTTGTTAATTTCTGTTTTTATCGATTTAAATAAATTAGTTATTGGGTTGGATAGTTTCTTAGTTGTTGGAATATTTAGTGTAGATAGAATTTTAATCGCCCAATAGGTTCCCCAATTTGAATTAGGTAGATTGTTAGTATAAAATTAGGGTTTGCGGTTAAGTAGTTGATTGAATTGGGTTGTTTTGATGTGTTAGGAATTTGGAAATAAAATACAATTATGCCGATTTGGTGATGTAATTATGGACGAATTGGGTGGAAATAGTACTATGTTTAGGTGAATTGAGAATTTTACATAATATTTGACTAGTGTATATATATTAGTAAATTACTTTAGAGAAAATAATTTGTATGTGGTTATTGTCTTAAATTTTTTAGATAAAAAAATGAAGAGACAGGAATGAAAATGGATGTATGGGGAAAGATTCGATAAGAAACGACGTCCCACAAAGGAATTTTTAGATGGTGTTAATCGCTTTCTTGAGTTCGCTGAAACCCATCCCGAATACGCGTCAGATGGTAGATTATGATGTCAGTTCCTAACTTTCAACTATTACATGTCTGCAGATATGACGTTGGCCAGCAGGTTGCGTTTTGGAAGTTCGAGCAGCGGCAGCAGCAGGAGCAGGGATCGGGTGCAGCAGCAAGGCGAAGAAGAAAACAGGCAAGAGGAAGTTGAGGACGAGGAGGTGCATGGCAATGATCAGGAACAAGAACAACCGCAGCCACCCCAGGATGAAGGGCTGCAATACACACACGACGGGCGCCTAATCATTGGCCCCGAGGGCACATGGTGAGACATTGTATTTTTTTTTTGTGAGACATCATCTTATTTCACTCTTTGGTGTATACCTACATGTAGGTTTCGTACTCGTGCGACGGTGACAGGTGTCAAGGACAGTTTCATGGAAGATTTGACTACTTACTGCACGAGCTGGACTAAGTTGCCTCTGTGGCAACGGGAGAAGTGGTTTGCCAACTTCAAGGTACACCAATTTCTGATTTTTATTAATTATATGTTACTGTTTACAGATTACTTATACAACGACAACAAACTATCTTGCAGATAAAACACTTCTACAACGATGGTCTCGAGGTGGCTGTTCGAGACAGATACATGGATGTCGCAACTGTAAGATACAAAGACATGATGTATAAGCTGGCAAGCGATGGAAAGTTACAGCAAAAACTTAGAGGTTCGATTACTAAATTGGTATTAGTACCTGAACAGAAAGTCGTATATATATTCAAAATATTTATTGATATCAAAGTGTATAAATTGTAGGTGACGCGATCCAACAGTTCCAAACAGCGCGAGCCGACCCGAAGTTCCTGAAGAGATCCGTCCAGGCTAAGAAGAACAAGAGGCGGGGAGGGGATCCCGAGGCAGAGGCGGAGCGCACCCACTACGGTGGGTCGCAGTCGATGCACCAGCGGGCCATGAACGTTAGTATTTTCGTCTCCTTTGATTATTATATTGGATTCTTATTTAATGTTTTCATTATAAAAATAAATGAATAATCTACATGTACTGTCAACAGGCGAAGAAGAAAACCGGAGAATTCCCTCCTCCTGTTCAGCTATTTCTCGAATCGAAGAGTAAGGGGGACGATGAGACCGGTCGATCATTCGCCACGAAGAAGGATTTGGAGACTTGGGTAAGTTTCAAACACAATACTTTGTTACTTTTTTCCTTCAAACAATCAACCTAATCATGACTTCTATTTCTTTCAGAGATCGTATTTGGCGGCCACTAGAGCGCCCGAAAATGAAGGTGTGGACCCGAGCACAATTTGGTTTAGAGTCGCCGAGGGATACCGCAAGGGAGCGGTGTACGGTACGGGGAACGCTCATTCCCTGTACTGGACACCACCCAATGTTCGGGGGGCCCATTCTACGACGACCGAGTGTGTGCCATCCGAGATGGCTGAGATGAGGGCTCAAATTCAAGAGGAGAGGGCGGAACGGGCAGCTATGGCCGAGCAGATGAAGGAGCAGAATGAGAGGTTGAAGACGCAGGAGTCCATTAACCTGCAAATTCTGGAAGAGATTCGGCGTCTTAGAAACACGCAGCAATATAACTGCAACTCCGGCCCCACTCCCCGATTCCCGGATCCTAGAGACCCCTTCGGCGGTAATAGTGGTGCGTCCGCCAGTTTTCCTGTTGGCTGAGTTGATTTATTGAAAACAATTTGTAGTGGGAGTAATGCTTGTTGAAAAAACTGTTTGTAACAACACTTTTAATGTAGTGTATGTATTCACGACGTTTGCGTACTTGGTTGACAATTTTGGAGTATGAAGCTTGCATAACGTTTGGAATAACGTTTGGAATGATGTTTGGGATGTATTGTGGTTGTTGCCTTGTTTTATTGTGCAGATTTTGGCTAGAAAAATAATAGATTGAACCGGCCTATTTCTGGCACGGTAGCGACTGATATCAGTAGCTAAGTTTTATATTTAGCGACTGATATCAGTCGCTAAATGATGCCACGTCGCACTATTTAGCGACTGAAATCAGTCGCTAACTGAAGTTTTAGCGACTGATATCAGTCGCTAAATCAGTCGCTAATGCTGCCTTTAGCGACTGATATCAGTCGCTAAAAGCTTCGGTTAGCGACTGATTTCAGTCGCTAAATTTAGCGACTGATTTCAGTCGCGCGCTTTCTTAGCGACTGAAATCAGTCGCTATTCAGCGACTAACTGTAGCCACTGTCGCTTAGCGACTGCTGACGGTCGCACGTCTGTTATTTGCGACAGATGTCAGTAGCTAAAATCAGTCGCCAATGACTTTAACTCTTGTAGTGTAAGGCGGAAACATCTTGGCTATCGCCGGCGGTGTAATGGAATTCAGTGTTCTCCTCGGAAAAGAGGGTAGCAGGAACCCCCTGAGCAAAACGTTTGGGTTCAGGCGTGGTAGTCTCCAGGTCCACCACTTGGTCAGCATTTGGAGCCTCCCTGCTCCTCTTTCTAATCAGCCCCCTGGGAGTGCTCTCCCCAGTCTCTTCGGAGCCTGCAGCCCGCGGCCCCGAGGGAATCTGAACCCCTGCTGACAGGCCCCCCTGCCTGCCAACAGGTGAAGGGGTAGCCTCACAGGCAATCACCTTCGCAACTGGAGAGGGGGTGGCCTCAGAAACCGCCGTTTTTGCAGGCGTTGCTCTAGGAGGGGGAGGGAGCCTTGGTCTACTGAACGACAGACCCTTCAAGTACTTCATCAGATTCTTCTCACCCTTCTTAAAATCAGGGGGAAGAGAAGGGCGACTTTGAACGACAGTAAGGGTTTCGGTCAGACCCAGGCGCCTCACCTCCCCTTTTCTCCAAATGAAGGCAGCGAGATCTGCAAGACAAACAGGCGAATTGTCAGGACACTTTAAGAGAAAAAAGAGTAAGAAAGAATCATCAACACTCCTGAACTACCTTCATCTAGACCCGGATTCATGCCCAACCGGGTCAGGTATTTATCAGTCGCAATAAGCTCCGCATGGGGGAGCCATAATGTAGGGCCATACACCCCATACTTATCAGTGTGGGCAGCAAAATAGCCCATCAATTCCTTGTATTTCTCGCTCAGCTTCACCTCCAAGGCCTTTCCACCCACGCTGGGGTGATACTCCTCAGGGGTCTCTAGCCTGGTATGGACATGATTCCTGAAATGACGGGGAATCCTCCACCCATGGATGTTGTGCACGTAAAGGAAGTTGTTCTTCCAGTCTCTCAAACTATCCATGGCAGGCCACACCAAAGAATGTCCCTTCTGCCTCAAAAGGGACCAATAACCAGGGGAGCCCACGCTCCCAGAAGAAACCATTTGTAAACCCACCATAAACCACAGGGCGTCAATGGAAGGCTCGGTACGGTGGAACAGACAAGTCCAGACATACGCAATCAATGACCTGACAGCCGTGGCTGTCAGCTGGGCGATGGCGACGTTCATACGCCTGAAGATCTCTTCTAGGGAAGGATGGAGAGGGAAGCGAAGGCCAAACTCCAGGCACTTGTGGTAAACCGCTATGCACCCGTCGGGAGGATTGCATACGGTATCCTTTTCACCGGGGACGACGATTGTGTACCCCTCCCCAAAGTTGTAAAACCGCTCAATCACACCGGCGGCGTTTTTGGCAAGAATCAATTCCCGATTTTTCGGGTCAGGGAAAGTACTCAAGGGAATGCGGTATTTGACTCTATCTAAATAGTAAACCCTACCCCTTTCCCGACGAATAAGGGGGCCAGAGGTTCTAGAAGGGTCAACTTCCAACGCCTCGTCATCCGAGTCAATGGCGTCAAACGAAGGGGGATCAGGGGAGTTACCACCTCCGCTGTCCGCCGAATGTTCTTCCTCGAAACCAACCTCCCTAGAGGAGGAGGCAAAGTTCATCCCTTCCCCCCTCTTTGATTGGTCAACAAAAGGTAGAATCCGCTCACGAGTTCTAGACATTTCCAACTCTAATGGAAGCGGAAAACAAGGAATCGAAAAGAAAAAAAAAAAAAAAACAAGAAATGGAAGACAAAAGTCTAACCTAAGATCGCCTGCCGGTACGGTGAAAGCCTGAAGAAGGAATCTTCCAGAGAAATGGGGGTACAAAGTAGGGTACGAGTCGTCAAACACCCAAGGGCTTTGCAGAAAGAGAGAGTAGGAAGATTTCAAGAGAGAAGAAAGATTGAAGAAGGAAAAAGAGGAAAAGTGTATAGCTGATCGCTTTTATAGGGAGAAGGGCATACAAAGAGTCGCCAAAATCTCAGGAGTCCACCCAAAGACCACTGCCCACGCGTCACTTCCTCAGAAGTCAGCCCTGTGTAGTCTCCCAAGAATAACCTCAAAAGGACGAAAAAGTGTCAAGGGATTGATCACCCTGTGACGTCCCCTCTTCACTTCAAACAAAAAGTAATAAACAAATATTAAAAATACAATACACAAACACATTGCCTGAATTTCATTTCATTAAACCTTAAAAGGGAAAATTACATTCAGCGCCAAACAAGAAAAGAAAATATACAAGGCCCCAGAAATTCCGGCCCAACAAACAAACGCCCTGCTACGCAGGCGTAGTCATCATCCAAGTCAGGGGAAGGGTCTCCAGGGCTATCTGGGCCCCCAAAATCTGAACCCCAGTCCCAGTCTGGGGAGTCTTTGAAAGGATCATCAGGGATCCCATCCTCATCCCTGTCACTCAAACAACCAAGACCCTCGCTGTCGTCGGAGTCCCGGCTGCTATCCTCCCAGTCCCTGCCAAAGGGAACGGCCTGGGATTCGTCGCAAGTGCGACAACCTGTCCTCTTCACAGGCGAGGAGGGGCCTGACGCCAAGAAGGAGTCAGTATCAGAGAAGTTAGGATCAAATTGTTCAGGGTGCAGCCACGGAAAGCATTCGTGGCATCCCCTGTCAAAGCAACCCCCTCCCTGGGGGCAACGCCTAAGTCTAGGCGCAGTGGGGGGTGAGGACCTCCTGAGACGTTTGTTCAACCTAGTAAGAACCCTCTTGCCCTTCTGACGGGAGTAAAGCCGTGAATGACGGCTACGGCGGACAGCTCGGTAAGCAGCTCGAGCGTACCGAAGCCGCCAGAACCCTCTAAAAACAAAAGTAACATATCGAGCTCCACGGCGAGTCACAATTTTTTTGATCCAGACCATGATTAAAGACAAAGAAAGAAAGGAAAGTTGGAAATGAGTCGTGAAAATGGTGAAGGAAGATGCAATTTATACAAAGAGCAGAAGCAGAGCATTAATGGAGCTTCAACCACCTCTGCAAAGAGGAGAGCCAATCATCAAACTGGCACACTGTTCGAAAACCCACTTTGCAAAGAAGAATATTCATGAAAGACGACGTTTAAACTCTCTACATACCCAGAGAAGTTAAAGCTCGTTCCCTCGGGAACATGCAACACATTTAATGCAAGAGTGTTCAGGGAGTCAGCCTCCCGCCGTCCCGAAATAAGATGTCGCCTGCCGAGAAGGAGCCACGCTCCCCCTCAGCCGGCGAGGGCCAATTGATGGAGGTTGGTAGTCAGCCTCGGGTCGCCTGCCAGTCAGGCCCCAGGGTACCCAAAACCAAGCCCCCTGCCTGCTTCCAGGGTGCCCCGCCCAAGCAGGACCAAAGGAGAACCGGGGACCCATCCGTCATTTTGCCTAAGGTAAGGGGAAATGAGTGGACAAGGTGAATCCACGTGTCGCACGAGCATCCACCCATTTCCCTCTCTTCTTTTTTCTCTTCCTCTCTCTTGTGGGAAGGTATAAATACTTTCCCATTTCCCACATGAGAGGGGTTGGATTTTCTCTCTCTAGACTCTTACTCCTAAAAACGCCACCTAGTTCCTCACGAGCTAGGTTCATCAAGGCATTTCACGGACTGACTTAGGCATCGAAGAGGGTTTCCTCGGACAACCTCCGAGGCCCTGTGTGTTCATTGTGCAGGGAGCAGGCCAACTCCGCCGGGAAGGTCCGATCAAGGGAGTGAGACAAAGGGGAGGTTTAAGGAAATCAGACGATCAATTGTTTACTGAATCCAATTATACTACCCGGATCCAGAGCCGGGTTAATTTTTTCCGTGACCGGAACAGTTATAAAGCTAAAATTCCCTAATTATTATTAGTTTCAACAATAAAATTATAAATAGGATTTTACGGCAAACATCAAATTAAATATTTGAATGTCTTTATTTAATTAAACCAACAAATACATTTAGATTATGTTAAGGGATTATTTAACTCTTAAAGTTTCAGATTTAAATACTTTCAAAACTTCTGGAAAAATTATTCTTTTAGGTAAGACGAAGCATTTTACCGATAAATCACAATTTGTCCGAAAATCAATACTTATTAATTAAAGACTTTAATAAATAGTACAAAAATTACGTAAAATAGTTAAAATATATTTATGGACATTCTGTCCAGAAAAGAAAATTTTCCAGAATCCTAAAACTCGGTTTTTAAAGCGTTTTCTCGTTAATCGTCCAATCTCGACAATAACGATTAATAAAAATAGTAATTACAAAACGATTTAAGTATTAATATCCAAAAATTATTATTAAACCTAAAAATCATGATTTTCCAGAATCTACCATTTTTCCAGATTTCCAAAAATTCCAGATTTAATAAATCTCGTCAAAACCGTCTTTAAAACCCGTTTTCACAATTAACGATTCCATTAATAAAACTTATCGTCCCAAACATTTTATTAAAGCACTAAAAATTATAAAATTACATTTTATTATGAAATCATCAGAACCATAATTTTTTCCAGATTTAATCCAAAGACCAAAAATTGAGAATTTAAACAACAAACACGGTTTTAACGATAAACGATGATTTAAAGTGATTAATTAATTCATCCACTTAAAAATTCCGAAAAGTTATGAATAAAATCAGAAAATTCTATTTTACCAGAAAGTTTCACCACGTCAAAAATCAGATTAAAATAAAATGTTTAAGTACTAGAACTAAAAATCGGCTTTTAATCGTTTTGTCCGTAAACGGTAATAATTCAATAATCGATAACTAAAATATCAGAAAAATACTAAATTATTAAAAATCATCAAAAACATCATTTTTATAGAATATAAACATATATTACATGTTTAGGCCGAATATTACGATTTTACAAATTAATATGACGATTTAATCGTTAATCTCGTAAAAGCGATAAAAATACCGAAACATGCAAATTTTCAACTTTTAAAATTTTTCCAGATTACATTACATACATATATTGTCAAAAAGAAAATATAAAAAAATACATGCAATCACATAAATAAAATCATGCAATACCGAGTAACAACGACGTTACCTTCAATCCAAATCCGAGTCTACGATAAATTCATCGGCTTCGGGGTCGACCAAGAATCCTAAATCACATGAAATACATGGTACAAAAATACCATGAGAAAACTAAAATAATCAAGGTAAATAACAATCGGAAATAACATCGATTATTACCTTAACGAAGGGGAAAGAAAGACGATAATTTAGAAGGCGAAAATAGGACGATCAAAGCTTGATTATGGATGAAAATGGTTGCTGAAAATGGGCAGGAACACCAGCCAAAAAGAGGGAGAAAGAAAAGGTTTTTGCTAAAATAAAATGGAAGCATGAATAAAGAGGAAAATGTGAAGAGATATGGAATGAATGGTGACTTAAAAGTTGATGAAAAGTAGGTACATTCACCTCAAAAATTTCAGCCAAGAGTGAATGTGAGAGGAGTGTGTAGAGTTTGTATTAATCCACCAAAATGAATGAAGAAAGAAATAAATATCTAATGTTTAACATAATAAAATGAAGTGTATAAAAAAATGTAGTAGGGGTGAGACAAGGGGGGTCACGGTCCAAAATGTGGGAAAATGTCCCAAAATAATTTGTAAGTTGATAAAAAGAAAATCGTAAAATTGTTAAAGGTATTTCAAAGCAATTCGAGTAAACCTCGCGTTAGAAAATAATTATTTACGAAACTTCGTAATAAAATCATTAAAGGCTAAATTTTCGTAAATAAAAAAAATATTTCTTAGTTGGAAATATTATATAAATGGGTTTAGACATTTTAGGAAAAGGAATAACTTAAATTCGAGCTTAAAAACGTCAATTCAAAGAGAAATAGAATTCCTCACGAAAAATTAATTAGTTTACGAAGAAAACCAAATAAATGGATTTAAGAGAGTTAAAATCTTTAACATTAAAAATAAATATCATTAAACTTAAAACTAAAAATAAAGCTTGGTAAAATGATGAAATATGAGGCCGAAATGTGACAGAGTTATGACAATGTCATAACGGAAAGAATAAAAAAGCTAGAAAAATAGTGGGTGTTACATTGGGTCGTCTCGGGTTGGGTCGGTTTTGGATTTGGGTCGGCCTGAAGCGGGTCGTATCGGGTTACGGGCCATCATCAGGTCGGGTAGGTCTAATAAAATGTTTCCAACTGATCGGTCTAACAAATTAACCGATTTTATTTATAAAAAATAATTTGTATGGAAAAAATAGAAGCAAATAATAAAACTTATAGTAAAAAAAATACTCCTAAGAAAAAATATGCTAGTGTACATAGTACTCGTAGAGTCGTCCTACACTACAATTACCCAAAAACTGACGCTAGCAGGAATCGAGTTCTGGTCTTTAAGGTAAAAACCAAGTGATGCAATGTTATATGGTAACAGCAGTAGGATACAGCAGTGTTGCAGTGATGCAATGGTACAGCAATGCAACAACAACTGCAAAAGTGCGCAAGTCTATTCAGCCTATTCTTCACTTCCTATTCTACTGCCTATTCTTCACTTCTCATCCAATAGCATTACATTTTCACTTCCTATCAGGTTTCTGCACAACATTGCTGGTGTGTCCTGCAGTAGTTCAGTAATAGCATTCCCCGTGACAGCCACAGCAGTAGCATTTCTTTCCATTTCCTGCATAAGCGGTAGCATTCGTATCATATTCAGTACTAAGAACACCTCCATCTCGACTTCGTATCTGTAGAAGGAAGGACATCCATGATATATAACACAAAATTTCACTCCGCTCAAAAAACTACTCCATAATACAATCACATCAAATTCAGCCAAATTCTGCTGTCTGAGTTTCATAGGCAGCAGAATGTGAAGAAAGCTTCGAGCAGTCGCATGTAAATCAGCATCGGTCAAATAATTCCATCAAATTCACCATTCCAGAGTTTCGTAATAAGAAAGAGTCGGAAAACTACAACCCGCATCTTCCAAGTAGCAAAACAAATAGACTACAACCAACTAAAACCCGACAAGATGACCAAGATACTAATAGAGCGATAGACAAACACCATACACAAGCTCACAAAATAAGACATTTATTCTCCACTAAACCCTTGAAAACATGCTACATGAGCGTGCCAGTCTACCACGAAGTTAATGCTTATCAATGCTTGCTCCACTGACTTCTTGATTCACATCGTTACTTGATCGTCCTCTTCGCTCAACGAATTGCTGCATAAATTAAGTTTTGTTTAATATACACTCGATTTATAAATAGTTAAACCTTTTTAGTGTATATTTTATCACCATCAAACTTGTATATTCACCACCATAAAGCTTAGCATCAGAAAACTGAGTTGTTGCTTGACAACCATCGATGCTCCCATTTTGTCCCAAAAATAAGTCACTTGCTTCTGGAACCATTTCATCGTGTGGTAGACCGTCATTTTTACTCTTCCTCTTCTTTACAACCTTTCCATGTAAAAAAACATAAGATTTGGAAAATATAAAAAAATTAATCATGACCATCATACCATAATTAAAAAAACAATTGGACTAACCTCCTGTGATTTGTTACGAATGTTTGTCCTCTAGGAAGTATCTTTCTTTTGGACATTGTTCTGTCTACGCCTAACTCTTATCCTTGGTCTTCCTGCAACTTTCACTTGATTTGGATCTTGCAGTGCAACCAAAGATATAGTTCCGTCTATATTATTCATGATAAAAGTGACGCCTTCTGGATCTTCGTTTTGGTTAACTGGATCAGACAACACATCACTCTCACGAATAATGTCGTCGGACTTTGCAAGATTTTGGCTAATAGTTGTAATCACAGCCATTACAATATCAAATTCCTCAGGAGAAGTCATTGAATTGATAGCAAGCTTTTCAAACTCTTCTTGCATTTTTTGATACCTCATCACACTCTCACTTTTTATAGGATCATAATAAGGAACTTTAACTCTCATGTATGGTCTATCAATGTCCTTCCTCCACCGGTTAACAATATATGAGTCTGGAATTTTTTGAACACCTTCGTCATAAAGAACTTTCAAAGAATGACGACACATAATCCCTCGAGTTTCAAAAAGCTTGCAACTACAGTAGACATTTTTCGACCCCTTATCATACATCACCATGTAATCTACTCTTTTCTCTATAGGCAAATCACCAAATTCACGAGTGTCTCCCACCTTAAACTCAATATAGTTCTCTTCTTCTCTGTGGGTACTAGGAGTAGTATACATACAACCACGAACCTCATCCATCACCTTTTGAAAAGCATAATGTGTGTAGATCGGTTGAAAAAAACTCTCAGCGGCAAATTTAGTAACAATCTTATACCTTGTGTTTCTTGACTGATGATCTGATATTCTCTCTTTGTCACATTTTGCACCAAGAGCAAGATCATATTTAAGTACAAACTCTTTCAATGATGTCTTACTATTAACATAACTCTTAAAAAAACAATTTACACTTTCATTTCGTTGTGTAGTTGACAAACCTGCCCGAAAGTAATCATTTAAAAGAGTAGGCACCCAACGTCGTCTGTCTTTGTACAAAGTATATAGCCAAGCATTCTTCTGTAATCCATAGAGTTCAACAAACTCTTTCCAACTCATTTCAAACTCCTCTGCACTCAATGAATCATAAACACAATTTGACATAGCTGCTTTAATCTTATGGAAATCTTTTAAATTTTTGAACTTTTTGCTTTGTTTTTCCATAATATGCCAAAGGCACCACCTGTGTGTAGTAGTCGGCATTTCCAGCTCAATTGCTTTAGTTATAGGAAGACTCTGATCAGTGACAATAGCTTTAGGGGCTACACCACCCATGCAATCTACCCATGTCTTGAAGAACCACCTAAAAGTATCGGTGTCCTCTCTGGATAATAGTGCACAACCCATAAGTATAGTTAATCCGTGATGGTTTACGCCTACAAATGGAGCAAATGGCATCTCATAGTGATTTTTCAAGTAGGTCGTATCGAATCCAACACAATCATCAAAATCACTATATGCAGCTCTACTCCAAGCATCCACCCACATCACATTACGAATACGACCATCACTTTCCAAATCCATGGCGAAAAAAAAGTTGCTTGACTCCTTCATGGACTTGACAAAATAATTATACAGTAGTATAGACCCCGTGCAATGCACGGTATTTATAATATATTTATCTTATAGAATATTTCATTTAAGATTTAAAATAAAAATTTATTATTTTATTTTTACTATTTATCGACTGTATAATTTAGAAATAGGAAAATATTTTTTAAATCGCAAAATTAATCAAAATATTTGAGTAATGTCTTGAAATGTACGGAGTATTAAATAACGTGTAATTAATGAAAATATTGTTTATACTCCCCCTGTTTCATTGTAAGCTTCCACTTTTCTTTTTTTGTAAATTTCTTTGATAGCTTCCACTTTCTTTTTTGGTATAACATTTCACTCTTACCTAGGTGGCCCACCTACTTTACACCCTCTCTACTTTTGAATATTTTATTATTATCCTTAAAAAATGTGCCATTTTTTAGGTGGAAGTTTTCATTGGAACATAGGGTATTTTTTATATACTCGGTTTATAAATCTCACATATCGAGATACCCACTTCTCTCTTTAACATACCATAAAATACATAAATATTTATCAAAAATTGTATAATCATGTACTTTTTTTAATGGTTAGCACGCCGTGATACGTTCTCTTTGTGTAAAAAAACTATACAGTTTTTTATTAGAAAATTAAAAAATAAGTTAAAAATGAACTGTCTCAGGTGTAAGACTTATATTATGTAATTTGTGAAACTTTTTTTTTATATGGATTTTAATGGTATAATCTGTATTTTGTAGTCTCCCCTACCATAATAATCATTCTATATGATAATTATAATCCTAACATTTGAATAAATGAGAAGATCTTAGTGATATCGAGTGAGTATGTACTCCTTCCGTCCCGATAAATTGTTTGCCTTTACTTTTGACATAAAGGGAAAAATGTCCAATGATGAAGTGACATGTGAGGCCAAATTCATGAGGAGGTCAAATTACACACACACACACACACACACATATATATATATATATATAACATTTCTAAAATAAAATGGCAAAGAACTAATTGAGACACCCCAATATGGAATAGACAAATAATTCATTGGGACGGGGATAGTATATCTTTGTAAAAGTTAAAGTAGATAGCTCATTTCAAAAATAATTTTTTTAGATAACTGATTTTTTTCTCAAGGTTAATGACATCATATCTTAAAATTTATCTAATTATTTTCATAAAAAGAAGTTTTTTTTGTCAATTTCTTTAACATTAATGAAAATGAATAGTTTGTGAATTTATTAGTGAAATGTTATTTTACTTCTCAATTTAAATTAGTGTATTTTTGAGAAAAATGTTAGTAACTGTTATTGTCTTAGAGTACTCCCTCCAACCCACTATGATTTACCCATTTATTATTTTAATCCCTCACATTTTAATAAAAGTGGGTAAATCATTGTGGGGCGGAGAGAGTAGTATATAGAGAATTTTCGGTGAGTTTGTACTATGTATTAGGCTTTGTAAGAGCAATTAGAATATATATTCCATTTTTATATAGTTACTAAATTTTATATCGATGTTAAGAATATGATTTTCGAATATGATTAGAAAGATATACAATAATAATCATAACTATTTTATATTCTATGTAAAATATTGTACGGGATAGTGCAATCTCCTATTAACAAAAATAATGCAACTATTTGGTTAAAACGGAATACAATATGTTCATACTTTTTTTTATAAAATTTGATCGTACATTCCTATTAAATATTGTATGTGATATCTTCCATGTAAAACATGTGATTTTCGTAATCAAAGTAATCAATCAAATTTCCTTAATTACATACTTTCTGTGGTGTATAACTTTATGTGTGATGTAGTGATATTTAAATTAGTAAGATGTTAGAGTGTAGTTGGAGAAGAGAAGGGTGACACACATGAGGTCAAGGGTTCAATTCAGGCCTAGCTCATTTGGTCTATTTTTTAATTTTTGTTGTGGATAGCTTTAGGCGGGAAAATATATGAGTTGAGTTATTTGGTTAGTGGAAAGGGGGATGGCTATCGAATCTGGCCCAATTAACTTTTCTTGCCTCTTCTTTTGTAACAAGTTTCTCACATCTCTCTCTAGATATGGTAGATTTTGAAAACCATGACTTCTCACTGCCTCGGCTAAATAGGTTCGTGAAGGTCTTATGCCCGCCTCATCGTTTATCACCATTCTTCTCTCAACTTCGTTTGGAACTTTTCGGTAAGCTCTCAAATATCTCACATCATTAGGGTCAATGGTATGATTATGCTCCAAACATACACTTGTAAATATCCACCCGTCCTTGTCAATCATTAGCATTAAATTTAACTCCACAGCTAGTCATCTGAGTTGGTCTAGGCTTCATTTTGCTTTGAGACCTACTCGCTTGTGCTCCACCCTTGTGACAAACCCACATAATATGCTGCGGTGGTTTATTTGTTTTCTTTGGTGGCTTCACGTTTCTTATTCGCACGGAAACCCAATTTGCTTGGCATACTTGTGAAGATGTTCCTCTAGAGCTTTCAATGTCCCAAATCTGAGACCATTCTTAGGTACTTCCACTGTCTCGGTAGTCAAATTTTCATTTTCTTCTTCTAAAATGTTGAAGTCATCTTCAGCTATAGTTTCTTCTTCCGAGTCGGATAGGTTGTCGTCTCCATCAATCTCTCTTAAATTGTCTACTAAAATACTTAAATCATCGTCAGGTATAGCTTCTTCATCGTCAAATAGATCAATTTCATCAAAATTAATCTCTTCAAAATTAATCTCTTCCTCACTTCTTTCTCCGTGAATATTACTTTCATGCTCCATAAGTGCTGACATATATATACAAAAAATAAACATAAATGCTGACAAAAATAAATATCCATTTAGAGTTACTATAGTAGTACAAAACAGAGTTCCGATTCAGTATTTAGTTTCATGGTAGCATAGACAATAGAATGCTAGATAGATGCAGATTAAGTGGTGTTGTGACATGTAGAGCATGAGAATATATTCTCTTAAGCCTGTATGTATGTATTTAGTGAAGTAGGAGTATATAGAATACTACTAGTAGAAAAGTAGGTAGCATGGCCTTTACACACTTTGGTTACACATTTGATGGGATGTAAATGAAAGGATGAGAGATACACAGTAGGTAGCCGGACCTTTACACTAATCTCTTCCTTTCGTCATTGATCATGACACTCTTAATTGAAAAGATTAGGTTTTTATCTAATTTTTACCTTACCCAATTACTAATTCTCCTAAAAAAATTACCCGAACTTCGAATTTTGGTTTCCTCACTGATAAACCTAATTGAAAAGATTGTATCTTTATACAGAATTTATGTTCAAAAGATTATGATCAGCAATTCAAAGTTCACAAATCACCCAATTATTAAACATTTGCAACAATTAAGTAAAATATAGATATAAACTTTCAATTGTTCATAAACAACAATGTATAGTCCCAAAAAAAAATTGGAGTCGGTTAACATGAATCATTATCCCAAATCGTCAAATTGTCTCCAAAAAAACAATCATATTACTTCCCAACAATCCGTTAAATATTTTTTTACATCATGATGCTCCTTAATTACAAGATTATCTCTAAATAAGTAAAAAGATTGGAACTTTTTCGATTGTCCATCTATTATCATGGTCTCAATTTATACGTCTCGCTCTCATCCGTCTTTCTTTTCAATCGCTCTTTTTTAACACAATTGATCGTCTTAACATGATGAATGATCATTTCACTTCGGATAAGCAAAATTGTAAACAACCATCTAAAAAATTTCCTAAACAAAAAAAACCCTAAAAAAATTAACTATTTCGTACTACTTATGAATTTAAGCAGGTTGATCACAAAATTGATTACTGGAATAAGAATAGTATGCATTCACATAAAAATAATCAGAACAAACTAAATACGATTACCAAAATGAAAAATTACGAGGATAAACACGTACATACCAAAATTTGAGAATAGTCTTCTAATCGTAACTAATTTCTGACGTTCTTTCAAGTTTAAAGTGAGAATGGTGAAAAAAATTCCAAAAAATAACAGAGGCGGATTTGGTGTAGGTCAGCACGTGCTGTTTGCTGATAATAAATAAAAAAGTGGGAATGGTGTAGATAAAATTATATTTTAGATTGCCTTTTGGTCATACTAGTTGAGTTGCACAAGTGGCGAAGCTGTTTGCTGATAATAGATGCTGCCGGGTTCGATTCTTGTGAATTGCTGTTTTTTGCTAATATTTATTATGTGTGTCACAGAGTTGAAAAATTCTTCGTAAGGAGATTTGAACCCACACCATCACGCTAATATTACAAACTGTCAACCATCACACCACTATCACTTAATGATTACAATATATGCTAGTATATTATTTATGAGATAAAATTTATGGAACGAAAAATCAAAAAAAAATGTTGTATTTTTTCGATCTATAACATCGTATAGATTAAAGGGTATACTAATATTAAGAAAAAAAATAGGTCAAAATTTAAATAATCGAGGCGAAAAAATTTGTGCCCTCCCTACATCGAAATCCTGCATCCGCCCCTGAAAAATAATGATGAATCAGTGATACGTAAAGTAATGATGAAGAATCAATTAAAAGATATCGTAAACATTATTTTATTTAAAGTATTCTTAATTAAATAATTTATAATAAATAATAAATGGTAAAATTACATGTATGCCCTTTTGAATTTTACCCAAAATCAAAATGAAGATTCTCAAGATTTTATTTTTTTATTATTTTATTCCGATGGCGCCCTATCACTATCCCTTGTATTTACGTACACCTTCCCCTTTCTTTTCATCTCCACCGTTTCATCACCCCTTCTCTATATTCAACGCACCTCCTCTATTTCCCATTCTTTCCCCACCATTTTCTGTCTTCTTTCACCTTCACCGTACACCATCTTCATCAATCTTCACTTTTTCCTGCGTGTTTTCTCATCCTTAATCTGTCTTTTGTCGCTTGATTTCTGTCGAGGTAGTCTTCTTCTTCTTTTTCCTCATTTCTCTTTTTGTTTCGTACTGCTATGGTCAATTTTGCTGCTTTTCGTTTGTTTGTGCGTGGTTGTTTTGTTCTCGCCATATTCTTTGTTTCCTCTTGCTCGACATCGTGTTCCTTTGCTCTTGTTACGTTTCTGGTTGTTCCTTGTTCCTTCCCTTTCTCTTATTATGTGAGTCGCTTCTTCTCATTTTTCCCTCTGTTTTCGTCTTTGGTCGTTATCGGTTCGTTTGCTGCCTCCTTTTTCCTTTTGGCTTGTTGTTTCTTTGCGTATGTACTGTCACTATTGTTGACTCCCCTGCTTCTATTACGCTATCATCCTTTCTGCTGTTCTTTCGATTTTGTTGTTCTTGCTGTTACGATCGTTGTTTGGTTGATCGATTTCTGTTGGTTGATTCGTCTGTGTTGCTGATACATTTATGTATTGATGATTGTGGTCACCTTTTACCTGTTCTTCTTCCTCTTCATTCTCCGTTCTTCTCCTTCCTTATAACGTCTCTATCTGCTACTGTTGGCCTTGATTTCTGCTGCTTTCCTTCTTCTTCTTCTTCTTCGCATCTTTTCGTTCTATCATCGTTGCTGCCCTGTTATGCGGTGCTGCTGTTCACATTGTTTTTGTTGTTGTTGTTGTCGTTATTCTTCATGTTGTTCGTTGTTGTCCTGTCGTTATCTCTTATTTGTTTACAATTGACTATTTTTAGTAAAATCCGTATTACTTATTAATAAAAGCTATTTGTTGAATATAATTTGCAATCTTTGTAAATCCCATTTCATTTATACAATTCGTTGACTCAATTAATTTTGATATCATTTTCTTAAAACATCTCTTTTCTAAATATTTATAATTTTAACTTTATTTACTAATTATTTATAAAATACTATATATTGACTTATTTATATTTGAGTAACAAACTTAGAAATATATTAAAGTTACGATAACAACGATAATAATAATTTTCGTTAGAAATGATATTTTTATACATTTCACCAATTTTAATAACTCACGTATTTTCTATAAGACCATTTCTATTTTAAATAAGTTTCTAAAATTAGTAAGTTTCTATTTATAGAAAATTTCCCTTTTATATAAAATATTATTTCTTTTATTTTCATATTATTTACGATGATTATTTATTTTTGAATATCGATAATGGTTGTTTTGGAGTTATGTAATAAGGACAAGTGTGGGGTTAGAGTAATATAGTCTGGATGTAAGTTTTGCCATCAACTGTAAGGTTGGTGTGTCTTT
Organism: Agrostemma githago; assembly: GCA_958450325.1. Taxonomy (NCBI): domain Eukaryota; kingdom Viridiplantae; phylum Streptophyta; class Magnoliopsida; order Caryophyllales; family Caryophyllaceae; genus Agrostemma; species Agrostemma githago. Next base: position 41,110,825 of record OY288239.1, read on the forward strand.
ATGGGGCACATTGGTTGTTGAACTGAGCATGGTTTGTGTTCAGGAGAGTGTGCATTGTGCCCTTAAACTTAGATATCGCATCGTGTAAGTAGCATCAGGTTGAACTGGACATGGTTTGTGTCCAGGAGGGGGTGTATACTACTTAAACCAGGACCTCGCTGCACGCAATCCTGTTATAGTTGAATTGCCTAGTTAGAGTCTAGATTCTGTTATGAGTTAAGTCTACAGTTCTCGAAGCTAGTTTCCAGTATTATGCTAGTGAAAGTCTAGTCTTGTGTACACTGATCAAATTTTCATAACGCCATTTTTTGAATATTATTATTATCGGTTGATTTTGACTTGCAGGTTGGCAAGTGCTTTAAGTTTCGCTGAAAACTTATTTTTTATTATATCGTTTTAATGTTTTCTCTTTTTAAATATTCTGATATAATAATACTATTATTTTTCCATATGATATATGTTCCGGCTACGGAAACAATTTACCCGGCCTAGAATCCGGGTAGTGTAGTTGAATTGATGAAGGATAATTAGTCGCTTGATTCCCTTGATCTCCCCTTTCTCTCACTCTTGGAATCGGACTTTCCCGGCGGAAAACGGTCTGCTCCCTGCACAATGAACGCACAGGGCCTCGGAGGTTGTCCGAGGAAACCCTCTCCGATGCCTAAGTCAGTCCGTGAAATGCCTTTACGAACCTAGCTCGTGAGGAACTAGGCGGCGTTTTAAGAGTAAGAGTCTAGAGAGAGAAAGTCCAACCTCTTTCATGTGGGAAGTGGGTAGGTATTTATACCTTCCCACAAGAGAGAGGAACAGAGAAAGAAGAGGAGGGAAATGGGTGGATGTTGGCGCGACACGTGGACTTACCTTGTCCACCCATTTCCCCTTACCTTGGATAAAAAGACGGATGGGTCCTCGGTTTTCCTTCGGCTCCATTCAGGCGGGAACGCCCTGGAAGCAGGCGGCAGGCTTGGTTTACTCCGTTTGGCGGACGACCCAAGGGATTGGGGCCACCCTTGGAGATTCCAGTGACTGATGGGAAAAGCTTCTTGACAGATCTTTCCCCCTTTTGGGACTTGGTCGCCTCGGGGCCTGATTGGCAGGCGGCCAATGACAGGTAGCCGACCCCCATCAATTGGCCCTCGCCGGCTGAGGAGGAACGGGGTTCCATCTCGGCAGGCGATGTCTTGTTCTGGGACAGCGGGAGGTTGCTTCTTTGGACACTTGCATTTAATGCGTCGCATGTTCCCGAGGGAACATGCTTTAATTTCTCTGAGCACTCAGGGAGTTCAAACGTCTTTCGTTATGATTACCCCCCTTTGCATAAAGAATTTTTGGGCAGCGTGCCGCTCCGCTGATTGGCCCTCTCCCTTGCAGAGATGGTTGGGGCACCATTAATGCGGTGTTTTCCTTGGTATAAAACCTTTAGCTTTCTTGATCATTTGTGCTTCATTCCACCTTCAATCTTTCCATTTTCCTCATTTTAAACATGGCTTGGATCAAGAAAAGTGTAGTTCGCCGCGGAGTCAAACATGTTTCCTTCATCTTCAGGGGGTTTTGGAGGCTCAGATATGCGCGGACGGCTTATTTAGCTGTTCGCCGGAGTCGCTGCTCACAGCTTCGCCTTCGCCGGAGGGGTCGGAAGGCCTCTATTAGGATGGGCAAACGCCTTAGGAGGTCCCCTCCTCCTGCTGCGCCTAGGTTCAGGCATTGCTCCCAGGGGGGGCCTGTTATGATAGGGGGTGCCATGAATGTTTTCCATGGCTGCACCCTGAACAATTCGGCCCCAACTCTGGCACCGATTCCTCCCTGGAGTCGGGCCCTTCTTCGCCTGTAAAGAAGACAGGCTGTCGCACTTGCGACGAGTCCCGTGCTGTCCCTTTTGGAAGGGACTGGGAAGACAGCAGCCATGATTCTGACGACAGTGAAGGTCTCGGCTGCCTGAGCGACAAAGATGATGACGGGGCTTCAGATGACCCCTTTCAGGGTTCCCCAAGTTGGGACTGGGGTTCGGCTCTCGGGAGTCCGGGCAGTCCTAGAGATTATTCCCCAGATTTGGGGGATGACTAGGCCTGCGTGGCGGGGCGTTTTAACTTCTGTCAGGCTGGAATTTTTCAAGCCTTATGTAATTTTCTTTCATGCTCGTCTTGCGATGTATCTTTCCCTTGCGGGGTTTTCAATGAAATGAATATTTTGCGTTTTTTTTTTTTTTTTTTTTTTTTTTTTTCTTTTTTTTTTTTTTTTTTTTAGGGGGGACGTCATAGGGTGACCAGCCTGCTGACACCCTTTGGTCCTCCCAATGTTTTTCTTGGGAAGCTGCCTAGGGCAGACCTCCCCAGGGGTGACACGTGGACCGCTGCCCTTGGGCGAATTCCAGAGGGCTGAGTGACTCTTGGCATGCCTTCCTCTATAAAAGTGATTCGTCGTCCATCACCTTCCTCTTTTCCATCTTTCTTTTCTTTCGATATTCCTTCACTCTCTTCTTTTTGCCAAAAACCTTTGGGTATTGACGGATCACTTCTTCCTTGCACTCCCATTTCCCTGAAACTCCCTCTTCGGGCTTGTGGCGTGCTGTCGGACGATCCTTAGGTCAGATTTCCATCCTCCGCTCTTTTTTCTTTCTTCGGTTTTCTTTTTTCTGCATCTTTTCCTTTTTTAGAGTAATCATGTCGGGAACCCGTGAAAGGATTTTGCCCTTTACCGACCCATCAAGGAGGGGAGAAGGGATGGACTTTGCCTCCTCCTCTAGGGAGGTTGATTTTGAGGAGGAACACTCGGCGGATAGTGGGGGCGGTAATTCTCCTGAACCCCCCTCGTTCGACGCTATCGATTCGGACGACGAGGCGTTGGAAGTTGACCCTTCCCGAACTTCCGGCCCCCTCGTTCGTCGGGAGAAGGGGAGGGTTTATTATCTGGACAAGGCTAAATACCGCATCCCTCTGAGCACGTTCTCTGACCCGAAAAATCGGGAAGTGATCCTTGCTAAGAACGCCGCCGTCGTGATTGAGCGGCTCTATAACTTTGGGGAGGGGTACACAGTTGTTGTCCCTGGCGAAAAGGATACCGTATGCAACCCCCCGGATGGGTGCATAGCGGTCTTCCATAAATGTTTAGAGTTTGGCCTTCGCTTTCCCCTCCATCCTGTCTTAGAGGAGATCTTCAGGCGCATGAACGTCGCCGTCGCCCAGCTGACAGCCACAGCTGTCAGGGCGCTGATTTCATATGTCTGGACCTGCCTTTTCCACCGCATGGAGCCTTCCATCGACGCCCTGCGGTTCATGGTGGGTTTGCAGATGGTTTCATCTGGGAGTACGGGCTCCCCTGGTTACTGGTCCCTCTTGAGGCAGAAGGGACATTGTTTGGTGTGGCCTGGTATGGACAGCTTGAGGGATTGGAAGAACAACTTCATTTACATACACAGCACCCATGGGTGGAGGATTCCTCGTCACTTCAGGAATCACGTCCACAGTAGGATGGAGACCCCTGAGGAGTACCACCCTGGCGTGGGTGGGAAGGCCTTGGAGGTTAAGCTAAGTGAGAAGGAGAAGGAGTTGACGGCCTACTTTGCAGGCCCTACCAACAAGTACGGGGTGTATGGCCCCACCTTATGGCTCCCTCATGCGGAGCTTTTAGCGACTGACAATTATTTGACCCGGCTGGGCATGAATCCGGGTCTGGATAAAGGTAGTTCAGGAGTGCTGGTGATTCCTTCTTACTCTTGTGTATTTCGGAAATGCCTTAACGGCCTGTTTGTTTGTTTTGCAGCTCTTGCCACTTTCATCTGGAAGAAAGGGGAGGTGAGACGCCTGGGCCTGGACGAGAACCTCACTGTCATCCAGAGTCGCCCTTCTCTTCCCCCTGGTTTTAGGAGAGGCGAGAAAAATCTGATGAAGCATTTGAAGGGTCTGTCATTCAGTAGGCCAAGGCTTCCCCCTCCTCCTCGAGTTACGCCCGCCAAGACGGCGGTTTCTGAGGCCACCCCCTCGCCAGCTGCGAGGGCGATTGCTTTCGAGGCTACTCCTTCGCCTATTGGCAGGCAAGAGGGCCTTTCAGCAGGGATTCAGATTCCCTCGCAGTCGCGGGCCGCAGGTTCCGAGGAGACTGGGGAGAGTACCCCCCGGGCACTGACCAGAAAGAGGAGTCGGGAGGCCCCTAACGTTGACCAGGTGGTGGATTTGGAGACTGCCACGCCTGAACCTAAGCGTTTTGCTCCGGAGATTCCCGCCACCCTTTTATCTGAGGAGAACGTTGAGTTCCACTATAATGCGGGTGACAGCCAGGATATTTCTGCCCTACTTTCCGACTCAGGGGCGGTTTTAACTGACCATCTTCTCAAGACCGTCAAGTCCGCTGCCAGTTAAGTGACCCAGTATATTAAGCGCACCTCCCGAATTATGCAGGCCTCTGCGGAGCTGGCTGCCCTTGGTCGTCTGAGTGATGAGGAACTAGCCAACCCCGACCGCCTTTCTGCAGTTGAGAGGGATGTTGCTCTCATTGCCAGCCTTAAGGACCAGCTGGCGAAAAAGGAGACGGAGCTAGAAGAGGCCAGGGGTCGGGCTATCCACTGGAAGTCTGAGAGCGAGAAAGCTACACGGGAAGTGTCTCGCCTGGGGGAGGAGTCCAAGAGAGCACAGCAGGCCTTTGCTGAACTAGAGCAGGCTAAAAAGGCTTTGGCTGAACTGGACCATGCTAAGAAGAGCGTTATTGACCTTGGGGAGCGCCTTTCCAAGGCAAACTCTGATCTGCAGACAGCCCTCGGTGATCTGGCGGCGAAGACCGAGGATCTGGCGACGAAGACCGAGGACTGGGAGAAGGAGAGGGGCGAGATTCTCCAGGAGGTGGAAGTGGCGGTGTCGGCGGGATTCGTTAATGGTGCTAACTCCTGCCTGAAGGTTGTTATGGAAGCTGTCAGGGAGATGTTCCCGGGTTTTGACGAAGATGCCTTCCGGGCCCTCTACACTGCTAAGGATGAAGCTCAAATGCGTAGGTTGTCTGAGGGAGATGCTTCCGGTCCAGACGCTCCCCCTGCTTAACATGGAGGGCAGTCTTCCTCAGAGGGCTCTTGCTCGTCCCCTGCTGCGCCTGTGCTAACGCTTTAATTTCCTTACCTTTTTGCGCGCCGAGCCCTTTGGTGGCCGGCTGCCGTACCCTTGGTTGTAACTATTTGTCTTGAAAACTTGAAAACTTGTCTTGTATTTCCTCGACGCTACTTTTTCTTTTATATGTGAATTTTCTGTTTGCTTTTGTGTATTTTGATTCTTCATGAGTTTGATTTGCAGCCCACCTGCCTGTAGGTAGGAGGGTTCTTGTTTGCTTGGCCTGTCCCTGGCATTTGTTTAGAATCCAGGGGGCCTGCCCCCTGCCTGCCTAGGGGTAGGCAGGGAGATTCCTCAGCGTTTTTTATACAAGGCTGGGGGGCCTGCCCCCAGTCCTTGTTGGTATGGCCTGCTCCTGGCTTTTCGTTCAAGGTCCAGGGGGCCTGCCCCCTGCCTGCCCAGAGGTAAGCAGGGTAGCTTTTTGTGTTTTTTATACAAGGCTGGGGGGCCTGCCCCCAGTCCTTGTTGGTACGGCCTGCTCCTGGCTTTTCGTTCAAAGTCCAGGGGGCCTGCCCCCTGCCTGCCCAGAGGTAAGCAGGGTAGCTTTTGTGTTTTTTATACAAGGCTGGGGGGCCTGCCCCCAGTCCTTGTTGGTACGGCCTGCTCCTGGCTTTTCGTTCAAAGTCCAGGGGGCCTGCCCCCTGCCTGCCCGGAGGTAAGCAGGGTAGCTTTTTGCGTTTTTTATACAAGGTTGGGGGGCCTGCCCCCAGTCCTTGTTGGTACGGCCTGCTCCTGGCTTTTCGTTCAAAGTCCAGGGGGCCTGCCCCCTGCCTGCCCAGAGGTAAGCAGGGTAGCTTTTTGCGTTTTTTATACAAGGTTGGGGGGCCTGCCCCCAGTCCTTGTTGGTACGGCCTGCTCTTGGCTTTTCGTTCAAAGTCCAGGGGGCCTGCCCCCTGCCTGCCCAGAGGTAAACAGGGTAGCTTTTTGCGTTTTTTATACAAGGTTGGGGGGCCTGCCCCCAGTCCTTGTTGGTACGGCCTGCTCCTGGCTTTTCGTTCAAAGTCCAGGGGGCCTGCCCCCTGCCTGCCCAGAGGTAAGCAGGGTAGCTTTCTTTGGTTTGCGTTGGGGGGTTCACTTTTCCCAATTTTGGCAACAGGGGGGCCTCCCCCTATTGCCCCCTGCTCGTTTGTGTGTGAAAGACGCGAGTGTGAACAGGCAACGAGTATAAATCTGCATCTTCTCATTTCTCTTAAAATTTTTCTTTTTGACATAGGGGTGGTCGGAGCCGTCGACATTTCTTATCGTCCTCCGCCTTTTTACTCTAGTAAAAGTAAAAACTGCCTACACTCTTGTTTAGACGTAATATTTCTTTAGTGTATCTGCATTCCAGTGAGCGCCTAGCTCTTGTCCCTCCAGATTGGCTATCCTGTACGTGCCTGGACCCAAAACCTGAGTTATTTGGTATGGGCCCTCCCAATTGGCACTTAGCTTCCCGTGCTCTCTTGACTTTCCAATCGCCTGTGTTTTTCTCAGAACTAATTCACCCACCTGGAAGTTCCTCTGTCGGACTTTGCTATTGAAAGCTTTCCTCATTCGCTGCTGGTAGGCAGCGATATTGGTACTGGCTTCCTCTCTTAGCTCATTTACCAGGTCTAGGGCCTCAACCATTGCGGCTTCATTCTCAGCCTGGTTGTACTGCAGGGAACGTAGAGAGGGAATCCTTGTCTCAATTGGCAATAAAGCCTCTGCTCCATATACTAGGCCAAATGGGGTCTGGCCTGTAGACTCCTTTCTGGTAGTGCGGATGGACCAGAGTATACTGGGGAGTTCATCAGCCCACCTGCCTTTGCAGTCATCCACCATTTTCTTCAGGCCATTCAGAATTTGTTTGTTGGCTGCTTCCGCCTGTCCATTGGTTTGAGGATGGCAGACGGCTGAGTAGGCGACTGAGATGTTGTGGCTTTCCAGCCAGTTTCTTAGTGGGTCATTATCGAACTGCCTTCCGTGGTCAAATACCAGCATTTTTGGTACACCGAACCGGGTGATGACATTTCGCCAGATCACCTTCCTAACCGCCGGCTCAGTGATGTTAGGCACTGCTTCAGCCTCCACCCATTTGGTGAAGTAGTCTATGGCGACAATTAAGAATTTTCTGCCCCCTGTGGCCACCGTGAAGGGTCCTAGGATGTCCATCCCCCATTGAGCAAAGGGGATGGGAGATAGGATTGGCCTGAGCTCCTGAGCCGGGGCATGGATCGATGGGGCAAAGAGTTGGCATTTTCTGCATTTCTGGGTCAGGCTCTTGGCATCTGCCAGCATGGTAGGCCAGTAGTAGCATGCCCTGAGGGCCTTGTGGGCCAGCGACCTCCCGCCAATGTGATGCCCACAAATCCCTGAGTGGATGTCATCCAATACCTCAGCGGCTTGATCCGCCCGTAGGCACTTAAGCAGGGGATAAGTAAAAGATTTTTTGTATAGTTCTCCATTAATGAATATGAACCAGGCTGCTTTAGCCTGTACCTTCCTTTTTTGTAACGAGTCTGATGGTAAGATACCGTGCCTCTTGTACTGGACGAAAGGGGTCATCCAGCTTTCCAGCTCTTCTTCCACGGCATTAATCGTTTGACGGGGATCAGTAGACTTCTCGTGTAAAACGTCAACCCATACTGATCTCCGGATGTCCTGCAGACTGGAGCTTGCCAGTTTTGACAGGGCATCTGCTCTGTTGTTCTGGGATCGGGGAATTTGTTTGACTTCATATGATTTCAGGCCGGACAATTCTCCCTTTACCATCTCTAGGTATGCGGCCATTGCTTGGTCTCTTGCTTCGTATTCTCCATTGATTTGGTTGGCGATGAGCTGGGAGTCTGTTGCTAAAACAATTCGTTCCGCCCCTGCGGCTTTAGCCAGCCTGACGCCTGCGAGTACTGCTTCATACTCTGCTTAATTGTTTGATGCTGGGAAAACGAACCGGAGAGCGTGCTCAAAGTCGGTGCCTTCTGGGCTGGTTAGCACGACGCCTGCACCCGCGCCGTTGGCCGTCGAGGACCCGTCAGTATATACGGTCCATTCCTGGGTAGGAGCTTCCTCTTCCCCTGAGTGGGAGCACTCGGCCAAAAAGTCCGCCAAAGCTTGGGCTTTGATGGCTGTTCTTGACTGATAAGATATACCAAGCCCACTCAGCTCAATTGCCCATTTCAACAATCTCCCTGATTTTTCAAATTTTTCCAACACCTTTTCCAGGGGTTGGTCGGTGAGGACTACAACTGGGTGCGCGTCAAAGTAAGGTTTGAGCTTCCTGGCTGCAATTATGACCGCGTAGGCGGCTTTTTCAACCATCGGATAATTCTTCTCGGCTGCCCCCAGCGCATGACTCACAAAGTATATAGGTTGCTGGGTGCCTGCCTCTTCTCGTAGGATGACTGCGCTGACAGTTATATTGGTTACTGCAATGTAGAGGAAAAGTTTTTCTCCTGCTACCGGTCTTGCCAGGGTAGGGAGCCTCTTAAGATGGTCCTTCAGCTGCTCGAAGGCCTCTTTCTGCTCGTTTTCCCATTTGAACTGTTTGTTTCCTTTCAGTATTTTGAAAAAAGGAGTGGCTCTGTCTGCTGATCGGGCGATGAATCGGGCCAAGGCGGCCATTCGACCCGTCAGGCGCTGGATGTCTCTGATGGTCTTGGGCTCGGGGAGGTGTAGAACTGCCTGAATTTTTTCAGGGTTGGCATCTATACCCCGAGAACTAACCAAGAACCCTAGGAATTTTCCGGAGCGGACTCCAAACGTGCATTTTTTCGGATTTAGTTTCATTTTGTAAGCGCGCAAAGAACTGAAGGTTTCCTGCAAGTCTGTCAGGTGTTCCCTGTCCTCCTTGCTTTTCACAATGGCATCGTCGACGTAAGCCTCGATGTTTCTACCTTTTTGTTTCTCAAACACTTTATCAACCAACCGCTGGTATGTAGCCCCTGCATTTTTGAGCCCGAAAGGCATCATCTTATACATGTAGGTGCCCGAACTAGTGATGAACGCACACTTCACCCTGTCCGGTTGCCACAAGTACACTTGGTGGTAGCCTGAAAAGGCGTCTAAGAAGCTTAGCATGGTGTAGCCACTGGTGGCGTCTACCAATTGATCGATCCGAGGGAGCGGATAGCAGTCTTTCGGGCAGGCCTTGTTCAGGTTTGTAAAGTCGACGCACATTCTCCATGCGCCTGACGACTTCTTGACCATGACAACATTTGCCAGCCATTCTGGATAGTCGCAAACTTCAATAAAGTCTGCTTTCAAGAGTTTGTCAATTTCTTCCTTGATTGCTGCGTCTTTTTCTGCAGACATGTTTCGTTTCTTCTGTTTTACAGGGCGAGCATCCATGCTTACGTTCAGCTTGTGAACGATGCATGAGGGATCAACGCCGGGCATCTCGTCTGCAGAGTAGGCAAATACGTCTTTGTTCTCTCTCAGAAGTTTGATCAGTTCAGCCTGGTAGGATTCCTCTAAGCCTGTTCCTACCAGGACCTGTCTCTCTGGTTCTAAGTCCACCAGCATGCTTTCTCCCCCTGGTTCCAGGTGGTCGGGCGTCGGGTGCTTGACTGGGACTTCGCCTTCCCTGCAGGGGGAACTGTCAGCTTTTCTTTTTCCTTTTCTGTCCCTCTCGTGCTCTTGTAGGGCCACGGAGTAGCATTGTCTGGCTGACTCCTGGTCCCCGCGTATCTTTCCTTCCAGCCCGAAGTCTGTGACATACGCAATGGTGAGAGCTCTGATGGAGATTGCGGCCTCGATTTCATCCAGCGTGGCCCTGCCAATCAGGGCGTTATAGGCAGACCTTGCGTCCACAACAACAAAGGTTGCCCTGACATTTCTGGCTGCGGAACCTTCCCCGAAGGTTACAGGCAAGTCGATGATGCCCATGGGCAGCACGCCGGCCCCACTGAATCCATACAGGGATCCGGGAGCAGGCCGTAGATGCCTTTTTTCCAGGCCCATCTTTTCGAAAGCATCCTTGTACAAAAGGTTTGTATATGCGCCTGTGTCTACCATACATCTTCGCACAATATGGTTGCTGATTTCTAGGGACAGCACCAGAGGATCACTATGCGGATATATCACCCGTCCTGCATCATCAGGGGTGATACTTAGTGTCACTCCCTTTGGGCTCCCTTATTTCTCAGCGTAGCAGATCTGGTTTCTCAGCTCGCGCATTTGCCTTTTTTGACTTCTTCGACTGAGCTGGCCCTCAGTGCCCCCTGAAATCACGTGGATTACCATCCGGTTCTGCACTGACCCCTCGGGTTTCTCAGACACTTTCTTCTGAGACTTGTTTTTAGCCGCGTAGTTGGCCAACCATCCGTTCCTGATTAATTTCTCAATTTCATCCTTCAGGTGACGGCACTCTTCGGTGGTGTGGCCAATACAATCGTGGAAAGTGCAGAATTTCTTTGGGTCGCCTTTTGGGCTGCGAGGTTTGTTTGTACGGTTCCATTTGGCAGTTTCTTTTTCCAGTTCGAAGATTTCTGCCCTGGATTCTTTCAGAGCGGTGTAACTATCGAATCTGGGTTGGTAGACTGGGCGTTCTTTCTTGGGAGTGTCTCCCTCTTCTTTTTGCTTACCTGGTTCACCTCTGCCCCTTCCACCCTGCGGTCCCCCTTGAGGCTTTGTTTGGCCTGCAGGGGTGTCCGTCAGGCCGTGGAACTCTTCCTGCAGAATGAACCCCTCAGCAATCTTTCTGGCCATGGCCAAGGTTTCTGGTTGGGCCCTGATCATCTGGTTTTTCATTTCCCCTGGAAGTAGGGAGATTGTCAGGGCGTAGGCGGCGGTGGAATCGTCGATTTCCCTAACCTGCTGGTAGGATAGATCGAATCTCCTCATGTATTCTCTCACACTCTCACCCTTCTTTTGTTTCAGGGTCATGAGATCGAAACGGGTAAGGCGTCTTCTCTTATTTCCGGCATACTGTTCAAGGAAAATTTCAGCCAACTCTATGAAGAATCTGATTGACCCCTGGCGGAGATCTCTGAGCCACCCCTGCGCAAGTCCCACCAGGGTGGTAGGGAAAACTTTGCACCAGATGGCATCATCTACATCATACATGCCCATGTGGCTCTCAAAAGCTGCCAGGTGGTCTTCAGGGTCCGTCGTCCCGTCAAATTTGATGGTGGGCATTTTGATTTTTGGAATGGGGTACTCTTGTACCTCAGGGTGCAACGGGGTTTTCGTGGGCCTGCCTACCAGTCGTGACCTGCTTTCCCCAGACTGGTTACCATGAGATTCCCATTGTTTATGGGTTGGTTTCCTCGTACTGGGGGAGCGGTGCCTCGGTGGCGATCTGCTAGCTGCCTCGTCCTCTGTTCCCGAGGAGGTCTGCCTGGGCCTCTTCCTCTGGGAGTGGCAGAGGTTTTCACCCTGATGGTACCTGGATTCGAGCGGTTGTCCTCGGTTGAGTCTGGATTGCAAGCTTTGGGATAAGCCGGGGGCTGACTGTTCCTTGGCCGCAGGTGTTAGCCTGGAGAAAACTCCGCCTGGCCTCTCTCCTAAGCGTTTTGACACAGGCTCCCTGGGCCTCATGCGCTCCTGTAATCCTTGAGATAAGCCTCCCTGCCCTCCAGACGCCGATTCTGTCGTGTGAATAGAGAACGCCTGCTGGGCAGGTGGTTCTGGTTTGTCAGTGGTAATGCGCCTCTGCACATGCGTATACACTTGGGCTGTTCTTCTCGCTTTTCTCTGAGCGTTTCTGGCGGCGGTCCGCCTCGTGCCTCCGGCCTCGTCCCTGCTGACTGGGGACGGTTGCCTAGGAGCCGATGCGACCCTGCCCACCAAGTCCTCAGGTGTGAATTCCTGATCCAGCATCGCAGAGAAGAACGCGGCTGCCTGTGCCATCTGAGCTGGGGTCAGATTGAGAGCACGTCCAGGGCGTGCCCCCAGCTCGGGTGTCACAACAGTGTTAGATCTACCGAGGGGATTGGTTCCCTCTACCCCAAGGATTGTGGCAGGAGGGACCCTCTCCAACAGCGGCATTCCGTACAGGGGGGTCACCGGAGGGACCGTCGGACCCGCCTCTGCACTGTCATCAACGATTTCTGGCATGATTGTGTTTAATTTTGTGGTTATGAGTGGTTGATTTTAGTGGGTAACTCGTGAGCACAACCGTAAGTTCCCCACAGACGGCGCCAAATTGTTCCGGCTACGGAAACAATTTACCCGGCCTAGAATCCGGGTAGTGTAGTTGAATTGATGAAGGATAATTAGTCGCTTGATTCCCTTGATCTCCCCTTCCTCTCACTCTTGGAATCGGACTTTCCCGGCGGAAAACGGCCTGCTCCCTGCACAATGAACGCACAGGGCCTCGGAGGTTGTCCGAGGAAACCCTCTCCGATGCCTAAGTCAGTCCGTGAAATGCCTTTACGAACCTAGCTCGTGAGGAACTAGGCGGCGTTTTAAGAGTAAGAGTCTAGAGAGAGAAAGTCCAACCTCTTTCATGTGGGAAGTGGGTAGGTATTTATACCTTCCCACAAGAGAGAGGAACAGAGAAAGAAGAGGAGGGAAATGGGTGGATGTTGGCGCGACACGTGGACTTACCTTGTCCACCCATTTCCCCTTACCTTGGATAAAAAGACGGATGGGTCCTCGGTTTTCCTTCGGCTCCATTCAGGCGGGAACGCCCTGGAAGCAGGCGGCAGGCTTGGTTTACTCCGTTTGGCGGACGGCCCAAGGGATTGGGGCCACCCTTGGAGATTCCAGTGACTGATGGGAAAAGCTTCTTGACAGATCTTTCCCCCTTTTGGGACTTGGTCGCCTCGGGGCCTGATTGGCAGGCGGCCAATGACAGGTAGCCGACCCCCATCAATATAATATGGCTGGGAGAACGTCCGAGTTACTCTCCACTGATGTGGCTGTTATGTTTATAACGTGGCAGGTATTTGCTGTTGGGTTTTGGGTGTGAGCTAGCGAGTAGCGTGGATCCTACTCTTTCTTCGTTCAATTTATGGATTTGTATAAACCTGTTTGGAGAATTTTTATATTAGCCCTTTTGTAAAAAGTGGCCTTTGTATCGACTGACCATTTCGTTTAATTAAAATATAGTTTGTTAGTGTGTTTTAATCCCAACTCTACAGTGTTTCCACCACTGTATTGCGTTAGATTTTCTAGGGGATTACATACCTTATCATCTATTATCACTCATTACTCTACCATCTTAGAATCTAATTAGAATATGAGGCTAATTTTTAGATCTAATTAGAAATTGAACTGTTTTACATGAGTTTTGTGAGAGAACTCTTGGATTTCTTCTTCTCCAAACTTTATATTATATATCTTCTTCATTGTGTAAATCCAGCATTGTTAGGGGATATTTGGTTCGACAATCTCGGGTATAAGGTATGGGTTTAGAATGGTCTAAACCTATACGTTGTGTTTGGTTAACACTTTTCTTATTTCGATACATACCCATACCTTAAACCCCCAAGGTATGAGTTTTAGAAACCCTTGGGTGGTGGTGGATATCACTCATTTCAAACCCTTAGGTATCAAATAAAAAGAAATCTTGAACAATTCTCACAATTATCCTTTTTGTGCCGTCAATTGCAACTCTACAAATCATTGCCTTCATCTCCATTTTCCACGTTCATCTCCACCATATTCATGTAACTTTTTTTTGTGTATGTGTTTTTCCAATTTATTTCTTTTTTAATTACGAGTATTAAATTTTGTATTGAATTTTTGTTGTGAAACAATAAATGAAATTTGAAGTTTTTTTGTGCATCGGGATTAATATGGAATTCGACCACCGCTTTGTTCAGTTTTAGCTTATTTACCTTTTGAATTCTGTGTTGAGTGATTTAGCATGCGATTATAAGTTAATAAAAGCGGTAAATCATACGAAAGTGGTAAATGCCAAATGTAAGTAAATCACGTAGTGAGGAGTTGCACCCTAAGAGTGTACACTAAACGGCACACGATGCATAGAAGGTTGAGAACGGATCTCGGAACTACTCGGGTTTAGTTAAGGTGTTTTAGTGCTTATGATTGAAGTTCGGGACGTTATGTGTTTTAGGACATGTCATGGACCTAGTGTCCACGTTTGACATTATTAAAGTGCATAATAAAAGTACAAAAATGTAAAGTTTTTTTTAGACGACAACCTAGTAACGGTTCGACTTTGAGGCGGATCCTCCTAGCTTCGTCCTGTGGTGATTTCGGCAGAGCTTTGATACTATGGCTAGTTCTGCGGTTAAACCGGCAGAGCTTCGCTGCTAGACCCGGGGTTGGCTAGTCGAACGCAGGTGCTCCTCTGGTCGAGTGAAGTGCTTGAGCGTGAGGAGTAGCGTCGATTCACTTATTGGACAACAATAGAGTGGATCGTACTTAGTGTCGGAGTGCGACCTAAGTTAGAGAACAAGAGGGGGAGATCGAATTGTGAGAGAAGTAGTTCACGAATTCGTTGGTTGTTGTGTCTCGAAATGAATGAAGTGAGGGGTTATTTATAGTTGCTCACGCAGTTCAAACCGCCCTCTAGGATGCTTGAGCTCTGACACTCCAGAACTCGTCTGCCAGGTGTCATGCACGTCAGTCTTGGGACGCCTGGAGTTTCGAAGATCCAATTTAGAAACTTTCCAAAATGGAGAAGATGCGTATATTATGTTGTCTTGGGGATTAAGCATCCCCGTTAACCCTAGCGCGTCGAGCACCGGGTGGGCCTCGGGCGCGTGTCTCGAGGTTTGCTTGGCCCGACGTGTTGACTCGGGTTTGACTTTGCATATTTTGGGACCAATTCGGGATCCCGCTGTCGAAATTGACTCTAATTAGTGTCGACGCGACCATAATGACACGACTAAGGCTGTCTTGATGTTAAATTATTTTTTCCGAGTAATTATTTGATCCGTTCTATAGAAAAAATATCTACAACATCATAATCTTGCGTTGCATTGCAATCCGATTGTCATCGGGTGTTCGTCGGGTGCCCCTGCAGCCACCAGGTCCAAATCTGGGTGTCTACAGAAGCCTCCACTTTGACTGAGAGTTGGACAAGGCGAAAGTCAAAGTACAGCCGCCCAGGCCAATCGAGGATTACGACCTGGTGTCTGTCCATTCGGGTCGTTTTAAGTCTGTTAGACTTATGTATTCGAGGCTCGTCAGCCACAGCTTAGAAATCATACCTGATATCCTTGCCTGCGGTCACTGGTTCAAGCTCGGGTCCGGTATTGCTGGTCTATTTTGGGTTTGCTGTTTTAGTGATTTCATTTTTTTTGACATGGGTCTTTTGCTTAAGTCTCTTGTTGGTGCCTTAGTCTTGATTTAATATCGTTGGTGAATGGTTGTGTTTACTATGCTTTTGTTTTTTGCTTTAGGTTTTCCTCTGGGGGCGTGAGTTGAATGCTTAAGGACTTGTTTCGGGTTGATTTGATTGTTTTGAGTGCTTTGGGACTTATTTATTTGAATTGAAATGTATTGAATTGATTTTGAGTGCTACCATGGACTCATTTAAACTTGAATTGAGTGCTACTAGAGACTCATTTAAAATGATTTGAATTGAATTGAGTGCTATCAGGGACTCATTTAAAATGATTTGAATTGAATTGAATCAACTTGAATTGATTTGAATTGAAATGAGTTGAATTACCGAATGCTTTGGGATTCGTTAGGCTCACGGGTTTAAAATTTACTTCGGATTCATTAGGTTTGCGGGTTTTGAATTCTTTTTTCGAATGCTTCGGGATTCAATTGAGTTTGTTTTGTTCAGATATTATGCTTGGACTGTCATGCGTTTCGGTATGAGTGGACTCATTAGCTAGAGGTTTTCATGTTCGTTTATTGCTGGGGGTCGATATTGATTAGAGGTGGTTTTGAGGCTCGCTTTATCGGTTGGGGTAGTAAGCTATCCCGTTCTTGCTTATTTTTCTTAGTATAGGAAGGTAAATCTTGCGACTATTAGGTATCGCGTCCAAGTTGTTTTCGTCTTTGCTTTACGCTGTATAATCAGGCGCGGGTCTTAAGATGATTAGGTGGGCTCCTGAGGGCCCTAGGTTAGATAGTAACGAGGTCAAGGGCTGGATCGGGTACTGTTTAGAGCGTGAGGCTTACAGTGCGCCCCATGCTCTAGTGAGCTCGTACATTACCGACCACTTTGATAGGGTGGCGGTGCTAGAGGGTCGAATGCCCAACACGCCAGAGCAGGATGCCTGTCCGTGGTTGTGGTACTTCCTTGGGTCGACCCACTTCTCGGATAAGGGCAAAAGGTTTAGTACTAGGATTTTGCCTTACCTGGCTGATCTAGGTCAGCTGGGACGTTTCGATTGGGTGACCGCGGCTTTCGCGGAAACGACCCATTGCCTACAGGTCACGATGAGGCCGCAGAGGGTGGAATTTGGCTCGACTCTTCCGTCGTGGGTCCAGGTCTCGTACTGGAGATTAGTTCTTGTAATCGGTTTTAGGGTTTTATTTATTTCGGCTTGGTTTTACTGACAAGGTTTTTGGACTTTGCAAGCTTGGATCTATTTTTACTTTCCTCGCTTGACACCCAAGACGGTGCCTGCTCGTCCGGTTAGGTTTCCGACGGGAATTGAGTAGAGGTTGGCTCAGGCTAAAACCACGACGAGTCACTATTAGTCGAAGAATGTGCTGGTGAACCAGCTGCGCCTCGAGGATGTAAGTTTTCTTCTTACGGTTTGTTTTCCTTAGTTGCCCCCAAGATTAGGATTATTGAAATGTTAGTTTGGTTATGCAGTTCGTGGCCCGTCCATGGGCCGACTATGAGGGTCTGCCCGAGTATGTGGGGGCAGAGTTGAGGCCTAGTGTGGACATGACATAGGTCCACCTCGACGCGGCCACGCGCGGGTTTTGGGGAGGCGAATGAATCTCCATGAGATGGTCAAATGGAAATTTAAATCGAAGTCGGAGTCGCCACCGAATTTTATGGTTATTCGGAACCGTTCGAGCCCACTCTATGTCGTAGTGGGCCGTGTACAAAATACGGCCCATTTCCGATGTCAGAGTTTATTGGGCTCGTCCCTTTGCATATCGATATAGATGCCGACTTGAGCGGTTAATCGTATATTGAATGACTCTCGTTGCCAATGGTTTCGGACATCCGGAAACCACGGTTCTGAGTAAGGGGTGAGGGTACGTGTTGGGAAGTTCACTAAGAACACCCAACCCCGCCCGCACATTAGCGCCCTCTACTAGGATATCGAATGACGTTTTAATGCGCGCGTTAGTTGAACGATGAATGATATGCAAACATTGTTTTCCTAAGCATGTGAGGAATTGAATGAGTTGCTAAGTGGTTTAATGCATGCAAAATTAATTAACGTCAAAGTTGAATTTAGCATGTGAGATTCGTTTTAGTATAATAAAACAAATGAAATAAAAAGGATGAACTTGCTACAAAAGATGAACAAACGAGTTAGTATCGATTTGTAAACAATAATAGCAAGAAATAAATATGCGAAATCGAGAAAATAAATATTAATCGAAATCTGAAAAAAAAAATTTTGTTAAAAAGAAGCGGTTTTGTATAAAAAACGATGTTCGAAAAATAAAAAAAGAACGAAAAGGGGCGTCGGGACAGCCGGCCGCGCGGCTCGCCCGGGATGCCGGCGGGTCGCGCGTCGGGCTGGTTTTGGACGCGGTTTTCTGAAAATTCGATTTATTAAATCACGTACGAATATTGCATGATTCGTACTCGAATTAATATTTTCGATATTCGCTATATTCGATAATTGACTACGAAATCAATATCAAATACTCGGAATAGTTTTGGAAAAGATGTAAATTTTAGAAATCGTTTCGTAGAATAAAACGACCGAAAAAGTAAAAAAAAAACGGTCTGGATTGCGAGCCGTCCGGTTTTTGTATTTTGTTCGAAATTGCTAAATTGATCAATCGCGTACAAAATATGAATTAATTTGTACTCGATTTATATTTTCGATATTCGTCGTATCCGATATTCGATTATGAAATCGATATCGGATATTTAGAATGAGTTTTAAAAAAAAGGTTTTTGTAAAATTATTTGTTTTGAACGAAAAATAAAAAGAAAAGAATTTTGAACGAAAAAAGATGTAACGAATTTTTGACATCGTCGAGATCTTAATATAATTCTTTTCGATATAATATTCGATTATAGAAAAATCGATTTTGTATTTTTCAGAATGTTTGTTATGAAAATAGTTTTTCGTTAATAACGATATTAGAAAAATAAAAAAACGACTCTTGACCCATAACAAAAACGGACGAAGAGAAGGAAGGAGAAGAAAGGAGAAATCGGGTTTAGTACACCCTCAACCTACATGCTTTTGTTGACTCGGATCGGAGCTCGTCGGAATGTGGCTAGGCACGGGAGCGTCGAGTTTGGTTCGGCTAGGGGGGGGGGGGGGTTCGGTTTGGACGAGACGGGTGAAGGGTGTCGGGAATTGGACCGGTTTCCTTCGGGTGTGTAATATCGGTTTCTCGATGCTAAGTGTAAAGATGATTGATGAGGAAGTTGTGTATTCTAATGTTACTAGTTGATGTTGATAATGAATGTGTGTGTTGCTAATTATTCGTGTCTAAAGTGTTGATTGGGAGGGCCTATTTATAGGGAGTTCCCGACCTTGATTTAGGAGAGTTTGACTACCGCCTAGGATAGGAAACGTAGGAATTTCAGAAGCATGAGAATTCCACTTTCTTGTGAAGGAAGAAAGGGAAACTCGGCTGATTTGTGTTGTTTTGGCCGAGTGTTTTATACTCGGTCGGTTGTTTGAATCGGTTTTTGGATAGGATTCCCGTTTGAGCTAGAATTACCGCTTGAGTAAGAAGCTGAGAAGAACGAGAATTCCGTTTTCTTGGTGAAGAAGTAAGAAAAACAGGCTGGTTGTGTGTTACTCGGCCGAGTATTTGCACTCGGTTGAGTGTCTGAGTCGGTTCTCGGATAGGATTCCTACTCGAGATCGAATTCTACCTTAAACGGAATTGTTTATTATTTTGTGAAGCTGATTTTTGTGGAGTTGGAGTCTGATCAGGACGCGTGAGACATCACGGTCGGTCCACAAGTCTCGGGAAATATCTTTGACCGGGTTTTGACTCGGTCGCTAAAAGACGGTTTTACCCCTGGTGTCGGATTCGACCCAAATTAGTGTTATTTGACTCGAAACGACCCACTGGGCCTGAATTTGAGGTTGGTTTTGTGAAATTTGTACTCCTTAAAAAGCCCAAGCTAAATATCCATGTTTCGAGCCCGTTTCCGAGTACGTTAAAGCACGTTTGCGTCCGATCATCATCGGGTGTTTGTCGGAAACTACTATAGACACCTGGCGGTCAAAATGTGGGTGTCTACAGAGCCCCCACTCTGACTGAGGCTTGGACAGGGCGAAAGTCAGAGTAGCTACCAGGTCAATCAAGGATTAAAACCCGGTAGCTTCCGGTCCGGTCGTTTAAGGTCCATTAGACCTGCGTGGAGGGCCCGCCGGCCATGGGCTGGAAATGTACCTGAGCTGATGATAACTCCGTGGGGAATTGAATTCGTCGCATAAGACTTAAAATGGGCCTGTATGTGGGCTCACTTTGTTAAATGCCGTTGGGGAGTTATGCAAATTGCATGGTCCTGCTTGAGTCGTCCTGTACATATTTATGCAAAGTAGCAAAGTTTCGCATGTAATATTTGTAGGAAAAATGACTCGTGCTGGGGAATAAAAATTTTGAGAAAAGGTTTTGAATTTTTTTTTAGTTTGCAAAAGTCTTTGAAAAATTAAGGAATTTTTGTTTTGACTTTGAAAAGGAATAGGAGTGCTCGGGATGACTTAGCTAAGCCTTAGGATAATGGCTTGTATGCTAAATACTCTAGGATTGGGAATCCTAAGGTGAGGAGGGGAACTTTGATTTTATGCTATAAATAAACCCTCCTTGCTTCATAAATTTTCACAATTCCCACAACTTCTTAAAGAAAAGAATAAGCCCTGAAAAATTTATTCCTCCTTTTAGCAAATCAATTATGGGGATTGACCGATTAGTTGGGATGCTTCATGAATGGTCCAAATATTTTAGAGATGCCGATAGGGCTATCCTAAATCAGAATGGCGTTTCCCAATTCTTTGTGATTCGTCAGATGCAAGTAGATTGTCACTTCTTGGATGCTTGCCTGTTCTATTGGGACGATACCTATCATGTATTTGGTTTTCCTCGAGGAGAGATTTGCCCTTTTCCTGAGGAAATTGCTGCTGCAGGAGGATGGAATCTCATACTTCGCCCTGCTATCCCTTTTTCAGTCCCTGACCCAAGGAGGAAGTTAAGGGAATTTTTAGGGCTTTCCCATATGGAGGTATCCCGTATGCTAGAAGGAGACACCGTTTCCCTGATCGACCTAGCTGAAAAATTCATGAACCCAGATGATGTCCGGGTCAGGCCGGTTCATAGCCGTAGGGCCTTCACTTTTTGTATGCTCCATGTCTATGCCTTTGAGGGGCATATGGATTTATTATCTTGCATGGGCCACGTTAGACTTTTTACTGTGGCTGATCTGATGGAGACGGAGCATAGTCCGGCTTGGTTGATTACGGGAGAGATTTTCCAGGGTTTGGATAATCGTAAGAGGGATCCGTCGGTCAGGCTGACCGGGAGTACCCGGCTTCTACAGGTATGTTGTTTTTTTATTTTTCGGCTTTTCCCGATTTTCCGGTTTGCGCGGTTTTTCCCGATTTTCCCGATCCCTGCGGTTTTCTCGATTTTCGCGTCTTTTAACGCTTTTTTTTTAACGTGATTTTGACGATTTTTGCGATTTTGATTTTTTTCGGGTTTTTCAGCTGTGGCTGTTTGAGAGGCTGTCGATCTTGGATCCTCCCTTAGACGTGAGCCGGTATCAACCCAGAAAAGTAATGTCGAAAAGACGAGCTATTCCCTTTTCTCGCTTTAACACTCAAAAATACTGGGACAAGGTGCTATCCTTCCATGGAGGCTTACTGATCCGTTGGGCCGTACCATGGTGGCCGATTTACGCCTGGACCGGTCTGGAGTCTCGAGATAGGGCTAGATATCAGGTAATCCTATCTTTTAGGCAGACAATTCACCTCTTTCCCGATCGTATACTTAGGCAATATGGTCGGGTGCAAAGAATCCCAGAAATTGAGGCCGTTGTGAGTGAATCTACTCAGCTTACGGATGTGATGTGTGACACCTGGATGCAAAGGTGGTATACACGAGCTACTTGGCCTGTTCTCAAAAATTCTCATTCGATCTGGGTAACTGATTCTTATGCAAGATGGACCCGAGCTGATTCAGCTAAAACCCGAGCTGCCTTGAAGACTGACGAGGCCTATGACCTGTTACGCCGGGAGCATGCTAAAGATAATAGAAACTTTTTTACCGAAGAAGCTACTTCGACAGGTCAGAAAGGGAAATCTAGGACTCAGACTGAAGGGTCCAGTATTAAGGGTGCACGGGGGAAAGTGAGCCCCCAGACGGAATTAGAAAGGAGACTAGGACCGAGGCTGGCGGTCAAGGACCGACTCGGTCCTCGAGACAAGCTTCCCGAACCCGTTAGGGCTCGGCTTGGACCGGTTCAAATGATGGACGACCCAAAATCGAAGAAGCGGGTTCGAACTAAAGAAATTCCCCTTGTGATTAGGGAACGTTCGCCCCTGCCCCGTCGGCCTCGGGCTCCACGTGACCCAAAAGATAAGGGGAAAGGCAAAATGTACGAGTAGTATCCTAAATTTATTATTTAAGTATTACTACTATTTTTGTGGTGTGATTTTGTTTTTTTTTTTGTGATGTATTTTTGAAATAATAAAAAGACATATTAGTGAATACCGTTCCCGTCTTTTCGTTTATTGCAATGGTTGTACCCCTTTTGAGGGGTTGCCTACGTATCCAAAATTAATGGAATCAAACCTTCCGTAGTTCAGAAGTTTTTTTTGCAATTTTCGAATACATCAAGATTATTAATTCGAGATGCGCAACGGTAGGATAAATGATCCTAGCTTATTGACTTGCTTAAAATTTTTGAAAATTCATAAAAAGACAATTTTTTTACAAATTTTGCAAATGACATTGAGATAGGGTTTATGGGTAGTAACGCTTCAGTTGATCCAAGTTTGTTGAATTGACGAACTCGTTCCCGTCCAAGTCCGTTAGCATTACTGCTCCTCCTGAAAGGATTTTCTTCACTAGATATGGCCCAGCCCAATTGGGTTTGAATTTTCCCCTTGGGTCAACCGGTAGTAAAGCTCGAACAGATTTTAGGACTAGATCGCCCTCTTTGATGTTCCTGGGCCTAACCCTTTTGTTAAAAGCCCGTTGGATTCTTTTCTGATATATCGGGCTTGGACCCAGTCCGTCTAAGAGGACTAGTGAGTCATATCGGGCTTGGACCCAGTCCGCTTCAGGTACCTGACTCTCGAGTAGAATTCTGAGGGATGGTACTTCTAGCTCGACTGGCTGGACTGCTTCCATTCCATATGTCAGATAGTATGGAGTTGCTCCGGTTGCAGTTCGAATTGATGTCCGATATCCCCATAAGGCAAAGGGTATCTTGTCGGGCCAGTCCCGGTAATTCTCAGCCATCTTTTTAAGAATGGTGACAATTGTTTTATTGGCTGCCTCTACCGCTCCATTTGTTTGAGGACGGTAAGGTGACGATGTATGCCTTTGGATCTTGTACTTTTCCAGCAAAGTAGCGGTTTCAGCTTGGAAATGGGTCCCGTGATCGCTGATGAACTCATGCGGAATCCCGTATCGACATATAATCTTGTTTTGGATGAACTTAGCCACGTGTTTGGCATTCAAGATCCGGTATGACTCGGCTTCGACCCATTTAGTGAAATAGTCGATAGCCACTAAGATGAAACAGTGACCTCCTGTTCCGGAAGGGTTTACTTTCCCGATTATATCAATTCCCCATGTTGAGAATGGCCAGGGTGATGTCATTGTATATAATAGGGATGAAGGCATATGCTGTACATTGGCGAAAATCTGACAGTTGTGGCAGTGTTTGACATACAACTGACAGTCAGTTTTCATGCTATTCCAATAGTAACCGAGTCTTGCGATTTTCCGGGCCAACATATGGGCGTTCATATGTGGACCGTTTTCACCATCATGTAATTCGGCCATGACTCTTTCGGCTCGAGTTTTGTCAATGCATAGGAGTAAAGCCCCCTGTGCTGTCTTCTTATATAACTGTCCATCGTCCGTGCGGATGAACTGGGTTGCCCATCTTCGTAGAGCTTTCTTGGCCTGGTTTTCAGCTCCCGGAGGATATTCCCCTGACGTTAAGTAGTATGAACTGGGTTGCGAGCCGTCCGGTTTTTGTATTTTGTTCGAAATTGCTAAATTGATAAATCGCGTACAAAATATGAATTAATTTGTACTCGATTTATATTTTCGATATTCGTCGTATCCGATATTCGATTATGAAATCGATATCGGATATTTAGAATGAGTTTTAAAAAAAAAAAGGTTTTTGTAAAATGATTTGTTTTGAACGAAAAAGTAAAAAGAAAAGAATTTTGAACGAAAAAAGATGTGACGATTTTTTGACATCGTCGAGATCTTAATATAATTCTTTTCGATACAATATTCGATTATAGAAAAATCGATATTGTATTTTTCAGAATGTTTGTTATGAAATAGTTTTTCTTTAATAACGATATTAGAAAAATAAAAAAACGACTCTTGACCCATAACAAAAACGGACGAAGAGAAGGAAGGAGAAGAAAGGAGAAATCGGGTTTAGTACACCCTCAACCTACATGCTTTTGTTGACTCGGATCGGAGCTCGTCGGAATGTGGCTAGGCACGGGAGCGTCGAGTTTGGTTCGGCTAGGGAGGGGGGGGGGGTTCGGTTTGGACGAGACGGGTGAAGGGTGTCGGGAATTGGACCGGTTTCCTTCGGGTGTGTAATATCGGTTTCTCGATGCTAAGTGTAAAGATGATTGATGAGGAAGTTGTGTATTCTAATGTTACTAGTTGATGTTGATAATGAATGTGTGTGTTGCTAATTATTCGTGTCTAAAGTGTTGAATGGGAGGGCCTATTTATAGGGAGTTCCCGACCTTGATTTAGGAGAGTTTGACTACCGCCTAGGATAGGAAACGTAGGAATTTCAGAAGCATGAGAATTCCACTTTCTTGTGAAGGAAGAAAGGGAAACTCGGCTGATTTGTGTTGTTTTGGCCGAGTGTTTTATACTCGGTCGGTTGTTTGAATCGGTTTTTGGATAGGATTCCCGTTTGAGCTAGAATTACCGCTTGAGTAAGAAGCTGAGGAGAACGAGAAATCCGTTTTCTTGGTGAAGAAGTAAGAAAAACAGGCTGGTTGTGTGTTACTCGGCCGAGTATTTGCACTCGGTTGAGTGTCTGAGTCGGTTCTCGGATAGGATTCCTACTCGAGATCGAATTCTACCTTAAACGGAATTGTTTATTATTTTGTGAAGCTGACTTTTGTGGAGTTGGAGTCCGATAAGGACGCGAGAGACATCACGGTCGTTCCACAAGTCTCGGGAAATATCTTTGACCGGGTTTTGACTCGGTCGCTAAAAGACGGTTTTACCTCTGGTGTCGGATTCGACCCAAATTAGTGTTATTGGACTCGAAACGACCCACTGGGCCTGAATTTGAGGTTGGTTTTGTGAAATTTGTACTCCTTAAAAAGCCCAAGCTAAATATCCATGTTTCGAGCCCGTTTCCGAGTACGTTAAAGCACGTTTGCGTCCGATCATCATCGGGTGTTTGTCGGAAACTACTATAGACACCTGGCGGTCAAAATGTGGGTGTCTACACCTAGGAGCTACAAGAGGATGCTTCTTCCTGCGTTGTTTCGCCTGGTGTGGTAACAGAGCGAGAGGTTGGTGCGTCAGTGCTTATATGACGAGTTCAGGGTGCCGGTTGATCCTCCCAGACTATGTTTTGACCACCGACCACTGTAGAGGGTCGCGAGGGTAGGGACGGAGAAGGAGGCGATGCACTACTGGTGCCTGGTGCTTCCTATCTGTCTCACGTCTGCCAGTGGCTAGCTTGCCACCGCCTCGTGGTGAGTACTTGGTTCTTTGTTTTATTGCTTATTTTGTTCTATGGTTTAGTGTTCGCCTGTATTTTGAACGGTTTGCTTTTTCTTTAGCTGGTCGACCTGGCTAATGCTCTTCAGCCCCAGACTTCCCCTTGACACTACTCAGGGTCCGTGCGGCTGGGGTAGCCTTTACAGAGCCTCTTCCCCCGTGTTCCTCTGAGGAGATGGAGGCTGGGATGGAGTGGTGTGACTGGTAAGTTCGGGATTTGCCTTGAACCTGGCTCTCGAGAGTTAGGTTCTGTTTGACTAATTTGTTTGGTTTTGTCTCTCAGGTTTTGTCGATCTCCCATCAGCGGTTGTGGCAAGCCGCTAACTGCTTCTGGGCCTACGCGTCGAGGGCGACTGCTGCCTCATCTCGTGATACTTCGGGACCTCGATCGGTGAGTATGCATTTTCTAGGATTGGTTTTCTTAGGTTGGTTGTGCTTTTTCCTAAAGTGCAGGTGTATTTGTAGGATGCTCCGGATATGATAAGGCAGATGGGAACCTGAGTGACCGAACTTGAGGCGGAAGAGGCCAAGTTGTTGTCGCTCCTGCAATCTCGGGATAATGAGATTGCCAAGCGCGAGCAGCTGGCTCTGACTCAAGCGAGATCTCGGCGCAAGGTGAGGCTAGATTCGGGACCGAGGCGGAGAGGGAGGTTGAGGCTGAGGCTGAGGGTCATGCTACGGGTGCTACCGAGGACGTCAGAGGAATTCTCGAGACAGGTACCCTAGATATGCTGTCGGGCATGGATGGCACCGAGTCTCCTATTCTTGATCTGGAGGATTTAGATCTAGATAAGGATATAGGTGAGTATGTGCGGGCCGTAGGTGCAGCCTCTAGGGGTCCTCCCTAGTTTGTAAACTTTGTTTATGTTCGGATTTGTAAAATTTGTATATTTTAGACTTTTAGTATCTTGATTGATTTGTTGATCTTTCATTTTGTTTTGCTCTTGAAATGTTGACTTAGATGACAAGTAATTACTTCAAGTTTGATTTGTTTGCGATTTCATCGTAGTTTAGGACGTTTCAGATGCGTTAGGATTTCACGAGAGTACGAAAATGCTTTTTCGGAATTCTTAAAATGCGTTAGTTTGAGCCAGGATTTGGATCAAATAGTACGTCGATTAAAATGTTTGACTCGAGACGTGTAAAAAAAATGTAAGAAATGCTTTGTAGCTAAAGTGTCCCGACTGAGTACGCGTTCGGTGTTAGGAGACGAGTGTAATCGTCTCGACATTCAAGTTTAAAATACCACCTTTTGAAAAAAATTAGACCACTTTTTTTTTATACTTTGATGATGGTGCTGTACTGGGCTACAGACGCGAATTAACGATGCCACTAATGGCTACAACACGCCTAGGTGGGGTAGCTTATCCCCCTATAAAGAAAATAAAAAAGCGTCTAAGTCTAGTGGATCCGACAGGTGAAATGTGTTGTCCGTATGGTCTTGTCACTCTTGTGTGGGCATCTTGGCTTTTTGGAAAAGGGGTTTAGCGACTTCAGGATGTCGTTCCTGACGTCCGGGGTTGTCAGGCGATAGCTGACGGGGTAAGGCATGCTCGATGGCATAATGTTCAGGTTTTTGGGAGACTGATGACCTAGGGGTCAGACGCCTAAGCCGGGGCGGCTGGGTTCTGGGTCGCCTAGGTTCGGGCGGTCCAACATTTAGGTGCCTGGGCTCGGGCGATTCGATTCTTGGTTATGGAATTTTTTGTAATTTCCTAATTGTTGTCGGATTAGGTCTATATATGTGGGTTATGGGCACTTGTTTTAGACATACTAGATTACCCATAGTGTCTTTATAGCTTGTTCGCATAATTTCGAGTTATGTCGGGTTTTGGGAGTCTCCTAACCGAGTGGATGGGTCGTCTTATGAAATGTGACCTCGAAGTTTGCCCAGGTGATGGTTTGTCTGTGGTTATCGCACTAAGGCAGGTTAAAGTGCAAGATGACTTCTTGTTGGCATGCTCTAGTTTTTGGGATGTTAAAAATCATGTTTTTGCTTTCTCTGGAGGTAAGGTTTGTCCCTTTCCCGAGGAGTGATGGAAGGGATTTGCCGTCAATCCCTACCAACAAATAAAGCCAACTAAACCTAACACATAGCTAGGGTAAGTTGGGTCGATATCCACGGAGACGGTAATGGGTGCCTAGACTAAGGTCTACCTAAAAAACAAGACTAGGTCACAAACAACACAAAGGGGAGAAGAATTGACAAGAATTGACTAACTAGGATGATGGAACCAGATGAAACTAGACCTACAATGAACTGAATATAACACGGACTAATTGAAACAACTAAAGCTAAATGAAACAACGAACTAGGGAAACAATGACTAAGAAGATGGAGAAATCAATTAAGGTAAGAGTAGGGTTAGGTCGAGTTCATAAGTGTAGTAGGATAGTTGGGAAATCGAGGGTGTAGGTTTCACCTAGTCACTAAGGTCGGTCCGCGCTCTCGCGTCAAAGTCAAACCCAAATACTCGCGCAAGATGCTACTCAATACAAAAGGATTCAACCACAAATCAACCATACAATGAGAAGAAGGAAACAAGCAAGAGGAGCATTGGCCACTACTACTCTAACAAGCATTTCAACAAACACATGGTATGCTTAACAAGTGACTAGTGACAAAGAATCCACCTTTACCCAAAATCAAACCCTAATCACCCATAATCAACACTTAATTCCCCTGCTAACCCCATAATAAGTCTACTCACTCATATTCAAACTAACACTAACACAAACTAGAGGAAACACCAACATAACCATAGCATTCATAATGAAGAAGAAACTAGCAAGAAAAATGAACAATGAATAAAGATTAAAACTTGAATAACAAAGAAAGATTAAGAGAAAAGAGAAGAGGAAGATTATACCAAACTAGTATGGAGGAAAGATTGGAACTTGTAATAATAAGAAAACCCAAATACATCAACCAAGGTTGTCAATCTTGGTTGGATTCTTCAAGAAATCCCTTAATACAAGACTAATTATCTAGATTAAGCTAAGATTAACTAAAGATTAAGGAAAGATTAAGCTAACGAGAGGAAGATCTCTATCTAGGGTTTAGTCTAATGTAGTGTAATGTAAAAGTGTTTAAAACAATACAAGAGGGGGTATATATAGGGTTACACGAATGAAGGATTGAAAGAAATGAAGTCGGGGCTTCGCTGGGTCGTTCCTAGCCAGGAAGGATGTGATCTCGGTCGGGATGAGGGTGGTCCCGGTCGGGCTGATAGTGGTTCAGGCCGGGATGGCCTTCCAGTAGCACTACTTCGCTTTGCACTTCATCCCGGTCGTGATGGATGTGTTCCCGACCGGGATGGGTCTTGTAGGCTTCAAATATGATCTCATAGGTCCCTACTTGCTCTTCCTAGGCTTCTTATTGATTCTCGGTGCTCGGGAACGGGTCTCAAGAAGCTCGGGAATGGGTCCCAAGGGCTCGGGATCAAGTCGAAGCTACCGAGTCATCGTCGCTTCTCTCCATTGGCTCCAAATGCATTGGAAACGAGTCGGAATCGTTCCATTTCTCCAAGATAGGCCAAAGGAACCTAAAACAAGCTAGAGGAAGCGTAAGTAGCCTCGAAACCGCTCCAAAGAGCGATTCCACAAGAGAAACCGGGACCAAACTCAAGAAATAAGCACTACAAACCACACTTATCAAGGAGATAGATGCTATAGGTGGGTGGTGTTCGGTTCGACCTTGTATACCCCTAGGAGATGATACTTTCATGGAACAATTCCATCATTTTTTGGATATTTCTCTGGAACGGCTGGAAGAAGCTAAGGCTTTCTTTGAGAAGGTGGTATTGACCTAAAGCTGCTTATTAGGATATTTCACGGACAGGTTCCCGTGATATTTTGCCTCTGGCTTGTAAAACCTGCTGTTTTGTTAAAAAAATGATGTTCGAAAAATTGGAAAATTGCTTTTTATGTCGAGTTTTCAGGAGGCTGCGCGCCTCGCCTGGGAAGGGCGCGACTCGCCCGGGATGCACGCGACTCGCGTCCCGGGCTGTTTTCGAAATTGTTTTTCGGAAATTTTATAGCTTTACTAAATCGCATACAAATATTGCATGATTTATACTCGATTTAATTTAGCGACATTCGTTATATTCGATATTCGATTATGAAATCGATATAAAATATTCGGAATAGTTCTTTTTAGAAAAAAAAAACGTTTTTTTAGGAAATCGTTTTGAAAAGGAAAATAAAATTGAATGAAAAGATGTTGATTCTCTCCGCGTCAAAATCGTCATATTATATTTAAAATCAAAGGACGATTTTTTTAGCATCAACGAGATTGATTTAGTTCTTTTTTGATACGATATTCGACTAGAGAATCGATATCGTATTTTAAGAACGTTGTTTTGTATAAAAATAGTTTGTAGTATCGATATTATAGAAAATAGAAGATGTGACGAAGACCCATAAGAAAAACGGACCAACGACGCGAAAAATGGACCAACGACGCGAAAAATGAAGAAAAAGACGTGAGAAAAAGAAAGAGAAAAGAGAGCACGGGCTTGATTTTACACCCTCAACCTACATGCTTTGTTTACTCGGAATGGGGCTCGTCGGAATATGGCTTAGACACGGGAGCGTCGAGTTAATCTCGGTGAGTTGATGGTGGTTTTGGTCGTGTAGGGTGTCGGGTGAGGTGGCCGGTTTCTTCGGGTCTCGGTTTGTACTATCGGTCTTTCGATGTTATGTGTGTGTGAGAATGACTATATTTTAGATTTTCGATGTGTCGATGAGGGATCTTCTGTATCAATGTTGAAAGTGAGGGTCCTATTTATAGGAGAGAAGCTGGAAGAGGTATTCCTTGCTTGAACGACAAGAAATACTGGTTTGGATAGGAAATGTAAGAAGTAGAGAGGAATGAGAACTCCGTTTCTTGGGGAAGAAGTCACGAAATCCGGCTCAACAAGGCTGCTCGGCCGAGTATCCTTATGCTCGGTCGAGTCTTTGATCGGGTGTTCGGATAGGATTCCTATTGGAGATCGAATTCTACCCTTAACGGAATTGTTTAATATTTTTCGTAGCTGATTTTGTTGTAGTGTTTGAGCTCAAGCCGGATTGGCAGGATGTCACGGCAGATTTCATGCCTCGAAAAATATCTTTGACCGGGTTTTGACTCGGTCACTAAAAGACGGTTTTGCCCCTGGTGTCGAATTCGACCCAAATTAGTCTTATTTGACTAAAAATGACCCACTAGGCCTGATTTTGAGGTTGATTTTGTGAGATTTGTACTCCGTAAAAAGCCCAAGCCAAACGCCCATGATTTCGAGCCCATATTCGAGTAAGTTAAAGCATGTTTGCGTCCGATCATCATCGGGTGTTTGTCGGAAACTACCATAGACACCTAATGGCCAAATGTGGGTGTCTACAGAGCCCCCACTCTGACTGAGGCTTGGACAGGGTGAAAGTCAGAGTAGCTACCGGGTCAAATTAAGACCTAGCAGACTTCCGATCGGGTCGTTTAAAGCCCATTAGACTTGCGTGAAGGGCCCGCCGGCCATGGATTAAAAATATACCTGAGCTGACGATGATAACTCCGTGGAGAATTTGGACTTGTCGCGTAAGTCCCCGAGTGTACCTTTATGTGGGCCCATCCCGTAAAATACCGCTGGGGAGTTAGTCGTACGGTCCTGCTTGAATCGTCCTGTACATGATTTATGCAATGCTTCGCATGTAACATTTTTAGGAGAAATGACTCGCGCTGGGGAATAAAAAATTTGGGAAAGGTTTTGAATTTTTGAATTTGAAGAAATTTTGAAAATTAGAGTATTCTGAAAAGGAATAAGAATGCTCGGGATGACTTAGCTAGACTCTGAGATAAGGTCTGTATGCTACACCTCCCGAGATTAGGAATCCTAAAGCAAGGAGAAAAAGTCTGGATTTAAAGCTATAAATACCCATGCCTTGCTTTCGTTTTCTCACAATTCTCACAATTCCTTCCCTCCTAAAGAGAAACAAACTCCGAGAATATTATTCTTCTTTTTTAGAAATTCCAATATGGGAATCGATCGATTAATCGGAATGCTGTAGGATTGGTCCCGATATTTCAGAGACGCAGATAAAGTCATTCTGAATCAGAATGGTATAACCCAATTATTCACAATCCGTCAGATGCAAGTGGACCGTCATTTCTTGGATGCTTGCTTGTCCTACTGGGACGACACTTATCATGTATTCGGCTTCCCTCGAGGCGAAATTTTTCCTATTCCTGAGGAAATTGCTGCCGTAGGTGGATGGAATCCCATACTTCGTCCTGCTATCCCGTTTTCAGTTCACGACCCAAGGAGAAAACTACGGGAATTTTTAGGGCTTTCTCATATGGAGGTATCTCGTATGCTGGAGGGAGATACTGTTTCTTTGATTGACCTGACTGAAAAATTCTTGAATCCTCACGATGTCCGGGTCAGGTCGGTTCATAGCCGTAGGGCCTTTGCTTTTTGTATGCTCCATGTTTACGCCTTCGAAGGTCATATGGATTTGCTATCTTGTATGGGCCATGTCCGACTTTTCACTGTGGTTGACCTGATGGAAACGGAGCATAGTCTAGCTTGGCTAATTACAGGAGAGATTATCCAAGGCTTGGACAATCGCAAAAGGGATCCGTCGATTCGGTTGACCGGGAGCACCCGTCTTCTACAGGTATATGTCTGTTCCCCGATTTTTGCGATTTTCTCAATTTTTTCCGCGATTTTTGATTTTTTCACGTTTTTTTTTCGATTTTCGCGATTGATTTTTTTCACGTTTTTTTTTTTTGCGATTTTTCGCGGTTTTGATTTTTTCGCGTTTTTTTCAGCTCTGGCTATTCGAGAGGCTATCAATCGTGGATCCTCCGCTGGACGTGACCCGATATCGCCCCAACCAAGTGATGACTAGGAGATGGACCATTGACTTTTCTCGTCATAATACCCAGAAATATTGGGACGAAGTACTGTCTTTCCATGGAGGCCCGTTGATCCGATGGACTGTAACACCCCTGATTTTATGAAATAAATTAAATTAAAGTTATATTCATATTTTTATTTTATTTACAATTTAACTCGTAATTCTTAAAATTATTATAAAACAAATTTATCGTTTAGTCGTTTCAAACTCCTAAAATTATATTTGTCTCGAAAACTCTCCTTATATATTAAAATACCTTACTTTCATTTCCACTTTATTTAATTCTTATCGATATTCTAATTCGGCGATTTAAATTCTAATTTCTTTTTATTTATTTATATTTAAGTTCGAATTTTCTATTTTTCGGCTCGAAGCTTATTTATTTTAAGTTTCGTCAAAATATTTATTTCTTTTCTTCGAGAAATCCATTTAATTCACTTTATCGAAGATTTATTATTTATTGAGAAATACTATTTCATCGTCTTATTATTTATTTCTATAAGCTTCGTTTTCGTCTCGAATAAATCAATTACTCATTTTATTTGGCGGTCCGATTAGTAATTAATTTTATCAACTCATTTTAATTCGATTTGTGGGTCAAATCAACTTATCGTTGCGGAATTCATCTCGATTCATTTTATTGAGCTGATTCTTTTCCCCTTCCCACTTATTACATACACCTCCTCTTTACTTTTAATGTTCCACCGCTCCACTTTTGTTTTCCCTCAATCAGCATAACATTTTCATTCTCCTCACCTTCCTCCTTTCTTATTCCACCGTTCTCTTTCATTATTTCTTTTAATTACACCGCTTCAACCCTCTCTCATTACTCTCACACCTTTTTTCGTCACCCTGGTTCAGCCCCCTCTTGTAGGATCCTTCTTTTTCCTCATTTTTCTGTCCCCTTCTCGATATTATCTCTGCTGCGCTGCTGTCTCTGTTGCTATCAATGGTCGCTGCTGTACGCACGACTGTTGCTGATGTACGCAACTGCTGCTGCAGCGGATAGACTGCTGCTGCTTCTGCTACTCGCCTGCTGCCGCTACGCTGCTGCGTTTTGCCCTGCTGCTGTTGTTATTTTTACTTGTATGTGCCTCTTTCTGACGTTTGTTTCATTCGTGATTGTTGTGATCATCTTCGGTTTCGTTCCATCTTCTATTCTTTTCACTTTTTGTCACATTTCTGCTGCTGGGTATGTCGATTTCGGTCCCGTTTCTCATCTTCCTTTTTCCCGGTCTTCTCTCGTTTTCTGTCTCGACTTTTGGGTCGTTCTTGTTACTTGTGTCTGCTGCTGCTATTTCTCTCGGTACTGCTGTACGCTGTTGATGTTGTTTTGCTGCTATTTTCGTACAGTAATGCTGCTGCGTTTTTGTCGATTCAATTGATGATTGCGGTTTCGTGTTGCTGCTCGTTGCTCCTGTTTCTCTTGTTTTTTTTGTCATCGAATTCTTTCTGTTTCTCTCGCTCTTCCTGCCTTGTAGTTTGTCATTTTTGTTGATGTCGCTGCTGCTGTTTGTCGCGCTCTTGCTGCTGTGCAGTGGGTGTTCTGCTGATTCATTCTGTCTCGTATCTTTGTTGCTGTGTCGTTGTTCTTTTTCTTCTTCTTTTTCTTCTTCTTCTTCTCCCTTCTCCTACTATTGTTGGACGTTGTTGCTACTGCCGCTTGCTGTCTGTTCTCTTCCCCGTTTTCTTTTTCTCTTCGTTCTGATTTTCTTATGCTACTGTTTATTTCATCGATATTGTCGTCCGCTGCTGCTGTACGTTATCACCTTGCTGCTGTTTTTGTTGTTTGTTTGTTAATTTACCGCTGCTGTGAGTACGTGCCTGTCGATGTTCGGTCGCGGCTGTTTCAACTGCTCCTTTCCCATGGTTTGGTCATCTGTATTCCTGCTATATACGGTCGTGTTTCTTCATCTCATTTAGTCCCTAATTATTGTCGTTCATCCATCATTCCGTCCTCGTTCTTTTGTCTTGTTCTTCGCAGATGCTATTACTTTTTGAGTACAGTCTGGTCGTTCTCATTCTTCTTAACTTGTTCATAAATCCTTCCCCGATCTTGCTCCTAATCTTTCCGTTCGTCTTGGTTTTAGCTTTCCTCGTTTGGGTTATCAAGTTTACTTGGATCCAACCTTGCCTCACTAACTTGTTTTGTCGACTCGATTTTCTCGGTGGAGCATCCGTAGAGGACGACTAAAGATTCTACAACTCGAAGCTTAAGGCGTATTATTAAAGATTTGGAACCGGACTTTACAAAAAGGAGACGTATAGCTAAGGGTTAGCAAGGTAACTTTAGGACGTTACTCGATTTTATATCGTATGTTTGAGTAGTAGCATGTAGTAAATATTTTAACTTCGGTTTTCTAATATTAGCTATTTATTATTGCTAATATTATTAATTTTTAAATCGTATGCTTTATAAATATTTTAAAGTTTTCGATATCGTTCTATAAATTGTTAGTAATTTAACTATTTACGATCGTTATAATATTTTGTTGGTTATCGTGACACTAGTAATTAAATAATATTGATTTCATATTTTCGTCATACCTCGTTAATTTCTAATTTTTAACTTAAAATCGTACTTTTATACAATAGTCGAGATTTGTATACTTGTTTAATAAATTGATTTTCATTTTACGATTTATACTAATAAATGAGAAAACAGACGATTTAGTTTTAAATATATTTTTAGTTGAGACTATTTTCACTAATAATTTCCTGTTTGTTTCTGATTGACTATTTTTATTAAATTCGTATTATTTGTTAATGAAAGCTATTTGTTAAAAATAATTTGAAATCTTTGTAAGTCTCATTTCATTTATAAAACTCGTCGACTCAATTAAGTTTGATATCATTTTCATAAAACACTTATTTTCTAAAATTTATAATTTTTAAACTCGATTCTCCTAATTATTTATAAAATACTATACTTGATCTATTCTATTTGATTTATATTTTGAATAACGAATTTAGAAATATATTAAAGTTACGATAACGACGATAATAATAAAATGTTAATTTCTTCGGAAATGTTATTTTTATATATTTCACTTATTTTAATAATTTACGTATTTCTATAAGAATATTTCTATTTTAAGTAAATTTCTAAAATTAGTAAGTTTCTATTTATAGAAAGCTTCCATTTTTATATAAAATGTTCATTCTCTTTTATCTTCATATTATTTATAATGATCATATCCTTTGTTTTTATCGATAATGGCTTGTTTTGGAGTTATGGAATAAAGAGAAGTGTGGGGTTAGAGTAATACAGTCGAGGGTATACGTTTTGCCATCAACTATAAAGCTGGTGTGTCTATGTTGAGACGCATTGGTCGTTGAACTGAGCATGGTTTGTGTTCAGGAGTGTGTATATTTTGACCTTAAACTTAGATATCGCATCGTGTAAGTAGCGTCGGGTTGAACTGGATATGGTTTGTATCCAGGAGGGGTGTGCATTACTTAAGTCAGGACCTCGCTACACGCAGTCCTGTTATAGTTGAGTTGCCTAGTTAGAGACCGAAGTTTAATTTGTTTTGACTAAGTTCTCGAAGCTAGTTTGAGTATTATCTTAGTGAAAGTCTATTCCGTTGCACTGATTGATTTCCGTAACTCCATTTCTGAATATTATTATTATCGATTGATATTGACTTGCAGGTTTGCAAATGCTTTAAGTTTCGCTGAAAACTTATTTTTATTATATCATTTTAATGTTTTCTCATTTTAATTATTTTGATATAGTAATACTATTATTTTTCCATATGATATAATATGGCTGGGAGAACGTCCGAGTTACTCCCCACTGACGTGGTTGTTATGTTTATAACATGACAGGTAATTGCTGCTGGGTTTTGGGTGTGAGCTAGCGAGTAGCGTGGATCCTACTCTTTCTTTATTCTTGTAATTTATGGATTGTATAACCCATTTGGAGAATTTCCTTTTTAGCCCTTTTGTAAAAAGAAGCCTTTGTATTGACTTACCATTTCTTTAATAAGATATAGTTTGTCAGTGTGTTTTAATCCCAACTCTACAGTGTTTCCGCCACTGTATTGCGTTATAATTTCTAGGGGATTACATGGACCGTACCCTGGTGGCCCATTTATGTTTGGACCGGTTTGGAATCGCGAGATAGGGCACGATATCAGGTGATCCTATCTTTTAGGCAGACGATTCACCTTTACCCCGATCGCATACTTAGGCAATACGGTCGGGCCCAAAGAATCCCCGAAATTGAGGCGGTTGTGAGTGAATCTACCCAACTGACGGATGTGATGTGCGACACCTGGATGCAGCGGTGGTATACCCGGGCTACTTGGTCTGTTTCTAGGACTCTTCACTCGATCTGGGTATCCGATTCTTATGTCAAATGGACAAAGGTTGATTTCGCTAAAGCTCGGGCTGCCCTGAAGACCGACGAGGCTTTCGACCTGTTGCGCCGAGAACAAGCTAAAGATAATAGAAGCTTCTTCGACGAGGGCGATACTCCGGCAAGTCAGAAAGGAAAATCTAGGACTCAAACTGAAGGGTCTAGTACTAAGGGTGCACGGGGGAAAGTGAGTCCCCAGACAGATTTGGAAAGGAGACTCGGCCCAAAGTTAAGGGTTTAGGACCGACTTGGTCCTCGAGACAGACTTTCCGAGCACGTCCGGCCTCGGCTAAGACCGGTGAACTTGGCAGAAGACCCGCAGTCGCAGAAACGGGTTCGAGCAAAGGAAGTTCCCCTTGTGATTAGGGAACGTTCGCCCACGCCCCGTCGACCTCGGGCTCCGCGCGACCCAAAAGACGAGTTGGATTATTATTTAAGTACTACTATTATTTTTTTGTGGTGTGATTTTTTGTTGTTTTTTTGTGTGATATTTTTTTTTTGAAATTCCCAAGTTTATCGGTTTTATTTTAATAAAAGACATATTAGCAAATACCGTTCCCGTCTTTTCGTTATTGCAGTGGTCGTACCCTTTTGAGGGGTTGCCTACGTATCCACAATTAGTGGAATCAAACCAAACATAGTTCAAGTATAGATTTTCTTGCAATTTTTGAAATACATCAAGACTATTAGTTCGAGATGTGCGACAGTAGGATAAATAATCCTAGCTTATTGACTTGCTTAAAATTTTGAAAAAGACAAATTTTTATTAACTTTTTGCAAATGACATTAAGATAAGGCTTATGGGTAGTAACGCTTCAACTGGTCCAAGTTGGTCGGGTTGACGAATTCATTCCCGTCCAAATCTGTCAGCATCACCGCTCCTCCCAATAGGATTTTCTTTACTAAATATGGCCCAGCCCAATTGGGTTTGAACTTCCCTCTTGGGTCGACTGGTAGTAAAGCACGGACCGATTTCAGGACCAGATCCCCTTCTTTGATATTTCTGGGCCTAACTCTTTTGTTGAAAACCCGTTGTATCCTCTTTTGATATATCTGGATATTATTCAGGGCCCGGGATCGCCGTTCGTCCAAGAGAACTAAGGAATCGTATCGGGCTTGGACCCAATCTGCTTCAGGTACTTGGCTCTCGAGTAAAATCCTAAGGGACGGTACTTCTAGCTCAACTGGTTGGACCGCTTCCATTCCGTATGTCAGATAATATGGAGTTGCTCCGGTTGCGGTGCGAATTGATGTCCGATATCCCCATAAGGCGAAAGGTATCTTTTCCGGCCAATGCCGGTAATTTTCAGCCATCTTTTTAAGTATGGTGACAATTGTTTTATTGGCTGCCTCTACCGCTCCATTTGTTTGGGGACGGTAAGGCGAAGATGTATGCCTTTGGATTTTATATTTTTCTAGTAAAGTGGCGGTTTCAGCTTGGAAATGGGTCCCGTGATCACTAATGAATTCGTGCGGGATCCCGTATCGGCATATAATCTTGTTTTGGATAAATTTAGCCACATGTTTGGCATTCAAAATCCGGTATGACTCGGCTTCGACCCATTTAGTGAAATAGTCAATAGCCACTAGAATAATACAGTGACCCCCTGTCCCGGAAGGGTTCACCTTGCCAATTATGTCAATTCCCCATGTCGAGAATGGCCATGGTGATGTCATGGTATATAACAGGGATGACGGCATATGCTGTACATTAGCAAAAATCTGACAATTATGGCAGTGTTTGACGTATAATTGACAGTCCGTTTCCATGGTGTTCCAATAGTACCCGAGTCTCGTGATTTTTCGGGCTAGCATATGGGCGTTCATATGCGGACCATTTTCACCCTCATGTACCTCGGCCATGACCTTTTCGGCTTGCGTTTTGTCAATGCATAGGAGTAAAGCCCCCTGTGCCGTCTTCTTATATAATTGTCCATCGTCCGTGCGGATGAACTGGGTGGCCCACCTTCGTAGGGCCTTCTTGGCACAATTTTCAGCTCTCGGGGGATATTCTCCCGACGTTAAATAGTTTAGAATGGCCTGGTACCAAGGTTCTGGATCAGCTATTTTGATATCTTGAATAGCGTGGATATATGCCGGCTCGGACCGTCTTTCAACGCAGATCGGCATGCTGGTTCGGTGCTCCGGGATGTTTAACAGGGATGCTAATTTGGAAAGTGCATCCGCAAACTGGTTTTCTTCCCGGGGTAGATAAATGTAGTCTACCTTTTGGAATTGTTTTTTGAGAACCCTTACTCGCGCTTGGTAAGCCACGAGATTGGCGTTCCGAGTTTTCCACTTCTGTAAAGCTTGGTTTATGACTAAAGATGAGTCACCGTGGACCCGGAGGTTTGTTACTCCTAAATCAGCGGCGGCTTGCAACCCGTGAATGCATGCTTCATATTCGGCTGCGTTGTTAGTCACATCGAAATCCAGCTTGATGGATAACGGAGTGTGTTCCCCTTTCGGTGAAATCAGTAAAATCCCGACCCCAAATCCTTGGAAGTTGGACGCCCCGTCAAAATATAAATCCCATGTTTCGGTGTCAGTATGGAATGTTTCGGTGTCATCTGGGAAGGCCCAAGTATCGGTGTGTCCCTCCTCGGATATCGGGCTATCGGCAAGAAACTCCGCTACTATCCGGCCTTTAATGGCCTTTAATGGTATGAACTTGAGGTCAAACTCTGCTAGCATCAAAGTCCATCTGGATATCCGGTCGTTAACGATGGGCTTTTCGAACAAGTACTTGATGGGATCCATTTTGGATAGCACATGTACTTCGTGACTGAGCATATAGTGTCGGAACTTTTTAGTGGCCCAAACTAAAGCTAAGCACGTCTTTTTGAGCATCGTATACTTGCACTCGTACTCTAAGAACTTTTTACTGATGTAATAGATAGCCAGTTCTTCATAATCGACTGTTTGGGCCAACATAGCCCCCATGGCTGTCTCGGCCATTGTTAGGTATAACGACAAAGGCAAGCCTGGTTGAGGCGGCATCAACACCGGTGGAGAGGACAGAATCTCCTTGATCTTATCGAAAGCCATCTGACATTTATCGTCCCACAACGTTCGTTCTCCTATCTTCAACTTCTTGAAAATGAGCTCACAGACCATGGTTAGCTTTGAAATAAACCGGCTGATATATTGGACTTTCCCGAGAAACCCCCTTATTTCTTTTTCGGTTTTGGGTGGCTGCATCTCGGTAATGGCCTTGATTTTGGCTGAGTCAACCTCGATGCCGCGCTGGCTGACGATATGGCCTTGTAATTTGCCTGATGTTACCCCGAAACTGCATTTTTGAGGGTTTAACCTCATATTGTATTTGTGTAGTCGGGTGAAGAATCTTCTTAGGGCTGCAATGTGCCCGTTTCGGTCTTTGGATTTGACAATCATATCGTCCACATAAACCTCCACTTTCTTATGCATCATGTCATGTAATACGGTGGTGGCGGTCCGTTGATAAGTGGCCCTGGCATTGATAAGCCCAAATGGCATAACGGTGTAACAGTAAGTACCCCAAGGTGTGATGAAGGTAGTCTTACTCATGTCTTCTTCCGCCATCTTGATTTGATTGTAGCCGGCATACCCGTCCATGAATGATAGAAGGGCATGATCGGCTGTGTTATCCACCAGTATATCGATCTGTTGTAACGGAAAATCATCTTTTGGGCTGGCCTTATTAAGGTCCCAGAAGTCTACACATACTCGTACTTTACCGTCTTTCTTGGGTACCGGTACGATGTTTGCAACCCAGTCTGGATATTCAGACACTTGTATAAAGCCTGCTTTGAATTGGTTATCGACTTCTTCTTTGACTTTGAGAGACCATTCGGGCCTCATCCTTCGGAGCTTTTGTTTCACCGGTTTGCACCCGCCTTTGATGGGTATACGGTGTTCAGCTATCTCTCGATCTATCCCCGGCATGTCCTTGTAGGACCATGCAAAGACGTCTTTAAATTCCTGGAGAAGATCCGTGAATTGTCTCTTCTCCTTGGGATCCAAAGATAAGCCCAACTTCAGTATCTGAGGCTCTAAAGAGGTTCATACATTGATGGAATCGGTTTCCTCAATTACCGGATCTCGGGATTCCCTTTGTTCAAGCTGCTCGATCAGATGTGGAGGTAAAGGTACCTGTTCATCGGGCTTCTCAATGTCGTTGCATATAAAATTTTTGGATTTGAAAGAATTTTGGAAATAAGACAAGTTGTAAGCGGAACAGATTTCATTATTATTGATAGTAAATTTTCAAAAGAGCTCGAAGAGAGCGGCCATCTAATCGTTGGTCAGTGGCGGGATAGGGAGAGCCCTCGAGACAGACCCCGGGGCTCTGGTGGGTGCTAATGAAGAAAAAGGGGTTACAGACTCGATCCTAGTCACTACAAGATTTAAAGTCATTGGCGACTGATCTTAGCTACTGACATCTGTCGCAAAAAACAGACGTGCGACCGTCAGCAGTCGCTAAGCGACAGTGGCTACAGTTAGTCGCTTTTAGCGACTGATTTCAGTCGCTAAAAACGCGCGCGACTGAAATCAGTCGCTAAATTTAGCGACTGAAATCGGTAGCTAAGGCCTCATATTAGCGACTGATATCAATCGCTAATGGCGCCATTAGCGACTGATTTAGCGACTGATATCTGTCGCTAAAACTTCAGTTAGCGACTGATTTCAGTCGCTAAATAGTGCGACGTGGCATCATTTAGCGACTGATTTCAGTCGCTAAATATAAAACTTAGCTACTGATATCAGTCGCTACCGTGCCAGAAATAGGCCGGTTACATTTATTATTTTTCTAGCCAAAATCTGCACAATAAAACAAAGCAACAACCACAATACATCCCAAACATCATTCCAAACGTTATTCCAAACGTTATGCAAGCTTCACACTCCAAAATTGTCAACCAAGTACGTAAACGTCGTGAATACACTACATTAAAAGTGTTGTTACAAACAGTTTTTTCAACAAGCATTTCTCCCACTACAAATTGTTTTCAATAAATCAACTCAGCCAACAGGAAAACTAGCGGACGCACCACTACCACCGCCACCGAAGGGGTCTCTAGGATCCGGGAATCGGGGAGTGGGGCCGGAGTTGCAGTTATATTGCTGCGTGTTCCTAAGACGCCGTATCTCTTCCAGAATTTGCAGGTTAATGGACTCCTGCGTCTTCAACCTCTCATTCTGCTCCTTCATCTGCTCGGCCATAGCTGCCCGTTGCGCCCTCTCATCTTGAATTTCCGCCCTCATCACAGCCATCTCGGATGGTACACACTCGGTCGTCGTAGAATGGGCCCCCCGAACATTGGGTGGTGTCCAGTACAGGGAATGAGCGTTCCCCGTACCGTACACCGCTCCCTTGCGGTATCTCTCCGCGACTCTAAACCAAATTGTGCTCGGGTCCACACCTTCATTTTCGGGCGCTCTAGTGGCCGCCAAATACGATCTCTGAAAGAAATAGAAGTCATGATTAGGTTGATTGTTTAATTTGAAGTAAAAAAGTAACAAAGTATTGTGTTTGAAACTTACCCAAATCTCCAAATCCTTCTTTGTGGCGAATGATCGACCGGTGTCATCGTCCCCCTTACTCTTCGCTTCGAGAAATAGCTGCACAGGAGGAGGGAATTCTCCGGTTTTCTTCTTCGCCTGTTGACAGTACATGTAGATTATTCATTTATTTTTATAATGAAAACATTAAATAAGAATCCAATATAAAAATCAAAGGAACGAAAATACTAACGTTCATGGCCCGCTGGTGCATCGACTGCGACCCACCGTAGTGGGTGCACTCCGCCTCCGCCTCGGGGTCCCCTCCCCGCCTCTTGTTCTTTTTATCCTGGACGGATCTCTTCAGGAACTTCGGGTCGGCTCGCGTTGTTAAGAACTGTTGGATGGCGTCACCTACAATTTATACACTTTGAGATCAATAAATGTTTTGAATATATATACAACTTTCTGTTCAGGTACTAACACCAATTTAGTAATCGAACCTCTAAGTTGTTTCTGTAACTTTTCATCGCTCGCCATCTTATACATCATGTCTTTGTATCTTGGCTTCGCGACATCCATGTATAGGTCTCTCACAGCCACCTCGAGACCATCGTTGTAGAAGTGTTTCAACTGCAAGATAGTTTGTTGTCGTTGTATTAGTAATCTATAAACAGTAACAGATAATTAATAAAAATCATAAATTGGTGTACCTTGAAGTTGGCAAACCACTTCTCCCGTTGCCACATAGGCAACTTAGTCCAGCTAGTGCAGTAAGTAGTCAAATCGTTCATGAAACTGTCCTTGACACCAGTCACCACCGCACGATGACGAAACCTACACCAAAGTTGTGAAATAAGATGATGTCTCACAAAAAAAGGAAATACAATGTCTCACCATGTGGACTCGGGGTCAATTATTAGGTGCCCGCCGTCCGTGTATCGAAGCACTTCATCATGGCGTGGTTGCGGTTGTTCTTGTTGCTCTTCGTTCTCAACTTGTTTGTCCTCTCGCCTGTTTTCTTCTTGGTCTTCCTGCTGTACCCGGTCCCTGCTCCTGCTGCTGCCGCTGCTCGAACTACCAAACCTCAACCTGCTGCCCAACGTCATATCTGCAGACATGTAATAGTTGAAAGTTAGGAACTGACATCATAATATTGAAATAATCTCAAAAAAAAATATGTCATGCAGATTACTATGTACAAATAATATAACATACTAAAATTATACGCTACTAAAAATCATCGTCACTGTCGTTGTCATCTTCCACTTGCCTACTCGAACCAACGACATCCTCTTCCTCGACGTCATCTTCGTCCTCCTCGTCATTGACCTCTAAATCAATGGTGTCATCCTCCTCCTCGACCATATCACTAGAAGCACCTTCTTCCTCCTCACTGCCTTCATTGTCTTCAAAATCTTCCCCCACATCCACCTCATTATTGTCATCATCATCATTTGCAAAAAGATTCTCATCAACTGGAGACAATGTTGTACCACTAGAAATGACGTCCTCTTGGAAGAGGTCAGAGTCATAGTGCCCCCGTGGCTTAGTTTTGAACACCGCCCATCACTGGTTTACAGTTCTGTCGTTCTTTGTGGTTGGGTAAGGCGCAAAGTACACTTGGTGTGCTTGATGTGCAAGTATAAACGGATCGTACTTGGAGTATTTTTTGGTATGATTAACTTCAACTAGTTTGTACCTTTCATGTACTCTAGTACCTTGCACAGAGTTGTCCTTCCATTCGCATTTAAATACCACAACTCTATACCCACGATCATTACCAACATAACACAACTCGAAGATGTCCTCCAATAGACCGTAGTAATCTTCACCCTCAAGTGACGATACACTCACACCGAAATTACATCTACTCCTACTGCTACCATGGGCAAATGTATGGAAATTGTAACCATTAACCGAATACCGGTTCCAAGTTCTAACATTCCATAAAGGACCTAATGCTAGACTCCTAACCAAATCATCCTGAATATTCTCAGAAATTACATGCTCCTTAAGCCATTTAGGAAACTGTTCC
This sequence comes from Agrostemma githago, assembly GCA_958450325.1. NCBI lineage: Eukaryota > Viridiplantae > Streptophyta > Magnoliopsida > Caryophyllales > Caryophyllaceae > Agrostemma > Agrostemma githago. Next base: position 41,154,647 of record OY288239.1, read on the forward strand.
TCATGCTTATTCCAAATGTCATCAGCATTTAAATGTGGATTAGCAGCTACAAATTCAGTTACAAATTTTTTCTCGTACGGCTCCAAAACTTCACAATTTGATAGCAAGTACAGGTGAGCACGATTGTACTCCTTCTCATCTAATGTCCTCCACCCGCCAGCTGATGACGATCCCTCACCTTCCTTACTTTGAAAAAGTCTGGTATGTTGGGGTCAATCGTCGTCTCGGGTGTTTCTAGGTTTAGATTCTTGGTTTTGGTGTTCACTTCTTTCTCGAAATACAGAGAACAGAAGTTGGCTATCTCCTCTGTTAAGTAAGCATTACATATGGAGCCCTCAACCCTCGCCTTGTTACCAATTTTTTTCTTCAAATGGTTGAGAAATCTATGACAATCATCAAGCAATTATGTTATTATCAAATTACAGTGTCTAACGTTAGTTAGTGGGTAAAATAAGTAAGTAGTTGAAAGTTCTCACTTCTCAAACGGGTACATCCATCTAAACTGTACCGGTCCTCCCACTTTAGCTTCGTAGGGCAAGTGGACCGGTAGATGCTCCATTAAGTTAAAGAAGGAGGGTGGGAAGATCATCTCAAGTTTGCATAGTATCTGAGGAATTTGATCCTCCAAACGAGTCATGTCGTCATTTGTAACTGTCGACGAACACAAATCTCGAAAAAACTGAGATATCTCAGTGATAGGATTCCAAACACTTTCCGGCAGCATGTGCTTCAACGCCACAGGTAGTAATCGCTCCATGAACACGTGGCAGTCGTGACTCTTCAAGCCTTGGAGCTTCAGGTTCTTAATGTCCACACACCGACTAAAATCGGATGCATACCCATCAGGGAACTTCAGTTTCCCTACCCACTCTAACACGGCCTTTCTCTGAGCCTTATCAAGACTAAACAAGGCCCTAGGCTTGGACCCATCCCGCTTGATATGTAGTTTCGGACGGTCACAAATTTTTTTCAAATCTTTTCGGGATCCTACGGTGTCACATGTCTTACCCTCTACATCCATGACAGTGTGAATCAGTTGCTCAAAGAAATTCTTCTCAATATGCATCACGTCCAGATTATGTCGGAGTAATAAAGTACTCCAATATGGAAGGTCGAAGAAGATGCTTCTTTTAAACCAACTATTTTTCAATTTCTTAAGATCTTTGAACTCTTGATCGGTCCCGTCAACAGTAGATGGGAACTCTGAAATCACCTCCCAAATCTCATCACCTTGGAGACGAATCGGTGCCTCATCTAGCACCACCTCACCCTTCTTGAAAGCTCTCCTATTCTTCCTGTACATGTGACCCTCGGGTAGAAACTGTCTATGACAGTCAAACCAACTAATTTTGCTTGAATTACGTAGGTAGAATGCTTTACTTTCACTCATGCAACAAGGACACGCTTTTTGTCCCGCCGTAGACCAACCGCTCAACATACCATACGCAGGAAAATCGTTTATAGTCCACAAAAGCGATGCTCTAAGCTGGAAATTTTGTTTCAACGACACATCATATGTCTCCACCCCTACTTCCCACAAGTGTTTCAATTCCTCTATCACTGGTTGTAAGTAAACATCCAAGTGGTTTTTGGGATTTTTTGGGCCGGGAACAATGAGAGAAAGGAAGATGAACGGTGGTTTCAGACAAAGCCATGGGGGTAAGTTGTACGGTGTGACCATGACAGGCCAGCATGAGTATGACTTACCGAACTGACCGAAAGGGGCGAACCCAACGGTACACAGCCCAAGTCTCACATTACGGGGTTCCTCAGCAAATTCAGGGTAAATCCTATCAAACCGTTTCCACTCCTCCCCGTCACTAGGATGACACATCTTCCCCTATACACGAGTTTCTTCTTGATGCCACCTCATTTGTTCGGCAATGGTTTTGGTTGCGTATAATTTTTGAAGTCTAGGGGCGATGGGAAAGTAGGTAAGTCGACTAAGTGATATAGGTTTTTTATGCCTCGCAACACTCTTTCCCTTCTTACCCCTCAAAACAATATTTCCATCTACAGTTTTGTATCTACCCTTCCCACATATCTTACATTCCTCAAGCATGGCATCGTCCTTCCAAAAAAGCATACATCCATCGGGACAAGCATCGATCTTTTGATGCGGAAGTTCAAGACCTTTAACTATTTTTTTGGTGTTGTAGAATGTTTTGGTCATAATGTTGTCTTTTGGGATGAGTTTCTCAATCAACGCAGCGATCCCGTCTACGCACCCAAAAGGTAGGTTATACTCACATTTAAGGGTCACTACCATAGACGCGACTTCTAACAATGTCACATCACACCCTTCATATAATGGCTTCTCCGCAGCCTCTAACATATCAAAAAAAGCTTTCGCTCGTGGGTTTGGCTCTTGTGGGGTTGGTTGGCCATCGTCGTTAGTGTACATGCTCTCATCATTAAGCAAATTGCACTCAACCACATCAACAATCATTCCTCTCACCCCGCCCTCATTCTGATCCACCTTAGATTCCTCAAAAGCAGACTTCTCACCATGACAAATCCAATAATAGTAATTTGGGCTAAACCCATCTGAGATAATATGTTCCTTAATCAAAATACTATCCAAGAATTTGATGTTCTTACATTTCACACAAGGACACCTAAATCTACCCTCTGACGCGTATTCAGGATGAGTCTTAGCGAACTCAAGAAAGCGATTAACACCCTCTAAAAATTCCTTTGTGGGACGTCGTTTCTTATCGAATCTTTCCCCATACATCCATTTTCGTTCCTGTCTCTTCATTTTTTTATCTAAAAATTTAAGACAATAACCACATACAAATTATTTTCTCTAAAGTAATTTACTAATATATATACACTAGTCAAATATTATGTAAAATTCTCAATTCACCTAAACATAACACTATTTCCACCCAATTCGTCCATAATTACATCACCAAATCGGCATAATTGTATTTTACTTCCAAATTCCTAACACATCAAAACAACCCAATTCAATCAACTACTTAACTGCAAACCCTAATTTTATACTAACAATCTACCTAATTCAAATTGGGGAACCTATTGGGCGATTAAAATCCTAACTACACTAAATATTCCAACAACTAAAAAACTATCCAACACAATAACTAATTTATTTAAATCGATAAAAACAGAAATTAACAAATAATTGAAACTAAATAAAGATAGATAAACATACCTTAAGGAAAATGAGAGAATTGAAGAAAGAATGAAGAGGAAAGGAGGAGGGACGAGTTTTAGAGAGAGGGGGGGAGGGTTTTTAGAGAGATAGAGTGAAATGGTAGAATGAGACGGGGGAGGGGGGCTGTTCGTTAATTTAAAAAAAAATTAACAACTTTAGCGACCGAAATCGGTCGCGCGCCACTCTCATTAGCGACTGATTTCAGTCGCTAATTCTGTCGCCATTTCAGTATATTAGCGACCGAAATCGGTCGCGCGCCGATTATTTTAGCGACCGATTTCGGTCGCTAAATTAAATTAATTTTTTAAAATTCCGTCTCCTCGTCCAGCTACAAATATCGGTCGCGCGTTGAACTTTCAGTCGCTAAATTAGCGACTGAATTTATCAGTCGCGCGTGATTAGTAGCTGCATGCATTATTTCTTGTAGTGTAGTACTGCACCCTCTATACTTGGACTCAGACTCTGACTCTAACTCTGACTCAGACTCGGACTCGGATTCAGTGTCCGGCATATCCTCTTCACTGGTAGTCAGCTTCTAGACTCGACCCTGGCTGTCGGTCCACTTGGTTGTTTTCCTCCAAGCTCTCTTCCCAGTGTCAGCACCAACTTCGGAGATCAGCTTGGTTGGATCGAACCTGCTACTGCGGAGGATCTGATTCACTAGTTCCTCCTTGGAAGTCGGGATGACTTTATCTTTCCCAAATAAGAGTCCAAGTACGGGCTCAGTATTGCTCGCACCTTCCTTCGACTCGGCCTGGATGAGGGCAAATATGTCATCCGGGATGAAATTGCATTCCCGAGCCAATTTGGCCTCGGGATACGAGATAGCGGGCTGATAGAGGCCCATTTGAATAGCTGCGAACACCGGAGTGACAAACTTGATTGTATTGGTTCTGTCCATGTGTTCTGGGGTCATAGTGTAACCCAAACCGCATCGAGATTGTCCGTCATTTAGGACCTCGAGAACCTTTCCAGCTGGAAGATAGGGCCTTGAAGTAGCCCCCGGCAAATAGCCCAAGTTCTGCAGCATCGTGTCGATGCTGGCGGTCAAGTAAGGCTTGAAGAGATACTCTTCTTCAACCATTCCCACAAAATTGAAACCCCGTGGGTTAGTCTGGCCTGCCGTGTTGCAACTTGACACGACTATGGGGGTGGCCTCGAGAGTGATGATCCCATCTTGTAGAGGCATCTTGACCTTCCTGTTAAGGGTGGAGGATACGGCTTTGACCGCGTGGATCCACGGCCTCCCGAGCAGCAGATTGAAAGATAAAGTGACATCAATCACTTGAAATTCTAGCTCTTTCTCTATCGGGCCGGTTATAATTGTTAGTTTGACGGCCCCAGCAACTGATTTTAGGCTTCCGTCGAAACCCTAGATAGTTTGTGCCGTCGGAAGATAATCGGCCTCGGTGATGCCAAGGGCCTTGGCAGTCCTTAAGGGAAGGACATTTACGGCGGACCCGTCATCAATTAAGGTCATCGGGAGGTATTTGCCCCGGCAGATCACTGTAACATAGAGAGCTAAATTGTGAGCCGTCCCGAACGGCGGCAGATCGGACTCTGAGAAGGTGATGAGCGGACCTTCTTCCTTAGATTTTCCCTTGAGATAGGTCATGACGGCGGCTACCATTTCAGCTGGGGTAACCAATGAGTCAACTTTGATCTGATCGAGGGCCTTAGTAAGTGCCTCTCGATGTGCTTGGGAACTAACCAAAAGCTGTCATATGGTGAGATCCACTCGAGCCCTTTTTAGCTGTTTGACCAGAGCCGTATAAGTATTTTGCTCTTCAGGGGTTGGCTCGACCTGGGCTGGCTGGGTGGCGGCTTCCAGGGCGGAGCGGCCGGTGGTGACGTGGTGGCTGCCAGGCAAGGCTTTGCATTTGGCCTTCCGGACCTCCTCAGGGGTAATAGGGACAGCTTCCCCTTTTGGCAAGTAAATGTCGCCTTCATCGTCATTCCAGATCCCGTTAATCTGTGGGACGAAAGGCGAGATTAGATGAGAACAATCGATCACATCCCCGGAAAAGATGGCATGAGTACTGAACGGGTTGTCTTTATTGCTCGGCTCGTCCCCGGGCAATGAAATTTTCCCGCTCTCGATCAAGTCCTGGATAAGATGTTTTAGCTTCCAGCACTTCTCGGTATCGTGCCCGTTGCCTCGGTGATAATGGCAATAGGCTTGGATGTTATAGGCTTTGGATCGTTTCTCGACTGGGACTTCCGAGTTGGGCCGATCGGCTGGATTAGGCCCTTCGAGGATAGCCTTTGTAAGGCATGAGCGTAGGTGGTCCATATGTCTGTGAATACCTGAGTTGGAGTATTCTTTTTGGATGAGGTGTCTAGTGAGTTGACCTCGTCAAAGATGCTGCGAGTTGCAGCTGGAGTTGCGGGCTTGCTGGTGGACGAGCTGGCCCCTTGATACCCTTTGGCAGAGGCCTTAGTAAGGTTCTCTAGCCTTAAGTCATCTTCAATTCTTGTACCCATTTTGGTTAAGGTGGCGAAATTGGGTATGACGGCATACCAGAGATGGACTCGGTAAGAAGGAAGGAGGTTCTTGACAAAAGCCTCCACTAGCACCTTTTCGCTGGGCTTGTCAACCAGCTTCACGCTTTCGGCCCTCCATCTTTGAAGATAGTTGGTGAACCCCTCTTTGGGCTCTTGGGCTATGACCTCCAGAGTACGCATGGTAGTCTGGATCTCGGTATTGTTCGCATAGTTTCGGGCGAACTCCGTTGCTACATCGTCCCAAGTCTTGTACTTCTTGGAATCGAGCCTGTAGTACCAGGCTCTCGGGTGCTTCTCGAGGGAAGATGCGAACAGATGCTTGAACATGTTTGACTTAACTCCCTTAAGGGCCATGAACTCCTTGAAAGCCCGGATATGGTGGACAGGGTCTTCAGTACCCTCGAACATTGGCAGGCCCGTCAAATTGACATTGGCAGGCAGCTCATCGGTCAGGGGTGTATAGGTTCGAGCATTTTTCGTGTGGATTGAGTTTTGGGTTGACAGATGGACCTGTTCCTGCAGTTTGTGGACCGCGCTGGCCAATTCAGCTAACGGCCCATCGGTTTCGACCCCGCCACTGGGAGTACCTTGCTCCACGACGCTTACCCGGGTATGGATGGCGATCTGATCCCCCCTCATCGCCGTGATCATAGTCTCCAACTTGTTCAACGAGGCCTTCAACTCATCTATGGCTTGTTGCGTTATGGTTCGGGTGAAGGGCGGCCTGTCTGTAAGAATACCGCGCAGTCAGCAACTAACCCCAAATCCTAGAGCAAAAGTACATCCCGAGCAAGGGAAAAAGTAGACTAGGAAGGAAATGACTCAGAAAAGATGCCTAGACAGGTGACTTGTGAAAAGTGGGCCTCCCTTAGGATCCAGCAGTGTGGGCTGGGTCCTGTCTGAAAGCAGGTTCACGTTGGACTCGATTGTGTAAACGGGCCCTTCTTTGTAGGAGTATGTCTTACGCAGGTGGGCCTTGCCTTAGTCTAAAAGGAGGACTGGGATAGGGAGGAAACCCGTGATGTAAGATCGACGGAGTTTCGACGCTATAAACCTCGATGACTTACGACACGACCCGACACTGCTAAATACGGGAAGTCCTAAGAAAAAGAAGGTTTTAAAATGGATTTTTTTTAAAGTCCGAAAGAAAATTCGGGAAGTGACCCGGGTTTTTTTCCGGAGGAAAACGAAAATCGAACCGGGCGACGGTTTTGTAAGTTCGAAAATAATTTCGACTTTTAAATTGGGCATAATACTGGCTAGAAAAAGGGCTATTTTGAGTAAAATCGTAGATCCTAAATTCGGTATATGCCCGGGGTTTTGAAATTGGATATTTGAAAAGGATGCAATTTTTGAAAATAACGGTTTTTGAAAAGGATGTAGATCAAGCAGCACGTAGTCATGGAAACAGTATAACGAACCATGTATGCTCTTAAACTAAGTCTCGGTCAGTCTATAAAGGTCTATACCAGTGTACATAGCCTATTCGAGAATCGGGGCGGACTGCCTAAGTCGAGTTGAGCTTAGAACATGCGGTAAAACCCATACGAATCTGCTATGAACACTTTTTGACATATCCAATTTGGATTACATCAATGGTATAGTGGGACGTCGGTCACCAGTACCGGCCCGGGAAAATATGGGGTTATGCATGAACCGTAAAACTAAAACGCGTATTGCACTAGTCAAACGATTTCTATTCGAGTCTCACCCTGAGGATGCCATGGTAAGTCACACATCAGTTATTCCCCAGCGAAGTCGCCAAATTGTGGACATGACATAGGTCCACCCCGACGCGGCCACGCGCGGGTTTGGGGAGGCAAATGAATCTCCATATGAGATGGGTCGAATTGAAATTTAAATCGAAGTTGGAGTCGCCACCGAACTTTGTGGGAGTTCGGGCCCGTTCGAACCCACTCTATGTCGTAGTGGGCCATGCACAAAGTATGGCCCATTTCCGATGTCAGAGTTTATTGGGTTCGTCCCTTAGCATTTGATACCGATACCGACATTATCGGATACCGTGTATTGAATGACTCTCGTGTGCCAATGGATTCGGACATCCGGAAACCATGGTTCTGAGTAAGGGATGAGGGTACGTGTTGGGAAGTTCACAAAGAACACCCAACCCCGCCCGCACATTAGCGGCCTCTACTAAGATATCGTTTGATTTTGAAATACGCGCGTTAGTAATACGATGAATGATATGCAAACATTGATTTGCCTAAACATGCGAGAATTTGAATGGGTTGCTAAGTCGGTTTAATGCATCTAAAAATTAACGTCAAAGTTGTATTTTAGCATGCGAGATTCGTTTTAGTATAATAAAACAAATGAAAAGTAAAGGAATTGCTACAAACATGAACAAACAGGTTAGTAACGGTTTATAAATCGAATAAGAAATATTAATACGATAACATGCATGATTTTGAAAAGTTTGTTCGCATGATGGATTAAACACACGTTGATCGAGGTCAATAAAATATGCCGGGAAAAACCTGCTGTTTTGTTAAAAAAATGATGTTCGAAAAATTGGAAAATTGCTTTTTATGTCGAGTTTTCAGGAGGCTGTGCGCCTCGCCCGGGAAGGGCGCGACTCGCCCGAGAAGGCGACTCGCCCGGGATGCACGCGACTCGTGTCACGGGCTGTTTTCGAAATTGTTTTTCGGAAATTTTATAGCTTTACTAAATCGCGTACAAATATTTCATGATTTATACTCGATTTAATTTAGCGACATTCGTTATATTCGATATTCGATTATGAAATCGATATCAAATATTCGGAATAGGTCTTTTTAGAAAAAAAAAACGTTTTTTTAGGAAATCGTTTTGAAAAGGAAAAAAAATTGAATGAAAAGATGTTGATTCTCTCCGCGTCAAAATCGTCATATTATATTTAAAATCAAAGGACGATTTTTTAGCATCAATGAGATTGATTTAGTTCCTTTTTGATACGATATTCGACTAGAGAATCGATATCGCATTTTAAGAACGTTGTTTTGTATAAAAATAGTTTGTAGTATCGATATTATAGAAAATAGAAGATGTGACGAGGACCCATAAGAAAAACGGACCAACGACGCGAAAAACGAAGAAAAAGACGGGAGAAAAAGAAAGAGAAAAGAGAGAACGGGCTTGATTTTACACCCTCAACCTACATGCTTTGTTTACTCGGAACGGGGCTCGTCGGAATGTGGCTTAGACACGGGAGCATCGAGTTAATGTCGGTGAGTTGATGGTGGGTTTTGGTCGTGTAGGGTGTCGGGTGAGGTGGCCGGTTTCTTCGGGTCTCGGGTTGTACTATCGGTCTTTCGATGTTATGTGTGTGTGAGAATGACTGTATTGTAGATGTTCGATGTGTCGATGAGGGATCTTCTGTATCAATGTTGAATGTGAGGGTCCTATTTATAGAAGAGAAGCTAGAAGAGGTATTCCTTGCTTGAACGACAAGAAATACTGGTTTGGATAGGAAATGTAAGAAGTAGAGAGGAATGAGAACTCCTTTTCTTGGGGAAGAAGTCACGAAATCCAGCTCAAACAAGGCTGCTCGGCCGAGTGTCCTTATGCTCGGTCGAGTCTTTGATCGGGTGTTCGGATAGGATTCCTATTGGAGATCGAATTCTACCCTTAACGGAATTGTTTAATATTTTTTGTAGCTGATTTTGTTGTAGTGTTTGAGCTCAAGCCGGATTGGCGGGATGTCACGGCAGATTTCATGCCTCGAAAAATATCTTTGACCGGGTTTTGACTCGGTCGCTAAAAGACGGTTTTGCCCCTGGTGTCGAATTCGACCCAAATTAGTCTTATTTGACTCGAAATGACCCACTGGGCCTGATTTTGAGGTTGATTTTGTGAGATTTGTACTCCGTAAAAAGCCCAAGCCAAATGCCCATGATTTCGAGCCCATATTCGAGTAAGTTAAAGCATGTTTGCGTCCGATCATCATCGGGTGTTTGTCGGAAACTACCATAGACACCTAATGGCCAAATATGGGTGTCTACAGAGCCCCCACTCTGACTGAGGCTTGGACAGGATGAAAGTCAGAGTAGCTACTGGGTCAAATTAAGACCTAGCAGACTTCCGATCGGGTCGTTTAAAGCCCATTAGACTTGCGTGAAGGGCCCGCCGGCCATGGATTAGAAATATACCTGAGCTGACGATGATAACTCCGTGGAGAATTTGGACTTGTCGCGTAAGTCCCGGGTGTACCTTTATGTGGGCCCATCCCATAAAATACCGTTGGGGAGTTAGTCGTACGGTCCTGCTTGAATCGTCCTGTACATGATTTATGCAATGCTTCGCATGTAACATTTTTAGGAGAAATGACTCGCGCTGGGAAATAAAAAATTTGGGAAAGGTTTTGAATTTTTGAATTTGAAGAAATTTTGAAAATTAGAGTATTCTGAAAAGGAAAAGGAATGCTCGGGATGACTTAGCTAGACTCTGACATAAGTTCTGTATGCTACACCTCCTGGGATTAGGAATCCTAAAGCAAGGAGAAAAAGTATGGATTTAAAGCTATAAATACCCATGCCTTGCTTTAGTTTTCTCACAATTCTCACAATTCCTTCCCTCCTAAAGAGAAACCAACTCCGAGAATATTATTCTTCTTTTTTAGAAATTCCAATATGGGAATCGATCGATTAATCGAAATGCTGCAGGATTGGTCCCGATTTTTCGGAGACGCAAATAAAGTCATTCTGAATCAGAATGGTATAACCCAATTATTCACAATCCGTCAGATGCAAGTGGACCATCATTTCTTGGATGCTTGCTTGTCCTACTGGGACGACACTTATCATGTATTCGGCTTCCCTCGAGGCGAAATTTTTCCTATTCCTGAAGAAATTGCTGCCGTAGGTGGATGGAATCCCATACTTCGTCCTGCTATCCCGTTTTCAGTTCACGACCCAAGGAGAAAACTACGGGAATTTTTAGGGCTTTCTCATATGGAGATATCTCGTATGCTGGAGGGAGATACTGTTTCTTTGATTGACCTGGCTGAAAAATTCTTGAATCCTCACGATGTCCGGGTCAGGTCGGTTCATAGCCGTAGGGCCTTTGCTTTTTGTATGCTCCATGTTTACGCCTTCGAAGGTCATATGGATTTGCTATCTTGTATGGGCCATGTCCGACTTTTCACTGTGGTTGACCTGATGGAAGCGGAGCATAGTCTAGCTTGGCTGATTACAGGAGAGATTATCCAAGGCTTGGACAATCGCAATAGGGATCCGTCGATTCGGTTGACCGGAAGCACCCGTCTTCTACAGGTATATGTCTGTTCCCCAATTTTTGCGATTTTCTCGATTTTTGATTTTTTTTCACTTTTTTTTTCGATTTTCGCGATTGATTTTTTTTTCACTTTTTTTTTTTGCGATTTTTCGCGGTTTTGTTTTTTTCGCGTTTTTTTCAGCTCTGGCTATTCGAGAGGCTATCAATCGTGGATCCTCCGCTGGACGTGACCCGATATCGCCCCAACCAAGTGATGACGAGGAGACGGACCATTGACTTTTCTCGTCATAATACCCAGAAATATTGGGACGAAGTACTGTCTTTCCATGGAGGCCCGTTGATCCGATGGACCGTACCTTGGTGGCCCATTTATGTTTGGACCGGTTTGGAATCGCGAGATAGGGCACGATATCAGGTGATCCTATCTTTTAGGCAGACGATTCACCTTTACCCCGATCGCATTCTTAGGCAATATGGTCGGGCCCAAAGAATCCCCAAAATTGAGGCGGTTGTGAGTGAATCTACCCAACTGACGGATGTGATGTGCGACACCTGGATGCAGCGGTGGTATACCCGGGCTACTTGGCCTGTTTCTAGGACTCTTCACTCGATCTGGGTATCCGATTCTTATGTCAAATGGACAAAGGCTGATTCAGCTAAAGCCCGGGCTGCCCTGAAGACCGACGAGGCTTTCGACCTGTTGCGCCGTGAACAAGCTAAATATAATAGAAGCTTCTTCGACGAGGGCGATACTCCGGCAAGTCAGAAAGGAAAATTTAGGACTCAAGCTGAAGGGTCCAGTATTAAGGGTGCACGGGGGAAAGTGAGTCCCCAGACAGATTTGGAAAGGAGACTCGGCCCAAAATTAAGGGTTCGGGACCGACTTGGTCTTCGAGACAGACTTCCCGAGCACGTCCGGCCTCGGCTAGGACCGGTGAACTTGGCAGAAGACCCGCAGTCGCAGAAACGGGTTCGAGCAAAGGAAGTTCCCCTTGTGATTAGGGAACGTTCGCCCACGCCCCGTCGACCTCGGGCTCCGCGCGACCGAAAAGACAAGTTGGATTATTATTTAAGTACTACTATTATTTTTTTGTGGTGTGATTTTTTGTTGTTTTTTTGTGTGATGTATTTTTTTGAAATTCCCAAGTTTATCGGTTTTTTTTAATAAAAGACATATTAGCAAATACCGTTCCCGTCTTTTCGTTATTGCAGTGGTTGTACCCTTTTGAGGGGTTGCCTACGTATCCACAATTAGTGGAATCAAACCAAACGTAGTTCAAGTATAGATTTTCTTGCAATTTTTGAAATACATCAAGACTATTAGTTCGAGATGTGCGAAAGTAGGATAAATAATCCTAGCTTATTGACTTGCTTAAAATTTTGAAAAAGACAAATTTTTATTAACTTTTTGCAAATGACATTAAGATTAGGCTTATGGGTAGTAACGCTTCAACTGGTCCAAGTTGGTCGGGTTGACGAATTCATTCCCGTCCAAATCTGTCAGCATCACCACTCCTCCCGATAGGATTTTCTTTACTAAATATGGCCCAGCCCAATTGGGTTTGAACTTCCCTCTTGGGTCGACTGGTAGTAACGCACGGACCGATTCAGGACCAGATCCCCTTCTTTGATATTTCTGGGCCTAACTCTTTTGTTGAAAACCCGTTGTATCCTCTTTTGATATATCTGGATATTATTCAGGGCCCAGGATCGCCGTTCGTCCAAGAGAACTAAGGAATCGTATCGGGCTTGGACCCAATCTGCTTCAGGTACTTGGCTCTCGAGTAAAATCCTAAGGGACGGTACTTCTAGCTCAACTGGTTGGACCGCTTCCATTCCATATGTCAGATAATATGGAGTTGCTCCGGTTGCGGTGCGAATTGATGTCCGATATCCCCATAAGGCGAAAGGTATCTTGTCCGGCCAATGCCGGTAATTTTCAGCCATCTTTTTAAGTATGGTGACAATTGTTTTATTGGCTGCCTCTACCGCTCCATTTGTTTGGGGACGGTAAGGCGAAGATGTATGCCTTTAGATTTTATATTTTTCTAGTAAAGTGGCGGTTTCAGCTTGGAAATGGGTCCCGTGATCACTGATGAATTCGTGCGGGATCCCGTATCGGCATATAATCTTGTTTTGGATAAATTTAGCCACATGTTTGGCATTCAAAATCCGGTTTGACTCAGATTCGACCCATTTAGTGAAATAGTCAATAGCCACTAGAATAATACAGTGACCCCTGTCCCGGAAGGGTTCACCTTGCCAATTATGTCAATTCCCCATGTCGAGAATGGCCATGGTGATGTCATGGTATATAACAGGGATGACGGCATATGCTGTACATTAGCAAAAATCTGACAATTATGGCAGTGTTTGACGTATAATTGACAGTCCGTTTCCATGGTCTTCCAATAGTACCCGAGTCTCGTGATTTTTCGGGCTAGCATATGGGCGTTCATATGCGGACCATTTTCACCCTCATGTGCCTCGGTCATGATCTTTTCGGCTTGCGTTTTGTCGATACATAGGAGTAAAGCCCCCTGTGCCGTCTTCTTATATAATTGTCCATCGTCCGTGCGGATGAACTGGGTGGCCCACCTTCGTAGGGCCTTCTTGGCACAATTTTCAGCTCCCGGGGGATATTCTCCCGACGTTAAATAGTTTAGAATGGCCTGGTACCAAGGTTCTTGATCAGCTATTTCGATATCTTGAATAGCGTGGATATATGCCGACTCGGACCGTCTTTCAACGCAGATCGGCATACTGGTTCGGTGCTCCAGGATGTTTAACAGGGATGCTAATTTGGAAAGTGCATCCGCAAACTGGTTTTCTTCCCGGGGTAGATAAATGTATTCTACCTTTTGGAATTGTTTTTCGAGAACCCTTACTCGCGCTTGGTAAGCCACGAGATTGGCGTTCCGAGTTTTCCACTTCTGTAAAGCTTGGTTTATGACTAAAGATGAGTCACCGTAGACCCGGAAGTTTGTTACTCCCAAATCAGCGGCGGCTTGCAACCCGTGAATGCATGCTTCATATTCGACTGTGTTGTTAGTCACATCGAAATCCAGCTTGATGGATAACGGAGTGTGTTCCCCTTTCGGTGAAATCAGTAAAATCTCGACCCCAAATCCTCCGAAGTTGGACGCCCCGTCAAAATAAAAATCCCATGTTTCGGTGTCAGTATGGAATGTTTCGGTGTCATCTGGGAAGGCCCAAGTATCGGTGTGTCCCTCCTCGGATATCGGGCTATCGGCAAGAAACACCGCTACTATCCGGCCTTTAATGGTACGAACTTGAGGTCAAACTCTGCTAGCATCAAAGTCCATCTGGATATCCGGTCGTTAACGATGGGCTTTTCGAACAAGTACTTGATGGGATCCATTTTGGATAGCACATGTACTTCGTGACTGAGCATATAGTCTTTATTTTATTGTCGATAGCATCAAAGTCTTTATTGTCGACAGACTTTAAATCTCTTATCGAAAATGTATTACGACTGGTTTGATTTTTACTTACTAACTACAAAACTTGATTTCTCAAATTTTTGTTTGGTCTTAAAACAAAATATATATTGTCAAAATTCTTAATCAAAATATTTTACTGTTGCTTTGAAAATATTTGGGTTCTTTCCCCCCTCGAGTTCGTTTACAAATATTATTTATCGTCATTATTTTCTCAAATAATTTTTAACTTGCGATTTTTTTAATTTAAAAGTTTTAAACTTTGAGAATCGAGCCCAACTCATCTTGAAATAAAATTTAGTCTTCGGTTTCGATTTCATATCACGTTTTGTTTAGTTTCTCCTTTTGTTCAAGTGATATAACCTTGTTCTCCATTCTATTATTATGTTTTTGTTAGTTTCAAGGACGAAACTTCTTTTCGTGGAGAAGATTGTAACACCCCTGCTTTTATAAATCAAATTAATTTAAAGTTATGTTCGTATTTTTATTTTGTTTACAATTTAACTCGTAATTCTTAAAATTATTACAAAACGAATTTATTGTTTAATCGTTTCAAACTCTTAAAATTCTATTTGTCTCGGAAATTCTTCTTATATTTAAAAAATATTTTTATTTATATTTCGATTTATTTTATACATTTAATTTAATATTTAATTCTTATCAAAAATCTACTTCGACGATTTAAATTCTAAATTCTTTTATTTATTTATATTTAAGCTCGAATTTCTGTTTTCGGCTCGAAGTTCATTTATATTAAGTTTCGTCAAAACATTTATTACATTTCCTCGAGAAATCAATTTAATTCACTTTATCGAAGATTTATTATTTTTCGAGAAATACTATTTCATCGTCTAATTATTTATTTCTATAAGCTTCATTTTCGTCTCGAATACTTTTTTACTCATTTTATTTGTCGGCCCAATTATTTAATAATTTTATCAACTCGTTTTTAATTCGATTCGTAGGTCAGTCAATTTATCCTTACGGAATTCGTTTAATTCGTATTTTCTAACCCGATTCATTTAATTGTGCATGATTCATTTCCCTTTCCTTTTTTTTGTTCCACCGACTCAATCCTCTTATCCCACCTTTTTCTGATTGATTCCACTCACCTCATTTGTTTTCATAAATATCATTCACTCCCCCTGCCATCCACCTGTGGACGCCGCCCGCACCGCCCGGCGCCCCGCGCGGGACCGACCCGGTTTTTCAATGTATGGCGGCAGCCACCCACGCGGCCTCCTCCCGGTTGGGGGCCGGTCCGATCTCACGTACGGGGCGATGTTTCGAACCTCGATTTGGATGACGATTTGGACTTGTACTAGACGGGTGCGGGCACCCGTGTTTACGTTTAGAATTGATTAAGTCGTGGTTGTAAATGTTTAAAGGCCGTTATGTTTGGTAAGGGGACCTTTTTAGTGAACTGAATTCGTTGCCGATTTGTGGAGTCGCCACCGAGTCAATTATGGGGACTCGGAAATCGTTCAAGTCAACTTTGATCCTTAGCCGGCTCAAAGCTGAGGGGCACGGGACCTAAAGATAAAGACTTGTACCCTTAAGCACTCCATGACTGGAATGACTCTCATTGCCAACGGTTTCGAACATCCGAAAACCGTCGATTCTGTGTAAGTGGTGAGGGTGCGTATTGGGAAGCCAACATCCGATAGGCATCGACACCCAATCCCGCCCGCACTATAGCGGCCTCTACTAATCAATCGGTGGGCTGATAACTTTGTTTTTTTGTTGTGGCGGAAGTACTGTAACATCCATTGTTTTCACCCTATACCTTTTGTTATGTCGGTTGTTTAAGGACAAGTAAGTTTTATCGTCGAAGTAGTTGTGTTTACATTCTTTGCATGCAATTTCATGTGACAAGCAGGCCATGAAAAGATGCACGTAGAAGACTAGAGAGTACTAATATTATAGGTATTAGCAAGTCAGTTTTAACGTGGTAATACGGATATTAGTCGTTCTCGTGATATACCTTACCTGGTATGCTGCTTAAGATGCGTCGGCTCAGTATTAGTAGAGATGCGTCAAACCTAGTAAGGTGAGCACTGGGACTAATACGAAACCCAACCATCACTTTGTTCATTTTTAGCTTATTTACGTTTTGATTTTCGTGTTAGGTGATTTAGAATGCGATTATAAGGTCATAAAAGCAATAAATCATACGAAAAACTGTAAATGCGAATGTAAGTAAACCACATTGTGAGGAGTTGCACCCTCGGAATATACACTAAACGGGACACGATGCGTAGATAGTTGAGAACAGATCTTGGAATTACTCGGGTCTATTTAGTGTATTTTAGTGTTTGCGGTTGAAGTTGGGACGTTACATGTTTTAGTATGTGTTTGTGGACCTAATGTCCATGTCTAGTATAATCGTAGTGCATAATAAAAGAAGGTGCAAGAATGTAAAGTTTTGTTTAGATGACAACCTAGTGACGACTCGTCTCTAAAAGGCGGATCCTCCTAGTTTGCCTGGTGATTTCGGCAGAGTTCCGTTACTGTTGACCCTTCCGGTGGCTACTCCGGTAGAGCTCCGCTATAATTGGCTGATTCTGCGGCTAATCTGGCAGAATTCCGTTACTGAACTATAGCTAGTCGAACACAGGCACCTCGGGATCAAGTGGAGTGCTCGAAGGTGAGGAGTAGCGTCGATGTCGCTTTTATTGGAACTACGATCGAGTGGATCGTTTGCCTCGGGTGTCGGAGTCCGAGCCCTTAGCGAGAAACTCTTTACGAGTGAAGAGGGAAGAGAATTGAAGAAGTTGTTTCGAAATGAGGGGATGGAGGGGGGTATATATAGGTGTTTTCGGCCCTCGTCACCCAGATAGGCGCCTAAGGTCAGGCGCACCAAAACTCAGGCGCCTGGGTTTAGGCGTATAAAGACTCAGACGCGCAAGGTGAGGCGCTCGGGATTTTGAAGATACGATTTTGATACTTTCCAAAACCGAGAGTAGTACGTATTATTCATTGCTTGGAGGTTAAGGCTTCCTCTCCCTTGACCTAGCGCCGTGATTCTTAGCGGGCCTTGGGTGTGCATCTCGGGGTTCACTTGGCGTTGTGTTGACTCGGTACGAGTTTCGGGACCGACTCGGGGTCCCGGTGTCAGAATTGACTCTAATTAGTGTCTATGCGACCGTAACGACACGACTAAGGCTGCCAATATGATAGTTTAATTTTTTTCGAGTAATTTATTTGATCTGTTCTATAGAAACTATCTAAAACATCGCGAATCCGCGTCGCGTTGTAGTCTGATTGTCATCGGGTGGTTTTTGGGCACTTCTGCAGCCACCAGGTCCAAATCTGGGTGTCAATAGAAGCCCCCACTTTGACTGAGGCTTGGACAAGGTGAAAGTCAAAGTATGGCCACCCAGGTCAATCGAGGATTACGACCTGGTGGCTGTCCGGTCGGGTCGTTTTAAGTCCATTGGACTATGTGTTGAGGCTCGCCAGCCAAGGCTTAGAAATCATACCTGACGTCTTCGCCTGCGGTTGCCTGCTTGGGCCCGGGCCGGTACTTGTCATCTTGTTGTCAATTCTTCATGCTCATGTGTTTTGCCTTTTCGGATTGCTTAAAAGTTTGTTCAATTTTGAATGCCTTGTGTGTGGGTGACGCGTTAAGCGTAGATGCGAAAAAATGATCGTATGTGTTAGCTTCCGTTCGAACAAATGTCTTTGGGATGCTTATGAACCCTTGGACTTAATGAAACAAAAATAAAGTATTCGAGGGCGTTAGTCTCCACTCGAGCGGTCGTCTTCGGGATGCCTATGACCCCTTGGACAAAATAAAGCGAGATAAAAAGTTTGAGGGCGTCAGTCTCCACTCGAACACTTGTCTTCGGTATGTCTATGACCCCTAGGACGAAACAAGATAAACTATTCGAGGGCGTCGGTCTCCACTCGAATAACTGTCTTTCGGGATGCCTATGACCCCTAGGACAAAACAAAGCAATACGAAATGATCGAGGGCGTCAGTCTCCACTCGAACACTTGTCTTCGGGATGCCTCTGACCCCTAGGACAAAATAAAATGAGATAAAATGTTCGAGGGCGTCAGTCTCCACTCGAACACTTGTCTTCGGGATGCCTCTGACCCCTAGGACAAAACAAAACGAGATAAACTACTCGTGGGCGTCGGTCTCCATTCGAATAACTGTCTTTCGAGATGCCTATGACCCCTAGGACAAAACAAAGCAATATAAAACATTCGAGTGCGACGGTCTCCACTCGAATGAAAAATGTTGTGGAGGTATAAGACTCCTTCGAGGGCGTTGGTCTCCATTCGAATTAAATTGCTGTGGAGGTATAAGACTCCTTCGAGGGCGTTGGTCTCCACTCGAATTAAATTTCTGTGGAGGTATAAGACTCCTTTGAGGGCGTTGGTCTCCACTCGAATTAAATTGTTGTGGAGGTGTAAGACTCCTTCGAGGGTGTTTGGTCTCCACTCGAATTAAATTGCTGTGGAGGTATAAGACTCCAATGCCTCTCGGATAACTAAGACCCGTCAGGCAAAAGTTGCTATAGAGGTATAGGACTCCAATGCCTCTCGGATAACTAAGACCCGTTAGACAAAAATTGTTGTGGAGGTATAGGACTCCAATGTCTCTCAGATAACTAAGACCCGTTAGGCAAAAATTGATGTGGAGGTATAGGACTCCAATGCCTCTCGGATAACTAATACCCGTTAGGCAAAAGTTGTTGTTGTTTATTTTTTTTAGTTAAGTGACTTTTGTTTTGCGGGTTTGTCTTATTTTGTTCGGGTTTGCTTTTGCTTTGCTTTGACTTGTTATGCATTTGGGATTTGTTCGGAGTTTGCTTAGGTAGACTTGATTTGGTTCGTTTTATTACGTGCTCGAGTGCAGCGTTCATGCTAAGTGTGGTTCTTATGCTTGTTTCATTATTGTTTTTGTAATGGGCGTGCTTTATCGATATTGATTAGTAATTGTTTTGTCATTGTTATTTTGCTTGTCTTAAAGGGTGCGTGTTTCGTGTATATCGGATGTTAAACCTCATTTGTTTCCGTCTTAGTCTGTGCTGGACTGTTCAGACGCGCGTACATCTGCGCCCCAGTCTTCAGGCGCCTAGCCCCTAGCGATTCAAGATTTGAGCGCGTCACTTGAGGCGGTTGGGTTTCTGTGGATCGGGTTTGTTGAAGTTGGCGAAGGTTGGGGCGATTCGTTCATTCGTTCCAAAAATCGAACGCGTCACCTCTTTCGCCCCAATATCGCCTTTTCGATTTTTCTACTCGGTTTCCGTCTCGATTTCCACCATACGTGAGAATGTCGACTCCGATTAAGCGTTCTTCGTTCGTTTATTGTCAGTTTTGCTTAATTCGGTTGATTGTGAATTTGTTTTGTTGAAACCCTAGAAAATTGATTTGGGTGTTTTTAATTTACTAAGTTTCGATGCTTGTGCTTAATTCCATTGCTAAATTAGGGTCAATTAGAGCTCGTTAGGGTAGTTATAAGCTTGATAGGGGATTTCAAGGTACGAAAATGGCTCCCTATAGTGATAGGTTCGAGATGCTAGGGTTAGGGACCATTTTCCCAGATATTCCCGCATTTGTTTTGCGTAATCTTGCTCGATTAGTGTTTGTGAGGATATGGGTAGCTTCCTTGTCGATTTTTATGGGCTAGGATGGCTCTTAGGGCCTTCCGTGAAGTTTTGTGTGTCTTACGACGGACCAAAAGGTGTCGTAACGATGCCGAATTTTCCCGAAACCACTTCCATCGTGACCGGGATCAAAAATGGCTGTTAGCGGCCTTTTTGGAATTTTAATATCCTTATCCGAAATTTTGACCCTATTTTGACTTGTTTAAGCTACTTTAGCTTGGCCTGAGGCATGGGTTTTTCGTGTTTTGTCTGATTTTACAGCTAGAGGTGATACCGAGCATCCCGAGGGAGCTTCCACGGTTGGTGCTAGTGGCGAGGCCGCCGGGACGAGCTCACAGACTCCCCGCGGGATTCGCAGGAGACGACAGGGCATTTCATCCCAGCGTCGTGATCCGGAGGCCATAAATTAGACCGATTTTGATAAGGTGAGGAAGCGTAGGCTTCCCGAGACAGTTGCTAGGAGGGCCCATGTTCCGGCTCCCGTACCGGAGATTGAGGAGATAGGCTACGAGGATCCCGAGTGGGCCCGGGGTTGGGATGGTCACCAGTTGTTGTTTCGTCCTGACCTACACGTTTCTCACTACATTGTGCAGGGTCTGGTGAGTGTTCTATTCGTGTTTATTAGTTATGTTTTGGATTTTAGCTCGGGTTGGGTTTGGTTTGTTTCATTTATACTTGTATTTCTTTGGTTTGCAGTCCCCAGGTCCGATGACGACTTTCTCGGGCTTTACTACATGTCTCGAGATTTATTCTCAAAATTTGACCCCCGCGGTAAAGGGAATTATCGCGAGGACTGCTCTAGGTCCTATGGTCGAGCAGTGGGTCCGGTTGGTGGGTTGCAAGACTAAGTGCAACCTTATGGTGATTAGAGCAATGGTAGATCGCTTTCATGATACTACCTTGACTTTCCATATGTCCTTTGGGGAGGTCAGGATGACTTTAGAGGCTTTCGGGGTGATTACCGGTTTGCCCTGGGGTCCAGAGAGGATTAGGTGGGCTGTTGAGGGCCCTAGGTTAGACAGTGATGAGGTGCGAGGCCTCATCAGGGATTGTTTGGAGCGTGAGGCATATAGTGCGCCTCACGCTTTGGTTAGCTCGTACATCATCGATCACTTTGAGCGGGTGGCGGTGTTAGAGGGTCGAGCACCCAACACGCTGGAGCAGGATGCCCGGTTATGGTTGTGGTACTTCCTAGGATCGACCCACTTCTCGGACAAGGGTGAGAGGTTCAGTACTAGGATTTTGCCTCTCCTAGCTGATCTGGCTCAGCTAGGACGTTTTGATTGGGTAACCGCGGCTTTTGCGGAGATGACTCGCTGCTTGCAAGTCATGGTGAGGCCATTGGAGATGGAGTCGGCCTCAGCCTTGCCCATCGTGGGTCTAGGCCTTGTACTGGAGATTAGTTGCTATTCCCGCTTTTGCATCTTAGGTTCTGCTTAGTTTTGGCTTAGTTTTGCTAAAGGTGTTTTGGGATTTTGCAGGCCTAGATCTATTCCTACTTCCCTTGTTTGGTACCTAAAATGGTGCGGGTTCATCCGACGAGATTCTCGGTGGGGATCGAGTGAGGGCTGGCTTAGCCTATGAGTACAATCAGCCACTACCCGTCGGAGAACATGTTGGTCAACCGGCTACGCCTCGAGGATGTAAGTTTTTTTTATGCCCCGCTTTATTTAGCGTTTATCGAGGAAATGGCACCTCCAATTCAAGAAAGCTCAAGCTTTGATAATCCAATGGAGGAGCAAGTCTTATGGGAGATCAAGAGACCACAAAAAGACAAGCTTCCCCCACTTCAAGCAAAAGACAAGGGTAAAAGGAAAGTGTCGTTTGAAGAGTCCACCCCTATTGAGCAAAACAAGACCCAAATCAAATTGCCTTTCCCAACAAGGCAAATGAAAACCAAGGTGGATAGCCAATATGACAAGTTCCTTAGTATTGTGAAGAAGTTGGATGTGAGTGTCCCATTTACCGAGCTACTTACCCAAATCCCGGCATATGGAAAATTTATGAGAGAAATCTTGGCTAGGAAGAGATCCATCGACAAGGAAGAGACCATTGCGTTCACAAGAGTGGTGAGCGAGCTCATTCAAGGTTCTACGCTTCCAAAGTTGAAGGATCCGGGTAGATTTTCGATCCCTTGCACCATAGGCCACTACAAGATCGAAAGAGCATTATGTGATTTGGGTGCGAGTGTGAGCATCATCCCTTATTCTATTTGTTGCCGACTTGGGATGAAGGAGCTTAAAAGTACTTCTATCACGCTCCAAATGGCCGATAGTTCATTCAACCGACCATTGGGAATGCTAGAGGATGTGCCGGTGAGAATCGGTAAGTTTTTCATTCCGGTTGACTTCATCGTGCTCGATATGCGGGAAGATGCAATCACTCCCATTATTCTTGGGCGCCCATTTCTACATACCGCCGGTGCTATGATCGATGTGAAGAATGGTAGGATCACCTTCGAGCTAGGCGAAGAGAAGCTAGTGTTTGACCTTCAAGGTAACACTTCGCCTACTAATGATGAGTCTTGCAACATGATCCAAGCCACTAAAGACATCGATCTAGGGGGAGAGTCGGGACAAAGCTTGAACAAGAACTCTTGTGAACTTGAGGATGATGACTCCAATTTGGAGGAAGATGAGTGCCCATGTCATGGGCTTGATGACAAGTTGAAAAGCAAGGAGAAGGATGAGCCTCCCTTGGGGCCACATGAAGACCGGTGGACGTTTGGGTATATTCCCAAAGACCAAAAGTACAAGTTCAAGTCGTTGAACTTGGAAGATCGGGATGCCCTGGGAACGTCAAGGCAAGGCCATGAAGAGCCTTGGTATGTGGTCGGTTATATCTCGAGCTTGATTAAAGACTTTGCTAGGGCCTTCGACCTGTTCCTTCGTGCCCTTGATGGGGATGGAACTAGTTCTTGTTGTTGAAAAAGAATGAAGAATGCACCACCTTGGTTTGACGGAGTTCCACAAGAACCGTCTCTTTGTATATATCTCTTTCTCTTGTAGCTTGTTTGGTTTTGTGAATTTCTTGATTACTTGGATTGATTGATGAGCGATGTGAGGGAGGGAATTTGATGTGTTATTTGAGTTTATTGTGATAGGTGTGAAGTGGAAGTGATTCCTAGAGAGGAATGGTCATTGTTTGAGCTTGGATTGTGTGAAGGGAAGTCGGTTTATGAAGCTTGGGACGAGCTTTTGGGAGCTATAGAAGGTTAGGAGACTCTTCCCGGCCTAGAATAAGTCATCCCGTCCGGGATGGAAGGCCCATCCCGACCGGGAAGGATGTCATCCCGTCCGGGATGAGGTGCACAAAAGATGGGTTCACTGACAGCTCATCCCGACCGGGACGAGGTCTTCCCGACCGGGACGAGACGGTCATCCCGACCGGGACGAGGTCTTCCCGACCGGGACGAGGTCTTCCCGACCGGGACGAGACGGTCATCCCGACCGGGAACACCCATCCCGACCGGGATGGACCCCCTGTCCTCCTTTGGCCTTTTCTTCGTCATTTGAGTCCACCCAACCATTGTATACCCCCTCCCAACCTCCCTACATGTCCTTACCCTCATTATATGACCCCTACACCTCACATACACATTCACCTTGCTTTCTCGTCACTTTAAACCGACTTTCACATCAAAACCCACCCCATTTTACTTTGGTGCCCCAACCATGGAAACGTACCGCGATTGGGAAGGAATAATGACGACAACGACTTGCTACGTGCCGATATTGATTTATGAGATGATGGAGCGAGTGAGTTGCTAACCGTACGGTACGGCAACTATCCTCTTTTTTCCATTTTTATAGCTTGTCTTCATTTGTTTATTCCCTTTCCTTTATATCATTTGTGTCATGGTGGCCTTCGAGGCCTTAGTATGGTTGCTCCCGACTCTCGATGACGTGACTACATCGAGAGTCATTTCAAAATCCAAATTTTCAAGATTTTCACCCTTCTCTAGGAAATTAGTCGGATTTGGGCGGAATCCGGGCTAGGTGACTTGATTACACCTAGTCCTCCCCTCCCATTTCTTTTTATTTCTTTCTTTTTTTTTTTATTTTTTCCCCCTTCCATATCTTTTCTTGTCTCGGCCCATGGTGACTTGACTACACCCCGGCCGGACACATTCTACCATTTTCTCCACTTTATTTTTTCATTTTCAGCTTTATTTTCGTAGTTTCTTTTCTTTTCTTTTGTGCTCCCATGCACTACGGTCGAGCAAGAGGACATGGCTCGGCTTAAGTGTGGGGGAGCGATATTCTATCGTAGTTAATTTTATTTTCGTAGTTTTTCTAAA
Source organism: Agrostemma githago (assembly GCA_958450325.1). NCBI lineage: Eukaryota > Viridiplantae > Streptophyta > Magnoliopsida > Caryophyllales > Caryophyllaceae > Agrostemma > Agrostemma githago. The sequence goes on from OY288239.1 coordinate 41,178,947, forward strand.
AACCTTTAAAAATCCTAAAAATTTGAAAAATTGTGTCTTTTCCTTCGTGTCGTTATGTCGTATTTTTCTTTTGTTGTGCGTGTTTTGCCCCCCTCTTTCCCTTATAGGTTGCTTAAACCACTGATGGCTTTGGAAAGCTTTCAAGATGTCCGGTAAACATCTTCTATCCCTTTTTCCTTCTTTGTCTCTTGCGGAATTTGGAGGAGAATGTGATGTGGTGTGCTCGGGAGGAGCTTTGTAAAGTTTGATGTTGGTTGGTTGCTCATTGGGAAGCTAGGGGTGGTGTTTGTGTTATGTATGTGTTCGTTTTGTGTTGTTCTTGTTTTGTTGCTTTTGTTTCTTTTTCTTTCGTTTTCGTTGAGTCTTTGTTTTGTGTTTCGTTGTGTGTCTTGTGTGTAAATGGTTTTTGAAAACCCGGTTTAGAGGCTAGTGTGCAAGCGTTTACTTTCCCTTCCTAGTAGTGTAAATCGAGTCTTGGACTTTAGCCTAGTAGAATGACCCTAAATCAATTATTTCGTTGGTCCTTTACCTTGAGTCCACCTAGCTTACTAGGGATTTACTGCGGGATTTGCACTTTTGACCATTATGACCACCCACGGTGTGAAAAGGCCTTGGTTACCGAGTCCCGTCCCTTAGGTGACCTTGTTTGACATTGCTCGACTAGTCCAAGTTTTTCCCTTTTTGTGGGTTTGAAGGGAAGGGCCCGTCCCGACTTACCCATTCACCTACCTCCTACACATATCCACCAAAGAAAATTGCAATTTGTTGAAGTCTCTCTTTCTTAATTGCCAAGAAATGCCTATCAATCGAATCAAGCCAAAAAGGGCAAAGAAAAGAAAAAAAAAGAAAGAAAAGATTGAAGAAAAAGAAAAGGCACAAAAGCCAAAAAGAAAATAGAAAAGAAGAAAAGAAATGGCATGGCAAAACAAAGCAAAAATGCGAAAGAAGAAGAAAATGCCAAAAGAAAACCGTCTCACAAAAATAATCCCCACATCTCAAAATAAGCCTTTTTCCGATCATTACCGTGAAGAGCCTACCAAAGGACCGAGTCCCTAGGAAGGATGATAGCGGTAGTGGTCGGTCTTCCCTCATTTTGCAATCATTTCCAATTTTTACTTGGACTAGTTAGGCGGTTTTGGGCATGGGATGACCCTCTTGGCTCTTTGCTAAAGGGGGCGGGGTCTCACTTACCTACAGTGTCGACTAACACCGTGGTTCATCCTTTTTCCATCCCGCCGATCGTCCCGTAGTACGTTCTTAGAAGGTTAGGAGAAACCGACGTAAGTTACCAACGTTTTTGTTGCTTTGTCGTCATACTATTAGGGTTTAGTCCATCTTGGTTTGTATTGCTAGCTTGGGAACGTTGTCACTTGCCTTGAGTCCTAAACCGGTGCTTCTTTCACCGCTTGTTTGAGGGAAGCGGTATTTCTTTTCTTTTGGATGCAACCTTTTGTGTGTTTGTTTGTGTGCTTGTTTGTTTATGTGTTTTTGTGTCCCGTTGCATCCACGGTTTTGTCGCAAGAGCCCACTTGCCTTGCGGAGTACACTGCACTCGCGTGAGTTGAAAGGGCGTAGGGTGCGCTAATACCCGCTCGGCTAGCTTAGTAGTTAGTTTGTGCTTACTCGAGGGCGAGTAAGGGTTAAGTGTGGGGGAGTTGATAAGTGTAGTTTGTAGTGCCTATTTTGTAGTATTTTGGTCCCATTTTCCTTGTGGAATCGCTCCTTGGGAGCGATTCATGGGCTACTTATGCTTCCTCTAACTCGTTTCAGGTTCCCGAGACCATTCGTGAGGAGTTGGAGTGATTCCGACTCAATACATACACTTTTCGGAGCCAACGAAGCGGAGGAACGATCACTTGATGCCTTGGATTCGACCCCGAGACCTTGGGACCCTATCCCGAGCCTCCGAGACCCGATCCCGAGTCCCGAGAATCGATGAGAAGTTCATGTGAAGCAAGGAGGAACCAAAAGGATCATATTGGAGGCCTACAAGACTCATCCCCGACGGGTATGCACCTCATCCCGTCGGGGATGAAGTGCGCTTTTAGAGGGTTCACTGCCAGGCCGTCCCGGTCGGGACCAACCCGTCCCGGTCGGGATGACCGGCCGTCCCGGTCGGGATGATCCCGTCCCGGTCGGGACCGGCGTGCTGTAGCCCGCAATTCTATTTTCCTCCTCCTTCATTTTTGTACCCCTATAAATACTTCCCTCTTGTATTGTTTATGGAGCTTACCTTAACCTAGACTCTCTCAAGCCTCGCTACAAACATTCAAACCCTATATTAGTGTTCCTCATATTAGTTTTAATCTCTCCTTAATCCTAGTTTAATCTTAGTTAATTAGTTCTTGTATTAAGAAGATTCTTGAAGACTCACCCAAGCTTGACAACCTTGGGGTTTTATTTGGGTTTCTTATTAATTCAAGTTCTCATCTTTTTCATCCAATTGTAGTGGGTATGATTTCTCTTCTCTTAATCTTTGTTTTATTATCAAGTTTTAATCATTGATTATTGTTTATTGTTCTTGATTGTTCACCATGAATGTTTTGATGTTTGTGATGTTGTTTTCTCTTTTCATTGTTGTAGTTAGCATGATTATGAGTGAGTAGTTTTCTTGTGGGTTATTAGGGGGATTAAGGGTAGATTATGGATGATTAGGGTTTGGTTAGGGGTAAAGGATGAATCTTTGTTGTTAGTCATATACTTGGCACACCATGTGTTTGTAGGAATGCTTGTTTGAGTTGTAGTGGACATGCTTCTCATGCTAGTCTTCCTTTACTCATTGCTTGTCTTGTATGTGGTCATGTTGAGAATAGTCATTACATTTACCATGTGGACTAGGGTTTAGACGCTACAAACGCTAACCCACCTTGACATCGGTTTAAGTTGCGAGAGCCCGGACCGAATCTAGCAATTAGGAGACACCTACACCCTTGACCACCCAAGTCACCCAACTATGCTTATGAACCCGACCTAACCCACTTCTTCTTCATTTTTGATTCATCTTATTAGTTTGTAACACCCCTGATTTTTATAAAGTAAATTAAATTAAAATTTATGTTCGTATCTTTATTTGGTTAACGATTTAACTCGTAATTCTTAAAAATTATTATAAAACGAATTTATCGTTTAATCATTTCAAACTCCTAAAATTCTATTTGTCTCGAAAACTCTTCTTATATATTTAAAACATATTTTTGTTTCTGTTTCAATTCATTTTATACATTTAATTTAATCGAAAGTCTATTTCGTCGATTTGAATTCAAAATTCTTTTTATTTATATATTTTAAGCTCGAAACTAATTTATTTTAAGTTTCGTCAAAGTATTTATTTTCTTTCCTCGAGAAATCAATTTAATTCACTTTATCGAAAAATTTATTATTTATCGGGAAATACTATTTCATCGTCTATTTATTTTTTTTCTATAAACTTCGTTTTCGTATCAAATAATTTATTTATTCATTTTATTTGACGGCCCGATTATTTATTAATTTTATTGACTCGTTTTATTTTGACTCGTGTGTCAGTCAACTTATCGTTACGGAGTTTGTCTTCTACCTAATTCGTTTAAATAATCTGTATCTCTGACCCGTTTCTTTGTGTGCTGATTCAGCTTCTTTAATTCCTCATTCCTCTCACTTGTTTTAACATTCATCCCCCACTTACTGATTCATTTCCCCTTCTTTTTTTTAATACTCTTCCACCGCTTCATCATTCCCATATTAAGGTATACACCTCCCCTCACCTCTTGGTTGATTTTCCTTTTTCTTTTCTTGTTTCCTCCGTATAGCTAAGCTGCAGGATTGCCATTTTTGCACCGCTCACCCATCATATCACCATCATCGCACTACTCTTTCGATACCTGCTTCATTTTTTTTCTTCTGCCGAATCTCGACCCCTCTGCTTTTCCTCTGTCCTGCTGCTGCTGCGTCATATTACTGCTCCTGCGGCTGCGGGGTTGTCGCTTTGTGGTTGGTTCGTACTCCGTTGTTTGAAGGTAATGAAATCCGCCCCTTTTATTCCGTTCTCCTTTCTTCTCCTTCTGATTTTTTGGTTGCTGTTGGTTGATGTTCTGAATGTCGTTTGTTGCTGCGTTCTGCTGCTATTACCGTACTGCTCTCCTTCTTCTTCTTCTTGTGGCTGTCGGCTTTGTTTACTGCCTTCTTCTGAACTGTTGCGGTTACTGCTGCTGTTCTATTGCCGCTACTGCTGTCCGTTTTTTTCCCTTCGGTTCATTTTGTCGCTTTTCGGTTTTTGTTTGTTGTCATTTCATCTCACTTGCTGCTTTTGTTTTCGTGCTTTTCTTTTCGTCTTCCCGAATTCTGTCGATGCGCCCTCCGTCCTTCCTTTTCGTGAGTCCGTTGCTCTTTGTCTTCCTCTTTTCTTCTTCGTTTATTACTCCGTTTCGGTCCCTCGTGAGTCGTTGTTGATTCATTGTCGTAATTCTTCTACTCCTTTTCCGCGGCTGTGTCGTTGTTATACGTCACCACGGGTTCTATCTTGGTTGTGTGTTCGTTTTATCTCATTCTTCTCTCGTGTTCTAGTGTATGCTGATGCTTTCTCTATTTGGCCTCTTTATTCATCACTTTCGTGACAATTCACATCCTTTGTCGTAATCGACTCTATTTAGTTTGGCCTTCGGGTTTCTATTTGACAAGTCGATTCCCTTTCTGTCTTGTGTCGGATACTCGTGTCTCTTTCTTTTTCCCTTGTCCCTATTCTGAGTATCGCTTTATTTTGACCTATTCATATTTGTTCGAGCTTTCCTCATTCTTGCTTGGGTCTATCTTTTGTACTCGTATCCAACCCATAATTTCTTTCTCTTGTTTCTGATCAACTCGATTACGCTTATTAGGCTCGGTTCTACACTCGAAGCATAAAGACGTTATTAATGGAGTCACGGAGCCTGGATCATACGAGTAGATAAGGAATATCACAAGATTACCAGGTAACTTTAGGACGTTACTCGATTTTATATCGTATGTTTGAGTAGTAGTATGTAGTAAATATTTTAACTTTGGTTTTCTATTTTAGCTATATATTATTGCTAATTATATTAATTTTAAATCGTATGCCTTTCTATATTTTTATAACTTTCGATATCGTTTTATAAATCGTTAATAATTTTATAAATTATGATCGTTATAATATTTTGTTGGTTATCGTGACACTAGTAACTAGATAATATCGATTTCATATTTTCGTCATATTTTGTTTATTTATAATTTTAACTCAAAATCGTATTTTTATATTATAATCGAGGTGTGTATACTTGATTAATAAAATTAATTTTCGTTTTACGATTTATACTAATAAAGGAGAAAATAGTCGATTTTGCTTTAACTATATTTTTAGTCGAGACTATTTTCACTAATAATTTCTTATTTGTCTATGACTATTTTTAGGAAAATCCGTATTATTTATTAATGAACTCTAACTTCTAAAAATAATTTGAAACCTTTGTAAAATCCATTTCATTTATAAAACTTGTTGACGCAATTAATTTTGATATCGTTTTTCTTAAAACATCTCTTTCCTAAAATTTATGGTTTTAACTCGATTTTTAATTTTTTTATAAAATACTATATATTGACTTATTATTATATTTTATTTGTATTTTGGGTAACGAATTTAGAAATATATTAAAGTTACGATAACGACGATAATAATAAAATGTTAATCTCGTTAGAAATGCTATTTTTATACATTTCACTTATTTTAATAACTTACGTATTTTCTACAACAATATTTCTATTTTAAGTAAGTTTCTAAAATTAGTAAATTTCTATTTAAAGGAAATTTCCCTTTTCATATAAATGTTTATTCCCTTTTATCTTCATGTTATTTATAATGATTATTTATTCTCAATATCGATAATGGCTTGTTTTGGAGTTATGGAATAAAGAGAAGTGTGGGGTTAGAGTAATATAGTCTGGGATGTACGTTTTTGCCATCAACTATAAAGTTGGTGTGTCTATGTTGAGACACATTGGTCGTTGAACTGAGCATGGTTTGTGTTCAGGAGTGTGTATATTTTGACCTTAAACTTAGATATCGCATCGTGTAAGTCGCCGTCGGGTTGAACTGGATTACGGTTGGTGTCCAAGAGGGGTGTACATTACTTAAGCCAGGACCTCGCTGCACGTAGTCCTGTTATAGTTGAGTTGCCTAGTTAGAGACCGAAGTCTGATTTGTTTTGACTAAGTTCTCGAAGCTAGTTTAGTATTATTCCTAGTGAAAGTCTAGCCTTGTGCACACCGATCAAATTTCCATAACGCCATTTTTGAATATTTATATTATCGATGGATTTTGACTTGCAGGTTGGCAAGTGCTTTAAGTTATCTTCGAAAGCTTATTTTTATTATATCGTTTTAATGTTTTCTCTTTTTAAGTATTTTGATATAATAATACTATTATTTTTCATATGTTATAATATGGCTGGGAGAACGTCCGAGTTACTCCCCACTGACGTGGCTGTTATGTTTATAACATGACAGGTATTTGTTGCTGGGTTTTGGGTGTGAGCTAGCGAGTAGCGTGGATCCTACTCTTTCTTCATTCTTGTAATTTATGGATTTTTGTATAACCCGTTTGAAGAATTTTCTTTTTAGCCCTTTTGTAAAAAGAGGCATTTGTATTGACTTACCATTTCTTTTAATAAGATATAGTTTGTCAGTGTGTTTTAATCCCAACTCTACAGTGTTTCCGCCACTGTATTGCGTTAGATTTTCTAGGGGGTTACATAGTTAGCATCATCTCCTTAGCTTGCTAGTTGGTTTGTGTTTAGTTATTCTATTTTAGCCTTGTTTAGCCTAGTTCATTGTTAGTCTACTTCCTACTTCTCCTCTCATCATAATTCATCAATTAGTAGCTCTTTGTGTTTGTTTGGTAGCGTAGTCCCGTTTTAGGCCGACCTAGTCTAAACCTTGCGACACCGTCTCCGTGGACACGACCCGACTTACCCTAACTACCGTTAGGTGCTAGCCGGTTATTTATTTGGTGGCGGGATCCACGACAAATCCCACCATCAGGTAGTTATGGTGACAACGCGGGATCACCGTCTCTATTTTTGGGGCGTTTGAGAGGTTATCTGCTTCTGGATAGGCGCCTGGGCTAAGGCTTTCGGGTTCCGAGTCGCCTGGGCTCGGGCGGCTGGAGACTTGGGCGCCTGGGCCTGAGCGGTTCAAGCCTCGTTTATGGAAATTTTTGTTGTTTCCTAATCGTTGTAGGATTAGGGCTATATATACGGGTTGTGGGGGCTTGTTTTAGACATACTAGAATATGCATAATGTCTAGAACATCCATATTTAGGGTCATGTCAGGTTTCGGGAATCTCCTAACCGAGTGGGCAAGTTGTTTTAAGAAAGGCGACCCCGAGGTTTGTTTAAATGACGGTTTGTCAACGGTCGTTGCGCTGAGTCGGGTCAAGATACGAGATGACTTCTTATTGGCATGCTCTAAGTTTTGGGTCTCAAAAGGCCATGTTTTTGCTTTCCCCAATGGTAAAATTTGCCCTCTTCCGGAAGATCTAGACGCTATAGGTGGGTGGAATTCGGTTCGGCCTTGTGTGCCTTCGGGAGATGATGCTCTTGTAGAGCGGTTTTGTCATTTTTTGGACCTTTATTCATTGGAGGAGGCTAAGGTTTTCTTTGGAAGAGATATCATTGACTTAGAGTTGCTTTTTAGGACATTCTCACAGGCCGGTTCCTATGATATTTCGGCTCTAGCATGTAGACGTGCTTTTAACATCGCGGTGGCTTGTTATTATCTTTTCGAGGATGCGAGGGCGCGTGAAGGTTGGAGTAACCCTCGAGTTTTGGATGTGGTGATGGGAATGGAACATGGACGACCACCCTCTTTGCTTATTTTGGGTAAGCTTGTTTCAGGTCTCGATGCCCGTGCCCGGCTCCATGAGGCACCTTTTCGGGATTCTAGGGTCATTTTGCAGGTGTTTTGGGTGTCATGTTTCCTTGTCAGTTTTTTTGTTCTTCTTTTTTGTGGCTGCTTTGGTTTGAAGTTGTGAAGTTTTGGCGTAGTTCGTGCAAATTTGGCTGCAGGAACAGCTTGGTTTGGTTGACCCTCCCAGGGGCTTCAAAGGTTATAACTACAAGGGTTTCACGGGCCAGAAGACGGTGCAGGTGTGGAGTAAAGGTCACACCGAAGAAGAGTGGCTCTCCTATTTGGCTAAAGGACAGTTGGTCATTAGGTGGTCTATCCCGTGGTGGAATATCAGTGGATGTACCGGATTTCCATTTTCGTCTTCAGCCGAGGCTTTGTTAATACAATCCATGAGGGATCCGGTTTATATTTATCCGTGCGTGTTGTCGAACCAAATAGGCGTTAAACCATCCACTTCGAGGACTGCTAAGGGTATTTCTAGGTTCGACTCATGGACAGAGAATTTGCTTAAGGAATTTAGGGTGTCTTGGGAACAAAGGTTTTCGCGTCCCGTCGTTATTGAGAGCGTCCGACCGACCGACACTGCTCCCGTCCAGCGGGGAATTTGTGAACACCGTTCAGGACAGAGCAACTTAAAAGTTAGGAAGACAGCGCCGCTAGGGAACGAGGAGGTGACTCGAAGGAATGCCACTAAGTGCCTGCCCAAAGACAGCATTACCGATCCTAGTTCCGTCAGTTCATCTATGCGGGCCAAGACTAATGGGACCCATATTAAAAATGTGAGTGAGGAGGGAATGTGGGATTGCCTGGACTCGCCTTTGGCTAGGGTGGTGGAAGCTTGTGTTCAGAAGATCGATGGTGAGGAAGACAGGCAGGCACACCCGAATGGCAAGGGAAAGAAAAAGTTGGACCGGCAGAGTTCAGCCGTTTTGTATTATGTCCTATTAGTTGATATTATGTGGCGTATTAGTACTAGTTTTTGTGAAGTTTCGACACGTTGTTGCTTTCTGGAATAGCCGGGTTTCAGATGCTTGATATAAAGGCCTCGACAAAGGCTCGACTTAACCAAATTTTATTGTTAATGAGAAGCACATTCTTATTATTTTTTTTCTTTTATTTTTTGTGGTGGCTCGCAACTCGATTCTTCATTTTACCCGGAGCACCCTTTCGGGTTTTCACTCCGTCCTCGGCTCACCTTTTTTTGTTATATTTTTTTTGACGGCTCGCAACTCGACTCTTCATTTTGCCCGGAGCGCCCTTTTGGGTTTTCACCCCGTCCTCGGCTCATCATTTTTTTTTGGACGACGGCTCGCAACTCGTTTCTTCATTTTGCCCGGGATGCCCGGGGATTCATTTCGGTGAATTTCCGGGACATTGTTTCCACTTTGGTTTGGTATGAGGTTAGGCTTTCGTTATAAACCTTCCAGGTTCCCGTGGCTTGGTTGACTACCAAGGATGAATCCCCGTGTACTCTGAATTTTTTAACTCCTAGAGATATGGCTGCTTTTAGTCCTATTAGGCAGGCTTCATATTCAGCTGCGTTGTTGGTAACGGAGAAGTCTAGTTTGTATGAATGTTCATTTGTTGCAGGCTCGTTGTCGTTTGGTCAGGGGGGTCAGTGATAGGTTGAACCTAGGGCTGTTGTTCCCGATCTCTTTTTAGGGTGAAGTTAAGTGGGCCGTTTGTTGTAGCTCTTGCGTTTTAGTCAACTGTTATCGATAAATGGCACAGTGTCGAGTCTTTAAGCGTTAAAGTAAGTTATTGAAAGAAGTCAAGCGATTGTCGAGGCATGTTTGTAAAAGAAAAGAGTTGTTTTATTTGATAAATAATAAACATGCTAGATGCCCATGATTAAGTTTGTTAGGGGGTGGAGGACATGTCCCCTCGCGTCTCCCTGGAATTGATAGAAAAAAAGACATTATTATTATTATTATTATTATTATTATTATTATTATTATTATTATTATTATTACTATTATTATTTAGTCTAGGCCCTAAGATGAACTAGACTCTGACTAAGACTGGTTGTACGCGCCTTTAGAAGAATCTCCGCTGGTTGGATTCTCGGTGCTCACGGGGGTCGCCTTACTGATGGGCTTGGTACCCGGAGCCAGCCCTCTTTCGAAGACACCCTAAAGGTACATAGATCTCTTTTTCAATCAGGTCCTGCACTTCATGCTTGAGCTCGGTGCACACTTGGGTCTCATGCCCCCGACCTTGATGATATAAGCAATAAGCGTTTGGGTTCCAGGTCGCTCCCCTTTTTTCTACAGGTGGGTCAGGAAAGGGAAACAAAGTAATTGATTCCCTTTGTGGATGTTTGTTTGAGACAATTAATGAAACTCTTTACCTATTTGACCTATTAGTGAAGCCCCATATCCATCTAAACTCATTACCCCCCAAGGGTTTGCCATTTCCTTTCCCTTCCATTACCCCATCCCTATATCTTCCTCTACACATGTCATAATTTAGGTTACACCTCCAGGCCACCGTCCCATAACTTTTAAAAATTCCGATCTGAGATCGAAAAAAATTCTGATCCCATCCCGGACCAAATTTTTAAAATTTCGGTTCTGGTCCGAGATTTTTGGGATCCCGATTCATGACCAGTGCATAGTCCTACTTAGACCTGTCAAAATTTGACCCTACCCGTTTTTTAGGATCACGAACCCATTTTTGTCGACCGATACCCGTTTGACCCGACCTCGAAATAACCCATTAATTTAGGGTCAAAACCCGACCGGACTCGTTCGACACGATGAGTCAACAATTTTTATTTTTATTTTGGTAATACGGAGCGACAAAATGTCAAAATAACAAAAAAATTATTAAAATTTATAAAACATTAATATTTACATAATATTAGGATTTATAATCAACAAATTAATGCTACTATTTTTAAATATTTTAAGTTACCATAAAAAAAACAATTTAACATGAGTAAAACTTTTTTATCGTTTAATAATAAAATAATTAATAAATTAATTTCATAATTTTATTTTGATATTTTGATATTTTTAAAATATAAATATTACTCATAATTAAAGAGTATAATAATAATACAGTTAAATAAATAAAAAGTTAATATTAAAAATATTTTTTTTACTTAAAAATTGGTAAAAAAATTAGGTGTTCAAAACTAATTCTATCCCGGATGCATTGTGACTCGTATAATTCGACCCTTATGACCCGACTTGACCCGTCCGACCCGTTTGACATGTGTACTCTACCCTAGTGGGTTTTCTAACGATTTGAACCTAATCAACGAAAGTATTTTGTTTCCGAAAAACAAAAGTTTAATTTTATAATACGAGTACTTTGAAAAATGTTTGAGAAAAATATAAGTTGAAGAAAGTAAGTGAAAAAGAAAGGTTTTGAAAAATAATACAGAAAAAACATGGTGAACAAATATAATAAAAAAAATATATTAAAATAAAAATTGTAAAAATAATTTGATTCCGAGTTTGATAACCAAACAACCACAAAAGGAATAAAGGGTAATATCATTTCTTTGAAGATTAAAACCAAACAACAAGTTAAATTGAGGGTAATCCCTTTCCTTTCCCCTTGTTTCCCTTTCCTAATTTCATTCGCTTTCCCCTTTGCGAACCAAACACCCCCTTAGTTTTAATGCTTTCATGTGGAATTGTATTGTATGACCTTCCTTTCATAATCGTATATATATAGATTCATGATTTGTTTCTTACCCCTTGTAAGCTTACAAATTTTATTTGTGACGGAGATATATTCGTATAATAAAAGTGTTTTCATTTTTTTCGTTGATTAGCATCAGTTTAGCTTAGCTTGCTGCTAAATTAAACTAAATAGTAATATCTAGACTAAAAACTTTAGAACGAAGGTAAAGCACATTCATACTTCTTTATGTTTTTAGATTTTAATTTTTATCTCATTTATCATGAACAAGTCAACAGCCTAGGTTCATTATATATTAGTTTATATGAGAAGTCTAGAAATTTAGGCCATCTAGTTCATTTGATTAGGCGTTTCCTCATACTACATAATTGTTTACCAAATAAACTATTAATTTTAGTTTTAATCGTTTTAGGGTTACACTTGGTCTATTTTTTGTGAAGATGGTAACCATTACAGCTAATTCTTCATCTTCCGGTATGAATTCTTCATTTGGTTTATCAAGGATATTGATCTTTTAAAATAAAATTATCTCATTCTTGTAGATTACACTTTTAAAGGCTCCACTTACACAAGTAGAGCCTAAAAGAAGTGTAAGTAGAGATTATAGAAGTGTAATTGTCTCATTTTCCTGTAGGTTACACTTTTTAAGGCTCTACTTCCACTTTTAAAGGCTCCATTTACACTTTTAAGAAGTGTAAGTGGAGATTAAAATAAGTGTAAGTAGAGACAAGAGAAGTGTAATTGTCTTATTTTTTATAGGTTACACTTTTTAAGGCTCTACTTACACTTTTTAAGGCTCTACTTACACTTCTTAGAAAGTTTACACTTCTTAGAAAGAGTAAGTGGAAATTAAAAGAAGTGTAAGTAGAGACTATAGAAGTGTAATTGTCTCATTTTCTTGTAGGTTACACTTTTTTAAGGCTCTACTTACACTTTTAAAGGCCCCTCTTACCCTTTATAAAGTGTAAGTGGAGACTAAAAGAAGTGTAAGTAGAGCCTATAGAAGTGTAATTGTCTCATTTTTTTTTTAAATTTTGAGACTAGAGAAGTATAAGCAGGTACTAAAAGTTTAATTTTATAATTGCGGATGTACATGTTGAAGTAACTGAAGGTTTCTAATTTTTGCGATTCTAATAAACCGGAATTCTGTATTTTTCAGGGTTATAGGTTTTCTGGAAGGGCTCTACTTGGTTAATAGCAGCTTTACCAATTGGTCAGAGGGTAGAAGAAGGTAGAGTTGGGGTTTCGAGGCCGTGAATCGTGATTGATATTGTTTCACACTTTTACACAAAGTAGTCCCCAATTCTGTTTTGTCTTTTATTGGACTAAATCTCTCGTTATTGTGGATTTGATGAAACAATTTTTCTAACTTGTGTTTATTGAGTACGTAAATAGGCACACTATGATAAAATAGACACACATCAGAGTAAATGATGACGAAAATAACCCAAATATTTTACATTTCTCTGTCTTTACCTTTATTTTTGGCACAAGAACCTAGGAAAGGAGAAGGGGACTATTCGTGGGGAATTGGGATTGTTATTTGATAAGTTTGGTTGTTTGAACTAATTACTGATTAAGGTATGTATGTAATAAGGGAAAAAATTGTTATTCAGTGAAATTAGACAAGGGAATGATGTAGTTGAAAAGTCATATTGCTATTGTGGCTCAACCAGCCATTAAATAATAAATCAAGTACAGTAACATAGTCCCTCCGATTCATTTGATGTTTTACGTTTGCCTTATCACACTTGCTAATCCATGTTTTGTTTCATTTTTATCTTTATTCTCACATTATTAAAAATCGTAAAAATTTGATATTCTTAATGTATTCATTAAGACAATTTTAAAAAGATCTCACATGACTATGTTTTATTTTATAGATTGAAAATTATATTAGATATTCTACCCACTCATGAATAGTGCCAGAAAGCAAACGTAAAGAAACAAATGAATCGGAGGGAGTATTACATAAGCACCCCTAACCAATAATAAGAGCTATTCAATGAAAGAAGAAGACAAGAATGATGTGGTTGAAAAGTCACATTGCTATTGTGACTCAACCAGCCATTAAATAATAAATCAAGTATTACATAAGCAACCCTAACCAATGAGGTCCAACAAAGACAAATAGATAATGGGCTGCTCGGTTAACAGTATGTTGTGGCTGATTGGCTGGGGTAGACCTTGGTCCAAATAGTTCATGTGGTTTGAATAGGAAATTCAGTTTAAACCCCACGTAAATTCAGATACACCTCTAGAAGACTAACTTGTATCGTCTTTAAATATGGTTCACACTTTCTATTTTAATTTGTCTCGTACCGAATAATTAGGATTACATTTTGCTTTACTACTTGAGTAAATCTCCCTTAAGATAGTACTATCTGTCTTAACCATAAAATGGATCAAGTATATATACCCCTTAAGACGGTACACATCTCTAGCTGCCTAGCGAGTGGCAAACAGTACGTACATATATAAACTAAAGATGATACGGATGGGAAAGCTCTTATAAATTAAAGTCATGACTTTTATATGAAAAGGTATTCCCGCCACTTAGGGAGCAACCAATGGGAATTTTAGCACCCCTGATCTCGGATTGTACAATAACTTGGCTTTAGAAAAGGATTATTTCTTACGATTAATACCATGTGTGTACTTCTTAAAATAATCTAAACTATACGTAATTTCATTTTAATATGAACTACGCATTCTTTAATGTCGCTTTGTTATGTATGAAATTATGACTTGCTATAACCGGTGACAGTGACTTTGTGTAACTTTTAAGGGTTTTATTAGGTCCGTTGCAGTCATCGTGAAAACCAAAATTACAATAAAAATATAATTTTTTCATTGCTTCTATAAGACTAATTGAAAATGAAATGGAAGATAAATTTTCAGAAAATTTAATTTTTCTTATAATGATAAAAAATGAACACGTAATGTGAATCAGATGAAAAGAGTTACAGGAAAAGTTGAATAAGGGAGGTTCAACAGGGAGTTAGTCACCCATAGCAAAATGAGGTTAATGAAGTCGTAGTTCATATTAAAATGAGATTACGTATAATTTCAATTAATTTAAGAAGCACACGCATAGTTGATATTATTCCCATGAAATAACCCTTTAAAAAAAGGCTCAAAACTATGAATAAAACCGGCCACATTCGTGGACATATCAGAAGAGCAGCATTGCACAATCAGAGCAGTACAACAGCAGTACTTGTGCTAATGTCATGGATGTTACTGAGTTGGGTTATGGTAGTACTGTTTCCGAATCAAGCAGCAATGTTCCTCCAATTCTTAAACTCTTTCTGCCCGGACTTTATCTTAAAGTGAAGAGTTTATGGATCCCTAAGTACCTAAGAGGGGGAGGGGGTGAATTAGGTACCTTTTAAAAAATTCAACTTAATCTTTATTGATTAAAGTAAGTTGAGTGGAAGTAGAAAATAATTAGGTGAAGAAGTACTAGACTCAACATACAACGGACAGTCAGACTGTTACGCTCTGTCTTAGCAAGGAGTACGGCTACAGAACAAAGACACAGAACAAAGACACAGTATATCGACCGTTGTCAAACTGTATTCGATTCGCTTAGCAGAATGAGGAGCTACAGACGAATGTCACAGTATGGGCGACTGTTGTATGAAAAGAAATAGCACAACTAAAACTAAGTTTGATGTTTGAGCAAATAAAAGAAAAACAAAATAACATGCTTTTATCGAAAGATGCAGCGGAAAAGTAAAGAACACGATAAAACACGATATTTTTGAATTGGTTCGGCCAACACTCTAAGGGCCTACGTCCAATGCTTTTCTTATTGCTTTTCTTTAGAAATCTACTCCGAAATCAAAAGACCCTTACAATGAAAAGCGACCCATAACCTACTCCGGTTACGACCAACAACCTACTCCGGTTGCGATTTGAGTTTACAAGACTACTCCGTCTCTAACTCACCAATGACCTACTCCGGTCACGACCAATAGCCTACTCCGGCTACGACTCTTAATAACTTAGAAATTTACAAAGATTACAATTGAAAACCGAGTTAGACAAGAGTGTGTGTGATTCTGTGTGACAGTGTGTTCGACTGTGACTTTGAAATTACTGAAGACTTTCTCTTTTGAAATACTTTGCAAAATGCTTTTAAGATAAAAACCTTTGAAAACAAAATGCAATAAATGAAGTTTTAGTTTGAAAGTCTTGAGAAATAAATGAGGCAAATGAGTTTCTTTTATAGTAGATGTGGAAATGGGTAAAAGAATGTGCCTCATTGGAAAATCCAAAGGTTAAAAGGAAACCCTTGACTTAGTTAAAAAGGAAAGTTTTTTTAAAAAGAAAGGGAAGCATGCTTAAGGTTTACCAAAATTGAAGGGAAGGTGTTTACTTGAAAGGTGTTACTTGAAAGAAGAAACATTTCAAATTCACTTTCAAAAGTGAAGAGCCATTTTTGGAAAACCTTGGAGAAGAGGTGCATTGTTTTACAAGAAACCAAATCATCCCTTTTTTTCTTAAAGAAATCAGATTTTTTCAAAGTCAATTTAAATTTGTAAAAAGATTTTTCTGAAGATTTAACTTTTGAAATCAAAATCTTTTTGAACCATTAAGAGCTGTCGAACGATGTAACAGTCAGTCCGACTGTTACATACTGCTGTACCGAAAAACACACACTTTGCCATTCTTAGTGACTATGGACTTAGACTCGATTTTATTCTCTTCACTTGAATTTCTTGATCTTTATCTTGGGTAGCTTTGGCTTGTCTTGATATCATCATTCTTGAATTAGCACATTTGATAATTATCGCACTAATGACGATTTACCTATAAGATTAAACTAGAGCACAAGTTAAATAGGCATTGTCATCATCAACAAACCCAACAAATTCCCCCTTTGATGATGACAAGCCTAAGCAAAAAACTTAATGTCCCAAGTTTCCCCTCAAAAGGTTAGTCTATCAAGATCAGTAATCACATAGTAAAGGGTTTATAAGCTTAGAAGGAGAGCTAACAATACTTAGACAAAATATTAGATATAAGAACTAAGAACTATC
This sequence comes from Agrostemma githago, assembly GCA_958450325.1. NCBI lineage: Eukaryota > Viridiplantae > Streptophyta > Magnoliopsida > Caryophyllales > Caryophyllaceae > Agrostemma > Agrostemma githago. The sequence continues at coordinate 41,195,546 of OY288239.1, forward strand.
AAGGAAGGATCAAGAATTCGTTCTTGAGGACATGTGTTTTACCTTTTCCCCCTCTTGGCATCATCAAAGAACCTGTCATAATTCCGGACACAGTAGAAAACACATAGAACATAGGCACATAATATTACGAAAATAAATTAAAAAGCATTCAACCGGCAACAGTCACCAAGACTGTTACAGAATCCAGAAAAAGTCATACAAACCATTGTCTTTAAAAGATAATAATAAAAATAGTTTTTTTTTGATTTTTAAAAGAGAGATTAATTAAGAGGAATCAGACTCCTCATCATCATCATCAGCGTCGGAATCCATTTCACCACATTTTCCCTTCACCAAAGCAGAAATTACCCCGATGTTGCCTTGCATCTCATCCGTTCTTGCATCCAATTTATCCAACCGACCCAAAATTTCAGCGCAAACCCGACAAGTTCAACCAATAGAGAATAAGCAGTTGTGACTTCTTTTGAACTTTTTTTTTTTTTGTTTGATCAGGTGATAGAGGATATAGTGTTGAGAGATTGATACTTTGCCTCTATCATTGTTGAGGATTAGGGTTCGGATAAGATTTTGTAATTTAAGTGTTGTGGGAGGATGATTCTTGAGAGGGAGGAAGACTTGCTATGGCTTTCATTTGCTCCTTTTGAATTTGAGGAGTTAGTATGTTTTTTGGGATTTTGGAGTTTCTTGGAGGCATAGTTATGGAGGTAGAAGAGGAAGATGACAAGAAAAGGAAAAAGGGTTAAAGATGAGTTTAAAGAAGGTAAGAAAGGGTTAAAAAGGAAGATGTGATGTTACAATGGAAAGAAAAGAGAAGAAGGTGAGAGGAGGTAAGTGTACTGACATACGTTACTTTTTTTTTTTTTCGATTTTTTTTTTTTTTTTTCGAAATTTCAAATTTCGATTTTTTTTTTTTTTTTTTCGAAATTTCAAATTTCGATTTTTTTTTTTTTTTTTCAACAGCTACTCCAAAAGATATAGATATGAAAATAAAGAAGATAGTTTAATATGGGAAGGTGAGTAGATATGGGGAAGGTAAATTATATTGTGGGTAAGATGAATATGGGGAAGGTAATTAATATGGGAAAGGTAATGGTGTGGGGAAGGTGAATATGGGGAAGGTAATATGGGGAAGGTAATTGTGGTAGAATAGGAGTGTAGGAGTGATGATGATAGGAAAGAAGATGGGGAAGAAGTAAAGAGGAGAGAGAAAAAGATTTTAAAAGATTTTTTAAAAAAAAGAGAGAGAAAAGTATGGCAGTTGTCAAGTATTGGAAAGGTAAAAAGAAGTAAAGGTGGCGTGAAGAAGAGAAAAAAGAGGAGAGAGGGAGATATTTTTTGGGTAAAAGGAATATTTGGAGGATAATAGAGTATAATATTTACTAGATAATATATGATGGATATTTTGTTAATATGTGGGATATTAGTTTTATTCTTGACAACTTCCCAAAAACTAAAAGACAATGGTTAATACACACAATTCAAAATTCATCAAAAAAATGCCAATTAATTCATTAAATAAGATTAAGGACTAAGTCACATGCATAATCACTAGAATAAGAATTATCGGTTCGTCTAGCCAATCATGCGAGGAAAAACGATAAATCACACATAGTCAATTAGAAAAATTAATCAAACCAATTTCGAGTCGAAACTTCTCGAATTGGTCTCTTGCTAGTGGCTTAGTAAATATATCGGCAATTTGGTCTTCGGTATTGCAAAAATTTAGCTTAATGTGACCCTTTTCTACGTGATCTCTAATAAAGTGGTGACGTATATCTATATGCTTAGTTCGAGAATGTTGAATCGGATTTTTAGATATGTTTATGGCACTCGTATTATCACACATTAAAGGAATAGAGTCATAAATCATACCAAAATCGACAAGTTGTTGTCGAACCCACAATACTTGAGAACAACAATGAGCGGCGGCCACATATTCACTTTCGGCCGTGGAGAGAGCAACGGTGTTTTGCTTCTTCGAACCCCATGAAATGAGACACGGACCTAAGAAGGTAGCGACACCCGAAGTACTCTTTCGATCGACCGAACACCCCGCATAGTCTGCGTCCGAGAAACCTACAAGGTCGAAAGGACAACTTAAGGGGTACCATAGATAAAGCTCTTGTGTTCCAACCAAATACCGAAGAATGCGTTTTACGGCTTTAAAATGAGATTCTTTGGGATTTGCTTGGAAACGGGCACATAAACAAACACTAAATAATATATCGGGACGACTTGCGGTTAAGTAGAGAAGTGAGCCTATCATACCTCTATACACCGATTCACTAACATTCTTACCACTTTCATCCTTGTCCAATTTGGACGATGATACCATCGGTGTAGTGTATGGCTTAGCATTGGTCATCCCGAATTTAGTTAGCATCTCCTTGATGTACTTTTGTTGGTGAATCATAATTCCTTCTTTTGATTGCTTGATTTGAAGACCGAGAAAAAATCCGAGTTCACCCATCATGCTCATCTCAAACTCCGATTTCATTAGATTAGAAAAATAAAGAGTAAGGAGTTCACTAGTTGCTCCAAATATAATGTCATCGACACATACCTGGACAACCAACAGTCCATCCGACTGTGACTTTATAAATAATGTCTTATCCACCGAACCTCTACGAAAACCATTTTCAAGCAAAAACGTTGACAAGCGATCGTACCAAGCTCTCGGGGCTTGTTTTAAACCATAAAGTGCTTTGTCAAGTTTAAAAACATATTCGGGATAATCATTATCTATAAAACCCGGAGGTTGCTCCACAAAGACATCTTCCTCTAAATAACCATTTAGGAAAGCCGTTTTAACATCCATTTGAAAAAGTTTGATGCCTTTGTGAGCTGCAAAAGCTATTAGGAGCCTTATGGCCTCAAGTCTAGCTACCGGTGCATAGGTTTCGTCATAGTCGATACCTTCTTGTTGATTATAACCTTGCACCACTAGTCTAGCCTTGTTCCTTACGATTTCACCGGAATCGTCTAGCTTATTGCGAAAGACTCATCTAGTACCAATAACGGTACGATTAGAGGGCCTAGGGACAAAAGCCATACCTCATTCCTCTTGAATTGAACAAGCTCTTCTTGCATTGCTATCAACCAGTCGGCATCAGTCAGAGCGACTGTGACATTGGGCGGTTCGATTTGAGAAACGAAAGCGTTGCAAGAGTAGAAATTGTTGAGGGATGATCTTGTCTTTACTCCAGATTTCAAGTCACTAGTCAGATTTGAGAGGGGGTGTGAGCTTTGATGCTTCCACTTCCTTGGAATGAAAGTATCTTCCTCCTCGACTGTAACAGTCCTTCCGACTGTTGCTTCATGGCTGGGAGTCGATGCTTCCACACCAGATTCTAAGGACTCCTCTGGTCCTTGGACATTAGCTGCTGCTTCACCGTTATCTCCTTGAAGGTTACTTTCAGGAGGATCATTAATTCCCCCTGAACTTGTGCCTTCGTCTTCAGGTAACAGTCTGGCAGACTGTTGCTCAGCAGCTCCGTTTTGCTCATCTTCAAGTGTGTGTTCTTTTCGAGCAAGGCCTATTTCGAATTCTTCATCTTCTTCATCATCATGTTGTACCTGCTCAAAAAGACTAGATTCATCAAATATGACATGCACACTTTCTTCGATCATCATGGTTCTTTTATTATAAACCTTGTAAGCTTTACTATGATCGGCATACCCTATGAACACGGCTTCATCACTACGGGGGTCGAATTTTCCTAAGTTATTTTTACCATTATTATGCACAAAACACTTGCTTCCAAAGCATCTAAAATAGGAGATATTCGGTTTTCTACCACGTAGCAACTCATAGGGAGTCTTATTTATTATACTTCTAACCATGACTCTATTATGAATGTAGCAAGCGGTGTTTACCGCTTCGGCCCAAAAGTTTCTAGGTAGCTTACTACATAACAACATAGTTCTAGCCATGCTTTCAAGAGTTCTATTCATGCGTTCTACGACGCCATTTTGTTGAGGTGTCCTAGGGGCCGAAAAGTTGTGATCTACTCCATTATCATCACAATAAGCACCAAAAGATGAGTTCTCAAATTCGGTTCCATGGTCGGTTCTAATTGACACAAGTTTTAGATCAAGTTTGTTTTGAACCCTTTTTAACCATATTAGAAATTCATCAAATGCTTCATCTTTGGAACTTAAAAATAATGCCCATACAAATCTAGAGTAATCATCAACAATCACCAATACATAGCGACTTCCACCTCTACTACGAACTCTCATAGGACCACACAAATCAATATGCAACAGTTGCAGTGGTCGTGACGTGCTGACTATCTTTTTGGATTTAAAGGAGCTTCTAACATGTTTGCATTTAGCACATTGATCACACATTTTATCAAATTCAAATTTCATGTTAGGAAAACCATCAACAAGATCTAATCTTCTAAGCGTATTAAGAGTTTTAGCACTAACATGTCCAAATCTTTTATGCCACAACCACGGGTCATTTTTCATTACGCTCATGCAAGACATAGTTTGATCATTTAAAGTATTCAAGTCGGTTAAATAGACATCTTTGACACGTCTACCTTCAAGAACAACTTCACGGGTAGTGGCATTCAAAATACGACATAAACTAGTACTAAACTCAACCAAATTACCACGATCACATAATTGAGAGATACTTAGAAGATTATGTTTCAAACCTTTGACAAGCCGCACATTGTCGACACAAACCAATGAAGACTTACCAACCTTTCCAAGTCCTATGACTTCACCTTTTTTGTTGTCTCCAAAAGTTACCGTGCCACCATCATACGCTTCTAGTGAGAGGAATTGGCTTTTATCACCCGTCATGTGACGAGAGCATCCACTATCAAGATACCAATCACGGCGTCCCCTCACCAAGCCCTACACGAAATTAAGAGGAGAGTTTAGGAACCCAAACGGATTTGAGTCCCTTAGTTAAAGCATCCTTAATTAATTCCCTTCGTTCCCATGTCTTGTTAGTAACTTTAATACCACGATTAATACTTTGATCCCTTTTCTCACAAGCATTGAGAAAATGACCGGTTTTACCACAATGATGACAAATGATGTACTCGGGAAGTGCTACATATTTTCTTTTCCTAAAGTCTCTTTTAGTGGGTTTGGAGTTGTGAATTTTACAATCATGACGTCTATTCCATTTGAACCCAAGCCCCTCTTTTTCACGACACAAGTTGTCTTGATTAGTAAGAAAATTTAGCACATTTTGACTTCCTTCCCAAGTTTTGTGGACTCTTCTAGCTTCAACAAGTTCATTAATAGTGTCTTGAATAGAGTGAGTGAGACTCTCATTTTCCTTAATTTTTTGTTTGAGCAATTGTTCGGATGTGATACACTTAGCTTCAAATTGACGCAAACTCTTGTCTCTTTGTTCAATTAAACATTTAAGGTTGAGATTACACGCCTCTAAGTAGAAAATTCTAGCACTTGAAGATCTAGACTCTAGAGTTCCATTACTAACAAGTTTCTTTTGGAGTTTCCTCAACTCTTCTTTAGTCACATCGAGATCAACCTTGAGATGTTCATTCTCTTTGGTCAATTCAATAGTTTGGGGGTTAGGAGACTCATTGGGAACAGTAGATTGGGTTGTAACAAACTTTAGATCAAACAACTCTTTAGACAAATCTTTGTTGATCTTTCTCAAATTTTTCAGCTCGTTTTTAACTTCATCAGTAACAGTCACACTGTCTGTTGCTTTAAGTGTTTCTTTAAGTTGGACATTCTCAATTGCAATTTCCTCAATTTCTTCTTGCATAGCAAGAGACCTTTTAGTTTGAGAACGACACTTATCAAAAAGACTATCAAGCAACTTGCAAACTTTTTCTTTGGAGTAAGTTCTAACTTTAGCCTTAAGTCTTTGTACCTCATTATCGGAGTCGGAATCTGAGTCATCGGGATTGGCCATGAGACACCTAAGATGTTCAACTTTGGAGTTATTGACCTTAGTAGTGACACACACATTAGCATCTAACTCCTCATCTTTGGGTTCGTCGTCTTCTTCCGAATCGGACATTCCCCAAATAGCGGACATGACCGTACTTTTATATTCCCTTTTAGCTTTATCACGTTTATCTTTAGAGTGAATATCATTCCATTTAGGACATTCTTTGATTTGATGAGTTTTATCACCACATTTAAAGCATCCTATGGTTGAGCTAGGTCGTTTCTTAGGGAATCGTTTCTTATTTAAATTATTGTTAAACTTACGATTTCCTTGACCATTTACCATACCAACAACGTTCCTAGTGAACATGGCAAATCCGTCCTCTTCGTCCTCATCCTCATCACTTGAGGCGGACTTGAGAGCAAGACTCTTTCCCCGTTGGTTATCACTAGAACGCTTCACGAGGTTTAGTTCGTGAGCCATTAGTGATCCCATTAGTTCATGGAGAGTCAAGACGGATAAATCTTTAGCTTCCTCTATGGCGGTGACCTTTGGTTGCCATTTATCGGTTAGACTACGAAGGATTTTTCTAATGATGTCTTCGGACTCGAAATCTCTTCCTAGACTTTTGAGCTCATTAATGATACAAGAAAAACGACTTGATAAGCTATTCATGGACTCGTCTTTTGACATGTGAAACATTTCATATTGTTGCATGAGAAGATCAATACGGTGTTTTTTTACTTGAGACGTACCCTCATAAGCAAGCACAAGGGAGTCCCAAATCTCCTTAGCCGTAGGACATCCACTTATACGACTCACTTCTTCCTCACCGACACACCTTTGAAGTATTGACATAGCCTTAGAATTTTTCTCAACAATTTTAAAGTCATCTTCATCATATTTAGACTCATCTTTAAGTTCGGTAGACTTGCCATCGGCACTAGACACTTTGATTTCAATTGGACCCTCTTTAATAATTTTCCAACATTGATAATCGATACTTTTGATATAGTGTTCCATTTTTAGCTTCCACCAACCAAAATTCTCACCGGTAAAGACCGGGATCTTGGAGTGTTTAGCAGAATCCATGTCGAGGAATCAAACTCTAGGTAGTTAGCCTTTAAAAGAGTACGAGGCTCTGATACCAATTGAAGAGTTTATGGATCCCTAAGTACCTAAGAGGGGGAGGGGGTGAATTAGGTACCTTTTAAAAAATTCAACTTAATCTTTATTGATTAAAGTAAGTTGAGTGGAAGTAGAAAATAATTAGGTGAAGAAGTACTAGACTCAACATACAACGGACAGTCAGACTGTTACGCTCTGTCTTAGCAAGGAGTACGGCTACAGAACAAAGACACAGAACAAAGACACAGTGTATCGACCGTTGTCAAACTGTATTCGATTCGCTTAGCAGAATGAGGAGCTACAGACGAATGTCACAGTATGGGCGACTGTTGTATGAAAAGAAATAGCACAACTAAAACTAAGTTTGATGTTTGAGCAAATAAAAGAAAAACAAAATAACATGCTTTTATCGAAAGATGCAGCGGAAAAGTAAAGAACACGATAAAACACGATATTTTTGAATTGGTTCGGCCAACACTCTAAGGGCCTACGTCCAATGCTTTTCTTATTGCTTTTCTTTAGAAATCTACTCCGAAATCAAAAGACCCTTACAATGAAAAGCGACCCATAACCTACTCCGGTTACGACCAACAACCTACTCCGGTTGCGATTTGAGTTTACAAGACTACTCCGTCTCTAACTCACCAATGACCTACTCCGGTCACGACCAATAGCCTACTCCGGCTACGACTCTTAATAACTTAGAAAGTTACAAAGATTACAATTGAAAACCGAGTTAGACAAGAGTGTGTGTGATTCTGTGTGACAGTGTGTTCGACTGTGACTTTGAAATTACTGAAGACTTTCTCTTTTGAAATACTTTGCAAAATGCTTTTAAGATAAAAACCTTTGAAAACAAAATGCAATAAATGAAGTTTTAGTTTGAAAGTCTTGAGAAATAAATGAGGCAAATGAGTTTCTTTTATAGTAGATGTGGAAATGGGTAAAAGAATGTGCCTCATTGGAAAATCCAAAGGTTAAAAGGAAACCCTTGACTTAGTTAAAAAGGAAAGTTTTTTTAAAAAGAAAGGGAAGCATGCTTAAGGTTTACCAAAATTGAAGGGAAGGTGTTTACTTGAAAGGTGTTACTTGAAAGAAGAAACATTTCAAATTCACTTTCAAAAGTGAAGAGCCATTTTTGGAAAACCTTGGAGAAGAGGTGCATTGTTTTACAAGAAACCAAATCATCCCTTTTTTTCTTAAAGAAATCAGATTTTTTCAAAGTCAATTTAAATTTGTAAAAAGATTTTTCTGAAGATTTAACTTTTGAAATCAAAATCTTTTTGAACCATTAAGAGCTGTCGAACGATGTAACAGTCAGTCCGACTGTTACATACTGCTGTACCGAAAAACACACACTTTGCCATTCTTAGTGACTATGGACTTAGACTCGATTTTATTCTCTTCACTTGAATTTCTTGATCTTTATCTTGGGTAGCTTTGGCTTGTCTTGATATCATCATTCTTGAATTAGCACATTTGATAATTATCGCACTAATGACGATTAACCTATAAGATTAAACTAGAGCACAAGTTAAATAGGCATTGTCATCATCAACAAACCCAACATAAAGAATATAGAAATTGGATGGCCAAAAATGTAAAATGACATGACTAATAATGTCACCTTCAGTTCGGCAGTCTTGTTGTGAAGTTCATAAAGAATAACACTTTCGCAACTATTGTCACTTAATAATATCGTTGCCAAATTCTTCCTTGCTTCCCATGGGTATTTACATAGAATCTAATGGTAAATAATTACAACCGGCAAAAATAATTCCAAAGGTGTATCTATGGTAAATAATTACATTTTAATGCAACCGACAAAAATGATTACGATCGATGATAGTGTGCAGAACATTCTTCGTATCTGGCAAAAATAAGTGTAAGCGGACCATTAATAACTTGTATAGTGTATGAAAAACATAACGAAAAAGGTACGTATATACAGGTATAATCCTATGGAAATACGGGATAACGACCACACTCCATCAACCAAGCTAGATAGTTGTTTTTCTACTGTTTTTTTGATGAAGGGGTTATTTCATGAGAATAATACCAATTATGCGTGTACTTCTTAAATTAATACAAACTATACGTAATCTCATTTTAATACAGACTAGGTCTTCATTAAACTCGCTTTGCTATGAGTGACCGGCTACCTGATGAAAATAAATGTTTTTATTGTTATTTTTGCTTTCAAGATGACTGTAACGACCCTAATAAAATTCTAGAAAGTTACAACAAGTCACTGTCACCTGTAATAGCAAGTCAGGAATGCGTAGTTCATATTAAAATTATATTACGTATAGTTAGATTATTTTAAGAAACACACCTAGTTGGTATTATTCTCATGAAATAATACTTTGACGAAAGGTAAGATATAATCCGTATTAAATATAACTGGAATTTACGGGTACATCCAAAAGTAATCAAGCAATAAGCTATCCTGAACTATGTGTCTCTCACACAACCACCTAATACAATTCTACACAGACCACGCGCACACACACAGTAGATATAATTAGAGTACTCTCAATGACAAAATCATTGAAAACGAGTACGATTATATCCGATTAAACGAGCACCATTATCACACTTGAAATCATATCTTATCCTAAACTACAATGACGAACAACAATACTGAAAACGAGTACGATCGCAAAAAAGAATTGGAAGAATTCGACAACATGAAACTAAGAGGTAAGAGGATTAATCGATTCAGGCGTAACACGAAAATATTGATTGAACAATTAATTAAAGAAGGATAAAAAACTTACCCGCCATTGGAATAGTTGATTGAACAATTGAAAAATTGATGAATTGAGGATTGATTGAATTGAGGAATCGCATTTGAGTTGAGGGAAAATAGCAGTTGTTGATTGAAGGGGTTGGGGAATTGGGGGAAATAAACGGGGTTGATTAATGTAGAGTGTTTTTTTTTCAATTATATATAGTTGGAACGGTTCGTACCGAAGTAAAGTTTCGGACCAGATCTTAAATATATATATATATATATACTAGTTGGAAAGCTCGTGCGATGCACGGGCCGATTTTTAGTGACAATGATAATGACACCAAGTTAGAGAATTGTATAAATTTGTGAGACTACGCAACAGTAGAAATTAAGTCATTGTATAAATTTGTGAGACTACGCAACAGTAGAAATTAAGTCGAAAATAAAAGTATGTATAACAGTAAAGAAATACTATCCACATATGTGAATGTGGTTTTTGAGAGGTCATATATGCGGTAAACGTCAAATTAAATTATACGCGTGCATTGCATTTAAAACTTGTAATATCTCTCTTTAAGACAATACTCGGTAAATAATTATGCTGATAGTTGATATCTAAGAACCAATAATGAATTCAATTTATAATCATAGGATATCTCTTATGATAATCTTTCAATATGGGACAATTATACTACGGAGTACTTCCTCCTTCCTTTTATCTTCTTCCATATTCTATTTTCATCCGTCTTTCTATCTTCATCCCATCGCAAATACGGAGTATTTTTTTATTTGGTCCAACATTTTTACTATATTAACCTCACTTTTTACTTATAACTACAATTATAGAAATGAAAAATATTTAATTTATACATATGGCGTTATTCTTTCAATGACATTATTCTTTCAATGTGAGATAGTTTTTACTTATTTTATAGTCTTAAAAGCTCTTTAATTTTTGTCGATATTTAAGGACAAATTATATAATAAAAATTCATCACCCTATTATGTAATTTTTCGATTTTATGTGTTAGGATTAAGTATCAAAAGATTTTTTTTGATATCTAAGAACGGATGATTATTTCTTATTTATAATATAGAAATTTATCACCTTAATATATTTTTTGATGTGAGATGATTTTACTATTTCTTTTACGAATTCATAACTTTATTATAATTTTTCGATGTGGGAAAATTTCACGCAGGTTTATAGTCTTAAGAGCTTTATTAAGACTCAAAAGAGAAATTTTACTTAAGTTTATTATAGTCCTAAGAACTTTTCTAAAACTCAAAAGATGTTTGGTTTATATCAATGAAATTCATGACTTTGTAATAATTTTTCGATGCGAGAAATTTTACTCAAGTTTATAGTCTTAAGAGTTTTTTAAGACTCAAAAGTGTGGGATAATTTTACTTAATTAACTTTATGGTTTTAAGAATTTTTTTTAAGACCCAAAAGAGTTTGTTTTTCATCTAAGTTATTAAGAACGAACGATTACTCTTATTTATATAGTAGAATTCGATCACCTTATTACGGAGTATATTTTGGACAAATGATTATCTAAAACGAATGATTTCTCTTATCTATGATATCTTATCATAATTTTTCAATGTGTGATGATTTACTTAAATTTATAGTTTTAAGAATAAGACTCAAAAGATTTCTGATTGATATGTAAAGACGATGATTACTTTTATTTATATAACAGAATTTCATCACTTTTTTTGCAATTTTTCGATGTGAAATAATTTTTACTTCAGTTTGTAGTCTTAAGAGGAGTATTATAAGATTCAAAAGATTTTTTTATTAATATCAAAAAATGAATAATTTCTCTTATTGATGGTGTAGAATTTCATCACCTCATCATAATTTTTCGATATGGGATAATTTTACTTAAGTTTATAGTCTTACAAAGTTCTTTTAGGACTCATAAGATTTCTCGTTGATATCTAAAGACGAATGATTGTTTTTACTCTGTATTTATATAGTAGAATTTCATCACCTTTATTATAATTTCTCGATGTGGAATAATTTTACTTAAATTTATAACTTTAAGAACTTTTATAAGACTATTTTTTTGTTAATATTTAAAAACGAATGATGTATCTTATTTATGATATAGAATTTCATCACCTCATCATAATTTTTCTATATGTGATGATTCTACTTCGGTTTATAGTCTTAAAAACTCTTTTTAGAACTCAAATTTTTTGTTAATATCTAGACACAAATGATTTCTCTTTTCCAATAGATTACAGTCCTATGAGCATTTTTAAGACTCAATTTTTTTATATTTAAGAACGAATGATTAATCTTATTTATAATATCAAATTTCATCACCTCATAATTTTTCGATATAGAATAATTTTGACTTATGTTTTGATATAGTCTTAAGAACTCTTATAATAACTTTACCTGAGTTTATAGTCTTAAGAGGTTTTAAGACTCGATTGAATTTTGGAAGATATCTAATAACGAATGAGTAGTCATATTTAAGGACGAAAGATTACACTTATTTACAACATAGAATTTCATCAACTCATTGTAATTTGGAGGAATGATTACACTTAGTTACATTGACGTTTTCACTCACCTATAAATAGTGTCCAAAAAGCAAAAGCAAAGAATCAAGGGAGTATATTTTTTCGATGTGAGATTATGTTATTCAAGTTTGTAGTCTTATTAAAATATTTTCTAAGACTCAAAAGTTTTTTTATTGATATTTAAGAAGGAATGATTAGTTTTATTTATAATATAAAATTCCATTATCATAATTTTTTTGATGTGGGATAATTTACTGTCTTAAGAGCTCATTTTAAGACCCAAAAGAACACATGATTACTCTTTTTTATAATATAGAATCATTATCTTATTTAAATTGTTTTAGTTTGTAGTCTTATTAAGACTCAAAAGTTTTTTGGTCGATATTCAAAAACAATGATTACTTTATTTATACTAGTTGAAGACCGCGCGCGATGCGCGCGTATGGTTAGGTACAATCTGTTTATGCGATTTGACGGTGGTTGTTGTTTGTTTTGGGTATGCAGAATTGTTTGGCTAACTTTTGGTCGTTGCCTGAGATTCTGTGGGAGCAGTCGGATGCACAATTTTATATATGTACTGCTTGTGATTAGCCATACATCTTGGAAGTTAGATATGGTTCATGGATTGTAAAACCGTTGTATCAGCACTTTGTGGAAGGCCGTCGTCAGTCGCAAGGTGTGGACAAGCGATCGTAATTAGCAAACTACGGTAGTGTTATAGTTAACAATATAGTTGAAGATCGCGCGCGATGCGCGCGTGTGGTTAGCCACAGACTGCAATGGCGATATGCTGTTTTTTTTTGTTTTATGTGTTTTGCCTTTTTTTTAAAAACTTCACCGTGCCCGCTGGCTGAGATTGTGTTCGAGTAGTCGGCTGCACAAGTATATAGCTGTGTTGGTTTATGGTCGTAAATATATCATGGAATTTAGATTTGGATTAAGTATTATAATATCGCCGTATGATTGCTCCGCGAACTACCGTCGTCAGTCGGAAGTGTAGCTAAAGCGTCCGAGATTAGGAAACTGTAATGGTGCTGCAGTCATGCACGCTGTCTATTTGCTCTAATGGGCAGGAGTTAGCGTCCGAGATTAGGAAACTGTAATCTTTATGGTGTTAGTTTTATGATTGTGATTATTAGGGCAGGAGTTGTTTCGCATGTGCCAACGTAGGTGCTTAATTAGGTTTTTGTAATTGTTCGTAACGCGGTGGGTTTCCATATGTTTGTGTTCGTATGCTAATCTACGTGAGTTAATTACATCCAGTCAGTTGCCTTTGGAGTTGTGTACAAGAATCTATGGTGTATTATATTTTAGTTCTTTCGGAGGCCCTAACTAACTTGTTCTTAGTCAATTAACTGTCCGTTTGCATGGCACTAACCGGACTAAGCATGCAAACCTTCCACGAGGGTGAAGGTTTGATCTCGAAAATGACTACTATTAATCAACATGGATTCCAAGGGGCCATAACGTGACCGAGGCACAGTAAGCTATAGACTAATGTGTGAGTGGTCTATTTCATTAATATTGAGCAATCTGTACGTCTTGAGTTTCCTCCTTTTATGGGGACCGCTGTTGTATTGTGCGATAACTTTGACTTAAAAGTCAAGGCGTATGTTGACCAACGTATTAGAGTGACATTGTAGGGTAATATAAAGTAATCCCTGAGAACATTATTTGTCGCCCTATTTCATTAAAATACTTCTCACAAATAATACTGCAATGGGGCAAAAAAAGAAGTGCGGAGGGAGTATCAGCTACCAATTCTGGGATTTGGTGGGAGTCCCATTTTGTCAGCAGGGTCGAATGCAGAAGGAAAGCAGCATAGAAATGTATGGGTAGCAGACAGGCTATTGCACTACAAACAAGAACAATTTTACAGTAAGCTTGTAATGCGAATGGGTCTGCCCATGCAGCAGTTGAGTGGTGTATCCAGAAACAGAATACGCAGGTTACGTCTGCGGTCTTAAGAAAGGGAAATAGCATATGTAAACTGAAAATTAGAGAAGCTGTGCTGGACCAGGCATGGTGGGAAGAAGGAGGCTGTGAATAGCTGGGCATCCGAAAGTACTGAAGAGCAGCAAAATGCATCGGCTCCGGATGGGTTTCTGATTGCGCGCGATGCGCGCGTATGGTTAGGTACGATTTGTGTATGTATTTTGAAGGCGCATATTGTTGTCATTGATTGTCGAATTGTTGGCATAATTCGAATGACTGTTTGAGATTGCGCGATGCGCGCGAAGTATTAGGCACAAATCGTGCATAAATCTAAGATAAGTGCATAAATATGAATTATTTTCCTATTTTAAGGTTAATGAAAGTGTAATCCCTTCAACTCCTTCTACCCCTCTTATTCTCCACCCTTTATTCTCCTTCCCCTTCCGCTCCCCCTCCCCCTCCCCCTTTTTCCTCTCATCTTCCTGCTCATCTTAAATCCATTTTTAAATATGACTTTATTTTTTTATCTAGGTCAGTGAGGTGTCGTCCTTTCAACTGTTTCGCCCTCCCTCTCCCTCTTTCTCTCTCTCTCTCTCTCTCTCTCCCTCCATCTCTCCCTCCCGCTCTCTTTCCCCCCTCCCTCATGCTCTCTCCCCCCCTCCCCTCCCTCTTCCCAACCCTTTCTCCCTCCCCCCACCTCCCTCTCCCTCTCCCTCCCCCCCTATGATTTTATTTTTTTATCTAGGTCTCTCTCTCTCTCTCTCTCTTCCCCCTCTCCCTCCCTCTCTCCCTCTCCCTCCCGTTCTCTCTCACCCTCTCCCTCCCGCTCTCTCTCCCCCCCTCCCGCTCTCCCTCCCGCCCTCTCTCCCTCTCCCCCTCTCCCTCCCTCTCTCTCTCTCTCTCTCTCTTCCCCCTCTCTCTCTCCCCATCTCTCTCTCTCTCTTTCTTACCCCTCTCTCCCCCTCTCTCTCCATCTCCCTCTCCCCCTCTCCCTCTCCCTCTCCCTCATCCCTCTCTCCCTCCCTTCCTTCCTGCCCCCCTCTCTCTCCCTTTATCTCCCTCTCCCCCCTCTCCCCTTCTCCTTCTCCCTTTCCCTCATCCCTCTCTCCCTCCCCTCCTTCCTCCCCCCTCTCTCTCCCCCTATCTCCCTCTCCCCCCTCTCCCCTTCTCCTTCTCCCTCCCCCCTCTCTCTCCCTCTCTCTCTTCCCCCTCTCATTCCCTCCCTCTCTCCTTCTCCCCCCCTTCTCCTCCTGCTCTCTCTCTCTCTATCTCCCCCCCTCTCTATCTTCCATCCCTCTCCCCTTTTCTCCTTCTTCTCATCATCCTCCTCATCTTAAATCCATTTTTAAATATGATTTTTTTTATCTAGGTCAGTGAGGTGTCGTCCCTACAACTCTTTCGCCCTCTCCCCCCCTCCCTCTCCCTCTCCCTCCCATCTCCATCTCCCTCTCCCTCCCCCTATGATTTTTTTTATCTAGGTCAGTGAGGTGTCGTCCCTTCCTCCCACCCCCTCTACATCTCTCTCTCCCTCTCTCCCTCCTCCTCCCCTTCTTTCTCTCTCCTTCCCCCCTTTCTCTCCCCCTCTCCCTCTATCCCCTTCCCCCCTCTCTCTTTATCTCCTCTCTTCCCCCCTCTCTCTCTTCACCTCTCCCCTCCTTCTCTCCCTCTCCCCCCTCCTCCTCTCCTTCTCCCTGTCCCCCATCCCTCTCTCCCCCCTCCCGCTCCCTCCCTCTTCTTCCCCTCCCCCTTCCGCTCTCTCTCTCTTCCCCTATCTCCCTCTCCCACCTCTCCCCCTCTCACCTTCTCCTTCTCCTTATCTCTCTCTCCGCTCCCCTTTTCTCCCTCCCTCCCTCTCTCTCTATCTCTCTTTTCCCCCTCCCCCTCTCCCTCTCCCTCCCGTTCTCTCACTCTCTCCCTCCCCCTCTCCCTCCCGCTCTCTCTCCCTCTCCCCCTCTCCCTCCCGTTCTCTCTCACTCTCACTCCCTCCCGCTCTCTCTCCCTCTTCCTCTCTCTCTCTCTCTCCCCTCTCTCTCTTCCCCCCTCTCTCCCTCTCCCTCTCCCCCTCTTCTTCTCCCTCTCCCTCATCCCTCTCTCCCTCTCTTCCTTCCTCCCCTCTTCTCTCTCTCCCCCTCCCGCTCTCTCTCTCTTTCCCCTTATCTCCCTATCCCCTTCTTCTTCTCCTTATCTCTCTCCCCCCTCCCCTTTTCTCCCTCCCTCCCGCACTCTCTCCCCAGCTCCCCCTCTCCCTCCCGCTCTCTCTCCCTCTCCCCCTCTCCCTCCCGCTCTCTCTCCCGCTCTCTCTCTCTCTCTCTCTCTCCCTCTCTCCCCATCTCTCTCTCTTCCCCCCCTCTCTTCCCCTCTCTCTCCCTCTCCCTCTCCCTCTCCCTCATCCCTCTCTCCCTCCCTTCCTTCCTCCCCCCTCTCTCTCCCCTTATCTCCCTCTCCCCCCTCTCCCCTTCTCCTTCTCCCTCCCTCCTCCCCCTCTCTCCTTCTCTCTCTCTTCCCCATCTCCTTCCCTCCCTCTCTCCTTCTCCCTCCCCCTCCTCCTCCGGCTCTCTCTCTCCCTCTCTCCCTATCTCCCCCCTCTCTATCTTCCTCCCCTCTCCTCCTTCCTCTCATCATCCTCCTCATCTTAAATTCATTTTTAAATATGTTTTTTTTTATTTTTTTTAATCTAGGTCAGTGAGGTGTCGTCCCTACAACTCTTTCGCCCCCCCACTTCTCTCTCCCTCTCCGTCCCCCCTTATGATTTTATTTTTTTTATCTAGGTCAGTGAGGTGTCGTCCCTCCCTCCCCCTTTCCATCTCTCTCTCCTCCTCCCTTCCCGCTCTCTCTTTCTCTCCCCTTCCCCCTCTCTCTCTCCCCCTCTCCCTCTCTCCCCCCCTCTCTCTTTATCTCCTCTCTTCCCCCCTCTCTCTCTTCACCTCTCCCCTCCTTTTCTTCTTCTCTCCCTCTCTTCCCCCCTCTCTCTCTTCACCTCTCCCCTCCTTCTCCCCCTCCCCCATCCCTCTCTCCCTCCCTTCCTTCCTCCCTCTCCCTCATCCCTCTCTCCCTCTCTTACTTCCTCCCTCTCCCTCTTCTCCCCCTCCCGCTCTCCCTCTCCCTCTTCTCCCCCTCCCGCTCTCCCTCTCTTCCCTTATCTCCCTCTCCCCTTCTCCTTCTCCTTCTCCTTATCTCCCTCTCCCCCTCTCCCCTCTCTCCCTCCCTCCCGCTCTCTCTCTCTCTCTCTTCCCCCTCTCCCTCTCCCTCCCCCTCCCCCTCCCGCTCTCTCTCCCCCCCTCCCCCTCCCTCTCCCCACCTCCCTCTCCCTCTCCCTCCCTCCTATGATTTTATATTTTTTTATCTAGGTCAGTGAGGTGTCGTCCCTCCCTCCCTCCCCCTCTCCATCTCTCTCTCTCCTCCTCCCCTTCCCGCTTTCTCATTTTCTCCCCTTCCCCCTCACTCTCTCCCCCTCCCCCCTCTCTCTCTTCACCTCTCCCTTCCTTCTCTCCTTCTTTCCCTCTCCCCCCCTTCTCCTCTCCTTCTCCCTCTCCCCCATCCCTCTCTCCCTCCCCCTCCCGCTCTCTTCCTCTTCTCCCCCTCCCGCTCTCTCTCTCTCTTCCCCTATCTCCCTCCCCCCTCTCCTTCTCCTTCTTCTTATCTCTCTCTCCCCTCCCCCTTTCTCCCTCACTCTCTCCCTCCCGCTCTCTCTCTCTCTCTTCCCCTATCTCCCTCTCCCCCCTCTCCCCTTCTCCTTATCTCTCTCTCCCCCTCCCCCTTTCTCCCTCCCTCCCTCCCTCTCTCTCTCTTTCTCTCTTCCCCCTCTCCCTCCCTCTCTCTCTCTCTGTCCCTCCCGCGCTCTCCCCCCCTTCCCCTCCTGGTCTCTCCCCCCCTCCCCCTCCCGCTCTCCCCCCACTCTCTCTCCCCCTCTCCCTCTCTCTCTCTTTCTCTCTCTCTCTCTCTCTCTCCCTCTCCCCTTCTTCTTCTCCCTCCCCCCTCTCTCTCCCTCTCTCTCTTCCCCCTCTCATTCCCTCCCTCTCTCCTTCTCCCTCCCCCTCCTCCTTCTCCTGCTCTCTCTCTCTCTATCTCCCCCCTCTCTATCTTCCCTCCCTCTCCCTCCCCCCTCTTCTCTTTCCTCTCATCATCCTTCTCATCTTAAATCCATTTTTAAATATGATTTTTTTTAATCTAGGTCAGTGAGGTGTAGTCCCTACAACTCTTTCGCCCTCTCTCCCCCTCTCCCTCTCTCTCCCACCTCCCACCTCCATCTCCCTCTCCCTCCCCCCTATGATTTTTTTATCTAGGTCAGTGAGGTGTCGTCCCTTCCTCCCACTCCCTCTCCATTTCTCTCTCCCCCTCTCCTTCCTCATCCCCTTCCCGCTCTCTCTTTCTCTCCCCTTCCCCCCCTTTCCCTTTCCCCCCTCTCTCCTTATTTCCTCTCTTCCCCCCCCTCTCTCTTCACCTCTCCCCTCCTTCTCTCCCTCTCCCCCCTCCTCCTCTCCTTCTCCCTGTCCCCCATCCCTCTCTCCCTCCCCCTTCCGCTCTCTCCCTCTTCTCCCCCTCCCCCTCCCCCTCCCGCTCTCTCTCTCTCTCTCTCTCTCTCTCTCTCTCTATCTCTCTCCCTCCTCCTCCTCATCTCCTTCTCCCTGTCCCCCCTCCTCCTCTCCCTCACGCGCTCTCTCCCCCTCTCCCTCCTGCTCTCTCTCCCCCCTCTCTCTCCCGCTCTCTCTCCCCCTCCCCCTCTCCCTCCCGCTCTCTCTCTCTCTCTCTCTCTCTCTCTCTCTCTCTCTTCCTCTCTCTCTCTCTCGCCCTCTCTCCCCCCTCTATCTCTCCCCATCTCTCTCTCTTCCCTCTCTCCTTCCCTCTCTCTCTCTCCCCCTCTCCTTCTCCCTCTCCGTCATCCCTCTCTCCCTCCCTTCCTTCCTCCCCCCTCTCACTCTCCCCCTATCTTCCTCTCCCCCCTCCCCCCTTCTCCTTCTCCCTCCCCCCCCTCTCTCTCTCTTCCCCCTCTCCTTCCCTCCCTCTCTCCTTCTCCCCCCTTCTCCTCCCTCTCTCTCTCTCTCTCTCTCTCCCGCCCTCCCTATTTCCCCCTCTCCGTCCCCCCTCTCCTCCTTCCTCTCATCATCCTCCTCATCTTAAATCCATTTTTAAATATGATTTTTTTTATCTAGGTCAGTGAGGTGTCGTCCCTACAACTCTTTCGCCCTCTCCCCCCCTCTCCCTCTCCCTCCCCCCCTATGATTTTTTTTATCTAGGTCAGTGAGGTGTCGTCCCTCCCTCCCTCCCTCCCCCTCTCCTCTCCCTCATCACAAAAAAATCAATGCAAGTTTTTTGCATGGAAAAATCCCTCCCTCCTACCCTTCTCATTCTCTTACCATTTGTGTATCCAAACAAAGCATTAGGGAATGGATGCCAACAGTAAGCCCAGTCTCATTGTCTATCCAAACAGAGCGTTGACAATACCGCCTCAAGTCTCAACCAACAACCAAATGACTCTATACTGTAGTTTCTCGGATACTATGGGTGAATGGGTCTTCTCTGCACACAACCTTCCATCTATAGGTAGAGATAGATATCATCAAACAATGACAAGACCCTGAAAAACCATACGGTAAAGGTTGAGACTTGATGGTACGTTTAATTAGTTAATGCGAACAAAGACATTTTTCATTTTAGGCCAATTGCATAAGACATAATTTGGCAGCAGAACTCAAGATTTATCTTACGCGTTCAATTTACCGGTCAAGCTTGAATTTGAGTGGAAGCCTGTCTTATGTACTAAATGTCAAACTTTGGGTCATATTGCTGCAACTTGCAGGAAGCGTGACCAGAAGAATAAGCCTGCTTTGAGGAAGATTTGGAAGCCAAAACCCCTGGCAACATCCTTGGAGACACAGGTAAAGAATGATACAGTACAGGTGCTTGAGAATAAATATTTAGAAGGTGGCTCTTATGTGGATGCATTGCGGATGAATATCCCCAGTGCGCCCATTACTGAATTAGTCCCAGAGACGCCAAATATTGGAAATGTGGTTGTTACAACTGATATAGGTGACCCCTCTCTAAACAGTCCAAATGATAATCGGCTTCTGGAATGTTAGAGGGCTCAATAATGTAAATAAGCAAAAGGAGGTTAAACTCTTCTTGCAGAATAAAGATGTAGGTTTGTTTGGGTTATTGGAAACAAAAATTAAACAGAATAATGGCAGCTTGGTTGCTAATAATATGTTGAATGGGTGGTGTGTCACTACTAATGGACATCTACATCCTGGTGGGAGGGTATGGGTTTCCTGGCTTCCGTCGATGTTTGAAGTTCATCCGGTAACTTATCATCCGCAATTCATACATTGTAGTGTTATTAATAAAATTAATAAGAATCAATTCTATTATACTGTCATATATGCATTCAATGATGGGATGGACTGGAAGGATCTCTGGTCCAACTTGAGAATATTGCTATTACTGTTGATGGTCCGTGGGCCTTGGGGGGAGATTTTAATACTGTAATCTCTCCGGAGGAAAGATTAGGAGGTCATACGAAACAAGAGGATATGGATTTTTTCATCAATTGTCTGAATAGTTGTGGTATGGTTGATATCAAAGCTGCGGGAGCCTGGTTTACTTGGTCTAACAAGCGGGAACCTAATGAAAGGAAATACAGTCGACTAGACAGATTCCTGGTGAATGCAGCATGGTTGAGGATGTACCCTGATTATGAGGCTTATTTTCACCCTGAGGGAATGTTTGACCATACCCCATGTATTGTGCAAAACCCGGGGTGCATTGTCAAGAGGAATTCAAGCTTTAAATATTTTAAAATGTGGGCGAAGGCAACCAGTTTTGTACAAACTCTGAAGGATGCGTGGGGAAAGGACCATGGAGGAACCAAAATGTTTGGTGTCGTTAAGAAGCTTAAAGAACTGAAACACGGGCTTAAAAGACTGAATCAGGAGACTTTTTCAGATGTAGAGAGAAGAGCATCCCAGAAGGAATACGAATTGAAGACAGTTCAGACAAATCTGCAGAATGATCCAAGCTCTGCAGACCTGATAGTTCGAGAAAGGGAACTCATTAAAGAGGTTAAGTTTTATGTTACTGCAAGGGATAGTTTTCTGATGCAAAAGGCTCGAGTGCAATGGTTGGAGGAGGGAGATGCTAATACACATGTCTTTCACCAAGCTATAAAACAAAAAATTATCAGGAATAGAATAACACAGATAAAGAGCGTGGATGGGCAGATATGTAATGACTGGAATGCTATACAAATGGCTTTCTTGTCATATTATAAGAAGCTCTTAAGGGAACAGACTCCTGTTCAGAAGGTGCGACCAGATATTATAGCAAAAGGCCCGAGTTGTACTGTGATGCACAAGAACATCCTATTGCAACAGGTCACAAAAGATGAGGTAAAGACTGTTTTCTTCTCGATCCCTGAAGATAAAGCTCCTGGACCCGATGGTTACTCAAGTAGCTTTTTTAAAGATTCTTGGGCTATAATTGGTGACGATGTGACTGCAGCGGTCTTGGATTTCTTCACAGCTGGAAAATTGCTTAAGCAGATTAATGCTACGAATGTGGTTCTCATTCCTAAATGTGATAGGCCTGATTTTGTCACGCAATTCAGGCCGATTGCATGCTGTAATATGATTTACAAGGTGATTGCGACGCTATTATGCAATCGACTGGCTCGTGTCCTCCCTGATATCATCCATGAAACTCAAAGTGCATTTATCCAAGGTAGAGCCATTATTGAAAACGTCTTGATCTGTCAAGACCTTGTTCATATGTATTCCAGGAAGCATACTTCTCTTAGGTGCTTATTCAAACTCGACCTTCAGAAAGCATATGACACGGTTGAATGGGAGTTTGTAGAAGGAATGTTGAATGCATTAGAGTTCCCACCTCAATTCACTAACCTGATTATGCAATGCATTACTTCTCCTACCTATACTCTGGTCCTTAATGGGTGTAATTTCGGATATTTCCCTGGCAGAAGGGGACTGCGACAAGGAGACCCGATCTTGCCCCTGATATTCACCATATGTATGGAGTATTTGAGTAGGACAATAACATATGCAACTGATAGATGGCCTTTTTCTTATCACCCAAAATGCAAACAACTCAAGTTGACTCATCTCATGTTTGCGGATGACCTCTTACTTTTTGGTAAAGGAGATGCCTCCTCCATTATGCTACTTATGAGAGCCTACTCTACATTCTCCAAAGCCTCGGGACTATGTATGAATAAAGCAAAATCGGAAGCTTACTATAATGGAGTACCGGATAGCTTGAAAAAAGACATATATGCTGTTACTGGTATTAAGGAAGGACAGATGCCATTTAAATATTTGGGTGTGCCCATTCAAGCGGGTAAATTGAAAAAGGAGCAGTGTCTAAGCCTCTCGGAAAGGATTATAAGCAGGATCAGGAGCTTGGGTGCAAAAAAGCTATCTTATGCTGGTAGGGTGACTCTTATTAATTCTGTTCTCAACACTTTGCATAATTATTGGGCGACGATGTTTATCATTCCGAAACATACCATTAAGAGAATTGAGTCTATTTGCCGAAATTTTCTTTGGGATGGGTCTGCGGACTACAGGAAGGTCCTCCTTATTGCTTGGGATAAGGTCACTTAGATCGAGAAGCAGGTGGTTTGGGCATAAAGGAGGTGTCGAGATGGAATACAGCAGCTGTGGGTAAATTGGTCAGTTGGATATATAATCAACGTGACAGCCTATGGATTAAATGGATACATTCGGTCTATTTAAAGGCGCAGGATTGGCACGATTATAATCCGCCTACTGACTCTCCTTGGACCTGGAAAAACCTTTGTCGGGTGAAAGATAAACTCAAGAATGGATTCGTGAATGGTGCAGGATATTCGATTAAGGAGGGATATAGATGGCTGAAACCATCAAATTCTACTCCGGCCTGGACTGAATTCGTCTGGAATCAATGGAATGTTCCTAAGCATAGGTATGTTTGTTGGATCATCATGAATGATGGTCTAAATACACGTTCTAAACTGCATCGAATTGGATATATTGAGGACGACCGGTGCGTCTTATGTCAACAGCAGTCTGAAACAATTCAGCACTTATTTTTTGATTGCCCATACAGCAAAATGGTGATGAATGCAGTGGCGTGTCAGGCGGGATATACCTTCCTCCCTCACCAGCTCACTAACTCTTCTTTAGGGATGCTACACGAAAAGCTTCATGCGGCGTTGTAATCGGCATGCTACTACCTGATATGGATACAACGAAACTCGGCCCTCTATGAATACAAGATCAGCCTTCCTAGTTCTCTTGCGAGGGAAGCGGCTATGTGTGTTCGAAGAAGCATTAGAATCAACTCTAATGCCTCCGTTACAGATACCAATATTAAGTTCTTTAGGAATTTAGGATACGAGATTTATGCCTAAACTCTTGACTAGTTCAGCCGTATCTATTGTATTGGTAGAGCATATGTTTTTGTAAAAATCTATTTTCTGGATGAATGAAATTCCTCACATTTCACCGAAAAAAAAAAACATAAACAGAAACAAATTGAGCTATAACAAAAGAATGATCGAGAATTAGCCCTTTCCAACCCTTCCATTTTTAGGGTTAGCTCACTATACTTCAAAGCCTAACACTAATAAGAGCTCATTTCCGATACAATCAACGGCTCAATGCTACAACTACAAACTTCCCTCATGCACTCTAAAACAACAATGTCAGCCATGTCATCTTAAATTCCATACTGGCGAATGTAATTCAACTAATAACAATACATTAACGATACCTTAAATAGTTTTACGGAGGGCTGTCTCCAACCCTTCAATTTTTAAGATTAGCTCTATATACCTCAAGTGTAATTATAATAAGTCGCTTAATTTTTCAAATAGACAAAACCTAAGGTATTAGTCTCGAATCCCACATTATTAGGTTGTTGCAGGATAACTGAAAGCCTTGACTTGTGAGTGATGAATCTATGATTATGTCAACTGTAAATTAGATAAGGAATAACTCAGGGAACTTTACAATGTCATGAAAAGTTAGTCCAAAAACAACATTATACTCTTACCGAGTTTCTAAGGACTTTATCAGCATCAACAATTTAGCATAGATAATGTGACTTAATCAAAACAATTGAGATGCCAAAACTCAATCCAGAAAATCGTGTGATGAAGATTCTAGATTAGGAAGGTCAACTACCTAGAAGATTCACATATTTCAAGACAATACAACAATGCAAAGGAATTCAACATACAAATCCTAATCCTGGTTACCAAATTCGCTCTTAGATCCATGATTCGCTTTTTTAGGGTACTTGTTATGTTTATTCTTAGTAAAGAACATGTCGTGTTTCACAATGCGCTTAAAACCCAATCCAGAAAATCATGTGATGAAGATTATTGATTAAGAAAGTCAACTACCTCAAAAATTCACATATTCTACCATGATAATACAATAACACAAAGGAATTCAACATACAAATCATAATTATGGTTACCCTCAAAAATTCACATATTGTACCATTATTCGCCTAATTAACCGTTATTTTATTTTTTTTACGATTTCGACGATTTTCTTAAGAGAGAGAGAAACGAAAAGAAGGCAGGCCGGTTATGATGGTCCTGAACCTTTCCTGACCCGCAGTGTCCCAGATTTGAAGCTTAATCTGCTTGCCATCAAGCTCTATGGTTCGGATCTTAAAATCAATACTACACAAGGAGAAGATTATCACAAACTGGAAAACGACCATCTGGAAAAAAGTACGATACAAAGTAGTTTAGGCATGAAACCTACCCGATAGTGGGGATAAAACTTGTTGTGAAGGAACCATCAGAGAAACGCAGGAGGAGACAACTCTTGCCCACACCTGTAAATCGAAATGATAACAAAATTTGACCCAATGCTCAATTATCTCATAGTAGTAGATTAGTAATCTTGGAGGAATCAGACAATAAAGAGGGAGAGTGACAACAGTACACGAAGGCGGTTTTTCTGATACTGACTTATTATTCAAGCTCAAAAAACTGAACAGAATAGCTTCAGAAATAGTATGTCACAACTCGAATGCATAGAGCAGGGTTGCAGAGTATGCAGACCATGATGATTAAAATTTGAATAATACACTATGCATAGCATAGAAACCTGAGCTTCTCTGCCCACCTGATTCGAGCCACAATCCTCAAAAATAAAACACCGTCAACCCCCAACATGCACGTCTTGGACACTTAATACAGGAATAAAACACATAATAAACCCAAAATTAGAAGCTCGCTATTAAGTATCAACCAATACGCTGGCATGTTCAATCATTTCAAAAATGACCTACACGGTGTCAATATCGTTCTATAAACGACCTACAAAATGTCAGCAATGGACTCATAAATATTGTGGTTTCAATCAATTCCACCTTCAGAGCATTCGTCATCGCAAACATATATATCGAGTTATCGACTTCATAATCTATTGATCATACTACAGACAGCTCAATCACATCTTTTGCTCGAAAACACGTTAAATTGCAAATTTACACGGACACATTAACATTGATCAACATAGCTCAAAGCCGTCATCAAACATTCAAACCCCACACTACATTGCAACCAAACATATAAGATCGGCTATTGGAAAGCTTTTAGGAACCACTGACACAAAATAAAAAACTGTGAATATTCGCCTCTCAATCATTCCAAAAATGACCTATATCATGTTTTCAGCAATTGGCCCTCAAATATTGCCTTCTCGAGCAAACCCACATTCAATCAAATGCGGGTATCTACAAAATGATAGATGCCTGATAGAGTACAAGATTTATGATTAAAACTTCTTGCACTGCATAATACCAACTATTTTACTCACCACAAACAAACCAACTCTCATCGAATAATCAAATAAGAAATGACACCGAGTCATCAAACGCTTACATGATGAAGACGAAGTGACCATAACACAGTTTTCCTACACTTAAGTACCCAATGAATGATAAAGAGTTATTGTACATACAAGTAATTTCAAGCCATTCTAAATTTTACTTTCTAGCAACCTGACTCATTCTATATAAGAGGAAAAAATACCTTTGAACACCACAATAAGAACAACTTGATTGGTTCAAACGTCCCTGACTAAATCTAAGATGTTACAACACCTAAATTACCCAATAAAGCAGATGAAAACCTCAAATCATATTTATTTCCACAGCAAATATATGTATTATAGAGCAAAGGCACTCTAAAATCACCAGGATTTGCTCAAACTTCCTTACCTAAATCCACGAACCAAGATAATCAACAATTAATTACCCAATAATGCAGATTAAAACCTCATAATCATTTCCACAACTAATGATTGCGTACTAAGACTAAATCTGAAGCTTACAGAATCTGTAGTAAGTACCCAGCAAGCCTATTTGAGGTTTCTACCAAAATCTTGATGATACTTTCCAAGGACCTTGCACCTAAGGTTGTCCAGAACCTGTATATCCCAAATGACGCTACTTACACCCGGCTCTAATGTTCCTGTTTTGCCACTGTTTGTATGTCCCAGGCCTTTCAAACCTCTCTATACCTTCGCAAAGAGGCAAAAAGCTCTCTTCAAGGGCTTGTCACATCCAAGGGTGCCGACAACATTCCCTAGCTTCGGGTATAGTCGCCCACTTCCTCTGCCGAGTACTTTGCTCCGGCCAATACGCGAGTTCCTCCTTTACCAGCAATTCAAACCTCGCTGCCTTACATAGCCCTTCCGGCCTGAACTCGTCTTGTAGTGTTTTGCTCTTGAAGTCGTAGCAACCTAGGTGGCCCTGAAACTCGGGAATTAAACAGTGTCGAAAAAGGTGGTTGCCTATGACTGAGACCTATGTACACCTCGCAAACTTGACCCGAATGTTATTATAGCAAATGAGTCGGTAAGTGAAAAAAAAGTTGAAAACAAACAAACCCGAAATGACCCAGCCCGACCCGAAGTCAGCCCAAATTTTCTGACTTGTAAGTGGTCTGGCCCGAAGGTGATCCAACTCAGTTGACCTATTTGGTAGGTGTATCCCTATGTTACTCAACACGATATGTGAAGCCGGAAAACAGTGACACGATCAAAAAACCTAACACAAAGGTAATGGGTTTGGGTTGAAGCGTCCATGACCAGACCTATTTGAACGACAAATTCTTTGTTTTTTTGCCAGCAGGAAAGAGTAACAACAAAAGAAATGATCACGGAGAAGGACGGGATTCTTCACCAGAAGGTCGCCTTTGACACCAGCTTCCTCTATCGCTTCACGCCTCGCAGCTTCCTCCACAGTTTCATTGTTTTCCCAGCCTCCCTATACGAAAAAATGAACTAACATATAACCACCGTATTATAAAACACATACTCCTTTTGTCTCGTTCATCTGTTTACCTTTTACAAGAAAACTTCGATTACCTTAGAGAGCAGAAGACCGGGTCCACTTGGGAGTTTATCATAAGAACTTCGATAACTTTCTCAGATTCTTCTCTGTCACTTTCAGATGAACATTTATGTCTAAAAGGAATACACCTACATGTGCAAAACTAAATACTCATATTACACAAAAATGGCGAAAACTCACATACAATGATCGAATCAAGCAAATAGTACTCCGTATATACATCGATTTCCCTTGCAAAAACAATGTCGAGGTCCAAATGATGAGTAATTACACATTACCATATTGAATTAGTAACTATGTTAGGTTGATCTCGAGCCAAAAAACCGAAGAACAAACACACATTGATTTTGGTGGGTTTGTTGAAAGAGTGAGTGGGTTTTGGTTTGAACTTTGGAGGGTGACTTTTCATGTTTGGTGGACTTATTTATAGGGAGTGCAAAAGGGTTTGAAAATCATTACCAGATGCTGAACACAAACGCATTTGTAACATGGTTTCGACCACTGTTGTAAGCCCCACCTACTTCACCAACCCATGCAACAACCGGATTCCCTGAGCTCTTGAGAACGCTCTGGAGACGCTTAAATGTGGCAGCCTCCTAATCGAGAACTGATGGGTTGAGAATTCTTTCAATTAAGTGTGAATCAACTACTGAAAAGGCAAGAACATAGATTTCAACCTCAAATAGTATCAACTGAGAAAGCATTAATTACTGAAATTAGTGTACCTGCTCCAAGACTATAAACATGGTGTGTCTTAACATCCAGATTATTGTTCTTTGTTTTGCTTAAGAATTCTGAAAACCAATTAGTATCGAAGAAACCTCCGGGAGCAATCATCAGAGGCTTTGATTTAGACATCTTTGTAAATCTCTTGCAGCCTGTGATTTAGACATTTTAGAGTAATCAAATCACTGGCATACTGATTTGCTATTACTCTTGTTCCGACTCCACTCCCACTCAGCTTATTTCCTGAAACCCAAATCAAAATGAATATAGAGGCCCAACCCATCAAATGACCTGCTTTACGGCGCCGCTAGGACCGATAATCGCCACGATATCGTAAAATGGGCAGATTACTTGGTGACCTTTGCTGGATTTGAATTTTTCTAGCAGTATATACAACAAAAAATCTCCTTTAATCAAGCAATTTCAACAAATTTCATCTAAAATAAACATCAAAGAACATACATTTAAACAAATCTCCTTCATAAAACCCCTAATTTTGCATCCCCTGATCTCAAAATACAACAAAAATCAAATCCCTTCTTTTTTAGAGCTAACCATGTCCGCCCATCGAAAACCATTTAAACCATTCACAAACACAACATCGAAAACCCAAATAGCATTTTAATACCACTTCACGACCTAAAAGTCATCGAAAACACTAATCAAACAATTTGATTCAAGAACAATCGATGGAAATACCCTAATCAAACAATTCGGTTCAAGAAGAAAAAGATAAGCCTTACGAAAGGAAAGCCTTGGGTTGTTTCAGAAATGCCTTCTCAGTCTAAAACCATCCAAAGCCTTAGGGGGCCCTAAAACACGCAAACATTCATGTAACCTACAACTATGCAAGTTAGGAGCAGATAGCAGAAGAGGGGGAGTAACAAATTGAGAGGAAAATTAACATAACATAAGGTGCTTGAAACGCTTGTCCTTGTTCTTTTTCAATATATGAAAGACAGATGACAGATGAATAACAACTTAGGTAGCTGCTGCTGCCACTCTCGCATTGAATAACTGAATCAAATGCCCCTTTTTTCACTTCATTTATCCCAAATTAATTGTAACATTTCTACTTTAATTAAGAAATAGTGTATTTTCATATCATCACATTTCATGTACCTTAAATCTTCCAAAAACAGAAAACAGACGATAAAAGTGGGATGAATGGAATATGAATTATCGAATCTATCGAATTATCAAAAAGAGAGCAAAGCTACCTCAAATAGGAGACGATCTCACATTTTAGTCCTTAATTATGTGTTAATCTCACAAAAAAGGGGTTGAACATTGACAATTGACTCTCCAGCAATCAACAAACTTACAAGTACATAACAACAAACCGCCTCCATAAATGCCATCGTTAACTATAAATAACAATGATCTTCACCCCATTATAAACTCACAAATATTATAAATGATCGGAGTATGAAACATCATGTAACAGAAGAAGTTATTTATGCTCAACACAGCAACAATTACACAGTACAATTGACACAGAAGAAGATGATGATGAAGGATAGGATAAGGGAGAATTACAATTGGTGGGTGGGTGAGTGAGTGAGTGAGTGAGTGAGTGCATTAAACTTTAAACATGTTTGTTTGTTTCTTCACTTTCTGTTCAGCATTCGTTGTTCATCTCTTTTAAATTCCTCCACAAATATGTGCCAGTTGCCATATCAACAAATACCCACACACCATCTTCTATCATACATACATACATACATTTCCCACCCAATCAAATTTCCAAATTCAAAACATAATACTTAATAAAACAAAAAATGATGGTATTATTAGCATCAATTTAGTATTACCGGTAGAAGGTTCCTTTCTTGTCTTTTCAATTGCACCAAAATCTTGAGGAATAATAGTAGGACTCTTCATGTTCAGCTCATCATCACCTGTAGAACGGAAAGATCTCCAGGCAAAATAGGCTGCTTGTTAAACAGGCTCGGACATTTGTCTTCACCCCATTATCCATTGTCCCCGTCTATCAACAAACATACCAAACCTTGTTAGACGACCAACATATAGGTTTATGACTATCAAGGGTCAATGGGAGAAACCATGTACACTAATGATCATCAATTTTACGACTGTCAAGTGTCAACAGAAGAAACCTTCGATAGAAATTAGAAAATAGAGTAGGCAAGAAATAGAGATGTTAAGATGCAAAAGTAACAGGTGACCAAGAAGAGAGGCTGGTATAATGAAAGCAAGGAGAGCGGTTTCCAGCTTTCCATAGCAGAGGCCCAGTTGCAAAAAGGAAAGCCAAGTGAGAAGAGCGATGGAGCAGTAAATCAATTAAGGTTGAGAAGCAAATTAATATACCTTCTTTGATAACGAGCCCAGTGAGAGAGGCAAAGAGAGGGCCAATTAACCAGACGACGGTAGGACTGTGAACAACGTAGTGGACGAGGCCATGATCAGCAGGTCGAGCAAGGGCGAAATATGTGGCGAGGGAGCCAGAAACACCCAAGAGCCAGAATGCTTGGAAGGTGCGCTTGATTTCAGTGACATAGATGTGAATCAGATAAGGTGAGAGGCCGAGGCCAGCAGCACCGAAGAAATAGAGCGAATCAAGAGCGGGGTCAAGGAGGCATCTCAACCATAAGCCATTAGGTAAGAAAGCGGTTGAAGAAGCCACAACAAATGAGGCAGCTGCTGCCACAAGTCCACTTCTATATAAAACCACCTAAACAAACAAACCAACTCTATGAATTATGAAAATTACTCCAGTACTATGAATACGATGAAGCCAGGAATTACAATAATATATACCTTGCAAACGTCGGAGGAGTCGATGGACCAAGGACCGTAGACGCCTTGATAAATAACGCCGCTGCTTGGAAGCTCATTTGGCGTGGTTCCACTTCCACAGCTTTGCAGCTCCATGTCCATTCACCTTGTCCTCGTCGTTTCTGTCCATAAAACTCAACCCACCTCTATCTCTAACTCTGCCTCGGCCTCCGACTCCGGCTGCTCAACACATGACATTTGCACACCTCCTACTTTTTAAGGGACGCCTTAGTAAAACAATTGCTCGTGTTGTCGTTGCTGCCATATCCATCCCCACTCCCATTCCCAGTATTTTTGTTCCCATTTTCTTATTGCCTTTGATTTTCTTTGGTTTTATGAGTGGTTCTCCTTTTCCTCTTTGGGACGACAAAAGACGGTACAATAGTAGACAAAACTGGTTTCTTTGGTCAAGCTCTGCAATCCATTAAATTTCGACATTTCAAATTTCATTGGTTTACATTATTTTTCTCTAAAAATGATGACATCAACCATTTCCGATGGTATAATAATACGAGTTTTCATCAAGATCAAACTATTGACACAATGTAAATTGAATTTGAACTTTCAAATGAACATTGAGTAAAACCTTTCTCTTTGATCCGGAGTAGGAAAACGTAAAACATCACAAATAACAAATCAATCAAAGATCTATAACAAAAGCAACAAAATGAAACAACAAATACTGCATTACTGCATTACCGCTATCGCCGATTAGAAGATGCTTGGTTAGATAATCATAATCAGCTCTCGATTTCGCCGGTTGAGCCGCCATTAAATAATCATCAACAAATCACCTCCAGAAAACCCTAGGTATTCGAATCGATAACGTATTCCTACACATAACATCAAAAATCAACAATAAATCAATCTGAAATCAAGCTACAACACGCCAAAAACAACCAGATCAAGAGCAGCGATTACAAAATTTACGATACCGATCAACGCGATTAAATTCAACCCAAAATGAGAGATCATGAACCTAAAAACGAAATTTACTGTGATATTACCTAAATAACCACCTTCACGGAAACAATGTGGTTGCCTGCTCCAACCATTTGCCCCACGACCGGATGATCGTATTTGGTTTCTGATGTTTGACCTTCAAGACTCTTTTGATGTTCGAATTATTCCCAAGTTACAAATATGATATGATGCTTATCGAGGAGCATCACAGTAAATTGAAAGGAAAGGAGGAGGGAAGACCTGCAGAGGAAAAAAGAAAGGTAGAGCGAGAGAGCAGAAAACATGAAGCAAGGAAATGAAAGCAAGGGAGAAAGGCAGTTCCAGAGAGCCACTGTTCACAAGCAAATCACTGTTCCTAAGGAGAGCACTATTCATAAGAGGGCACACTATTCCTAAGGTCATATTTTTAGCACAATTCTTCGTTTAATAAGTAAAGATTATAGAATTCCAAAACCTCATCATAATTTTTCGATTTGGGATAATTATTGAAGATTATAATCTTAAGAGTTCTTTATGAATCAAAAGATTTTTTGTAGATATCCAAGGACGGATGATTACTATTATTTATAATATAGAATTTCATCACCTTATTATAATTTGTCGATGTGGGATAACTTTGATATCTTTATATGTAATAAATTCATCACTTTTTCGAGCAAATAATATGAAATTTATACTCTAATGAAAGCATTTTCTACCACGAATCTAATTAATTCATTTTTATAATTTTATTTACGATAACTTTTTGTTAAACGAAATTTAAAGATTTTTGGATGAAAATTATAAAACATCACATTAATATGATAGATCAAATATATTGATTGTAATAATTAAAAGATTCTCTGTTTGATTTTTTTTATTATTAATAATATTTTCCTAAATTGAGTTTTGATGTAACAGACCAATCATATCACTCGAAAAATTCCTCCTTTATATATATATTGATTTATAAATTTAGGTTCACGTGAGAACCACTTCTTCAATGAGAACCATGTGAACTATAATATGAGCCATTGGATCATAGTGTTCAATCTCATTCGTTGGATCCTTCAAAATTCTTCAATCAAATTAATTCATCACAATTGCTTCAGTCTTCAACTCGTAACTCCTTCTCTTTCTACAAAATTCTTCGACCCATAATCCTTGAATCCATAAATTCTTCAATCGAGCATTGAATCCGATTCTTCAATCCATCAATTTTTCAATCGGCTTTTCTTCAATCCATTAATTCATCACGATTGGCCATTGAACCCCAATAAACTAAGTAGTTTTAATTTTTTTTAATTCATTATTTTATGATTAACTTATTCAATTAAATTCATTAATTCATTACAATAGTAACAGTATTATCGTCGGCAAATATAATTGCAATAATTGCAATAATCTCAGTAATGGTGTGTTATCATTTTTTTTTTTTCAAATTTTCGGATTGATTTAAGAGTTCATCTAAAATATTGTCCTTTAATTTCCTTTTGTACGGATTTTATATGAAATACAAACACTTCTTCTTCTAGCCCTACTCGATTTAATTTTCTTTTTAAATTGTGGTGTACCCTATTTCAATTTTAGCGTACTCTTTTTCATTATTAGCGTACCCTTTTTTCTATTTTAGCGTACTCTTTTTCAATTTCAATTTTAATTTTAGTGTATCCTTTTTAAATTTTAGTGTACTCTTTTTCACTTTTAGTGTACCTTTTTTCTATTTTAACGTACCCTTTTTGTAATCCCCTAGAAATTCTAACGCAATACAGTGGCGGAAACACTGTAGAAGTGGGATTATAACACACTGTAGCTATGTTTGATTAAATAAAAATGGTAAGTCAATACATAAGCCATAAAATAAAAATGGCTACAAAATAAATAAATAAATAAAATCCATAAAAAGAGTTTTAACAATCCATAATACAGTGATCTGATTAAAACAAGCAGGATCCATAACTGCTCGCTAGCCCACCCAAAGGAAAACACATATACTTGCCATGTTAAAAACATAACAGCCACAATCAGTGGGGAGCAACGTCAACGTTCTCCCAGCCGTATAACAGGATTTTAAAACTGTAATTACTATTATAGAAAAATTGTAAAAATGGAAAACAGTAAAACACATTATAATAAAAATAAACTTTCAGTGAAAACCTTCACGTATCAAAACAATATAATAAAAATGAGTTTTTCGAAGAAAACATAAAACATTTGCCAACCTGCAACCAAATTATATCGATAATAATAAAAAATATTCAAAATGGCGTTATGGATAGGAGTAGTGTAGACGGCTAGACTTTCACTAGGAGAATACTAAAAACTAGCTTCGAGAACTTAGTTCAAACAAATTAAACTTCGGTCTCTAACTAGGTTACTCAACCATAATAGAGCGGCGACTTATAAATGCGTGGCCCCAGTTTAAGATAATGCACACCCCTCCTGGGATTACCTGTCACCCAATTCAACTTATGACGGCGACTTACTGCGAGGCCTAAGCTTAAGGTCAAAATGTACACAACTCCCGGGATACCTGTCACCCGGTTCAACAACCAATGTACCGATTCCTGATACACTAGCCTTATAGTTGATGGCAAAACCGTAAACCCTAGAATATATTACTCTAACCTCACACTTGTCCTTGTTCCATAACTCCAAAACAAAGCCATTATCGATATTCAAAAGATATAATCAATATAAATAATATGAGGATAAAAGAAGTAAACATTTATATTCTAAAAGAGGAAACTTTCTATTTTAGGAAACTTCTATTTTTAGAAACTTTACTAAAAATAGCATTATATCAAAATAGTGAAAATATTAGTTCATACTAATACCACATTTTTAGTAAACGATATAGATTTATAAAACTAATACTTTCGGCCTTAACGATATTAATTATTAAAGTAAGAACATTTGAGTTTATGAAGTTATTGAAATATCGTACAAGTGTATAAAATGATTAAAAATGTCTTAAAATTTTTAATAATACTAATCAGAGTGTTTTCAAAATTTACAAAGCTAAAATTCCCTAATTATTATTGGTTACGACAATACAATTACAAATAGGATTTTACGGCAAATGTCAAATTAAATCTTTTAACGTCTTTTATTTAATTAAACCATTGAATATATTTAGAATATGTTAAGGGATGATTTAAATCATAATGTTTCAGATTTAAATATTTTCAAAATAGCTGGAAAAATAAATCTTTTCGGTAAGACGAAGCATTTTAACAATAAATCGTAATTTGTCCAAAAATCAATACTTATTAATTAAAGACTTTAATAAATAGTACAAAAATTACGTAAAATAGTTAAAATATATTTATGGACATTCTGTCCAGAAAAGAAAATTTTCCAGAATCCTAAAACTCGGTTTTTAAAGCGTTTTCTCGTTAATCGTTTAATCTCGACAATAACGATTAATAAAAATAGTAATTACAAAACGATTTAAGTATTAATATCCAAAAATTATTATTAAACCTAAAAATCTTGATTTTCCAGAATCTACCATTTTTTCAGATTTTCAAAAATTCCAGATTTGATAAATCCCGTCAAAACCGTCTTTAAAACCCGTTTTCACAATTAACGGTTCCATTAATAAAACATATCGTCCCAAATATTTTATTAAAGCACTAAAAATTATAAAATTACATTTTATTATGAAATCATCAGAATCATATTTTTTTCCAGATTTAATCATAGGACCAAAAATCGAGAATTTAAACGACAAACGCGGTTTTAACGATAAACGATCATTTAAAGTGATTAATTAATTCATCCACTTAACAATTCCGAAAATTTATGAAAAAATTCAGAAAATTTTATTTCATCAGAAAGTTTCACCATGTCAAAAATCAGATTAAAATAAAATGTTTACGTACTAGAACTAAAAATCGGCTTTTAATCGTTTTTGTCCGATAACGGTAATAATTCAATAATCGATATCAAAAATATCATAAAAATACTAAATTATTAAAAATCATCAAAAAAATAATTTTTGCAGAATATAAATATATATTACATGTTTAGGCCGAATATTACGATTTTACAAATTAATATGACGATTTAATCGTTAATCTCGTAAAAGCGATAAAAATATCGAAACATGCATATTTCAACTTTTAAAATTTTTCCAGATTATATGACATACATATATTGTCAAAAATGAAATATAAAAATTATACATGCAAATACACAATTAAAATCATGAAATACCGAGTAACATCGACGTTACCTCTAACCCAAATTCGAGTCGATTATAAATTCGTCGGCTTCGGGATCATTCGAAAATCCTTCAACACAAGAAAAGCATGATGGAAAAATACCATGAGAAAACAAAGAAAATCAAGGAAAATAACGATCGAAAACAACATCGATTATTACCTTAATGAAGGGATTGGAATGACGATTATTTAGAAGACGAAAATAGGACGATCAAAGCTTGATTATGGACGAAAATGGCTGCTGAAAATGGGCAGGAACACCAGCCAAAATGAGGGAGAAAGAAAAGGTTTTTGCTAAAATAAAATGGAAGAATGAATAAAGAGGAAAATGTGAAGAGATATGGAATGAATGGTGACTTAAAAGTTGATGAAAACTAGGTACATTCACCTCAAAAATTTCAGCCAAGAGTGAATGTGAGAGGAGTGTGAAGAGTTTGTATTAATCCACCAAAATGAATGAAGAAAGAAATAAATATCTAATGTTTAACATAATAAAATGAAGTGTATA
The DNA here is from genome assembly GCA_958450325.1 of Agrostemma githago. NCBI lineage: Eukaryota > Viridiplantae > Streptophyta > Magnoliopsida > Caryophyllales > Caryophyllaceae > Agrostemma > Agrostemma githago. The sequence continues at coordinate 41,232,358 of OY288239.1, forward strand.
AAAAAATGTAGTAGGAGTGAGCCAAGGGGGGTCACGGTCCAAAATGTCGGAAAATGTCCCAAAATAATTTATAAGTTGATAAAAAGAAAATCGTAAAATTGTTAAAGGTATTTCAAATCAGTTCAAGTAAACCGCGCGTTGGAAAATAATTATTTACGAAACTTCGTAATAAAATCATTAAAGGTCAAATATTCTTAAATAAAAATATTTCTTAGTTGGAAATATCATATAAACGTGTTTTGATATTTAGGAAAAATAAATAACTGAATTTTTATCTTAAAACGTTAGTTCGTAGAAAAATAGAACTTCACGCGCAAAAATAAATAGTTTACAATGAAAATCAAATAAATAGGTTTACAAGAATTAAAATCTTTTAAAATAAAAATAAATATTATTTGACTCAAAAAAAATAATAAGAATTCAGAAAGATGAAGGAAATAGAAGACGAAATTGACATAGAGTCATGACGGAGTCACAACAGAATAATTAACGGCACTAGGAAATTAGTTGGTGTTACAATCCTCCCCACTAAAACAAAGTTTCATCCTCGAAACTAAGAATAAGCAGAAAGGAAACAAGATTACCCCACTCAAAAAGGTGAGGATACAAATCTCGCATAAAAATTTTGCTGTAAAAGAAAATTTTACAACTTTTAAAGTGATATGAAATCAAATGCAAATATTTATTCCGAGAGGAATTGGGCTAAGCTACCCGGAGTTTAAATTTATTAATTAGTGAAATCGTAAAGTAAAGTTATTTGGTAAAATAATGACGTCAAATAACATTTGTAAACAAACTCGAAGGAAATAGGATAACCAAAATATTTTGAAAACAAAAATAAAATATTTTGATTAAGAAATTCGATATTATTCCTTTTTTGATGAAACAAAATTTAGTTTGGAGAAATCAAATTTTGTAGTTAGTAAAAATCGCACAAGCCGTCAAACATTTTCAATAACAGATTCAAAAGTCCACCAACAATAAAATGAAAATCAATTTTCAAAACGTTAAAATTTCGAAAATGTTATCAAAGTAATTATGAAAGTTTTGAAAAATGTTATCAAACTTGAACATACAAAATAATTTCGACAATGTTAAAACGTTTTACATAACAATCCTATACAAATTGAAGTACTTGGAAATATAAAAGTCTTCATAAAATTTTGATCGCTTGAAAATCAAAAATTAAAAATAATTTCGAAATAATTTAAAATAAATTATTAAGGCATTTTGAAATAGATCTAAATATAAATATCAACCAAAGATAAAACAAAGTGAAGTATATAGTTCTTAAATTATAAAATAAAAAAATGTTAAATTTCACGATAACCCAAAATGTTAAATTGCTCAAAGTTTTTACAAAATGGAGAGTTTTAAAATTTGAAATTATGCTTCAAAATGTTAAAATTTCATGAAAATCAAACATTTTAAATTAATCAACCTTTTTACAAAACGGGCAAATTCACAATAAGAAATTATAACTCAAAATGTTAAAATTTTACGATAATCCAATTTTTTTTAAAGTAGTCAAACTTTTTATAAAATAGGAAGTTCGAAAAATAGTTAACGGGTAAATAGAACAAGGATAAATAAATTAAAAATAAGAGCTTTCAAAATCGACAAAGGTTGAAGGGATTGGCAGGAGTTACCGTAACAGAATTCAAGAGAAGCAGAAAGGAAGACGGAGTTGAGAATCAAAAAGAGCTCTCAAAGATTATGGAAGAAATTAATCATCTCGAGATTCCTAGCACGACTTCCACAAACACGGGTTCCTAATTCCCATCAAATAACGCTAAGTCCAATATCAGTACAAGGTGGTCCTACTCAATCTACAATCTCCAAAATTAAGTCTTACATACTTATACAATCTTTCAATTAGTATAGTAAGAATCCACAAATGATTTAGACTAATCCTTAAATTAAGATTCCAACGGTTATCAAAACTTACCCTAACTCGTAATCACTAAGGTTCATAAATTTAAAGCTCATAAGGTCTGAACTCGAGGTATACTTCAAATTTCTCGAGTAAGGAAGACTAAATAAAACCCACCAATTAACAAAGTTCGGACACGAAATCCTCAAAAATGATCACCAACATATTTATAATACCACAAGTACAGAAGTTGGGGGAAGTACAATAAATCCTCAAACACGCTCAAACCTATAGGTAATGGCGCAAACACTCACATCTTCAAACACATCATTCGATTAATGTTTCTGAGAAGTCCATCAAATTTCTAATCGTAATGGTGCAACCACAAAATATTTAATAACTCAACGAAGCCACAATCTCGTTGGTCTAAGGTTCTGAACTATAAATTCATTAAGATGATTGACATCAAAGTGTTCCTCAAAACAACGCGATAAATCCAACCTCTAATGGCAATATGTTTCTCCTTTTCAAGGTTAACAACAATTTATCCAATTTAGATCACTCAACTCCAAAGTTCATAGGTTACAACCTTAACCAACGATTAACGATTTAATCCTTAAGAAACACGGGTAATCTATGTTAACCAAAAATTTTAACGGTATTAAGGAAAACCTTCGATGGTACCACAACACTCAGGTTAACAATTTAAACAGTACTCTATGATCCCAAATATTCCCGATGCATCCATCAAATAACATTTAGGTAGGAATCACAAAATTCTATTATTAGGTACACTTGGTTCGGTTCCAGGTTAAATTAGGTACTAGGTATCCATCAAATACGATATACTCTTACTACCCCAAAATATATTCAACTCTAAGTCCTCCAAATAATCAAGTAACCTATAACCCAAGGTTCAGTGTCTAAAGTACCAACCTAATTCCATTAATTGACAATTTATCATTCAAATCGATCCTCAAAAGCTTACTAAGATAGATAACAGGGTATAACTCACAATTCTCAAGCCATAGGTAACAAGGGTTTACTAAACCTCAAATATCTATATCCTTTCACGGGGTTCAATGAGACGGAAATCGGTCTAGCCAAAGAATCTCAAGAGAAAGATGGTAGAGTAGAAGATTATAACAAGGATTCACCAAGTGGTTGAAGAAGAGAATATAAAAGAGAAGAATTAGAAGAAGTAGAGGAAGGAAGAAAAGATTCGATGATACTATATTACTAATTTCTTGAACCAGAGGAGAATCTTCGGGCCTCCAGAGTTCACGCGGGATCCAGATGGCTTACTTCATCTTCTTGTAGAGGAACGAGCACGTAAGTCTTCGGTCGCTTCATCTCGATCTACTGCGACATCATGGAACAGGAATCTACTCTTGATCATCTGGCTTGTAGCTTAAGTAAACTGAACTGGTGCTAAAAATCACCATCGGCATCTTTCTTGGAGCACCAAGTTGTCCACTCGAGTCAGCAGGCATTGAGAGTTCTAAGTAGGTCTTGTCCCGATCTGGAGCAGCATCCTATCAATATCTTGTTCATTCGTCTTCTTCCCACAAAAGCAACAAATATTCAATGCTAATCATTGAGTTCAGAAACAGATAATCTTAACAGTTAAGTCCTTATTTGTTTCTACCCATCTCTAATAATATTTTTATTTACTGTTCAAATAATTTACTGGTATTTTCCCTAATTTCAGGTGTAAGCGTTGGGAGCAATGATGCTCTGATACCAACTGTAATCCCCTAGAAATTCTAACGCAATACAGTGGCGGAAACACTGTAGAAGTGGGATTATAACACACTGTAGCTATGTTTGATTAAATAAAAATGGTAAGTCAATACATAAGCCATAAAATAAAAATGGCTACAAAATAAATAAATAAATAAAATCCATAAAAAGAGTTTTAACAATCCATAATACAGTGATCTGATTAAAACAAGCAGGATCCATAACTGCTCGCTAGCCCACCCAAAGGAAAACACATATACTTGCCATGTTAAAAACATAACAGCCACAATCAGTGGGGAGCAACGTCAACGTTCTCCCAGCCGTATAACAGGATTTTAAAACTGTAATTACTATTATAGAAAAATTGTAAAAATGGAAAACAGTAAAACACATTATAATAAAAATAAACTTTCAGTGAAAACCTTCACGTATCAAAACAATATAATAAAAATGAGTTTTTCGAAGAAAACATAAAACATTTGCCAACCTGCAACCAAATTATATCGATAATAATAAAAAATATTCAAAATGGCGTTATGGATAGGAGTAGTGTAGACGGCTAGACTTTCACTAGGAGAATACTAAAAACTAGCTTCGAGAACTTAGTTCAAACAAATTAAACTTCGGTCTCTAACTAGGTTACTCAACCATAATAGAGCGGCGACTTATAAATGCGTGGCCCCAGTTTAAGATAATGCACACCCCTCCTGGGATTACCTGTCACCCAATTCAACTTATGACGGCGACTTACTGCGAGGCCTAAGCTTAAGGTCAAAATGTACACAACTCCCGGGATACCTGTCACCCGGTTCAACAACCAATGTACCGATTCCTGATACACTAGCCTTATAGTTGATGGCAAAACCGTAAACCCTAGAATATATTACTCTAACCTCACACTTGTCCTTGTTCCATAACTCCAAAACAAAGCCATTATCGATATTCAAAAGATATAATCAATATAAATAATATGAGGATAAAAGAAGTAAACATTTATATTCTAAAAGAGGAAACTTTCTATTTTAGGAAACTTCTATTTTTAGAAACTTTACTAAAAATAGCATTATATCAAAATAGTGAAAATATTAGTTCATACTAATACCACATTTTTAGTAAACGATATAGATTTATAAAACTAATACTTTCGGCCTTAACGATATTAATTATTAAAGTAAGAACATTTGAGTTTATGAAGTTATTGAAATATCGTACAAGTGTATAAAATGATTAAAAATGTCTTAAAATTTTTAATAATACTAATCAGAGTGTTTTCAAAATTTACAAAGCTAAAATTCCCTAATTATTATTGGTTACGACAATACAATTACAAATAGGATTTTACGGCAAATGTCAAATTAAATCTTTTAACGTCTTTTATTTAATTAAACCATTGAATATATTTAGAATATGTTAAGGGATGATTTAAATCATAATGTTTCAGATTTAAATATTTTCAAAATAGCTGGAAAAATAAATCTTTTCGGTAAGACGAAGCATTTTAACAATAAATCGTAATTTGTCCAAAAATCAATACTTATTAATTAAAGACTTTAATAAATAGTACAAAAATTACGTAAAATAGTTAAAATATATTTATGGACATTCTGTCCAGAAAAGAAAATTTTCCAGAATCCTAAAACTCGGTTTTTAAAGCGTTTTCTCGTTAATCGTCTAATCTCGACAATAACGATTAATAAAAATAGTAATTACAAAACGATTTAAGTATTAATATCCAAAAATTATTATTAAACCTAAAAATCTTGATTTTCCAGAATCTACCATTTTTTCAGATTTCCAAAAATTCCAGATTTGATAAATCCCGTCAAAACCGTCTTTAAAACCCGTTTTCACAATTAACGGTTCCATTAATAAAACATATCGTCCCAAATATTTTATTAAAGCACTAAAAATTATAAAATTACATTTTATTATGAAATCATCAGAATCATATTTTTTTCCAGATTTAATCATAGGACCAAAAATCGAGAATTTAAACGACAAACGCGGTTTTAACGATAAACGATCATTTAAAGTGATTAATTAATTCATCCACTTAACAATTCCGAAAATTTATGAAAAAATTCAGAAAATTTTATTTCATCAGAAAGTTTCACCACGTCAAAAATCAGATTAAAATAAAATGTTTACGTACTAGAACTAAAAATCGGCTTTTAATCGTTTTTGTCCGATAACGGTAATAATTCAATAATCGATATCAAAAATATCATAAAAATACTAAATTATTAAAAATCATCAAAAAAATAATTTTTGCAGAATATAAATATATATTACATGTTTAGGCCGAATATTACGATTTTACAAATTAATATGACGATTTAATCGTTAATCTCGTAAAAGCGATAAAAATATCGAAACATGCATATTTCAACTTTTAAAATTTTTCCAGATTATATGACATACATATATTGTCAAAAATGAAATATAAAAATTATACATGCAAATACACAATTAAAATCATGAAATACCGAGTAACATCGACGTTACCTCTAACCCAAATTCGAGTCGATTATAAATTCGTCGGCTTCGGGATCATTCGAAAATCCTTCAACACAAGAAAAGCATGATGGAAAAATACCATGAGAAAACAAAGAAAATCAAGGAAAATAACGATCGAAAACAACATCGATTATTACCTTAATGAAGGGATTGGAATGACGATTATTTAGAAGACGAAAATAGGACGATCAAAGCTTGATTATGGACGAAAATGGCTGCTGAAAATGGGCAGGAACACCAGCCAAAATGAGGGAGAAAGAAAAGGTTTTTGCTAAAATAAAATGGAAGAATGAATAAAGAGGAAAATGTGAAGAGATATGGAATGAATGGTGACTTAAAAGTTGATGAAAACTAGGTACATTCACCTCAAAAATTTCAGCCAAGAGTGAATGTGAGAGGAGTGTGAAGAGTTTGTATTAATCCACCAAAATGAATGAAGAAAGAAATAAATATCTAATGTTTAACATAATAAAATGAAGTGTATAAAAAAAATGTAGTAGGAGTGAGCCAAGGGGGGTCACGGTCCAAAATGTCGGAAAATGTCCCAAAATAATTTATAAGTTGATAAAAAGAAAATCGTAAAATTGTTAAAGGTATTTCAAATCAGTTCAAGTAAACCGCGCGTTGGAAAATAATTATTTACGAAACTTCGTAATAAAATCATTAAAGGTCAAATATTCTTAAATAAAAATATTTCTTAGTTGGAAATATCATATAAACGTGTTTTGATATTTAGGAAAAATAAATAACTGAATTTTTATCTTAAAACGTTAGTTCGTAGAAAAATAGAACTTCACGCGCAAAAATAAATAGTTTACAATGAAAATCAAATAAATAGGTTTACAAGAATTAAAATCTTTTAAAATAAAAATAAATATTATTTGACTCAAAAAAAATAATAAGAATTCAGAAAGATGAAGGAAATAGAAGACGAAATTGACATAGAGTCATGACGGAGTCACAACAGAATAATTAACGGCACTAGGAAATTAGTTGGTGTTACAATCCTCCCCACTAAAACAAAGTTTCATCCTCGAAACTAAGAATAAGCAGAAAGGAAACAAGATTACCCCACTCAAAAAGGTGAGGATACAAATCTCGCATAAAAATTTTGCTGTAAAAGAAAATTTTACAACTTTTAAAGTGATATGAAATCAAATGCAAATATTTATTCCGAGAGGAATTGGGCTAAGCTACCCGGAGTTTAAATTTATTAATTAGTGAAATCGTAAAGTAAAGTTATTTGGTAAAATAATGACGTCAAATAACATTTGTAAACAAACTCGAAGGAAATAGGATAACCAAAATATTTTGAAAACAAAAATAAAATATTTTGATTAAGAAATTCGATATTATTCCTTTTTTGATGAAACAAAATTTAGTTTGGAGAAATCAAATTTTGTAGTTAGTAAAAATCGCACAAGCCGTCAAACATTTTCAATAACAGATTCAAAAGTCCACCAACAATAAAATGAAAATCAATTTTCAAAACGTTAAAATTTCGAAAATGTTATCAAAGTAATTATGAAAGTTTTGAAAAATGTTATCAAACTTGAACATACAAAATAATTTCGACAATGTTAAAACGTTTTACATAACAATCCTATACAAATTGAAGTACTTGGAAATATAAAAGTCTTCATAAAATTTTGATCGCTTGAAAATCAAAAATTAAAAATAATTTCGAAATAATTTAAAATAAATTATTAAGGCATTTTGAAATAGATCTAAATATAAATATCAACCAAAGATAAAACAAAGTGAAGTATATAGTTCTTAAATTATAAAATAAAAAAATGTTAAATTTCACGATAACCCAAAATGTTAAATTGCTCAAAGTTTTTACAAAATGAAGAGTTTTAAAATTTGAAATTATGCTTCAAAATGTTAAAATTTCATGAAAATCAAACATTTTAAATTAGTCAACCTTTTTACAAAACGGGCAAATTCACAATAAGAAATTATAACTCAAAATGTTAAAATTTTACGATAATCCAATTTTTTTTAAAGTAGTCAAACTTTTTATAAAATAGAAAGTTCGAAAAATAGTTAACGGGTAAATAGAACAAGGATAAATAAATTAAAAATAAGAGCTTTCAAAATCGACAAAGGTTGAAGGGATTGGCAGGAGTTACCGTAACAGAATTCAAGAGAAGCAGAAAGGAAGACGGAGTTGAGAATCAAAAAGAGCTCTCAAAGATTATGGAAGAAATTAATCATCTCGAGATTCCTAGCACGACTTCCACAAACACGGGTTCCTAATTCCCATCAAATAACGCTAAGTCCAATATCAGTACAAGGTGGTCCTACTCAATCTACAATCTCCAAAATTAAGTCTTACATACTTATACAATCTTTCAATTAGTATAGTAAGAATCCACAAATGATTTAGACTAATCCTTAAATTAAGATTCCAACGGTTATCAAAACTTACCCTAACTCGTAATCACTAAGGTTCATAAATTTAAAGCTCATAAGGTCTGAACTCGAGGTATACTTCAAATTTCTCGAGTAAGGAAGACTAAATAAAACCCACCAATTAACAAAGTTCGGACACGAAATCCTCAAAAATGATCACCAACATATTTATAATACCACAAGTACAGAAGTTGGGGGAAGTACAATAAATCCTCAAACACGCTCAAACCTATAGGTAATGGCGCAAACACTCACATCTTCAAACACATCATTCGATTAATGTTTCTGAGAAGTCCATCAAATTTCTAATCGTAATGGTGCAACCACAAAATATTTAATAACTCAACGAAGCCACAATCTCGTTGGTCTAAGGTTCTGAACTATAAATTCATTAAGATGATTGACATCAAAGTGTTCCTCAAAACAACGCGATAAATCCAACCTCTAATGGCAATATGTTTCTCCTTTTCAAGGTTAACAACAATTTATCCAATTTAGATCACTCAACTCCAAAGTTCATAGGTTACAACCTTAACCAACGATTAACGATTTAATCCTTAAGAAACACGGGTAATCTATGTTAACCAAAAATTTTAACGGTATTAAGGAAAACCTTCGATGGTACCACAACACTCAGGTTAACAATTTAAACAGTACTCTATGATCCCAAATATTCCCGATGCATCCATCAAATAACATTTAGGTAGGAATCACAAAATTCTATTATTAGGTACACTTGGTTCGGTTCCAGGTTAAATTAGGTACTAGGTATCCATCAAATACGATATACTCTTACTACCCCAAAATATATTCAACTCTAAGTCCTCCAAATAATCAAGTAACCTATAACCCAAGGTTCAGTGTCTAAAGTACCAACCTAATTCCATTAATTGACAATTTATCATTCAAATCGATCCTCAAAAGCTTACTAAGATAGATAACAGGGTATAACTCACAATTCTCAAGCCATAGGTAACAAGGGTTTACTAAACCTCAAATATCTATATCCTTTCACGGGGTTCAATGAGACGGAAATCGGTCTAGCCAAAGAATCTCAAGAGAAAGATGGTAGAGTAGAAGATTATAACAAGGATTCACCAAGTGGTTGAAGAAGAGAATATAAAAGAGAAGAATTAGAAGAAGTAGAGGAAGGAAGAAAAGATTCGATGATACTATATTACTAATTTCTTGAACCAGAGGAGAATCTTCGGGCCTCCAGAGTTCACGCGGGATCCAGATGGCTTACTTCATCTTCTTGTAGAGGAACGAGCACGTAAGTCTTCGGTCGCTTCATCTCGATCTACTGCGACATCATGGAACAGGAATCTACTCTTGATCATCTGGCTTGTAGCTTAAGTAAACTGAACTGGTGCTAAAAATCACCATCGGCATCTTTCTTGGAGCACCAAGTTGTCCACTCGAGTCAGCAGGCATTGAGAGTTCTAAGTAGGTCTTGTCCCGATCTGGAGCAGCATCCTATCAATATCTTGTTCATTCGTCTTCTTCCCACAAAAGCAACAAATATTCAATGCTAATCATTGAGTTCAGAAACAGATAATCTTAACAGTTAAGTCCTTATTTGTTTCTACCCATCTCTAATAATATTTTTATTTACTGTTCAAATAATTTACTGGTATTTTCCCTAATTTCAGGTGTAAGCGTTGGGAGCAATGATGCTCTGATACCAACTGTAATCCCCTAGAAATTCTAACGCAATACAGTGGCGGAAACACTGTAGAAGTGGGATTATAACACACTGTAGCTATGTTTGATTAAATAAAAATGGTAAGTCAATACATAAGCCATAAAATAAAAATGGCTACAAAATAAATAAATAAATAAATAAATAAATAAATAAATAAAATCCATAAAAAGGGTTTTAACAATCCATAATACAGTGATCTGATTAAAACAAGCAGGATCCATAACTGCTCGCTAGCCCACCCGAAGGAAAACACATATACCTGCCATGTTAAAAACATAACAGCCACAATCAGTGGGGAGCAACGTCAACGTTCTCCCAGCCGTATAACAGGATTTTAAAACTGTAATTACTATTATAGAAAAATAGTAAAAATGGAAAACAGTAAAACACATTATAATAAAAATAAACTTTCAGTGAAAACCTTCACGTATCAAAACAATATAATAAAAATGTGTTTTCCGAAGAAAACATAAAACATTTGCCCACCTGCAACCAAATTATATTGATAATAATAAAAATATTCAAAATGGCGTTATGGATAGGAGTAGTGTAGACGGCTAGACTTTCACTAGGAGAATACTAAAAACTAGCTTCGAGAACTTAGTTCAAACAAATTAAACTTTGGTCTCTAACTAGGCTACTCAACCATAATAGAGCGGCGACTTATAAATGCGTGGCCCTAGTTTAAGATAATGCACACCCCTCCTGGGATTACCTGTCACCCAATTCAACTTATGACGGCGACTTACTGCGAGGCCTAAGCTTAAGGTCAAAATGTACACAACTCCCGGGATACCTGTCACCCGGTTCAACAACCAATGTACCGATTCCTGATACACTAGCCTTATAGTTGATGGCAAAACCGTAAACCCTAGAATATATTACTCTAACCTCACACTTGTCCTTATTCCATAACTCCAAAACAAAGTCATTATCGATATTCAAAAGATATAATCAATATAAATAATATGAGGATAAAAGAAATAAACATTTATATTCTAAAAGAGGAAACTTTCTATTTTAGGAAACTTCTATTTTTAGAAAATTTACTAAAAATAGCATTATATCAAAATAGTGAAAATATTAGTTCATACTAATACCACATTTTTAGTAAACGATATAGATTTATTAAACTAATACTTTCGGCCTTAACGATATTAATTATTAAAGTAAGAACATTTGAGTTTATGAAGTTATTGAAATATCGTACAAGTGTATAAAATGATTAAAAATGTCTTAAAATTTTTAATAATACTAATCAGGGTGTTTTCAAAATTTACAAAGCTAAAATTCCCTAATTATTATTGGTTACGACAATACAATTACAAATAGGATTTTACGGCAAATGTCAAATTAAATCTTTTAACGTCTTTTATTTAATTAAACCATTGAATATATTTAGAATATGTTAAGGGATGATTTAAATCTTAATGTTTCAGATTTAAATATTTTCAAAATAGCTGGAAAAATAAATCTTTTCGGTAAGACGAAGCATTTTAACAATAAATCGTAATTTGTCCAAAAATCAATACTTATTAATTAAAGACTTTAATAAATAGTACAAAAATTACGTAAAATAGTTAAAATATATTTATGGACATTCTGTCCAGAAAAGAAAATTTTCCAGAATCCTAAAACTCGGTTTTTAAAGTGTTTTCTCGTTTATCGTCTAATCTCGACAATAACGATTAATAAAAATAGTAATTACAAAACGATTTAAGTATTAATATCCAAAAATTATTATTAAACCTAAAAATCTTGATTTTCCAGAATCTACCATTTTTCCAGATTTCCAAAAATTCCAGATTTGATAAATCCCGTCAAAACCGTCTTTAAAACCCGTTTTCACAATTAACGGTTCCATTAATAAAACATATCGTCCCAAATATTTTATTAAAGCACTAAAAATTATAAAATTACATTTTATTATGAAATCATCAGAATCATATTTTTTTCCAGATTTAATCATAGGACCAAAAATCGAGAATTTAAACGACAAACGCGGTTTTAATGATAAACGATCATTTAAAGTGATTAATTAATTCATCCACTTAACAATTCCGAAAATTTATGAAAAAATTCAAAAAAATTTATTTCATCAGAAAGTTTCACCACGTCAAAAATCAGATTAAAATAAAATGTTTAGGTACTAGAACTAAAAATCGGCTTTTAATCGTTTTTGTCCGATAACGGTAATAATTCAATAATCGATATCAAAAATATCAGAAAAATACTAAATTATTAAAAATCATCAAAAAAATAATTTTTGCAGAATATAAATATATATATATTACATGTTTAGGCCGAATATGACGATTTTACAAATTAATATGACGATTTAATCGTTAATCTCGTAAAAGCGATAAAAATATCAAAACATGCATATTTCAACTTTTAAAATTTTTCCAGATTATATGACATACATATATTGTCAAAAATGAAATATAAAAATTATACATGCAAATACACAATTAAAATCATGAAATACCGAGTAACATCGACGTTACCTCTAACCCAAATTCGAGTCGATTATAAATTCGTCGGCTTCGGGATCATTTGAAAATCCTTCAACACAAGAAAAGCATGATGGAAAAATACCATGAGAAAACTAAGAAAATCAAGGAAAATAACGATCGAAAACAACATCGATTATTACCTTAACGAAGGGATTGGAATGACGATTATTTAGGAGACGAAAATAGGACGATCAAAGCTTGATTATGGACGAAAATGGCTGCTGAAAATGGGCAGGAACACCAGCCAAAATGAGGGAGAAAGAAAAGGTTTTTGCTAAAATAAAATGGAAGAATGAATAAAGAGGAAAATGTGAAGAGATATGGAATAAATGGTGATTTAAAAGTTGATGAAAACTAGGTACATTCACCTCAAAAATTTCAGCCAAGAGTGAATGTGAGAGGAGTGTGAAGAGTTTGTATTAATCCACCAAAATGAATGAAGAAAGAAATAAATATCTAATGTTTAACATAATAAAATGAAGTGTATAAAAAAATGTAGTAGGAGTGAGCCAAGGGGGGTCACGGTCCAAAATGTCGGAAAATGTCCCAAAATAATTTATAAGTTGATAAAAAGAAAATCGTAAAATTGTTAAAGGTATTTCAAATCAGTTCAAGTAAACCGCGCGTTGGAAAATAATTATTTACGAAACTTCGTAATAAAATCATTAAAGGTCAAATATTCTTAAATAAAAATATTTCTTAGTTGGAAATATCATATAAACGTGTTTTGATATTTAGGAAAAATAAATAACTGAATTCTTATCTTAAAACGTTAGTTCGTAGAAAAATAGAACTTCACGCGCAAAAATAAATAGTTTACAATGAAAATCAAATAAATAGGTTTACAAGAATTAAAATCTTTTAAAATAAAAATAAATATTATTTGACTCAAAAAAAATAATAAGAATTCAGAAAGATGAAGGAAATAAAAGACGAAATTGACATAGAGTCATGACGGAGTCACAACAGAATAATTAACGGCACTAGGAAATTAGTGGGTGTTACACTTTTTCAATTTCAATTTTAGCGTACCCTTTTTCACTTTTAGCGTACCCTTTTTCAATTTCAATTTTAGTGTATCATTTTTAAATTTTAGCGTATACTTTTTAAATTTTAGCGTACTATTTTTCACTTTTAGCGTACCTTTTTTCAATTTTAGCTTAGCATTTTTCAATTTCAATTTTAGCGTACCCTTTTTAAATTTTAGCGTACCATTTTTCACTTTTAACATACCCTTTTTAAATTGTAATGTGACTACAACTACTACTGTAAAAGTAGTGTAACAAATAAGATGATTAATAGAAGTATAATTAGAGGGGAATGAAGCATTGAATAATTCCACGATAGGTGTTCAGAGAAAACAAGAACCCTTAATTTGATATACAAGAACCCTAATTACACAAAAATCTCGAATCAAGTAGACATATTTAATGGTTTTAACGAAAATATAAACCCTAATTTAAAGAAATCCTCAATTGTATATAATTCCCCAATTTATGAACACCGAAACCCTAATTTATTAAGATTAGGCCACAAATCTCCTGAATTTGCATTGATGAACAAAGCTTCATCTGCCTTTTTTTTTTGGTGAATTTTGTTGAATTTTTTTCTTCAATTTCAGCCATTGTTGATGAAGAGAATGAGAAGGAAGAGAGAAATAAAAAGAAGGAAGAGAGAGAGAAAGAAACGGATTTAGTTTATTTTGTTAAAGGAAGAGAGGATGTTTTTAAGAATAATGTCAGGCATGAGATGTGAATAAGATCTAATGGTTCTAAATAGTTCTCACAGTTCTCATTGAGAGATAGGTTCTCACCCGATCTCAACTCTCTCTCTCTCTCTCTCTCTCTCTCTCTCTCTATATATATATATATATATATATATATATATATATATATATAGAGTGAGGATCCGGTGAGTCTCCCTCTTTAGATGAGTCCGTCCTTTCAATCTGGACCACACAATCAAACAAGATTGAATGGCTGAGATTGGACCACGTCATTAAGGAAGAGTAACAAGGCTACACAAACATCATAACTCTTTAATTCCATATTACTGTGATATTATTACTGTGACATTATTACTGTAATTCCTTATTACTGTGACAGTGTCACAGTAAGATATTTGTGTTACTGTAATAGTGCTCTGTTACTGTAACAGTGCTACTGTTAATCTCATGTTGATGTTACTTTGTAGTGTCAATTGATAAATGAATTTGACATTATTACTGTGACATTATACTGTGATTCCTTATTACTGTGACAGTGTCACAGTAAGATATTTATAACTCTTTAATTTCATATTACTGTGACATTATTACTGTGACATTATTATTGTAATTCCTTATAACTGTGACACTGTCACATTTTTGTGTTACTGTAATAGTGTTCTGTTACTGTAACAGTATTACTCTGACATTATTATTGTAATTCCTTATTACTGTGACAGTGTCACAGTAAGATATTTGTGTTACTGTAATAGTTTTTTTTTTTTTTATAAAAATAAAATAAAAAATAGTGTTCTGTTACTGTAACAGTAAGATTATATACGATGAAGATGACGCTGCGATTGAATCTCAGCCATTCAAGTGATTTGATCACGTGGCTGTGATTTGCGGGACGGAATCATTTAAAGAAGACCAACTCACCGGATGCAATTTCTATATATATATATATATATATATATATATATATATATATATATATATAGAAGTGAGATCTTTTACCTACCTTGTTTTTTTTGTACATTTTACCTTGATTTTGCCGCCATTCAGATCTAATTACATCAATGGTCAGAATTAAATATCAATCAAGTGAAGCCTCAAACACAACCCATCATCATACACAATCCACGTTCAAACCCTATACCTAAACTGAAACAACAAAACTGATACCTAAACTGAGACAAAACGCTCAAATCTCTCGCATCTCACGGAAAAGCTTCCCGAAATCGCGTACAATCTTGCATCCAAATTACATCTAATCAGATATTTCAATCATTAGTTTGATCATTTTTTTTGTATTTCAATTTATTTGTACTGCTTCATCAATAACGTGAAATCGTTTATCAATCTACTGCATGAAATCGTATTTCAATTGATAAATGATTTCAATTTACTGATGCGTGAAATTGTGCCTTTATGTGTCTATAAACGATTTCAATTGTGCCTAAACAACACAAATCTACTGCGTGAAATCTCCTGGTGCGTGAAATCGTTTATCAATTTGTATTTCAATCTACTGCGTGAAATCGTATTTCAATTTATTTTTGCTATTTAGGCACAAATCTACTGTGTGAAATCTACTGCCGCTTATTTCAATTGAATTCAAACCTTGGTGCTATTTATTTCAATTTGTGTTGTTTGGTGCTGAAATCATATACCAAATATGTTATAATAATATTTCAATTTCAATTCTAATAATCAATTTATGCCAATGCGTTTTTTGGTACATTATTTCATAGCCTGAATTTCTGGTTTTTTCTAGTTTTTTGGAACATTAATATTACTACGAAATACCCAATTATTTTATTATGTTATTCCAGTTATTCTATACTATTGTTGTGGTTATTCTATATTATTCTTGAAGTTAGGTAATTATATTAGTTACTGTGTTTTATAACCAGGGTTATTTTATAGTGTTTTTATAGTTATTCTATAGCATATATGTGATTATTATACTTCAAATTTTTTGTACTGTAACTAACACCCTCTTTATTTTTGTCTTTCAGTGAAATGTCTTTTGCTGAGTGCACCCTCAATGATATGTAAGATGTTTAATTCCAATACAATAACATGCATGAGTTATTCATTACAATAACTGAGTTTCTACATTGGACTAATAACTACGTAAAATTAGATACCATTATTTTAAAACTAATTATATTTGAGTGTCATCCCAATATAATAACATTAGTTATTCATTAAAATAACTGAGTTTCTACGTCAGAATAACTACGTAAAATCAGATAATATTATTATAAAGTTAATTATATTTGAATTCCATCTCAATACAATAACAGGAGTTATAATAACCGAGTTTCTACATTGGAATAACTATGTAACATCAGATAACAGTATTCTAAAATCTATTATATTTTAATTTCATTTCAATACAATAACACAAGTTATTCAATACAATAACTGACTTTCTACATTGAAAACACTACGTATCTACATTGAAATAACTATGTATAACCTGATAACATTATTCTCAGTAAACAATTGAGTTAACTATAAAATAACTATGCTTCTTCATTAAAATAATCATGTTTTTACATCAAAATAACTATAAAAAATTGAGAAAAAGTTGCTCTGGAGATTTGGAGAGTTTTAATCTCAGCTCTTGATCTTGTGATATCCAAGGGTCACAGTTAAGAGGTAAATTGTACCAAATTTGACAAATGTACCAGATCCTGTCTCTCTCTCTCTATATATATATATAGAGAGAGAGAGAGAGAGAGAGAGAGAAAAAAAAGTGGGATCAAGGGAGTTGGTGGTGGATTGGGAAGTTGAGAAGTTGTGTTGTTGGCCCTTGATCTTGGGTTGGATGGATGACTTAGATGGATGGTGTGTTAAAAAAAAAAGGAGATGTCAATAAACTGACACAACAGCAGTGGAGAGAGAGAAGCAACCCTCCCCTCAATCAAACTCTCACTTCTTTCAACTACTCTCACTCCTTACCACTTGATGCTCTCTCATCTCTCTCATCTTCATCTTCATCTATCAAACAAAAAAAAGCATCATCATCTTCAAGATCCATTCATTCATTTAACAAAAAAACATCCTCATCTTCAAAATTCATTCATTCAACAAAAAAAAGTTTCTTCATCTTCAAGCTTCAATCATCCAACAAAAAATAAGAACATCTTCATCTTCAAGCTTCATGAATGACGGAAGTTTGATGAACATCTTCATCTTCATCTTCATCCTATCATCATCTTCATCATGCGTAATGTTCTTGCAGAATTGTAAGGTCACACACTTTCAGTTGTATAGTCAGACTCATTATGTTGTATAGTCACACTCATTATGTTGTAGAATCACGCAGTTGTACACTCATTGTAGTCACATATTCAGTTGTATGGTCACACTCATTATGCTGTATAGTCACACTCGCTATGTTGTAGAATCACGCAGCTATAGAATACCTTGGGACTAAGGTATCACTCGTTTAATCATCTTCAGCTTGTTTTATTTTTCACATTTTTTTTGTATTTATAAAATTATTCATCTTCATTATCCAAAAAAAAATGAAAGTTGAATATGGATAGATGGACGACTGTGACTTTCCTCAGTAATGACATTCTAAAAAACTGAAAGTATTAATCACATACAAAAGTATTTAAACATTCATTAAATATTCAACCTCCATTCATGTTGGTTTCTTTTATAGTTGATTTCATGTTTGTAAAACGCATTTAAAAATTTGGAAAATTACTGAAACGTTCTACTCTCCCATCACAAATATTACAACAGGTGATTGTTAGACATAAAATGAGCAACTTCGATTCATCCAACAAAAAAGAAGAATTTCTTCATCTTCAAGATTCGTTCATAAAAAAAAGACCAACTTCATCTTCGAAATTCATTCATCCAACAAAAAAAATTTCTAATTAATATATGTTCTAGTTAGAAATATTATTTTTATTGACTATAAAAACATTTTAATTAAAAAAAAAATAACAACTCATTTTGTGCGTAATGTTCTTGCAGAATTGCAAGGTCACACACTTTCAGTTGTATAGTCACACTCATTATGCTGTATAGTCACACTCATTATGTTGTATAGTCACACTCATTATGTTGACGTTTGACATTACGCACAAAATGAGTGTGATTCTACAACTTAATGAGTGTGTTTCTACTGCATGGCGAGTGTGACTATACAAAATGAAAAACCAAAATTTGTCCCGATTATACAATATTAGGAGTGTGACTATACAACATAGCGAGTGTGACTATACAACAAGGCGAATGTGACTATACAAATACGACCACTTTTGGCTACAAACCAATTGGTGCACAGCTGCGTGGTTTTAAAGGTAAGATTCATTCGCCTCCCCAAACCCGCGCGTGGCCGTGTCGGGGTGGACCTATGTCATGTCCACAATTTGGCGACTCTGCTGGGGATTCCAGATGTACCACTAGTCATCGGGGTTCCTAGGGTGTGACTCGAAAAGAAATCGTTCGATTAGTAATGTACGCATTTTAGTTCAATGGTTCATGCATAACCCAATTCTTTCCCGGGCCGGTTACTTGTGACCGACGTCCCACTATACCGCGGTGCATTCCTAAATGGGTGCACTAAAGACTTCTATGGCCGAACTCGCATGGGTCTCACGGCATGTTCTAAGTCCAACTCGGCTTAGGAAGTCCATCCTGATTTGCGAGAAAGTCGTCGTTGTTGATATAGACCCTACTTCGACCGACCGAGACTTAGTTTAAGAAGCATACATGGTGTCATTATACTGTTTCCATGACTACGTGCTGCATGATCTATATGCCATCTCTTTTTCAAAAACCGTTATTTCAAAATTTTGCATATTTTCAAAAAATATTTGAAACCCGGGACGCTACCGAATTTAGGACTTATGATAGCCTATTTTTAGCCGGTATGCTGCCCGAACATTTTCAAACTTCAAAAATTTCGGCCCGATGGCCCTTTGTCGATTTTCAAAAAAAAAATTGGGCCGTCCATCCGACTTTTTCGGATTTTTCTAAGCCCAAATTTCCCTTTTCAAAAAACTTTCCTCTTCTTACGACTTCCCGTATTTAGTAGTGTCGGGTCTTGTCATAAGTTGTCAAAGTCTCTAGCGTCGAAACTCCGTTGATCTTACATCGCGGATTTCCTCCCTATCCTAGTCCGCCTTACTTGTCAAGGTATGGCCCACCTACATAGGACGTACTCCTACAAAAGGCGGGTCCGTTTACACTTTCGAGCCCAAAGCCTAGGGATTTCTCACGTGGACTTTCCTTCGAGCAGGACTAGGCCCACTCAGCCGAATCCTAAGGAAGGCCCACCACCCACGAGTTATCTGTCTAGGTGTCAGTCTCGAGTCATTTTCTCGTCTAAGTGTTTTCTTTGCTCGGGATGTACTGTTTGATTCTAGGATCTGGGTCAGTTTCTGATTTCAGTCCGCAAACTACAGGAACAGGTTCATTTATCAACCAACAACTCGATCCACACGGAGAATGCTCGAACCTATTCACCCTTGAATGACGAACTGCCCGCCAACCTCAACCTTACGGGCATCCCAATGTTCGAGGGTACTGAAGACCCGGTGCACCACATTCGGGCTTTTAAGGAATTCATGGCGGTTGAGGGGGTAAAATCGACCATGTTCAAACACCTTTTTGCTTCCTCTCTCGAGAAGCATCCAAAAGCCTGGTACTACAGGCTTGATCCCAAGAAATACAAAACTTGGGATGGATGATGTGGCAACAGAATTTGCTCGGAACTATGCCGACAACACTGAAATCCAGACCACGATGCGCACCCTGGAGGTTATGGCCCCGGAACCCAAGGAAGGATTTACAAATTACCTTCAACGATGGAGGGCCAAGAGTGTGATGCTGGTCGATAAGCCCAACGAAAAGGTCTTAGTGGAGGCCTTCGTGAAGAATCTCCTCCCCTCTTTCCGAGTCCATCTCCGATACGCGATCATACCCAACTTCGCCACCTTAACCGAAATGGAGACGAGGATTGAGGATGATTTGAGATTAGAGAGCCTTACTAAGGCCTCTACCAAAGGTTATCAAGGGGCCAACTCATCCACAAGCAAGCCCACAACCGCAGCTGCTACTCGCATCATTTTCGACGAGGTTAATCTACTTGATACCCCGTCCAAGAGGAATACCACACCGCACGTGTTCACCGATATAGGTACTACCTATACACATGCCTTACAAAGGCTATCGTCAAAAGGCCTGATCCAACCGATAGGCCTAACGCCCGAAGTCCCAGTCGAGCGTCGCTCTAAGGCTTACGACATCCAGGCCTATTGTCAATACCACATGGGCAATGGGCACGACACCGAGAAATGTTGGAAGCTTAAGCATTTAATCCGGGATCTCATCGAAAACGGTAAGATCCTCTTACCCGGAGGCAAGCCCAGTAATAAGGACAATCCTTTAGCTACTCACGCCATTTTCTCCGGAGAAGTAATTGATTGCTCACACCTCATCCCTCCCTTTATCCCGCAAATAAACGGGATTTGGTGCGACGATGAAGACGATGTCTACCTCACCAAAGGGGAAGCCGTCCCCATCACTCCCGAGGAGATCCAAAAGGTTAAGTCCAAGGCCTTAGCCAGTAACCAACTTAGGGACGTTCCTATCGTCACTGAACCGGTTAGGGTCGAGGCCGTCCCGGAAGAGCCAACCACCGAAAAGACTCTCGTGAAGCAACTAAAGAAGACTTGAGTTGACCTCTCAATATGGAAACTCTTAGTTAGCTCACAGGAACATCGAGAGGCACTCACTAAGGCCCTCGATCAAGTCAGGATCGACTCCTCGGCTACTCCTGCTGAAATGCTAGCCACGGTCCTACCTCACCTAAAAGGTAAAGCTAAGGAAGAAGGCCCACTAATTACCTTCTCCAACGCTGATCTACCATCATTCGGGCCTACCCACAACATGGCCCTCTACATCACGGTGATCTGCCGTGGAAAGTACCTCCCGATGACCCTAATTGATGATGGGTCCGCAGTCAACGTCCTCCTCTTGAGGACCGCTAAAGCCCTCGGCATTACTGAGGTCGACTACATTCCAACAGCTCAGACCATCCAGGCTTTCGACGAAAGCCCAAAATCGGTAGCTGGAGCCGTGAAACTAACCATCATAACCGGCCCAGTAGAAAAGGAGATGGAATTTCAGGTGATTGATGTCACCTCTTCCTTCAACCTGCTCCTAGGAAGACCATGGATCCACGCCGTCAAGGCGGTATCCTCTACCCTACACCGGAAAATCAAGTTGCCTTTACACGATGGCATCATCACCTTGGAGGCAACACCTACGACTGTGGCTAACTGTAACACCTCGGGCCGCACGGATCTCTGGGGATTCGATTTCATAGAAATGATTGAAGACGAGTATCTCTTCCGACCCTATTTCATAGCTAGCATCGATAGGATGCTACAAAATCTAGGGTATCTACCGAGGGCTACTTCGAGGCCGAATCTTCCCGCAGTAAAAATTGTCGAAGTCCTAAATGATGGGAGGTCTTAATTCGGTTTAGGGTATACCATGACCCCAGAAAATATGGGCCAAACAGGAACTAACATTGTTACCTTTGTTACTCCAGTATTTGGGCCTATCCAAATGGGGCTATACCGGCCCAATGCCACGCACCCAGGGACCCACTTGGCCCAGGACTGCAACTTCATACCAGATGATATCTTTGCCCTTGTCCAATCCGAAGATTCTAGCAATGCTGAGCCCGCACTTGGACTACTTTTTGGAGAAGAGGTCGCGGCCCCAGCACCAAAGGAAGACCTGGTCAACCTCATTCTTCGCAGCAATAGGTTTGACTCGACGAAGCTAATCTCGGACGTAGGATCCGAGACAGGAAAGAGAGCTTGGAGGAAGACTGTCAAATGGACTGACAGTCAAGGAAAGACTTACAAGCTGATCACTAGAGAAGGAGAAATGCCCGAGTCTGAGTCTGAGAATGAGTCGGAGTCCGAGTCAGAGTCTGAGATCGAGTCTAGTGAGTCTGGTGCTAGAGTCACTCCTGTAACTCTCCCTTTAGTTATTCCTGGTGTTTCGGGGTCTGTCCCGAACGCCTTACCTATCCCGCCACTAACCAATGATCAGATGGCAGCTCTTTTCAAGCTATTTTCTAAATTCTCGATCAATAATAACAACCGTTCTGCTTACGACTTGTCTCATTTTCAAAATACTTTCAATTTCAAAAATGCTTTGTGCAATGACATTGAGAAACCCGACGAACAGGTACCCCTGCCTCCACATCTGATCGAGCATCTAGAGCAAAGGGAATCCCGGGACCCGGTAATCGAAGAAACTGAGTCCATTAATGTGGGAACAACCTTAGAGCCTCAGATACTTAAGATAGGGTTATCCTTAGATCCCAAGGAGAAACAACAATTCACGAACCTCCTCTAAGAATTCAAAGACGTCTTCACATGATCCTACAAGAACATGTCGGGGATAGACCAGGAAATAGCCGAACATCATATACCGATCAAAGATGGATTTAAGCCGATTAAGCAGAAGCTCCGCCGAATGAGGCCCGAATGGTCCCTTAAGGTCAAGGAGGAAGTCGACAAACAATTCAAAGCTGGCTTCATACAAGTGTCCGAATATCTGGACTGGGTTGCAAACATCGTGCCGGTTCCTAAAAAGGACGGTAAGGTGCGTGTCTGTGTAGATTTTTGGGATCTTAACAAGGCGAGCCTGAAAGATGATTTCCCATTACCACACATCGATATACTGGTGGATAACAGAGCTGATCATGCCCTTCTATCATTTAAGGATGGGTATGCCGGGTATAATCAGATAAAAATGGCAGAAGAAGATATGAGTAAGACCACCTTCATTACACCTTGGGGTACTTACTGCTATACTGTCACGTCGTTCGGTCTTATAAACGTCGGTGCCACATATTAACGAACCGCCACAACTTTATTACATGACATGATGCATAAAGAAGTGGAAGTTTACGTGGACGATATGATCGTCAAGTCTAAAAACAGGCACGGTCACATCACCGCCCTGAGAAAATTCTTCACCCGATTACGCAAGTACAACATGAGGTTAAACCCTCAAAAGTGCAGTTACGGGGTAACATTTGGCAAATTAATGGGTCATATCGTTAGCCAACGTGGCATCGAGGTCGATCCAACTAAAATTAAAGCCATCACCGAGATGCAACCTCCTAAAACCGAAAAAGAAATAAGAGGGTTTCTCGGGAAGGTCCAGTACATCAGCATATTCATCTCAAAATTAACCATGGTATGTGAACCGATTTTCAAGAAACTGAAGATTGGGGAACGAATATTGTGGGATGACAAATGTCAAATGGCCTTCGATAGAATTAAGGAAATCTTATCCGCGCCACCAGTTTTGATGCCGCCTCAACCCGGTTTGCCTCTGTCATTATACCTTACAACGACCGAGACAGCCATGGGGGCTATGCAAGCTCAGACGATCAGCTCCGAAGAACGAGCTATCTACTACATCAGCAAGAAGTTTTTATAGTATGAATCCAAGTACACCATGCTCGAAAAGACATGCTTAGCTCTGATCTGGGCCACTGAGAAGCTTCGACATTATATGCTCAGCTACGAGGTACAGGTGCTGTCTAAAATGGATCCGATCAAGTACCTCTTCGAAAAGCCCTTCCTCAATGACAGAATGTCAAGATGGACCCTAATGTTAGCAGAATTCGACCTAAAGTTCGTACCATTAAAAGCCATTAAAGGCCAGATAGTAGCCGAGTTTCTTGCCGACAGTCCCGTGATTGAAGAAGGCCACACCGACACTTGGTCCTTCTTAGATGAAAATATTTTCCATACCGATACCGAAATATGGGACTTATACTTCGACGGGGCATCTAATTTCCGAGGATTCGGAGTCGGGATTCTTCTAATCGCACCAAAAGGAGAACATACTCCCGTTTCCATCAAATTAGACTTTGACGTTACTAATAATGTTGCTGAGTATGAAGCATGTATCCACGGGCTACAAGCCGCCGCCGATTTGGGGGTCACGAACCAGCGAGTACACGGTGATTCGTCTCTGGTCATTAATCAAGTGCTCCTAAAATGGAAAACTCGATATGCTAATCTCGTGGCCTACCAGGCACGAGTAAGGGATCTCGAGAAACAGTTCCAAAAGGTAGAGTATATATACTTACCTCGGGAAGAAAATCAGTTCGCAGATGCACTCTCAAAACTGGCGTCTTTATTAAATATTCCCGATCATTTGACCAGTATGCCGATTTGTGTCGAAAGACGATCTGAGCCAGCATACGTCCATGACATTGAAGACATTGACATACCTGATCCCGAGCCGTGGTATCAAGCCGTGTTAACCTACCTAACAACCGGGGAATATCCACTTGGAGCCGATAATCGAGCCAAGAATGCCTTGCGAAGGCTGGCAACCCAGTTTTTCCGCACTGACGACGGACAACTATACAAAAAAACAGCACAGGGGACTCTTCTCCTATGTGTTGATAAAACTAAAGCTTAAAAGGTTATGACCGATGTACACGATGGCGAGTGCGGCCCACACATGAACGCCCAGATTTTAGTCCGAAAAATCATGAGACTCGGATATTACTGACATAGCATGGAAACCGAGTGCCAGTTATATGTCAAGCACTGTCATAACTGTCAAATCTTCGCCAATGTACAGCATATGCCGTCATCCCTGTTATATACCATGACGTCACCTTGGCCATTTTCAACCTGGGGAATCGACATAATTGGGAAGATAAATCCTTCGGGAACCGGTGGACACTGCTTCATTTTGGTAGCTATCGACTATTTTACAAAATGGGTCGAAGCTGAGTCTTATCGTATTCTCAACGCCAAGCATGTTTCCAAGTTCATCCAAAATAAGATAATATGCCAGTACGGGATCCCGCACGAATTTATCAGTGACCATGGGACCCATTTTCAAGCCGAGACGGCGGCCCTGCTAACTAAGTATAAGATTCAAAGGCATACATCTTCTCCCTACCGACCCCAAACAAATGGAGCGGTAGAAGCGTCTAATAAGACAATTGTCACTATACTCAAAAAGATGGCTGACAATTACCGGGACTGGCCCGATAAAATACCCCTTGCACTATGGGGATACCGGACGTCAATCCGTACAGCAACCGGCGTAACACCGTATTACCTAACATACGGAATGGAAGCAGTCCAGCCGGTCGAGTTGGAAGTGCCGTCTCTCCGGATTCTACTAGAAAGTCAAGTACCTGAAGCTGATTGGGTTCGAGCGCGATATGACTCGCTAGTCCTGTTAGACGAACGACGATCTCGTGCCCTCAATAACATACAGATATATCAAAAGAGGATCCAACGGGCCTTCAATAAAAGGGTGAGGCCCAGGAACATTAAAGAAGGGGATTTGGTTCTCAAGTCTGTTCGAGCCTTATTGCCAGTAGACCCAATGGGAAAATTCAAACCCAATTGGGCCGGGCCTTATTTGGTAAAAAAGATTCTATCAGGCGGAGCTGTGATGCTAACAGACCTGGACGGGAACGAGTTTGTCAACCCAACCAACCTGGACCAGCTAAAGCGTTACTACCCTTAAGCCCTTTCTCAATGTCATTTGCAAAAAGTTTATTAAAATCATTTCTTAAAATAAACTTTCAAAAGCAAGTCAAAAGCTTGAATTATTTATTCTATTGTTGTAAACATCTTGAACTAGTAGTCTTAGTGTATTTCAAGATTGCAAATTACTAAAAAATCTGAACTACGTTTGGTTTGATTCCGCTAATTGTGGATACGTAGGCAGCCCCTCAAAAGGGCACAACCACTGCAATCGAAAAAAAAAGAAACAGGAACTGTTTTTAATAGACTTCCTTTATTTATTTAAAAAAATCCGATAAACTCGGAAAATTACAAATTGCAAAAAAAAGCACACGACACTAAAATAAATAGTAATAATACTTAAATAATAAAAACTAGGGGCTCGGCATCTAGGGCATCTTGCCCTTTCCCTTGTCTTTAGCTTCTTTTTCCGTACACTGGCGACGACGTCGAGGAGAGCGCTCCCGAATCACCGCGGAAACCTCCTTAGCCCGGACTCGTTTCCTCGAACTCGAGTCCTCAGTCGTCTCTGTCGGTCCTAGTCGGGCCCTCATCTTTTCTGGTAACCGACCTCATGGGCCCAATCTGTCTCGGGCTGCTAGTCTCGGTCCAAGTCTTTTCTCCAAGTCAGTCTGGGGGCTTAGCCGTCCCCGTGAGTCACTAGCATCGATCTCTTTAGCTCGAGTCTTAGTTTTTGACTTAAGACCCGACTCCAGTCGGACAAGGGTAGCGGGAGTTTCCCCTTCATCAAAGAATCCCCTGTTATCTTTCACTATTTCCCGACGAACCAAGTCAAAAGCCTCGTTAGTCTTCAAACCTTTACGGGTCTCCTCAGATTCCTCGGAAGTCCATTTTTGATATGACTCCAAAACCCAAGCGGTTTGGCAAGGACGGGGTATAGTCCATACGGCACGGGTAAACCAACGTTGTAGCCACGTGTTACACATAGCGTCCGTCAATTGGAGCGAAACGCTAATGATTGCTTCAGTCTCAGGGATCTGCTGAAACGAACCGAACTGCCTCAGGATGCGGTCTGGGTAGATATGAACGGTCCAATCCAAAGACAGGATTACCAAATAGCGGGCTTTGTCTCTCTTAGCTAACCCCGTCAGTTTCGAGAGAAACCACCAAATAAAGGTCCATCTAATCAAGGGCCCACCATGGAATTTTAATTCTTCATCCCAATAAGTTCGATTTATGTGATGGCTCGACCTTATTCGCCGTTTCCTTGAACTAATCTGGCAACTACGATATTTGGATATGCTCACCGGGGGCTCTATGATCGACAAGCGCTCGGATAACCAGATCTGATAAAGGAAAAGAAGAAGAAACGGATTTACATAAGTGAGAATCTGTCCGCTGGCAGGCACTCGATCGAGTGTCATGTCTGACTCGATCGAGTGGCTCGGCTGGAAACAAACAGGAGGTTTTTATCGAGATCAATCGATCGAGTGACAGGTCCACTCGATCGAGTGGCCCCTGTACGTCAAAAAAAAAGAGGGAAAAAAGAGAAAAAAACGTGAGATAATACCTGCAAAAGATGGGTACTTCCCGTCAATTGTCGGTCCGAGTCAAGTCTTCTAGCATCAAGGCCCGTAATGATCTCCCCAGTTGTCAACCAAGCCAGGCTGTGACACGCCTCCATCTGATCAACTATGCTTATCAGCCTAATTTGACCCAAGCACGAGTCAGCATCCATTCTTCCTTCAAAGACGTATCGGTGTAGCATGCAAACAGCAAAAGCCCTACGCCTATGGGTGGGGGTAACTCTTACGCCGCTAGAATTCATGAATTTATCGGCTAGATCAAATAAGGAAACAAAATCCCCCTTCACCATACGGGCCGTCTCAGCATGTGATAAACCAAGAAAGTCCCTTAATCTCCTCCTTGGATCGGGATCGGGAAATGTCTACGAGAGATAATAATCTTGTAGAGAGATTAATGACCTGATGTACATAAAAATTTGATTTATACATACTTACCTTTTACCAAAAAAAAAAAAAGAAATGCGAAAACATGGTGGGTAGTATCCCAAAAGGATAGGCAAGCATCCAGAAAATGCGAGTCTACCCTAAGTTGTTGGAGCGGGAATAAAGCAGTAATTCCCATTTGAGTCAGCTGAACTTTGTCTTCATCCCGGAAGTACTGGGACCATGTCTGAAGCATTGCGGTCAAATGTTCGATACCCATAGCAAGAACTTTTTCTTAAAAGTCTAAAAGATTTTGAGAAAAGAAAAGAAGATTCGAATTGAGATATGAAAATTAAAAGCAAGGAACCCTCTATTTATAATAGAAAATCCTTTCCTAGTTGCCTTAGAAATAGGGATTCTCATCATGTCTCCTAATTTGCATGGGTTAGGCTCAACCCAAAAAGCCTTAGCAATTCTTCTGAGAATCTGATACAAGAATCAAGTCATCCCGAGCACTTCCATTGTCAAAAAAAAAAAATTCAAGCATTTTCAGAAAAATCAATCAACATTTTTTTACAAATTTTCTCAAAAAAAAATCATCATTTTTTTTTACTTCCCCATCGTAAGTGGGTGTTTCGCCTAAATGTTACATACGAATTGCTATGTGTCAGCATACAGGTACACCCAAGACTTCGGAAGCAAGCTTATGCAGCTGTTTAAAAAACTCCCCAGCGAAAAAACAACACAGGATGTGTCTGCAAACGGACACACCCGCAGCTTCTTAGGAAAGCTCCCGCGCAGCTCCAAGATAGGATGTATCTGCAAACGGGCACACCCAAGGCTTCTTAGGCAAGTTCCCACTGAGCTATTAGCATCAACTCAGGTATGATTTCTATCTTATGGCTGGCGAGCCCTTTTACCCAAGTCTAATGGACTATAAACGACCCGACCGGAAGTCTGCCAGGTCTTAATTGGCCTGGTAGCTACTCTGACTTTCGCCTTGTCCAAGCCTCAGTCAGAGTGGGGGCTCTATAGACACCCACATTTTGACCGCCAGGTGTCTATAGCAGTTTCCAAAGAACACCCGACGATGATCGGACGTAAACATGACTTAATACGCTCGATTTTGGACTCGGAATCAATAGTAATGGGCGCGAGCTTTTGGCGGAGTACAAATCTCATAAAACAGACCTCAAATTCAGGCCCAGTGGGTCGTTTCCAGTCAAATGAGACTAATTTGGGTCAAAACCGAGATCGAGGGCAAAACCGTCTTTTGGCGACCGGGGCAAACCCCGGTCAAAGGCATTTCCAAGACAGAAAATCTGTCACGAAGTGTCCGGGAAACTAGTTGGAAGTCCAATCCTCACAAAAATCAGCTACAAAAAATAATAAACAAATCCGTAAGAGATAAAGTTTTATCTTTTGAAAAGCCATATCACTCGTCCAGCTCCACTCGATCGAGTGGATTGTCTCACTCGGTCGAGTGGGCTTATAAAAAAAAGTCAGATTCGAGGTTAGACCAGGCACTCGATCGAGTGCCCTCCTTTTTCAGCCAAAACTGGGTGTTTCTTCCCATGCAAGTAAGACTCTTCTATCCATAAGCGGAGTCCCACTTCCTCTCAACCAGTTGCTTTCTTCCTTGGCAAGCAATCTGTTTCCTATCCAAACCGGGTATCACCCCCGACACACCAATTCAAACATAGAATTCACAACATCTATAGCTCACACATCCAAACATCCATAATTCCCGACATCAAGTTACAACCCGAAACTCTAGCAAAACTTAGGCAAACCGTACAACACCTTAACTCCTCCTATATTCTCATTACTCCTACGCAAGCGCCATTACTACGAGTTCCTAATCGAGACCAAATTTAGCATGTAGGTTGAGGGTGTTTCAAATCCCGTTCTCTCTCTTCTTCTCTTTCCCTCCTCACGTTTTCTTCTTTCTTTTTCTCTCATCCGTCGTCATCGTTTTCAGTATCATTATTATCACTATCATAATTAGCAATAACGAGTCGTCCCTAAGGATTCGATATCAACTCTATAGTTGAATATCGGATCTAAAGGAATCAATTAAACAGAACGTTTACAAAAACTCGGAGGGGTCTATTTCGATTCAAAACAATTTCTAATAACGACTCTTTTCTAACAATCGCTTTAAGTATTGGATATCGATTTCGTAGTCGAATATCAAATATTTACGAGTTTTGAAAATTTTAAGTCGGGTATAAATTGTGCCATATTTTTACACGACTTAACGAAATTATCGGTTTTCAAAAATTAAAAGCAATTTCGAGAATTGTAAATTGAGTCATCCCTCGAATAGGCGGATCGAGCCACTCGATCGAGTGACATCCCAAAACAGAGGTAGAACACTTTTCCCAAGGGCCACTCGATCGAGTAGCACCTCAAAATCGAAGCAGGAAGGTTTTTTAAGAGGCACTCGATCGAGTCCCCCAATGACTCAATCGAGTGGTCTCTATCACGACAAATCCGTGAGCCTTCAACATATTTCGAGCTTCGATAAAACTTTTTTAACGACTTTGGTCAACACGTGTCAAGTCCATCACGTGTCCTAATCTTTTCAAAACCTTGTGATTAGTGTAGTATGTAGTGCCTATTTCGTAGTATTTTGGTCCCATTTTCCTTGTAGAATCGCTCCTTGGGAGCGGTTTAGGGGCTTCTTATGCTTCCTTTAGTTCGTTTCAGGTTCCCGAGACCGATTTGGAAGAGTTGGAGCGATTCCGACTCTATACATACGCATTTTGGAGCCAACGGAGTAAAGGAACGATGATTCGATGCCTTGGAATCGACCCCGAGACTTTGGGACCCAATCCCGAGCCTCCAAGACCCGATCCCGAGTCCCGAGAATCGATGAGAAGTCCATGTGAAGCGAGGAGGGACCAAAAGGATCATATTGGAGGCCTACAAGACCCATCCCGATCGGGAAGGCCTAAAACCCGATCGGGATGAAGTGCACAAAGGAGACGGCCACTGGAAAGAGTTCCCGACCGGGTCCCAGAATTCCCGACCGGGAAAGTGAGGTTTCCCGATCGGGATTTGCCCATTCCCGATCGGGAAAGTCACGCTGATGCCCGCATTTGTTTCCTTCTTCCTCCTTCCCACTTGTAACCCTATAAATACTTCCCTCTTGTATTGTTTAGGAACCTACCTTAGTTTTAGCCTCTCTTAAGCCTCTCTACATCACATAAACCCTAGATTTAGTTCCTCACATTAGTTTGAATCTCTCTTTAATTATTAGTTAATCCTAGTTAATTAGTCTTGTATTAAGAAGATTCTTGAAGACTTCATCCAAGATTGACAACCTTGGAGATTATTTGGGTTTCTTATTTATGCAAGATTTCATCTTTTCCTTCATCTAGTGTTGGTATAGTCTTTCTTTACTCTTATTCTTTGTTATTGAATCTAGTGTGAATCTTTAATTAGTGTTTGTTGTTATTGATTGTTATTGTTCTTGATGATGAATGTTAGGGTTATGATGTTGTGTTCTCTTCTTATTGTTGCTAGTTTTTCTTTGATTATGAGTGAGTAGATTACTTGTGGGTTAGTAGGGGGATTAAGGGTAGAACATGGGTGATTAGGGTTTGATTAGGGGTAAAGGGTGAATCTTTATTGTTAGTCACATACTTGGCACACCATGTGTTTGTTGATATGCTTGTTTGAGTTGTAGTGGCCATGCTTCTCATGCTCGTTTTCCTCTACTCATTGTTTGTCTTGTTTGTGGTCATGTTGAGGATAGTCTAAGTTGCGAGAGCCCGGACTTACCTTGACATCGGTCTAAGTAGCGAGAGCCCGGACCGACTCTAGCACTAGGAGACACCCATACCCATAACCAACCCGATCACCCTACTATTCTTATGAACCCGACCTAACCCACTTCTTTCCATATTTGGTTCATCTTATTAGTTAGACTCATTCTCTTAGTTTGCTAGTTGGCTTGTGTTTAGTTAGCATTTGTTAGTCTAGTTCATCATAGTTCATCATTAGTCTACTTCCTTCTTCTCCTCTCATCACAATTCATCAATTAGTAGCTCTTTGTGTCTGTTTGGTAACATAGTCTCGTTTTAGGCCAATTTAGTCTAAACCTTGCAATACCGTCTCCGTGGACACGACCCGACTTACCCTAACTACCGTTAGGTGCTAGTTGGCTATTTAATTGGTGGCGGGATCCACAACGAATCCCACCATCAATTTGGCGCCGTTGCCGGGGACGGTGCATTGTTTAAACTTTGTTTGCTTATTTCTAGACTTAGTTACCCTCCTTTGTGCCCTTCTATCATTTCTTGTGAATATTCTCTAGTTTTTTTTCTTGATTTCTTAACCTTCTTTTCTCTTTGTCTCTAGTAGTGCTCGTTTGTTGTCGTTACCTAGTGCCCATAAAGCACTAGGTGTTCTCACGTTTGTTCTAGTGTGTAGTGTATGCCTAGGCGGGGAGGCGAATCCTTTCTCTTTAATCCAGAGCCGGAGAAGCTTTTTCGAGCTTTTCGCCAACGGACGATTAACCGGGTGAGGATCTCTCAACCAAGTGCAAGCAATACCCATCAAGAGCTCGCTCAAGGAAGCGATAGTGAGGAAGCATATCGAGAGACGGCCGAAGGGAATTTCACCAATCCCTTCGGAGATTCTAGTCCTAGCTCCCCTTCTACATCTACATCAACTCCGTCTACACCATCTTCTCCCTTACATCCAATAATGCCGAAATTTTCCTCCCACTCTACATTTACGGAAGATGTCTTGCCGGGACCCAATGCTCTACCGGCCGCTTATGCCGGTAATTTTACGGCCAAGACCCACTTCATACAACTTGTGGAAATGAATCAATTTAGTGGTTTGCCCACCGAAGACCCGCACCAACATATGGAGACCTTCTCCGATTATTGTGACGCTATATCTCAACCCGGAGTCACACAAGATCAAATACGATGGGTTTTATTTCCATTTTCATTAATTGGAAAAGCGAAGCAATGGATTAAAGGTCTCGATAGGGCAACCATGGGCATCGACACTTGGAAGAAACTTGCATTGGCATTCTACCAAACTTTCTACCCTCCGGAGAAGACTAATTTGCCTAGGGCCTCAATCACCGGTTTCCAACAACGGGATGAAGAGAGCCTATATGAAGCTTGGGAGCGGTTTAAGTCTTTGGTTAGATCGTGCCCCCATCATGGACTTTCACAATGGTTCTTAGTCCAACAATTTTGGAACGGTCTTTATGAGGACTCAAGAACTATACTTAACATGGGCTCCAATGGTAGGTTCACCGAGGTCGATGATGACCAAACTTGGGCGAGAATCGAAGAGATGGCGGTGCATAATTCGCAATACTCTAGGCCTAGGAAGGCAAATCGAGGAGGTAGGCATGAGGTTGATGCTATAACTCAATTAAGCATTGACCTTGGGGCTCAATTAAAGACACACATGGAATCCATTGACAAGAATCTTCAAGGTCACCTCACTCAAGTCCAAAGCATCGGTTCCTCCAACCAAGCCTCAATTCATGAAGTGAATACTTTGGGATTTGCACCTCCTTTGCCTTATTATGGCATGTGTGACACTTGTGGAATCGTTGGTCATGACCCTATGAATTGTAGAGGGAGTATTGAGCAAGTGAATGTCTTTCAAGCATTCAAGCAAGGTGCTTCCTATTCTAATCAATACCAAGCTTCCAATCAAGTCCCTCAACAACAAGCCTTTCAACACCATCAACAACATCGTCCTTATGTTCCACCTCCCTTAAGGGACAACAACCAAGGTTACCAAGGCAACTCAAGGCCTTTCAACAACTTCAAGCAAAGTAACCAAGGTTCATTCAACAACAATCAAGGGTTCCAACAAGGGAACTTCAACCAAGGCTATCAAAACCACAACCATGGCAACAATCAAGGCCTTAATCAAGGCAATCCTCATGGGTTCCAAGGGAACCGTCAACATCAAGCAACTCAAGGCAATCAACAACAAAGCAAGCCTAGGAGCCGGTCTCCTATTCATGACTATGGTACTCCATTAGCCCTCACCGATACTCCGCATAATCCATCATCTCCACCACGGGGATTCGATATTCAAAAATCTATGATGGATATGCAAAAGAGTCAAATGGACATAACAAGAAACCATCAAGAGCTCTTGGCCTATATTCAAGGGGAAAACGCGACAAGAGATGCCCGTATGAAGATGCTTGAAACTCAAGTATCTCAACTTGCTTCGGGGAGCTCCTCAAGACAAAAAGGACAACTACCTTCTCAAGGCGAAACACCGAAATTTGAGCATGTCAATGCCATCACCACAAGGAGAGGTACATCTTATGAATCCCCTCAATTTCCTAGTGAGCAAGAGCCAATCCAAGAACCGACAAGGAAAACGACACCTCCAACTCAAGAAAGCTCAAGCCTTGATAATCCAATAGAGGAGCAAGTCTTATGGGAGGTTGAGAGACCCCAACAAGACAAGCTTCCTCCACTTCAAGCAAAAGACAAGGGAAAAAAGAAAGTGTCATTTGAAGAGTCCACCCCGGTTGAGCAAAATAAATACCAAATCAAGTTGCCTTTCCCATCAAGGCAAAAGAAGACTAAGGTAGATTCTCAATATGACAAGTTCCTTAGTATTGTGAAGAAGTTGGATGTTAGTGTCCCGTTCACCGAATTACTTACCCAAATCCCGGCATATGGAAAATTCATGAGAGAAATCTTGGCTAGGAAGAGATCCGTCGACAAGGATGAGACCATCGCGTTCACAAGGGTGGTGAGCGAGCTCATTCAAGGTTCTACGCTTCCAAAGTTGAAGGATCCGGGTAGGTTTTCGATCCCTTGCACCATAGGCCACTAAAAAATCGAAAGGGCATTATGTGATTTGGGTGCGAGTGTAAGCATCATTCCCTACTCCATTTGTTGCCGACTTGGGATGAAGGAGCTTAAAAGTACCTCTATAACGCTCCAAATGGCCGATAGTTCATTCAACCGACCATTGGGGATGCTAGAGGATGTGCCGGTGAGAATCTGTAAGTTCTTCATTCCGGTTGACTTCATCGTGCTCGATATGCGGGAAGATGCAATCACTCCCATTATTCTTGGGCGCCCATTTCTACACATCGCCGGTGCCATGATCGATGTGAAGAATGGTAGGATCACCTTCGAGTTAGGCGAGGAGAAGCTAGTGTTTGACCTTCAAGGTAACACTTCGCCTACTAATGATGAGTCATGCAATATGATCCAAGCCAAGGAAAACATCGATCTAGGGGGAGAATCGGGACAAAGCTTGAACAAGTATTTGTATGTACTTGAGGATGATGACTCCGATTTGGAGGAGGATGAGAGCCCATGTCATGGGTTTAATGACAAGTTGAAGAGCAAAAAGGATGAAGATGAGCCTCCCTTGGGGCCACCTGAAGATAGATGGACGTTTGGGTATATACCGAAGGATCGAAAGTACAAGTTCAAGCCATTGAACTTAGTACATTGGGATGCCCCAGGAACGTCGAGACAAGGTCATGGAGAGCCTTGGTTTGTGGATGCTTATGTTACTAGCTTGATTGAAGACTTTGCTAGAGCCTTTGATTTGTTCCTTCGTGCTCTTGATGGAGATGGAACTAATTTTGGTTGTTGAAAAAGATTAAAGAAAGTACCACCTTGGTTTGACGGAGTTCCACAAGAACCGTCTCTTTGTATATATCTCTTTCCCTTGTGTTTGTTTTGTTTGGTGAATTTCTTGATTATTTGGATGATTGATGAGCGTTGTGAGGGAGGGAATTTGATGTGTTATTTGAGTTTATTGTGATAGGTGTGAAGTGGAAGTGATTCCTGGGGAAGAGAGGTCATTGTTGGAGCTTGGATTGTGTGAAGGGAAGTCGGTTTTTGAAGCTCGGTACGAGCTTTTGGGAGCTATAGAGGGTTAGGAGACTATTCCCGGCCTAGAAGAGCCCAACCCGATCGGGATTTTTCCTTCCCGTTCGGGTTGGAGGTGAAAGTTCGAATGGCTACTGTGAGCCATTCCCGATCGGGATTGTCCTTTCCCGGTCGGGATGGTGGGGAAACCCGATCGGGATTTGTCCATCCCGACCGGGAAGGACCCCCTGTCCTCCTTTGGCCTTTTCTTCGTCTGTTGAGTCTACCCAACCATTGTATACCCCCCTCCCAACCTCCCTACATGTCCTTACTCTCACTATATGACCGTTGCACCTTCTCTTCACTTAAAACCGACTTTCACATCAAAACCCGCCTCATTTTTCCTTTGTGCCCCAACCATGGAACCGGATCGCAATTGGAGAGGAATAACGACGACACGGACAAGCTAAGTGCCTATATAGACTTATGAGACGATGGAGCGAGTGAGTTGGTAACCGTATGGTACGACAACTATCCTCTCTTTTCCGTTTTTATCGCTTGTCTTCTTGGTTTATTCCCTTTCCCTCTTATCATTTGTGTCATGGTGGCCTTCGAGGCCTTGGTGTGCTTGCTCCCGACTCTCGATGACGTGGCTACATCGAGAGTTTCAAAATCCAAATTTTTCAAGATTTTCACCTTTTTGTTGGATTTAGTCGGATTTAGGCGGAATCCGGGCTAGGTGACTTGATTACACCTAGCCCTCCCCTCCCTTTTCCTTTTATTTCCTTCTTTTTATTTTCTTCCCCCATCAATATCTTTTTCTTGTCTCGGCCCATGGTGACTTGACTACACCCCGGCCGGACGCTTTTTACCCTTTTCTCCAATTTTCTTTTTGATTTCTAGCTTTATTTTCGTAGTTTCTTTTGTGCTCCCATGCACTACGGTCGAGCATGAGGACATGGCTCGACTTAAGTGTGGGGGAGTGATATTCTAGCATAGTTAGCTTTATTTTTGTAGTTTTTTGAAAAAATCTTTAAAAAAATCCTAAAAATTTGAAAAAATTTCTCAAAAATCAAAAAGATTTTCTTTTGTGTGTTTTCCTTTTTTGTGTCGTTATGGTCGTATTTTTGCTTTGTTATGTGTTTTGCCCCCCTCTTTTCCCTATAGGTTGCCTAATCGCCGTTAGCTTTGGTGAGCTTTCAAGACTTCCGGTAACATCTCTTCATCCCTTTTTCCCTCTTGGCTTCTTGAGAGTTTAGAGGAGATTTGTGATGATGTGTGCTCGGGAGGAGCTTTGTAAAGTTTGATGTTGGTTGGTTGCTCATTTGGAAGCTCGGGGTGGTGTTTGTGTTGTTTGTTTGTTTTGTGTTGTTCCTGTTTTGTTGCTTTTGTTTCTTTTTCTTTCGTTCTCGTTGAGTCTTTGTTTGGTGTTTTGTTGTGTGTCCTGTGTGTAAATGGTTTTTGAAAACCCGGTTTAGAGGCTAGTGTGTGAGTGCTTACTTTCTCTTTCTAGTAGTATAAATCGAGTCTTGGACTTTAGTCTAGTAGAATGACCCTAAATCAATGAATTCGTTGGTCCTTTACCTTGAGTCCACCTAGCTTACTAGGGATTTACTACGGGATTTGCATTTTGACCATTATGGCCACCCATGGTGTGAAAAGGCCTTGGTTACCAAGTCCCGTCCCCTAGGTGACCGTGTTTGGGATTGTTTAATTAGTCCAAGTTCTCCACTTTTTGTGGGTTTGAAGGGAAATCGCGACCCCCGACTTACCCATTCCCCTACCTCCTACACATATCCACCAATAAATTGCAAATTGTTGATTCCTCTCTTTCTTGTCATACAAAGAAATGCCAAAAGGCCAAATCTTGCCAAAAAGGGCAAAGGAAAGAAAAAGAAAGAAAATGAAAGAAAGAAAAGAATGAAGAAAAAGAAAAGGCACAAAAGCCAAAAAGAAAATAGAAAAGATGAAAAAGAATGGCATGGCAAAACAAGGCAAAAATGCAAAAGAAAA
Organism: Agrostemma githago; assembly: GCA_958450325.1. Lineage (NCBI taxonomy): Eukaryota > Viridiplantae > Streptophyta > Magnoliopsida > Caryophyllales > Caryophyllaceae > Agrostemma > Agrostemma githago. The sequence continues at coordinate 41,270,175 of OY288239.1, forward strand.
GAGAAAATGCCAAAAGAAAACCCGATTCACAAAAATAACCCCTACCTCTCAAAATAAGCCTTTTTCCGACTTTTGCCGTGAAGAGCCTACCAAAGGACCGAGTCCCGAGGAAGGATGATAGCGGCATTAGTCGGTCTTCCCTCATTTTGCAATTATTTCCACTTTTTACTTGGACTAGTTAGGCGGTTTTGGACACGGGACGACCCTCTTGGCTCACGCTAAAGGGGGCGGGGTCTCACTTACCTACAGTGTCGACTAACACCGTGGAACATCCCTTCCCACTCCGCCGATCGTCCCGTAGTACGTTTTTAGAAAGTTAGGAGGACCTAGGTAAGTTACCAACGTTTTTGTTGCTTTATCGTCATACCATTAGGGTTTAGTCCACCTCGGTTTGTATTGCTAGCTCGGGAACGTTGTCACTTGCCTCGAGTCCTAAACCGGTGCTTCTTTCACCGCTTGTTCGAGGGAAGCGGTATTTGTTTTCTCTTGGGTGCAACCTTTTGTGTGTTTGTTTGTGTGCTTGTTGTTTATATGTTTTGTGTCCGGTTGCCTCCACAGTTTTGCCGCAAGACCCGACTTGCCCTGCGGAGTGCACTTTTCCTCTAAGTGCACTCGCGTGAGTTGAAAGGGCGTAGGGTGCGCTAATACCCATCCGGCTAGTATAGTAGTTAGTATGTGCTTACTCGAGGGCGAGTAAGGGTTAAGTGTGGGGGAGTTGATTAGTGTAGTATGTAGTGCCTATTTCGTAGTATTTTGGTCCCATTTTCCTTGTAGAATCGCTCCTTGGGAGCGGTTTAGGGGCTTCTTATGCTTCCTTTAGTTCGTTTCAGGTTTCCGAGACCGATTTGGAAGAGTTGGAGCGATTCCGACTCTATACATACGCATTTTGGAGCCAACGGAGTAAAGAAACGATGATTCGATGCCTTGGAATCGACCCCGAGACTTTGGGACCCAATCCCGAGCCTCCGAGACCCGATCCCGAGTCCCGAGAATCGATGAGAAGTCCATGTGAAGCGAGGAGGGACCAAAAGGATCATATTGGAGGCCTACAAGACCCATCCCGATCGGGAAGGCCTAAAACCCGATCGGGATGAAGTGCACAAAGGAGACGGCCACTGGAAAGAGTTCCCGACCGGGTCCCAGAATTCCCGATCGGGAAAGTGAGGTTTCCCGATCGGGATTTGCCCATTCTCGATCGGGAAAGTCACGCTGATGCCCGCATTTGTTTCCTTCTTCCTCCTTCCCACTTGTAACCCTATAAATACTTCCCTCTTGTATTGTTTAGGAACCTACCTTAGTTTTAGCCTCTCTTAAGCCTCTCTACATCACATAAACCCTAGATTTAGTTCCTCACATTAGTTTGAATCTCTCTTTAATTATTAGTTAATCCTAGTTAATTAGTCTTGTATTAAGAAGATTCTTGAAGACTTCATCCAAGATTGACAACCTTGGAGATTATTTGGGTTTCTTATTTATGCAAGATTTCATCTTTTCCTTCATCTAGTGTTGGTATAATCTTTCTTTACTCTTATTCTTTGTTATTGAATCTAGTGTGAATCTTTAATTAGTGTTTGTTGTTATTGATTGTTATTGTTCTTGATGATGAATGTTAGGGTTATGATGTTGTGTTCTCTTCTTATTGTTGCTAGTTTTTCTTTGATTATGAGTGAGTAGATTACTTGTGGGTTAGTAGGGGGATTAAGGGTAGAACATGGGTGATTAGGGTTTGATTAGGGGTAAAGGGTGAATCTTTATTGTTAGTCACATACTTGGCACACCATGTGTTTGTTGATATGCTTGTTTGAGTTGTAGTGGCCATGCTTCTCATGCTAGTTTTCCTCTACTCATTGTTTGTCTTGTTTGTGGTCATGTTGAGGATAGTCTAAGTTGCGAGAGCCCGGACTTACCTTGACATCGGTCTAAGTAGCGAGAGCCCGGACCGACTCTAGCACTAGGAGACACCCATACCCATAACCAACCCGATCACCCTACTATTCTTATGAACCCGACCTAACCCACTTCTTTCCATATTTGGTTCATCTTATTAGTTAGACTCATTCTCTTAGTTTGCTAGTTGGCTTGTGTTTAGTTAGCATTTGTTAGTCTAGTTCATCATAGTTCATCATTAGTCTACTTCCTTCTTCTCCTCTCATCACAATTCATCAATTAGTAGCTCTTTGTGTCTGTTTGGTAACATAGTCTCGTTTTAGGCCAATTTAGTCTAAACCTTGCAATACCGTCTCCGTGGACACGACCCGACTTACCCTAACTACCGTTAGGTGCTAGTTGGCTATTTAATTGGTGGCGGGATCCACGACGAATCCCACCATCACCTTGCATCATATTATTTATGTCATTCTAATCTTTTTACAAACCGTTATATCGCTACTAACCCGTTTGTTTCTATTTTGGCATTCTTTTGTTTTATTGTACCAAAACGAATCTCACATGCTAAAACAACTTCGACTTAGTTCAAAAATGCATTAAACGATGTAGTTAAACATAATTCACATGTTTAATCTAAAAAAGCCTTGTTTGCATATCATTTAACCGTCAAACTAACACGCGTACACGAACAACGAACGATATCTTAGTAAAGGCCGCTAAGTGCGGGCGGGGTTGGGTGTTCTTTGTGAACTTCCCAACACGTACCCTTACCTCTTACTCAGAACCGTGGTTTCAGGTTGTCCGAAACCATTGGCATACGAGAGTCATTCAATACCCGATTTCCGATAATGTCGGAATCGGTATCGCAATGCAAAGGGAAGAACCCGATAAACTCTGAAATCGGAATGGGCCGTACTTTGTGCACAGTACACTACGACATAGAGTGGGTTCGAACGGGCCCGAACTCCCACAAAGGTCGGTGGCGACTCCAACTTCGATTTAAATTTCAACTCGAGATCCATCTCACATGAGATTCATTCGCCTCCCCAAACCCGCGCGTGGCCGCGTCGGGGTGGACCTATGTCATGTCCACAACCTCTTACTCAGAACCTCGGTTTCCGGATGTCCGAAACCGTTGGCGCATGAGATTCATTCGATATACGGTACCCGATAATGTCGGCATCGTTATCGTAATGCAAAGGGACGAACCCCACAAGTTCTAGTATCGAAGTGGGTCGTACTTTGTGCACAGTCCACCAAAAATTTAGAGTGGGTTCGAATGGGCCCGAACTCCCACAAAGTTCGGTGGCGACTCCAAATTCGATTTAAATTTCAACCCAAGAAACATCTCACACGAGATTCATTCGCTTACCCAAACCCGCGCGTGGCCGCGTCGGGGTGGACCTATGTCATGTCCACAAAGATGAGTATTGCATTTTGGTTTCTTGTAGTTATAGTTGTTCCTTGAATTATTTGGTGTCAATCTATTAGCTGTAATAATCACAGTCGTTGTTAAGCATAGTCACAGTCGTTGTTGAGCATAGTCACAGTCGTTGTTGAGGAAAGTTACATTTTCATTGAGTTCAGAGTTTAATACGTGTGTTGTGTTAAATGGATGTTGCGTGATTACACGAGTATGATTCTATGTAACCTTCATTGTACAACATAATGAGTATAATTCTACTACATGACGAGTGTGACTATACAAAATGAAAAACCAAAATCTGTCCTGGTTATACAACATTAGGAGTGTGACTATACAACATGGCGAGTGTGACTATACAAATACGACCACTTTTAGCTACAAACCAATTGGTGCACAACTGCGTGATTTTAAAGGTGAAAGGATGACTGATTTTGCTATAGACCTCGCGTGATTATGAAACCAGAAAATAACGATGGAAATATTTTTACATTAGAAAAAATCCATCCTTTACATATAGTAAGTCAAACATAAAAACATTTTAACCCACCAAACATCTTTTACATATAGTACATCCATCCTAAAGCAAACATTTTATCCCATACAAACACTCAACAGCTTAATGGTGGTCTCCGGTACGTGCTCAACAATACGTTGTCCAATTACGTGGTCGACCGCTGTATATTCCACGACCTGCTTCTTCCCACCGCCCCTTTTACCAACATTCCTCTTTCCACCAGCCATTTTGCTGCGACAAAATACACAATCAATATAAATCACACAATGAATATGATTATACAAGTGAATATGTGACTACAATGACTATACAGCTGCGTGATTGTAAAGCATAATGAGTGTGACAATACAACTTTAACTTTGTGACTATATAACATAATCAGTGTGATCCTACAACATAATGATTGTGATCCTACAACATAACGAGTGTGACTATACAACTTCAACTGTGTGACTATACAACATAATCAGTATGATCCTACAAAATAAAGAGTGTAAATATACAACATACTGACTGTGATCGTCCTATAACACAACGAGTGTGACTATACAACTTAAACTGTGTGACTATACAACCTAATCTCTGTGACTATACAACTAAATTATACTTATTTATACTTCAATCATCATTAGAAAAGATGATTACACACACTAATCACTGCAAGAATTTGTGTGATTCTACAATATAATGAGTGTGACTATACAACATCAATTGTTTGACTATACAACCTAAAGTGTGTGACTACAAAACTGAAACCGTAAAATGAAAAATAAAAGTCATACAATTAATTATACTTCAATCATCATTAGCAAAGTCACATTCATAATTAGAAAGATGATTATACCTACGAATCAGAGCAAATTATTTAAACATTCATTAAATATTCAACCTCCATTCATCCATATTCAACCTTCATTTTTTTTGTGGATAATGAAGATGAATAATTTTATAAATACCAAAAAAGAAGGAATGAAAAATAAAACAAACATGAAGATGAAGATGATTAATTATTTTAAAGATGCTCTAAAAAGATAAAAACAAATACCTGAAAATCATCGAGGTTCGGAAGTAGGGGCTTGACGAACGTAGAATCTTGAAGGCGAAATTGCATATTTTTATTTACCTTGATGTTGATTTTTAGAGAGAGTTGAGAGGGAGAAGAGTTTGGTAGAGAGGAAATGAAAATGAATTCAAAATGAGGAAGAAGAAATTAGGTAAGGCGTGATATTTTGGGTAATAGGGGAATGTGATAGCTGCTGGGTAATAGGGAGGATGTGATGACTGCTATTGTCAGACATCTTATTTCCTCCTTTTTTTTTCTTCTTTTTTTTGATAGAAGCTTATTCATCCATACATCTTAAGAAAGATGGATGGAAGGCCAAGATCAACATTAAGGGACTTCAAGGAATTACTAGCTTCCTTGATCCTCCCCCCCCCCCCCTCTATATATATATATATATATATATATATATATATATATATATATATATATATATATATATATATATATATATATATATATATATATATATATATATATATATATATATATATGTAGACACCCGCATTTTGACCGCCAGGTGTCTATGGTAGTTTTCAAAAAAACACCCGATGATGATCGGACGCTAACGTGTTTCTACGCGCTCGGATATGGGCTCAAAACCATTAGTTGTTGGCTTAAGCACTTATGGAGTATAAATCTCACAAAACTAACCTCAAATTCAGACCCGGTGGGTCGTTTCCAGTCAAATAAGACTAATTTGGTTCAAAACCGATACCGGAAATAAAACCAACTTTTAGCGATTGGGTCAACCCCGGTCCAAGTCGTTTCCGACACACACAAAAAACAGCCACACAAACATCAAAAAGTCCCACTCAAAAGCAAACCCACAGTCCACCTTCAGACGGGCCATCGGATCAAGTCCGTCAAGGCTCTAAACCCTAGACACCAAAGTGCATAGCTTGGCCTATATATACACCTTCATGCACACACACCAAGACAACTTGGACAACCCTAACTTTTACACATATCATCTTTTGAACCCTAATTCAATCACATTCTATACTAATCTACACACATCCAAACCCTAACCCTAGCGTTTAGGAATCCAAACCCTAACCACCACAACTTAGCCTACATCTCGATACTCCCGTGCAAGCCACAACTACGAGTCCCGTCCGAGAACAAGAACATGTAGGTTGAGGGTGCCAAATCCCTTTCTTCTCTTGCCTTCTTTCTCTTTCGCGTCGTCCGTCGTCCCATGTCACGTTTTTTTTATTGTTTTTTTACTTAATTATCGCGTTTATAATATTGCTAATATCACTAGTATTAAAAAAGCATTAAAATACTTGTGGATTTGTGACGAGTGCGAAAGATGTCGGAATAAGGAAACCCGAATATACAAGAGTATTGCACTCAGCGTTGTCGGCCGCTTATCCTGACACCCCTAGCATTTGATTATTGAAACAAGTCAACTTAAACAATAATATTTATTTCGTTCGCGCCATAATTCAATCGCATACTTCATCAATTCTAAAACCTTTTTTCAAAACAAGTACTTTTTTTAATAAGGGTCGAAACCCGTTGATGCGGATCCGACATCAAACAATTCGCAAGAATTAATTATGATGTCGGAATGCGGAGGGAATCAAGTGGAGTTTTCAATTCAAGTATCGATCCGTTAGATTCGATACCAATTCCATAATTGGACGTTGAATCTAACAATCTAGTCAAATAAATTAATTAACACGACTTTTCGTTGATGCTAACACAGATGTCATTTAATTCGGTAAGAATTAATTACGACACTATAAACGCGGAGAAAAATCTATATCGTTTTACTTAATTTAAACGACTTATATTATTTTCTTCAAGTTTTCACTCTAGTATTCCATACCGATTCAATAATCGAATATGGGATATGACGAGCATCACAATTTGAATCGAGTATAAATCACTCCAAGTATTTAATATCGATTTCATAATCGAATATTGAATATAACGAATATCAAAAATAATAAGTCGAGTGCAAGTTACGCAATATTTGTACGCGATTTAATAAAATCATCAATTTTCCGAAGAAAACAATTTCAAAACAGCCCGTCACGCGACTCGCCGGCATCCCGGGCGAGTCGCCTGACCCGCGCGAGTCGCGCCGTTCCCAGGCGAGTCGCGCGACTGCCTAGATACGCGGCACTGTTTCACTCTCTTTTATTATTCTTCGAACATCGTTTTTTAGACAACGCATTTTTTTTAGATCTCGATATATTTTTTCATTGACCTCGGTCAACACGTGTTAATCCATCACGTGACATATAAAACTTTCCAAAATCATGCATTCATCGCATCTATATCTTTATTCAATTTATCAATCGTTATACCGTTACTAACGAGTTTGCTATTTTCTTGTCGATTTTTCATCGTTTATTTTATTGTACTAAAATGAACCTTCGCATGCTAAATTTAACTTCGACATTAGAATTAGTTGCATTAAATCGACATAGAAACCCTTTCAATTTCTCGCATGTTTAGGGAAAATAATCTTTGCATATCCTTTTCCCGTTCAACTAACGCGCGTATTGGAAAGTCACTCGATATCTTAGTAGAGGCAGTCAATGTGCGGGCGGGGTTGGGTGTCCTTTGTGGGCTTCCCAACACGTACCCTCACCCCTTACTCAGAACCTCGGTTTTTGGATGCCCGAAACCGTTGGCGAACAAGAGTCATTCAATACACGATAACCGGTAGTGACGGTATCGGTATCGCAATGCAAAGGGACGAGCCCAATAAACTCTGACAACGGAAATGGGCCGTATTTTGTACACGGACCACTACGACATAGAGTGGGTTCGAATGGGCCCGAACTCCCACAAAGTTTGGTGGCGACTCCACTTCGATTTAAATTTCAATTCGATCCATTCTCATATGGAGATTCATTCGCCTCCCCAAACCCGCGCGTGGCCACGTCGGGGTGGACCTATGTCATGTCCACAATTTGGCGACTCCGCTGGGGATTAACTGATGCGTGACTTACCATCGGCATCCTCAGGGTGAGACTCGAATAGAAATCGTTTGACTAGTACAATACGCGTTTTAGTTTTACGGTTTATGCATAACCCCATATTTTCCCGGGCCGGTACTCACGACCGACGTCCCACTATACCGTGATGTACTCCAATATGGATATGTCAAAGGTGTCCATAGTCGATTTGAGTGGGTTTCGCGGCATGTTCTAAGCTCAACTCGACTTAGAAAGTCCGTCCCGATCAATCTAGACTATGTACACTGGTATAGACCCTATCTAGACCGACCGAGACTTAGTGTAAAGCATACATGGCGTCGTTATAATGCTTGCCTGACTACATGCTACTTGGTTTCCGTGTCGTTTTCAAAAATCGTCAACTTTTTCAAAAAATACATCTTTTTCAAGATATTCAATTTCAAAACCCGGGTCGTATACCGAATTTAGGACTTATGATTTTACTCAAAATAGCCTATTTTCTAGCCGATATTCCACCCATTTCAAAACTCAAAAATACTTTCAAAACTTTCAAATTTGCGGCCCGATACACTTTCCGATTTTTTTCAAAAAATCGGGCCCTTCCCCGAGTTTTCTCGGATTTTCCAAAAATAATCCAATTTCAAAACCTTCCTCTTCTTAGGACTTCCCGTATTTAGCAGTGTCGGGTCATGTCATAAGTTGTCGAAGTCTTCAGCGTCGAAACTCCGTCGATCCTACATCACGAGTTTCCTCCCTATCCCAGTCCGCCTTATTTGACTAAGATAAGGCTAACCAACATAGGGCATACCCCTACTAAGGAAAGCCCGTTTACACACTCGAGTCTAAATTAGAAAGTCTCACGCGATCCTTCCCTCTAGCAGGACGGTCCTCACGACCTTTCCTAAGGGAATTTCGCCCGTCTTTCAGTCCGTTAGTCGAGTCATCCCAATTCGAAAGTCCTTTAACATAAGGGTCTACCCTAATCACAGGGCCGGCTTTATTCGGGTCGAGTCGAGGGCCTCCAGCGGCGAAACTCTGCCGATCTTACATCGCAAGTTTCTTCCCTTACCCCGTCCGCCTTTCCTTGAGGCCAAGTCAACCTTTTACAAGGCATAGCCCTGTAACAAAAGGTTCGTGATCCTTACGACTAAGGGTCACTCATCCAACAATCGAGTATCAACAAAATCTTCAATCCCACTCGGGGGCTACCCTTTAGCAGGGCGATCAATCACGGTTGCCCTAAGGGTCTTACACGTGTCCCACGTACCCCACTTTCGAGTCACTTGGATGTCATACCATCTGAGTCCTTGGCCTCACCTGGGGGCCATTCTCAGACGGAGTGATTAATCAGAGTCACTCTGAGAATCGCACCCTGCACATTTGTCTTAGGTGGGTCTAACCCGAGTCAAACATGGTCGCCCCATTTTCGGACTCACCCTTCTGCAGCTCGAGTCTAGTTTGCGGTCGTTACCTCGTCTAGGTCAACATTCAAGTATCCCGGTCCGAGAGTCTTTGTCGACCCCTCACCCCGGGCCGTGTCTAGTTTGACTCCCTCTCTTGCACTTGCGCAAAGCCGAGTTTAGGCGAGTCGTGGCACCCGTCGTTCTCTCCAATCAAAGACCTTACCAAAAAAACAACCAACCGAGCATCCGAGTCCAGATTTGATTCGAGTCTAAGTCTGAGTTCGAGTCTAGAATACCCTACATCCTCATTTCCAAATCAGAGTCAGAGTCTTTTGCATTCTGTCCTCTTTTTCAAAATTCAATAAAATCAACTTTCAAATATTCTTTCTCTTATACTTTCTTTGTGTGTTTCTGAGAACATGATTAACACCATCATATACTGTGAGCACACGCACGTGACTATTATAGGCACATCTGTAATGACTGCAGGAGACCGAGCCCGTGTTTTCCTTTTACCTATTCCATGTCTGGTATAGAAAAGCCACATAACTACCCTTAGCAAGAGCGGTATCAAATCCTATGACAAATCTAACTAGTCTCCTAATTTGGGTTCAAGACGGGAGGCAAGCCCATTTCCCACAATAAGCACCCCTCCAATAAGACAACCATTCCTCACCTCAGGTGTTAGTTTGACCAACAAAAAAAAATTGGACGAAAAAAAATCAAAAGTCCAAGGAAAAAAAAAAGTCCAGCAAAAAAGCAAAAGGCCAAAACAAAAAAGGCAGGCCATTATCAAAAAAAAATAAAAAAAACCCATGACCGGGGCTAAGAGGTCAACCAACAAAAATTCAAAAAACCCAGGACCGAGGCTAGGAGGTCCACCAACAAAAAACTCAGGACCGGGGCTAGGAGGTCAACCAACAAAAATTCAAAAACCCGTGACCGGGGCTAAGAGGTCAACCAAAAAATATTCAAGAACCCATGACCGTAGTGAAAACGGTCAAATTCGAAATTATCAATGCTCATACCATCCAATAGGGGAGAAACAATCAAGCTGGTCAGCTAACACCACATTTAGCCTTCCCACATTACAACCCTCAAGACCTTCTCGAGACCTAGTCTAAGAGACAGCCCGAAATTTTGAGGATTCAAGCTCCATAGGATACACCCTAACCATTAGGGCCAGACATGGAAATCAGATCCCGCATTATCAAACCTACCCTGGTCGAAGCTCGAGTCATTATTACTCGACTTCCCTCTTTCCTACCACATTACAATACCTTACCCTCGAAGCCTTAGCTCCACAAAATCAAGCTCCAGATGTCAAAACATCAAAGCCACTTACAGCCTAGCTCCACATTTCCAAAATTATCCAAACCAGTTACCAACCCCAAACACGGGAACTCAACCTGCGGTCGGCATAGAACATGCCCAAATAGTTCACACCACCTCTGGGGGTGATGGGAGGGATTTGCCGTGGATCCCGCCACCAAATAATAACCAACTATTCCTAAGCTAAGTAGCTAGGGTAAGTCGGGTCGATCCACAGGGACGGGGTGTCGGACTAAGGTGTGCTACGGTCCAAGACTAGGTCCGAGAGAAACTACACTAGGCGATGGCTAAAGTGAACTAAGGACTAAGCTAGAGTCTAAAACAACAAATAAAAAGGCTAAACAAGGAACTAATGACAAATGGGAGTAAATAATTCAATAGGAAGGAACTAGGGCTAGGTCGGGTTCATGGATGTTAAGGAGACCAAAAGGGGAAAACGGGGGTTACTAGCATGCTCTCGTAGCCTAAGTTCCAATCGGGCTCTCGCTTCTTAAACGGCCTAGGGGTCTCCTCACCACGCTCTCGCTACTAATGAGGGAACCTAACCAACCAACCAAACACACATGTACAAGAGAAGAGGCAAGAAAAACAAGGATTGATCGTCTCGAGTATCACAAGCATTTCATCGAACATGTGGAGTGCAAGGCAATTGGAAACAACAAGAACAACATCTAGCATCACCAATTTCCACCCTAATCATCCCTAATCAACACCCAATCCCCCTACTAACCCTAGGGGATGACTACTCACACATATCTAAACTAAAACAAGCACAAACAAGAGAAACAATCACAAGGAGAAAAGAAACATTCATAATGAAGAACAAGGATGAACAACAAACATATGCAAAGATGAAAACTTGAATAACAATAAACATTAAGAAAAAAGAGTAGAGAAGGATTATACCAAACTACAAAGGATGAAAAGATGAGAACTTGTATATAAAGAACACCCAAAACATCCACCAATATTGTCAAGATTGAATGGATTCTTCAAGAGATCCCTTAATACAAGATTAACTAACTAGATTAAGGACTAATTAAGGACTAATCTAAGCTAATCTAACCTAAAGTAGTCTAGGGTTTAGTGGGTAATGTCTAACATAAGCTTAAGATTACAAGAGGGGGGTATTTATAAGGTTACAAGAGCAAAGGAATTGAAAGGAAGTCACGCGGTGCTGTATTGGGCTCATCCCGGTCGGGATGGATGCTCCCGTCCGGGATGGCTTCATGGTCCCGTCCGGGATGGATCCATGGTCCCGTCCGGGATGGCTTCATCCCGTCCCGGTTGACTCAGCAGAAGAGCTTCTTTGTTTGCACTTCATCCCGGACGGGATGAGGGTTGTCCCGATCGGGATGGGTCTTGTAGGCCTCTAATATGGTCCCAAAGGTCCCTCCTTGCTCTTGTTAGGCTTCTCATCGATTCTCGGTGCTCGGGATTGGGTCCAAGGGGCTCGGGAATGGGTCCCAAGGTCTCGGGATCGAGTATAGGCTACCGAGTGATCTTTGCTTCTCTTCGAAGGCTCCAAATGTGTCGGAAACGAGTCGGAATCGCTCCATATCTCCAATAATGGTCCTAGGAACCTAAAAAAAGCTAGAAGAAGCTTAAGTAGCCTCAGAAACCGCTCCAAAGAGCGATTTCACAAGAGAAACCGTGACTAAACACAAGAAAATAGGCACTACAAACTACACTTATCAAATCCTCCACACTTAACCTTTACTCGCTTTCGAGTAAGCACAAACTAACTAAAGACTAAAAGAAACTAGACTACTAGCCGAGCGGGTATTAGCGCACCCTACGCCCTTTCAACTCACGCGAAAACACTTAGAGGACAAGTGCTCTCCGCAAGGCAAGTGGGGTCTTGCGACAAAACAGTGGATGCAACCGGACACGAAAACACTCAAACAAACAAACACACACATAAACACCAAACGGTTGCATCCAAGACAAAACAAATACAGCTTCCCTCAACAAAGCGGTGAAATAGATACCGGTTAAGGACTCAAGGCAAGTGACAACGTTCTCAAGCTAGCAATACAAACCGAAATGGACAAAACCTTAATAGTATTACAACAAAGCAATAAAAACGTTGGTAACTTACCTAGGTTCCTCCTAACCTTCTAAGAACGTACCACGGGACGATAGGCGGGATGGAAAAAGGATGAACCACGGAGTTAGTCGACACTGTAGGTAAGTGAAGTCCCGCCCCCTTTAGCGTTAAGCCAAGAGGATCGTCCCATATCCAAAATCGCCCAACTAGTCCAAGTAAAAAGGTGGATAAGGTTTGCAAAATAAGGGAAGACCGACTATTTACCGCTATCATCCTTCCTAGGGACTCGGTCCTTTGGTAGGCTCTTCACAGTAATTGTCGGTAAAAGGTTTATTTTGAGGGGGTGAGAAATTTTTTTGTGAGATGATTTTCTTTGGCATTTTTTTTTCTTTTGTATTTGGCTTTTGATGGTGGGATTTGTCGTGGATCCCGCCACCAAATAAATAACCGGCTAGCACCTAACGGTAGTTAGGGTAAGTCGGGTCGTGTCCACGGAGACGGTGTCGCAAGGGTTAGACTATGTCGGCCTAGAACGAGACTAGGTCACACAAACACAAAGAAGCGATAAATGATGAATTATGATGAGAGGAGAAGTAGGAAGTAGACTAACAATGAACTAGGCTAAACAAGGCTAAAATAGAATAACTAAACACACACCAACTAGCAAGCTAAAGAGATGATGCTAACTAATAAGATGAATCAAATATGAAGAAGAAGTGGGTTAGGTCGGGTTCATAAGCATAGTAGGATGACTTGGGTGGTCAAGGGTGTAGGTGTCTCCTAATCGCTAGACTCGGTCCGGGCTCTCGCAACTTAAACCGATGTCGAGGTAGGTCCGGGCTCTCGCAACTTAGACCCTAGTCCGCACTCTCGTGACTACGACTATCCTCAACATGACCACATACAAGACAAACAATGAGTAGAGGAAGACTAGCATGAGAAGCATGGCCACTACAACTCATACAAGCATATCAACAAACACATGGTGTGCCAAATATGTGACTAACAACAAAGATTCACCCTTTACCCCCAATCAAACCCTAATCATCCATAATCTACCCTTAATCCCCCTACTAACCCACAAGAAAACTACTCACTCATAATCATACTAACTACAACAATGAAAAGATAAAACAACATCACAATCCAAACATCCATTATCAAGAACAATATGAACAATAACAATAAACACTAAGTAAAGATTCAAACTTGAAATAATAACTAAGAACAAGAGTAAAGAAAGATTATACCAACACAAGAGGAAGAAAAAGATGCAATCTTGTATAAATAAGAAACCCAAAATAATCCCAAGGTTGTCAAGCTTGGAAAGATCTTCAAGTGCCTCCTTAATACAAGAACTAATTACAACTCTAATTAACTAAGATTAACTAAAGATTAAAGGAAGATTAAAACTAATGAGAGGAATTAAATCTAGGGTTTATATGATGTAGAGAGGCTTAAGATAGTCTAGGTTAAGGTAAAATCCATAAACAATACAAGAGGGAAATATTTATAGGGGTACAAGAATAAAGGAGGATGAAATAAGGAGTTGCGGCTACAGCACGGTGGTCCCGACCGGGACGGGATCATCCCGACCAGGACGGCCGGTGGTCCCGACCGGGACGGGTTGGTCCCGACCGGGACGGCCTGGCGGTGGCTCCTCTAAAAGCGCACTTCATCCCCGACGGGTATGCACCTCATCCCGTTGGGGATGAGTCTTGTAGGCCTCCAATATGATCCTTTTGGTTCCTCCTTGCTTCACTTGAACTTATCATCGATTCTCAGGACTCGGGATCGGGTCTCGGAGGCTCGGGATTGGGTCCCAAGGTCTCGGGGTCGAATCCAAGGCATCGAGTGATCGTTCCTCCGCTTCGTTGGCTCCGAAAAGTGTATGTATTGAGTCGGAATCACTCCAACTCCTCACGAATGGTCTCGGAAACCTGAAACGAGCTAGAGGAAGCATAAGTAGCCCATGAATCGCTCCCAAGGAGCGATTCCACAAGGAAAATGGGACCAAAATACTACGAAATAGGCACTACAAACTACACTTATCAACTCCCCCACACTTAACCCTTACTCGCCCTCGAGTAAGCACAAACTAACTACTAAACTAGCCGAGCGGGTATTAACGCACCCTACGCCCTTTCAACTCACGCGAGTGCACTTAGAGGAAAAGTGCACTTCGCAAGGCAAGTGGGATCTTGCGACAAAACTGTGGATGCAACCGGACACAAAACACAAAAACAAACACGCACACAAACACACACACAAAGGATTGCACCCAAAAGAAAAGAAATACCGCTTCCCTCAAACAAGCGGTGAAAGAAGCACCGGTTTAGGACTCAAGGCAAGTGACAACGTTCCCAAGCTAGCAATACAAACCAAGATGGACTAAACCCTAATAGTATGACGACAAAGCAATAAAAACGTTGGTAACTTACCTCGGTTCCTCCTAACCTTCTAAGAACGTACTACGGGACGATCGGGGGGATGGAAAAAGGATGAACCACGGTGTTAGTCGACACTGTAGGTAAGTGAGACCCCGCCCCCTTTAGCAAAGAGCCAAGAGGGTCGTCCCATGCCCAAAACCGCCTAACTAGTCCAAGTAAAAAGGTGGAAATAATTGCAAAATGAGGGAAGACCGACTAATGCCGCTATCATCCTTCCTAGGGACTCGGTCCTTTGGTAGGCTCTTCACGGCAAAAGTCGGAAAAGGCTTATTTTGAGAGGTAGGGGTTATTTTTTTGAATCGGGTTTTCTTTTGGCATTTTCTCTTTTCTTTTGCATTTTTGCCTTGTTTTGCCATGCCATTCTTTTTTTTTCTTCTTTTCTATTTTCTTTTTGGCTTTTGTGCCTTTTCTTTTTCTTCATTCTTTTCTTTCTTTCACTTTCTTTCTTTTTTCTTTTCTTTGCCTTTTTGCTAGATTTGGCTTTTTGGCATTTCATTGTGTAACAAGAAAGAGAGAACTCAACAAATTGCAAATTTATTTGTGGTTATGTGTAGGAGGTAGGGGAATGGGTGAGTCGGGGTTGCGCATCCCCTTTCAAACCCACAAAAAGTGGAGAACTTGGACTAATTAAACAATCCTAAACATGGTCACCTAAGGGACGGGACTCGGCAACCAAGGCCTTTTCACACCGTGGGTGGTCATAATGGTCAAAATGCAAATCCCGTAGTAAATCCTGAGTAAGCTAGGTGGACTCAAGGTAAGAAACCAACGAAATCATTGATTTAGGGTCATTCTACTAGACTAAAGTCCAAGACTCGATCTATACTACTAGAAAGGGAAAATAAACACTTGCACACTAGCCTCTAAACCGGGTTTTCAAAAACCTTTTTACACACAAGACACAAATACACAACACAAAACAAAGACACGACGAAAACGAAAGGAAAAGAGATAAAAGGCCACAAAACAAAATAAAACAAAACAAACAAACAAACAACACAAACACCACCCCGAACTCCCAAACAAGCCACCAAATCAACCACAAGCATTACAAAGCTCCACTCGAGCACATCACATCACATTCTCCTCCAAATTCCACAAGAGACAAAGAGGAAAAAGGGATGAAGAGACGTTACCGGAAATCTTGAAAGCTCACCAAAGCTAACGGCGATTAGGCAACCTATAAGGAAAAGAGGGGCAAAACACACAACAAAACAAATATACGATACAAAAGAAAAACACACAAAGGAAAATCTTTTTGATTTTTGTGAAAAAATTTCAATTTTTTAGGATTTTTAAAGATTTTTCGAAAAACTACGAAAATAAAACTAACTACGATAGAATATCGCTCCCCCACACTTAAACCGAGCAATGTCCTCATGCTCGACCGCAGTGCATGGGAGCTCAAAATAAAAGGAACTACGAAAATAAAGCTAAAAATCAAAAAGTGGAGAAAATGGTAGAATGTGTCCGGCCGGGGTGTAGTCAAGTCACCATGCGCCGAGACAAGAAAAGATATGGATGGGGGAAGAAACAAAAAGAAGGAAATAAAAGGAAATGGGAGGGGAGGACTAGGACTAGGTGTAATCAAGTCACCTAGCCCGGATTCCGCCTAAATCCGACTAAATCCTACAAAAGGGGCTAAAATCTTGAAAATTTGGATTTTGAAATGACTCTCGATGTAGTCACGTCATCGAGAGTCGGGAGCAACCATACTAAGGCCTCGAAGGCCACCATGACACAAATGATATAAAGGAAAGGGAATGAACAAACGAGGACAAGCTATAAAAATGGAAAACAGAGGATAGTTGTCGTACCGTACGGTTAGCAACTCACTCGCTCCATCATCTCATAAATCTATATCGGCACGTAGCAAGTCGTCGTCGTCGTTATTCCTTCTCAATCGTGGTACGGTTCCATGGTTGGGGCACCAAAGTAAAATGGGGTGGGTTTTGATGTTAAAGTCGGTTTAAAGTGACGAGAAAGCGAGGTGAAAGTGTATGTGAGGTGTAGGGGTCATATAATGAGGGTGAGGACATGTAGGGAGGTTGGGAGGGGGTATACAATGGTTGGGTGGACTCAAATGACGAAGAAAAGGCCAAAGGAGGACAGGGGGTCCATCCCGGTCGGGATGAGTGGTCCCGGTCGGGATGACCGTCTCGTCCCGGTCGGGAAGACCTCGTCCCGGTCGGGATGAGCTGTCAGTGAACCCATCTTTTGTGCACCTCATCCCGGACGGGATGACATCCTTCCCGGTCGGGATGGGCCTTCCATCCCGGACGGGATGACCTCTTCTAGGCCGGGAAGAGTCTCCTAACCCTCTATAGCTCCCAAAAGCTCGTTCCAAGCTTCAAACACCGACTTTCCTTCACACGATCCAAGCTCAAATAATGACCACTCCTTCCTAGGAGGCACTTTCACTTCACACCTATCACAATAAACTCAAATAACACATCAAATTCCCTCCCTCACATCGCTCATCAATCAATCCAAGTAATCAAGAAGTTCACAAAACAAAACAAACTACAAGGGATAGAGATATATACAAAGAGACGGTTCTTGTGGAACTCCGTCAAACCAAGGTGATACATTCTTCATTCTTTTTCAACTACAAGAACTAGTTCCATCTCCATCAAGGGCACGAAGGAATAAGTCGAAGGCCCTAGCAAAGTCTTCAATCAAGCTTGAGACATAAGCATCCAAATACCAAGGCTCTTCTTGGCCTTGCCTTGACGTTCCCGGGGCATCCTTATCTTCCAAGTTCAACGACTTGAACTTGTACTTTTGGTCTTTGGGGACATACCCAAACGTCCACCGGTCTTCGTGTGGCCCCAAGGGAGGGTCATCCTTCTCCTTGCTTTTCAACTTGTCATCAAGCCCATGACATGGGCACTCATCTTCCTCCAAATCAGAGTCATCATCCTCAAGTACATAAGAGTTCTTGTTCAAGCTTTGTCCCGACTCAACCCCTAGATCAATGTTGTTCTTGGCTTGGATCATATTGCATGACTCATCACTAGTAGGCGAAGTGTTACCTTGGAGGTCAAACACTAGCTTCTCTTCGCCTAACTCGAAGGTGATCCTACCATTCTTCACATCGATCATAGCACCGGCGGTGTGTAGAAATGGGCGCCCAAGAATAATGGGAGTGATTGCATCTTCCCGCATATCGAGCACGATGAAGTCAACCGGAATGAAGAACTTACCGATTCTCACCGGCACATCCTCTAGCATCCCCAATGGTCGGTTGAATGAACTATCGGCCATTTGGAGCGTG
Organism: Agrostemma githago; assembly: GCA_958450325.1. NCBI lineage: Eukaryota > Viridiplantae > Streptophyta > Magnoliopsida > Caryophyllales > Caryophyllaceae > Agrostemma > Agrostemma githago. The sequence goes on from OY288239.1 coordinate 41,288,513, forward strand.
ATAGAAGTACTTTTAAGCTCCTTCATCCCAAGTCGGCAACAAATAGAATAAGGAATGATGCTCACACTCGCACCCAAATCACATAATGCTCTTTCGATCTTGTAGTGGCCTATGGTGCAAGGGATCGAAAACCTACCCGGATCCTTCAACTTTGGAAGCGTAGAACCTTGAATGAGCTCGCTCACCACTCTTGTGAACGCAATGGTCTCTTCCTTGTCGATGGATCTCTTCCTAGCCAAGATTTCTCTCATAAATTTTCCATATGCCGGGATTTGGGTAAGTAGCTCGGTAAATGGGACACTCACATCCAACTTCTTCACAATACTAAGGAACTTGTCGTATTGGCTATCCACCTTGGTCTTCATTTGCCTTGTTGGGAAAGGCAACTTGATTTGGATCTTGTTTTGCTCAATAGGGGTGGACTCTTCAAACGACACTTTCCTTTTACCCTTGTCTTTTGCTTGAAGTGGGGGAAGCTTGTCTTCTTGGGGTCTCTCGATCTCCCATAAGACTTATTCCTCCATTGGATTATCAAAGCTTGATTCTTCTTGATTTGGGGACACAACATCATTCATTGTTTCTTGCTCATTCGGGGATGGGGGAGGGTTATAAGATGTACCTCTCCTAGTGGTAATGGCATTCACATGTTCAAATTTTGATGTTTCACCTTGAGGAGGCAATTGCCCCTTTTGCCTTGAAGAGCTACCCGAAGCAAGTTGAGCTATTTGGGTCTCAAGCATCTTCATATGAGCATCTCTCGCCATGTTGTCCCTTTGCATAAAAGCATAAAACTCTTGTTGGCTTTTTGACATCTCCATTTGACCCCTTTGCATCTCCAACATAGACTTATGAACATCGAAATCACGAGTTGGAGATTGTGGATTGTGCGGAGTATCGGTGAGGGCTAATGGAGTACCATAGTCATGAATAGGAGACCGGCTCCTAGGCTTTCTTTGTTGTTGATTGCCTTGAGTTGCTTGTTGTTGACGGTTCCCTTGGAACCCATGAGAATTTCTTTGATTATTGCCATGGTTGTGGTTTTGATAGCCTTGGTTGAAGTTTCCTTGTTGGAACCCTTGATTGTTGTTGAATGAACCTTGGTTACTTTGCTTGAAGTTGTTGAAAGGCCTTGAGTTGCCTTGGTAACCTTGGTTGTTGTCCCTTAAGGGAGGTGGAACATAGGGACGATGTTGTTGTTGGTGTTGAAAGGCTTGTTGTTGAGGGACTTGATTGGAAGCTTGGTATTGATTAGAGTAGGAGGCACCTTGCTTGAATGCTTGAAAGGCATTCACTTGCTCAATACTTCCTCTACAATTCATAGGATCATGACCAACGATTCCACAAGTATCGCACATCCCATAATAAGGCAAAGGAGGTGCAAATCCCAAAGCATTTACTTCTTGAATTGAGGCTTGGTTGGAGGAACCAATGCTTTGAACTTGAATGAGGTGACCTTGGAGCTTCTTGTCAATGGTCTCCATATGGGTCTTCAATTGAGCTCCAAGGTCAATGCTTAGTTGAGTAATAGCATCAACCTCGTGCCTACCTCCTCGATTTGCCTTCCTAGGCCTAGAATATTGCGAATTATGCACCGCCATCTCTTTGATTCTCGCCTATGTTTGGTCATCATCGACCTCGGTGAACCTACCATTGGAGCCCATGTTAAGTATAGTTCTTGAGTCCTCATAAAGACCATTCCAAAATTGTTGGACTAAGAACCATTGTGAAAGTCCATGATGGGGGCACGATCTAACCAAAGACTTAAACCGCTCCCAAGCTTCATATAAGCTCTCTTCATCCCGTTGTTGGAAACCGGTGATGGAGGCCCTAAGCAAATTAGTCTTCTCCGGAGGGTAGAAAGTTTGGTAGAACGCCAATGCAAGCTTTTTTCAAGTGTCGATGCCCATGGTTGCCATATCGAGACCCTTAATCCATTGCTTCGCTTTTCCAATAAGAGAAAACGGGAAGAGTACCCAACGAATTTGATCTTGAGTAACCCCGGGTTGAGATATAGCGTCACAATAATCGGAGAAGGTCTCCATATGTTGGTGCGGGTCTTCGGTGGGCAAACCGCTAAATTGATTCCTTTCCACAAGTTGTATGAAGTGAGTCTTGGCCGTAAAATTTCCGGCATAAGCGGCGGGTAAAGCATTAGGTCCTGGCAAGACATCTTCCGTAAACGTAGAGTGGGAGGAAAACTTCGGCATTCTTGGATATAAGGGAGAAGATGGTGGTGTAGACGGTGTTGATGTAGATGAAGAGGGATAACTAGGACTAGAATATCCAAAGGGATTGGTGAAATTCCCTTCGGCCGTCTCTCGAGATGTTTGCTCAAAATCGCTTCCTTGAGCTTGCTCTTGATGAGTATTGCTTGCACTTGGTTGAGAGATCCTAACCCGGTTAATCGTCCGTTGGCGAAAAGCTCGAAAAAGCCTTTCCGGCTCTGGATTAAAGAGAAAGAATTCGCCTCTCCGCCTAGGCATACACCACACACTAGAACAAACGTGAGAACACCTAGTGCTTTATGGGCACTAGGTAACGACAATAAACAAGCACAACTAGAGACAAAGAGAAAAAGAAGAAATAAAACTAAGGAAACAAGAAAAAATCTAGAGAATATGCACAAGAGAGGGTAGAAGGGCACAAAGAAGGGTAACTAAGTCTAGCTATAAGCAAACTAAGTCTAAACAATGCACCGTCCCCGGCAACGGCGCCAAATTAATGGTGGGATTTGTCGTGGATCCCGCCACCAAATAAATAACCGGCTTGCACCTAACGGTAGTTAGGGTAAGTCGGGTCGTGTCCACGGAGACGGTGTCGCAAGGGTTAGACTATGTCGGCCTAGAACGAGACTAGGTCACACAAACACAAAGAAGCGATAAATGATGAATTATGATGAGAGGAGAAGTAGGAAGTAGACTAACAATGAACTAGGCTAAACAAGGCTAAAATAGAATAACTAAACACACACCAACTAGCAAGCTAAAAATATGATGCTAACTAATAAGATGAATCAAATATGAAGAAGAAGTGGGTTAGGTCGGGTTCATAAGCATAGTAGGATGACTTGGGTGGTCAAGGGTGTAGGTGTCTCCTAATCGCTAGACTCGGTCCGGGCTCTCGCAACTTAAACCGATGTCGAGGTAGGTCCGGGCTCTCGCAACTTAGACCCTAGTCCGCACTCTCGTGACTACGACTATCCTCAACATGACCACATACAAGACAAACAATGAGTAGAGGAAGACTAGCATGAGAAGCATGGTCACTACAACTCATACAAGCATATCAACAAACACATGGTGTGCCAAATATGTGACTAACAACAAAGATTCACCCTTTACCCCCAATCAAACCCTAATCATCCATAATCTACCCTTAATCCCCCTACTAACCCACAAGAAAACTACTCACTCATAATCATACTAACTACAACAATGAAAAGATAAAACAACATCACAATCCAAACATCCATTATCAAGAACAATATGAACAATAACAATAAACACTAAGTAAAGATTCAAACTTGAAATAATAACTAAGAACAAGAGTAAAGAAAGATTATACCAACACAAGAGGAAGAAAAAGATGCAATCTTGTATAAATAAGAAACCCAAAATAATCCCAAGGTTGTCAAGCTTGGAAAGATCTTCAAGTGCCTCCTTAATACAAGAACTAATTACAACTCTACTTAACTAAGATTAACTAAAGATTATAGGAAGATTAAAACTAATGAGAGGAATTAAATCTAGGGTTTATATGATGTAGAGAGGCTTATGATAGTCTAGGTTAAGGTAAAATCCATAAACAATACAAGAGGGAAGTATTTATAGGGGTACAAGAATGAAGGAGGATGAAATAAGGAGTTGCGGCTACAGCACGGTGGTCCCAACCGGGACGGGATCATCCCGACCGGGACGGCCGGTGGTCCCGACCGGGACGGGTTGGTCCCGACCGGGACGGCCTGGCAGTGGCTCCTCTAAAAGCGCACTTCATCCCCGACGGGATGAGGTGCATACCCGTCGGGGATGAGTCTTGTAGGCCTCCAATATGATCCTTTTGGTTCCTCCTTGCTTCACATGAACTTATCATCGATTCTCGGGACTCGGGATCGGGTCTTGGAGGCTCGGGATTGGGTCCCAAGGTCTCGGGGTCAAATCCAAGGCATCGAGTGATCGTTCCTCCGCTTCGTTGGCTCCGAAAAGTGTATGTATTGAGTCAGAATCACTCCAACTCCTCACGAATGGTCTCGGGAACCTGAAACGAGCTAGAGAAAGCATAAGTAGCCCATGAATCGCTCCCAAGGAGCGATTCCACAAGGAAAATGGGACCAAAATACTACGAAATAGGCACTACAAACTACACTTATCAGCTTTTGAGTTGCTATGCCACTTCTTTTTCTTCTTTTGTATTTTGTTTTTCATTTGTTGTGCCTTTTCTTTTTCTTCTTTCTTTCTTTTTCTTTCTTTTTCTTTCTTTTCTTTTTCTTTCTTTTCTTGGCTTGCCTTTTGGATAAATCTTGTATTGTAGGCATTCAATCACAACCAAGTATGAAACTTCAACAAATTGCAACTTATTTGTGAAAAATGTGTAGAAGGTAGGGAAATGGGTATGTCGGGACGACGTCTTCCCTTCACACCCACAAAAAGGTGGAAAAATTGAGCTAATCAAACAATTTCAAACACGGTCACCTAAGAGACGGGACTCGACAACCAAGGCCTTTTCACTCCGTGGGTGGTCAAAATGCAAATCTCGTAGTAAATCCCTAGTAGACTAGGTGGACTCAAGGTAAGAAACCAACGAAATCATTGATTTAAAGTCATTCTACTAGACTAAAGTCCAAGACTCGATTCACATCAATAGAAGGGGAAAGTAAACACTTGCGCACTAGCCTCAAAACCGGGTTTTTGAAACCCTTTTATTACACACTAGACACAACTAAACAAGACAAAACAAAGACACAACGAAAACGAAAGGAAAAGAGACAAACACAACAAAACAAAACAAAACAAAACAAACAAACAAACAACCACACAAAATAAACAATCACCACCTCGAAATATCCAAACAAGCCACCACATCAACCACAAACTCATAAAAGCTCCACCCGAGCACACACCATCACACAACAACCTCCAAACTCCACAAAAAGGAAAAAGGAGAAAGAAATAAATGAAGAGATATTACCGGGTGTCTTGAGCTTTTCGAAACTTGTCGACGATCGCGCAACCTACAAGGAATTCGGGGGAGCAAAACACACAACACAACAAATATACGGCACAAGGACACAAAAGAAAAAAAAGACACAAAAAGAAAATCTTTTTGGTTTTTTATGAAAATTTTCAAATTTTTAGAGATTTTTTTAAGATTTTTCGAAAAAAAAAAAAAACTACGAAAATGAAGCTAAACTAGACTAATATATCGCTCCCCCACACTTAAATCGAGCAATGTCCTCATGCTCGATTGGTAGTGTGTGCGGAGACACTAAAAAGAAAAGAAACTATAAAAATAAAGCTAAAAAAACAAAAAGAAAAGTGGAGAAAGGATAGAGTGTGTCCGGCCGGGGTGTAGTCATCACCAAGGGCCGAGACAAGAGAAGATATGGATGGGGGAAGAAATAAAAAGAAGAAAATAGAAGGAAATAGGAGGGGAGGGCTAGGTGTAATCAAGTCACCTAGCCCAGATTCCGCCTAAATCCGATTAAATTCTACCAAAATGAAATAAAAGTGAAATTACTCGACAATTTGGATTTTTGAAATGACTCTCGATGTAGTCACGTCATCGAGAGTCGGGAGCAATGACAACCAAGGCCCCTAGGGCCTCCAAGACACCATAATGATAAAGGGAAGGGGAACAAACAAAGAAATACTAAGCAAACAAAAGACGGAAAAGAAGGAGAGTCGTCTTACCAAACGGTTAGCAACTCAATCAACTACATCGTCTCAATGATCATTATAGGCACATTTGCTTGTCGTCATCGATATTCCTCCTCTTCCTCAATGTAGTCTCAAGTATCGGGCTTGCTTAGGTGTAATGAGGTTGGGATTTGAGGTTAAACTCGGTATGTAGTGAAGAGAAGATGAGGTGGGGATGTATATAAGAAGTACTTGGGTCAAGGATAGTAGCAAGGGTAGGTTGGGAGGTTGGGAGGGGGTATAAAGTGGTTGGGTGGGCTCAAATGTCGAAGAAGAGGCAAAAGAAGAAGATGGGCACCATCCCGGTCGGGACGGTTCCTTCCCGGTCGGGACGGTTCCTTCCCGATCGGGATGGACTTGATCCCGGTCGGGACGGCACATCATGGAACCCACTTTTCAGCACACTCGCCCCGATCGGGATGACAGCCTTCCCGATCGGGATGAGTCTTCTAGCCCTTCATTTTCTTGATAGCATCACCCACAAGGCCACCAATACATCGAGATCTAAATCTCGTCCCCAAAAGCTTGTCAAAGCTCAAAAAACCGACTTCCTCCACCAAACTCCAAGCTTCTATCATCAACTACTTCTCTCAAAGCTTCATACTCACTATGACCTATCAAATAAACTCAATAAACACCATCAAATCCCTCCCTCACATCGCTCATCAAAATACCAAATTACAAGATTTCACAAAAACTAACAAATCCTAGAAACTAAACTATCCGTACAAACATATACAAAAACAAAAGCTCAAAAGAAAAGGAAAAAGATATTTACAATAAGATACTCTCACCATCTACCCCTCCATAGCCATCAAGAGCTCGAAGGAGTAAGTCAAATGCCCTAGAAACATCTTCATTAACGCTCATGTGGCCGATCCTAGTCGTCAACAAGAGTTTCCAAGTCGGAGTCGAGAAGCAATCATCTAATCCATTACGCTCGGGTTTCTTGTGATCTTTCGGGTCTTCCGAACCATCATAGCAACGACTCTTATGACCATCCGGTAGGTATTGTGGTCTAAAGTCATGCTTGGCGTTGTGATTTGGGAGATCACACCCTAAGGGTGTTGCTTCTTCTACGGGGTCAAGAGTAGCACTCTTTTCCACCGTCCGGCAAGGATCCTCTTCATCAACCGTCTCACAAGACAAGGGACTTGAAATCGAGTGCGATAGAGGTGGAGAAGGCATCAAGTTTTCTTCATTGGAGGCAATTGGCTCCTCCAATTTTCCATTTAAGGCGAGTTCTAAGGCATCTACCTCTTTTTCCCAAGTATTACGTTCCTTTTCACTCACCTTGTCAACTTGGTCTTGAGGGGTCATCTTTTCACTTGGGTTTGGATTGTCAACATCCGGTTCATCACGAAGAAAGTCATATAAATCCAATTTAATAGCCAATACATTGGCTACCCAAGAGTTATCTTGATAATCATGTTCAAATCCCTCCTCATTGTCGACCCTTGAAGCTTCAACTTCCTCCATTCTTCCCATATCTTCACCATCCAAGCAACACTCAACAATGATCTCTTGATTTACCCTCTCTTCTTCATTCGTGGCTTCATGATCGGGTTGACTTTCTTGTGGAGACATACAACCTTCTTGCCCAAATGAACCTTCCTCAACAAATTGTGGAGCTCGAGTGGCCGACATCGTGATACGAGCCATGAGTGCATTGATTCGAGCATCTTACACCTCTAATTGGGCCTTGAACTCCTCTTTATCCCTTTGCATTTGAATCATCATCTCCTGTTGATTCTTATGCATTTGAATCATCATCTCTTGTTGAGTCTTTTGCATTTGAATCAACATTTGACAAGTCTCAAAGTTGGGGATTTTTGGTTGTGGGTTGTGTGAGGGTATTTGGTAGTTGTTAGGATGTTGGAATGATCCTTGACAACTTTCATGGTAATCATATGGAGAGGGTTCATAAGATTGTTGATGAGATTGGTATGGTTGGTAAAGTTGTGGGTCTTGGCAATTAGCCCCTTGATTGTCCCATGATGATTGATGGTAGGTTGGATGCCACATTGTCGTAACGTTGCCTTGATACATTGGATGCACTAGAAGCACTTGAGAAAACGTTAGTAGCCTAGTGCTTTTGAGGCACAAGGATGAGAGAATAGCACACAAGAAGTAGAACGGAGATACACAAGAAGAAGGAAACACAAAAATCAAGAACAAAGTCTAAAGCTAAGCACACAAAAGTCTAAACTACGTCGTCCCCGGCAACGGCGCCAATTTGATGGGAGGGATTTGCCGTGGATCCCGCCACCAAATAATAACCAACTATTCCTAAGCTAAGTAGCTAGGGCAAGTCGGGTCGATCCAACGGGACAGGGTGTCGGACTAAGGTGTGCTACGGTCCAAGACTAGGTTCGAGAGAAACTACACTAGGCGATGGCTAAAGTGAACTAAGGACTAAGCTAGAGTCTAAAACAACAAATAAAAAGGCTAAACAAGGAACTAATGACAAATGGGAGCAAATAATTCAATAGGAAGGAACTAGGGCTAGGTCGGGTTCATGGATGTTAAGGAGACCAAAAGGGGAAAACGGGGGTTACTAGCATGCTCTCGTAGCCTAAGTTCCAATCGGGCTCTCGCTTCTTAAACGGCCTAGGGGTCTCCTCACCACGCTCTCGCTACTAATGAGGGAACCAAACCAACCAACCAAACACACACGTACAAGAGAAGAGGCAAGAAAAACAAGGATTGATCGTCTCGAGTCTCACAAGCATTTCATTGAACATGTGGAGTGCAAGGCAATTGGAAACAACAAGAACAACATCTAGCATCACCAATTTCCACCCTAATCATCCCTAATCAACACCCAATCCCCCTACTAACCCTAGGGGATGACTATTCACACATATCTAAACTAAAACAAGCACAAACAAGAGAAACAATCACAAGGACAAAAGAAACATTCATAATGAAGAACAAGGATGAACAACAAACATAAGCAAAGATGAAAACTTGAATAACAATAAACATTAAGAGAAAATAGTAGAGAAGGATTATACCAAACTACAAAGGATGAAAAGATGAGAACTTGTATATAAAGAACACCCAAAACATCCACCCATATTGTCAAGATTGAATGGATTCTTCAAGAGATCCCTTAATACAAGATTAACTAACTAGATTAAGGACTAATTAAGGACTAATCTATACTAATCTAAGCTAATCTAACCTAAAGTAGTCTAGGGTTTAGTGGGTAATGTCTAACATAAGCTTAAGATTACAAGAGGGGGGTATTTATAAGGTTACAAGAGCAAATGAATTGAAAGGAAGTCACACGCGGTGCTGTATTGGGCTCATCCCGGTCGGGATGGATGCTCCCGTCCGGGATGGCTTCATGGTCCCGTCCGGGATGGCTCCATGGTCCCGTCCGGGATGGCTTCATCCCGTCCCGGTTGACCCAGCAGAAGAGCTTCTTTGTTTGCACTTCATCCCGGACGGGATGAGGGTTGTCCCGACCGGGATGGGTCTTGTAGGCCTCTAATATGGTCCCAAAGGTCCCTCCTTGCTCTTGTTAGGCTTCTCATCGATTCTCGGTGCTCGGGATTGGGTCCAAGGGGCTCGGAAATGGTCCCAAGGTCTCGGGATCGAGTATAGGCTACCGAGTGATCGTCGCTTCTCTTCGAAGGCTCCAAATGTGTTGGAAACGAGTCGGAATTGCTCCATATCTCCAATAATGGTCCTAGAAACCTAACAAAAGCTAGAAGAAGCGTAAGTAGCCTCAGAAACCGCTCCAAAGAGTGATTTCACAAGAGAAACCGGGACTAAACACAAGAAAATAGGCACTACAAACTACACTTATCAGGGGGCTACCCCGGGGAACGCTCACAGTCACAGGATCAACATCCTAACTGTTCTGGCTCTTTGATCAAGATGTCATTGGGAATGCACCTAGCCTACACCATCGCTATGGCTAGTTACACACAAAGCCCTAATAAACTAGGCACCATAACATATCTTTCAACACTGAACTACGGCATGGTTTGATTTCACTACACGTGAATACGTAGGCAGCCTTTCAACAGAGGCACAACCACCCACATTGACACACATTCGAAAAGCACCATCATTCCGGTCACGACACTGTCATGTTCTCAATAGCTAGCTTTGTCGTCCTGGGGTATTCTATTAGACAGAAGTTCTCCGTCCACTCACATAATCCAAATATTTTCAAAAACTAGCCTCTTTTCTGTAGTGTGTCCTAGTACTCGGCTCCAACGAAGACAAGAATCTGTCAGGACTCGAAGCTATACACATTTTGGACTGTACCCTAAAATCAGAGATCCAGAAGGGCACCAGACTAAAACAGTCTCATTACAGACAACTGAAGTCCCCTATAGCATATCCATCCCATTTCGATGTTCGACCGTGTTGCCACTCGCCTAGGCTACGGAATAACGCAACTTAAGAGTCATGTTAGGTGGCCCACCCCCTACCGAGTCACGGCCCAACCCCTCGAGAGTCCAGTCGTGTCTGTCAACTTGTCCTGTCACGTCCAGAGTCGAGTCTGTCGGTAGGCCTCTCTCTTCAAATTCCCGCTTCAAAATTTGCAAAACTTAGCCATTTGAGAAAATCCTTTCCGACAAGGTCAAATTTCGGTCTATTTAAAATGCAAATTTCTTTTCTACCCTTCTCAATCTTGAAAACCTATCTCCTAGCACGTAAGTTGCTTTTAGGACTTCGATTTCAAAAATGAAGCAAAAATCAATCAAAATTTATCAAATTTCCTATTCCCCAGCGCGAGTCATTTTTCTACCTACGTGTTGCATGCAAAATTCTATGTGACTTATACAGGTACGACTCAAGCAGGGACATGCAACCCACTGTATCTCCCCAGCGGAAAGCCCTAGGTGACATTTTCCCCGGAATGGCACGAGATGGGCCCACATATAGGCGCACCCAGGACTTATGCGACAAGTCCGATTCCCCACGGAGTTACTATCATCTACTCAGGTACGACTCGAGGCTTCAAAAGCAAGCCCGTACAACTCACATATCTCCTCAACGGAAAGCCCTAGGTGATATTTTCCCCCGGAATAGCACGGGATGGGCCTACATATAGGCGCACCCAGGACTTATGCGACAAGTCCGATTCCCCACGGAGTTATCATCATCAGCTCAGGTATGATCTCTATCTTATGGCTGGCGGGCCCTTCACGCGAGTCTAATGGACTATAAATGAACAATCGGAAGTCTGCCAGGTTTCAATCCTCGATTGGCCTGGTAGCTACTCTGACTTTCGCATTGTCCAAGCCTCAGTCAGAGTGGGGGGTTTGTAGACACCCGCATTTTGACCGCCAGGTGTCTATGGTAGTTTCCAAAAAACACCCGATGATGATCGGACGCTAACGTGTTTCTACGCGCTCGGATATGGGCTCAAAACCATTAGTTATTGGCTTAAGCACTTATGGAGTATAAATCTCACAAAACTGACCTCAAATTCAGACCCGGTGGGTCGTTTCCGGTCAAACAAGACTAATTTGGGTCAAAACCGACACCGGAAATAAAACCGACTTTTAGCGATTGGGTCAACCCCGGTCCAAGACATTTCCGAGACACACAAAAAACAGCCACACAAACATCAAAAAGTCCAACTCAAAAGCAAACCCACGGTCCACCTTCAGACGGGCCATCAGATCAAGTCCGTCAAGGCTCTAAACCCTAGACACCAAAGTGCATAGCTTGGTATATATATACACCTTCATGCACACACACCAAGACAACTTGGACAACCCTAACTTTTACACATATCATCTTTTGAAACCCTAATTCAATCACATTCTATACTAATCTACACACATCCAAACCCTAACCCTAGCGTTTAGGAATCCAAACCCTAACCACCACAACTTAGCCTACATCTTGATACTCCCGTGCAAGCCACAACTACGAGTCCCGTCCGAGAACAAGAACATGTAGGTTGAGGGTGCCAAATCCCTTTCTTCTCTTGTCTTCTTTCTCTTTCGCATCGTCTGTCGTCCCATGTCATGTTTTTTTTATTGTTTTTTTACTTAATTATCGCGTTTATAATATTGCTAATATCACTAGTATTAAAAAAGCATTAAAATACTTGTGGATTTGTGTCGAGTGCGAAGGATGTCGGAATAAGGAAACCCGAATATACAAGAGTATTGCACTCAGCGTTGTCGGTCGCTTATCCTGACACCCCTAGCATTTGATTATTGAAACAAGTCAACTTAAACAATAATATTTATTTCGTTCGCGCCATAATTCAATTGCATACTTCATCAATTCTAAAACCTTTTTTCAAAACAAGTACTTTTTTTAATAAGGGTCGAAACCCGTTGATGCGGATCCGACATCAAACAATTCGCAAGAATTAATTATGATGTCGGAATGCGGAGGGAATCAAGTCGAGTTTTCAATTCAAGTATCGATTTGTTAGATTCGATACCAATTCCATAATTGGATGTTGAATCTAACGATCTAGTCAAATAAATTAATTAACACGACTTTTCGTTGATGCTAACACAGATGTCATTTAATTCGGTAAGAATTAATTACGACACTATAAACGCGGAGAAAAATCTATATCGTTTTAGTTAATTTAAACGACTTATATTATTTTCTTCAAGTTTTCACTCTAGTATTCCATACCGATTCAATAATCGAATATGGGATATGACGAGCATCACAATTAGAATCGAGTATAAATCATTCCAAGTATTTAATATCGATTTCATAATCGAATATTGAATATAACGAATATCGAAAAATATTAAGTCGAGTGCAAGCTACGCAATATTTGTACGCGATTTAATAAAATCATCAATTTTTCGAAGAAAACAATTTCGAAACAGCCCGTCACGCGACTCGCTGGCATCCCGGGCGAGTCGCCTGACCCGCGCGAGTCGTGCCGTTCCCAAGCGAGTCGCGCAACTGCCTGGAAACGCGGCACTGTTTCACTCTCTTTTATTATTCTTCGAACATCGTTTTTTAGACAAAGCATTTTTTTTTAGATCTCGATATATTTTTTCCTTGACCTCGGTCAACACGTGTTAATCCATCACGTGACATATAAAACTTTCCAAAATCATGCATTCATCGCATCTATATCTTTATTCAATTTATCAATCGTTATACCGTTACTAACGAGTTTGCTATTTTCTTGTCGATTTTACATCGTTTATTTTATTGTACTAAAATGAACCTTCGCATGCTAAATTTAACTTCGACGTTAGAATTAGTTGCATTAAATCGACGTAGAAACCCTTTCAATTTCTCGTATGTTTAGGGAAAATAATCTTTGCATATCATTTTCCCGCTCAACTAACGCGCGTATTGGAAAGTCACTCGATATCTTAGTAGAGGCCGCCAATGTGCAGGCGGGGTTGGGTGTCCTTTGTGGGCTTCCCAACACGTACCCTCACCCCTTACTCAGAACCTCGGTTTCTGGATGCCCGAAACTGTGGGCGCACGAGAGTCATTCAATACACGATAACCGGTAGTGACGGTATCGGTATCGCAATGCAAAGGGACGAGCCCAATAAACTCTGACATCGGAAATGGGCCGTATTTTGTACACGGCCCACTACGACATAGAGTGGGTTCGAATGGGCCCGAACTCCCACAAAGTTCGGTGGCGACTCCACTTCGATTTAAATTTCAATTCGATCCATTCTCATATGAAGATTCATTCGCCTCCCCAAACCCGCGCGTGGCCGCGTCGGGGTGGACCTATGTCATGTCCACAATATATAATTACCTAGTTACTTCTACGCGTCCTCTGGGCTAAGTTGTATTCTATTACATTATTCTTGCGACTAATAAAACCAAAACTAATACAATGAAACGAGGCCCATAAAGTTCAGATATCTGCGAGTATCATCTCGGTGTGTACAGTCGGAGCCGAATGCTGAATAAGTTGAAGTAGTAGTTGCATACAATCGGTATTGATTTGAAGTGTAGGAGTTGCTGTCGTTATGCCCATTGCAGCAAGGCTCGGATCACCTTAGCTTTAGCTTGTATAGTTGATTGTGCGTATTCCTTCCGATAGCAGCGGTAAGAGCCAAAAACTGGTGAGTAGGCATACCACCCTAGCCCCGATTCGAGATTGTGAGTCCATGTCGCATTCACATAAATCACCCATGGCTCACATGCCAGGGTGCTAGCAATGATGGGTATGTTCTTACCTGCCTTCAGTTTATCCTAGTTCTGGCGATCCTCATCTAATTGAGACTCTTTAGGCGGTCTACTGTACATAACCAGTAGAGCAGCCCTTTCATTCTCATAGATACTCATACTAGCTTGAGGTACTATTGTATTTGAACAAGGGAGTACTAAATATACTCTCAACAGTCTCAAGTCTTAATGAAGCAATCCTCACCCATTATCATTCATGATACTTGTGACGAACAATGTGTTTAGATGGGGAATTTGAAAGGAAAGAGAGGGAATAAAGTTCCTTTGTTTGATTGGCAATATGGCCCGTGAAAAACAAATTTTTCTATTTATCTGCATCGAGTAGATCTCTCGAGAGACGATCTCTCATTAACTTTACTGGGAGACTAAGTACAAATGGAAGCAACAGTGACCAAACCTAATAGAAGTAATACAAATATAAAGAGGGTACATTTGTTATAAAAACAGGTACAAAACAAAATTGTCATTTAAAGAGTGATCTCTCAATAAGTTATTGAGAAACCGTCTCTTCCAAGATTTTGTGATCTCCATAAAGGCAAAATACTTCCCTCCAACATACAAATTATCTTCTTTCTCCTTCCTCTCATCTTCCCTCCCTTGACTCTCTCTTTCCTCATTGTTATCGAAACACAACAAAAATTTGCATTTAGAATGTATGCCACAGTGCCACTGCACTTGTTATCTGAGTAGCCTGAGAAACTACAAAATTGCTATTCTTTCTGGAGACTTTCCTGTTATGCCTCCCCATCTTAGGTTATAAAGTTAACCTCCTAAATGTTTAACTTCGTCGTCAATTGGAGACCCATTGTGCTGCAAATGATACCCATTGTGCTTTTTACAACGGGAAAAAACAAGTCACACGACTTGTCCTCGGATCAGTAATTACACTTTAAATTCAGTATACCATTGCAAATTACCCCAATTAGCGCCAACCGATACACTACATTCCTTGAGTACCAATTGACAGATTCTAAACAATCCTGAAAGCAGAAGATAAATAAGCAACTGCCTGCTGGAGTAGTGTGTTAAATGGTAACCAGTTTACCTAATGTGGCAAAAGTTCAAAAAATTTACAGTAAATTGGCAAAAAGTTGGCCAAATCCCATGAAACCTAGAGAGTTCGTCGCCAACCGGCTGCACAAAACCCTATCACAGTCATTACAACATTCTCACACGATGTGCCAGACTGCACGTATATGTCCATGGCCTAGCCCAAAAAAACAGTACGAGATAGAGAAAGCATCCCCTTGTTTTCTGATGATATATAATGATGGCCATCATTCTCATGTGTTAAAACCTGCAGCAGAATAATGAGCAGACGATGTTAAAAAAACAGCTGCAGTAAAATATAAAGCTTGATCCCTTTTGGGATCATCCATATGTGGTATTGGTTCGGAATGAACAAAACTCATACCTTAAACCTCCAAGTAATAAATATATATATATATATAGAAGGGATCATGTAAGTCTATTACCCCCTTATAAGTCCATAAGGCTCAATATCAACCCTTGGATCAAAGCAATATGGATGGTTGAGACGTAGTTTATTATTTAATTTAAAAAAAATGTTTACCGTATCCCAACCCCTCTTTTTTCCCGCTCTCAATATTCTCACCATATTAATGACCTCTTTTTCCCACCCTTCACCCTCATTATTCCATTCACTCAATATTCATCCAATCAGTTTTCATTACTCAATATTCACTCCAAACAATCTTCATTACTCAATATTCTTAGCCTCACTATTCACTCCATTACTCACACCATCCGTCTTTATCTTCATTATTCATCACACCATTCAGTACCTTGTTCCTGACATTATCTCTTTCGATTGATTTTATCTCTTTTTGCAGGTAAAGTTTCGTTCTCTAATTAGATTGTGCGTATTTTCTTCTTATATTTAGTATAATTTGGGGATTTGTTGTTTAATTACACGAATTTGGGTTTTTTTTTTTTTGCGAAATTAGGGTTTTTGTACAAATTGGGGTTTTGCGTTTAATCGTGGTTTTCTGGTTTAATTTTGAGTTTCTTGTTAAATTGGAATTTTTCTATTTGAGAATTTGGTGTCTAATCAATTTTTGGTGTTAATATTGTTGTTAATCAATTTCTTAGGGTTGTGTTTACTGAGTTTTTGATGGGGTTTTTGTTCATTCCATCAATAAAATTGGTGGTCATATTTTTCTTAATCAATTTTGTAGTATCATGTTTACTGAATTTTTGGGGTTATTAGATCTCCGGGTTTAGTTAAAATATTAGCCAGATTCTTCAATTTTAGGTTTTACCCAATTTGAATTTTGTCATCAGGATCTATATAAATTTAGGATTGAATTTTTATTGTTTTGGGTGTTTTGGGATGAATTTAATTTCTGGGTTTGTTTGTTTGTTTATTTGAATTAGGGATATGATTTGGGATGAATTTAATTTCTAGGTTCATTGTTTTAATGATCTGGGTTTGTTTGTTTGTTTGAATTTTTGTTTGTTTCTGGGTTTATTCTTCATTATGTTTTTTATTTTTATTGTCCGTTTACTCATTTTTCTTTTTTTTTGTCATTGAAATTGTTTTCGTCTTCATTTTTTAATTAAATGTTTTTCAATTAATATAGTATATATAGTTCAATTTAGTATATGTTTTTCCAATTAATAATTGCAGATTTTTGATGACGATTAAGAATTAAAAATGAAGATGAAGACGAAGAGGAAGAATTAAAAATGGAGATGAAGACCGAACGAGCCTTGTAAATGAGTTGTTTTTTATATATATTTGTAACTTCAGTTCACATATTTTGTAACTTTAGTTCATATTTTATAACTTTAGATTGTACATTGTAACTTCAGTCCATATATTTGTAACTTCAGTTCACATATTTTGTAACTTCAGTTCACATATTTTGTAACTTCAGTTCACATATTTTGTAACTTCAGATCGTACATTGTAACTTCAGTCCATATATTTGTAACTTCAGTTCACATATTTTGTAACTTCAGTTCACATATTTTATAACTTCAGATCGTATATTGTAACTTCAGTCCATATATTTGTAACTTCAGTCCATATATTTGTAACTTCAGTTCACATATTTTGTAACTTCAGATCGTATACTGTAACTTCAATTCTAATCAGTTCATATAACTTTACATGTTTTTATAACTTCAGTTTATATATCATGTAACTTCAGTTCAAGTATTTTGTAACTTCAGATCATATATTGTAACTTCAATCATATATTATAACTTTACATTAAAAAAATCTAATGAACCGACTTTATTTACACGTGATTTTTGAAGCACACGAAAAAATACAATAAATTACTTTAATAATTTATTGTGTAATTTCAGTCACATTTTGTGTAACTTTAGTAACTTATTAACAACCTACCGAGTAAGTTTAATATAATACTAGGTAAAAGTAACAAAATATTGACCAACTTTGAACAATAATATATGTATTTTGGTTAAGTTTAATATAATACTAGGTAAAATTAACAAAATATTGACTAACTTTGAACATTAATATACGTATTTTGGTTTACCCGAAAAAACTACATAATCAATATTTAGGCAATTGGGAAAAGGAAGTTCCTTAAATGTTAGATGTTCTTTTTCTTTTTCTTTTTTTTGTTGCATTGAACATCCCCACTATACATCAAATCTTAGCCTTTCATTTATCATCATCCAAGAGTTAATATGAGAACTTATGGACTTAAAAAACTTGGTGACCTTATGAGAACCTCTCTCTCTCTCTCTCTCTATATATATATATATAGTAGAGATAAGTAAGTTCACCATATATAAGTAATTCTATATTAAAGTTTACAAATGATATACAATAAAGTTACATTAGTTCAAAATTGATATGTAACTTTAACATTCAACACTTTTATCACTTCAAGTAATAAAGTGTAACTTTATACTCATCCCGTGTAACTTTAACTTGTCCTTATGTGAACATACCCCTATATATATATATATATGTATGTATATAATATATATATATATATGTGTGTGTGTGTATATATATATATATATGTATATGTATATATGTATGTATATATATATATATATTGAAGATTATAAAATGTAACTGAAGTTTCATAAATCCAATAATGAGTTTTTTAATGGAATTTATTTTACTTTTTTTCTGTACTAATTTTTTAAAATTCCGTACTCCCTCCGTTTCAATCAATTCCATACATTTGGTTATTGTGCACCTGTGTTACTCAGACACGGCGGAACTCCGGCGTGTCGCGTGTCGACACGACACGTGTGACGACACAACACGGGACACGTGCCGGACACGGTGGCCGCCGACACGACACAGACACGTCTTGACCAAGGTTGAAGAAGAAGGGAAGAGAGAGAAAGAGAGAGAAAGTGGGGATAATGTATAAAAACCTTTTCAGACAACGACGGCCGATTGGGTGGCTGGCGGTTGACAAAAGGTGGTGGTGATGGTGGCTGACTTATGGTGGTTCTGGTGGCCGAAGAAGTGAACCACCAGAAGTTGTTCAATGAAGGTTAGGTTAGGTAGGGTTATTGGGGGAGGTGGAGTTCAATATTAAAATAATGGGTGGGTGAGTGGGTTTAAAAAGTTGGGTTGTTTTAATTTTACTATTCATTATTGAGCTGAGTCCAATAAGAGTTATATTGGGTTGTTTTAGTTGGGCTGTTTAAAGTACTCTTTTATTTCACTTCATATTTTAACATTTTCTATTACAGTATTACTGATTTTTTTTAAAAAAAACTTAAATTATACATTAAATAGTTTATATTAATGAATAAAATTATATTATTTTAATAGTGTCGTGTCCGTGTCGTGTCTGCTAACTTGGTCAAGACACACCGTTGACCGTGTCCACGTATCTTAAAATTTTAGAAATTATGTGTCCGACACGTCAACACGTGTCCGTGTCCGACACGTGTCTACGAGTCTAAGTAACACAGTTGTGCACTATTCATAGATGAGAAGAATCATCGCTATAACTTTTAACACATACGATAAAATATAGTCATGTGATATCTTGTTTAAATTGTTTAATCGAGTACATCATTAATATCAAATTTTTATAATTTTTAGAAATATGTAACTAAATATATAGACAAAAGAAAATGTGCATTGATGTACGTGATAAAGCAAATATATGAAATTGATTGGAACGGAGGGAGTATAGCAATATCGTATGAAGTTTATATATTTTTAAAATTATGTGATTTTCTACGTGGTACCCCTGAACTTTTTACTTTTCTACCTTGCACCCCTACACTTTTTACATGTATACATGGTACCCTTGTACTTTACTAAAAGTTTCTTTGGTACACCTAAACTTTATTATTATCTTTATTGGTACCCCTGAACTTTTTTTCCCGTCAAGTTTTGGCAACAAATTACCTTATTATCAAGATTAAAAGTTAAACGTCATTTAACATACGTAATTAACCGATAATCGAACTTAAACTAACAATTTTGTACGTGTTAGCAGTTATACTCCAAATCTAAACGGATTATATTTTTGACGTTATATTGTCAAATCAAATGATAACACTTAAATTAAGCTCAATTACTTGTTAGTTATCTAAGTTAAATGATTTTGAAGTCTTAATGCTAAGTTAAAAACATAATCTAACAACAAAACTTGATGGAAATTTTTTTTTGGGTCGCTAGTTAAATTAATAATAAAATTCAAGGGTACCATGTATATACATAGAAAAGGTAGGGGTACCATGTAGAAAAGTGAAAAATATAAGGGTACCGCGTAGAAAATCCCTAAAATTATTAAATGTTTGTTTAGAAGACTATAATTTTCTTATTTGATTCATGATCATCTACAAAATGAGCCAAATGCGAAGTACCAAGAATCAAGTTCCAACCCCATACCAATCTTGTTTGATTCCTGATTCCAACCTAATACCTTTCGCGAACCAAAGTACCAACGCGCCATAAGTAAATGAGATTTGATTATTATATACTCGTAGCAGATAACCATAATGACAGATTTATCAAACATAATGATCCTAACACTTGAATAAGTATCCCAGTCTAACGCCCACTTATGGGTCCATGTAACAAAGGAAACAAATGCATATTTGCCAATAACATCATGAGTATATTACTACGATTTTTGGATTATGAACGTTGAAACAAGGTCGATCGGAGTGTAGGACAATAATGGAGGTACTTCATAATGCAAATAAAACTGAATTACTAGTTGAGATCAATCAACCAAGCAAAAGAGTGGATACTGCTACTTGGAGTTCAAATTTCAGAAGCGCTACATGGAGTTCATAAGAGATTACCTTGGATGAGTAAACCAGAAATATACAGATGGACCTAAATTTGTTTGTCTGGATTGAGAAGATGCATTTGCTCTGTAAGTTGATCCATATGCTCGCGTTTGTCCCATCCATTTGCTGAAGGCTGTCCTTTTAGTTCTGGCCCACTCGGAAAACTTTCAGGCGCAGGTGGTACTCCTTCGTTGCTGCCAGGTAGATTCATATTTTGATTGAAATACCGTTCCAAATCAGAATCGCTAAGAAAAAATTCAATATCAGAACCAGGGGACAGCTTGTCAATGTCAAAACCAACATCAAGATCAAAGTCAATAGGCATTGTGCCATTAAGCTCCATAGATAGATCCATAAATTCATCATCTCTTGTTTCAGTTACCAAGTAATTTACTCCGTGAATGTCATCAGGCTTCTCTACAACTTCAGAAATGGTTGGAAGTTCAGGAGTGATGGCATCAACGTTGGGCCTAATTTCTGAAGGAGATGCATCCGGACTTGCTACACTTACTTTCGGGAACTCAGGTGTTAATCCAGTTTCAAAACCAGCAATACCAACCTCAGAAGTAGTGACGTAAGTGGGGCTAGAAGTTGGTGCGGTCTCTCTAATAGCAACTCTCGCTGCCCTATTCGCAGAGCCATCACTTTCCATTACATTAGTTGATGCTGGATTACCAATGTAAAAATTATCTGAGCTCGCATTATAATTCCTGCCTAAGGGTTGGTATTTCACTATCTGTCCATCAGTGGATGAAGGGTTATCACTCTCGCAATCACCATCTTGCTTGAGCCTTCGCTTTTTGTTGACTTCAGAAATGCGCCTATTGCTCTCAGACTGCTGCTGTACAAATTGAGCTAAGAACCCCGGACTTTGAACAGCTTTTGCTAAAAATGACATCATTTGCTGCTGACGTAGCTCCATGCCCTGAAGACGCTGTACCATGGTCTGTAACTGAGTATCAGTTGTTTGTTGTTGTTGCCTTAAACGAACAAGTTCTTGCATGAGCACATTTTTGTCCCTTTTAAGCCTCTCCACCTCTTCCTCCAACCCAAATTTACCAACCTCAACACAAGCTCCAACTGGATTCTGAGGATTTGTTAGTGGTTGATTTTGATTTTGATGACCATGTGTGTGTGCAGGTTTTCTTCGAGTGATGCCCTTAAGAAGATGTTTCTGACCCCTTAAGAATCCTTCATTAGCAAACTCCCAGCGATCTGGATCTACTTTTTTAAAACCCTGAATGCAGCAGCAACAAGAAATATAACACATTGGAGTAGAAACACTTCAACCCATGGTATACTTCACCAACAGTGGGAAGACTAACTGAGCTAACAAATGGATGACTTTGCAAAACGATTAATAGACTGAATGTCTCTGTATAGTTCTAATCTTCAGATACACACTCAGTTCACCAGAAGTCACAAGTTTGTTATTTAGAGGGCAGGGGATTAAATAATAACACCAAAATCCTCATACTAGTATGGCAATACATGAAAAAGGTGTAAGAAATTCAGTAAATTCACCACAAAGAGAAGAAAAGATTCTCAACTATGCTACTGGTATGCACTTACCGTCACTAGTAAATGATGTATGGTTTTGTTTTAGACTTTTAGATCAAGCACTCCCTATGCAACATTTATTTTGGAGTCAAAAGTTCGAGTTATAATAGAACTTCAGACAGATTTCTAACAAAGTGATACGAATGACGAGGAAGGTTGTTTTTACCAAGAACAAAACCGCCACTGAGAAGCATTGATGAGAATGTAGATTGCTGCAATCAACTACCTTACAAGTTCATTGATGTCAAATAATAGTATACACAATGCATCTTCGTATAGTGTTAACGTATTTGGATTTGTAGCAAAATATGCACCGTTTTGAATAGAAGTATGATTGTCATTTGTAAATTAGCTGAAAATTTAGAGTAGGTGTGGCTTGGCAATGCAGCAGAAATGTACAATTTGAGTAGTTAACTTGCTACATGAAAGGTTATGGACCCTAAGTTGCATTATAGAATAAAGCAGAAGCAAGGCAAAATATAACTTTCTTGTATCATTATTTTTGGGAATTGATGAACACATGCCACTTTGTAAGCCATTAAAACGTCAACCATTAAGATATAAGAAACACCGAATTTTATTTTGGCTGAATAAGTGAATAACTCATAACCTAGCTTTGATTTCATTATGAATTTGAGATTGCTATCTGTTTACAGCACAGCCCATCACAGCTCACCACCTAAATCTGAGAATAGAAACCCACAAGGTCTTGATCTCACAGTAGGAGAGTCTAGTTTGTGGCTTGTTTTATCTCACCTAAAATGTATTTACTATTAAAAACGCTGTGACATCATTTGCAGTTTATTGCATCTAACATATTTCAACCTTGGACAGGCGGCCTGCAATTTATCTACAAGGTTGACTTGGAGAGCAAGACAAAAATATATCCTAGACCTACAAAATGACACTTTCTAACAATAATCTTCTATGGAGTATACTAAATGAGAAACCATTAAAAAAACATGTATCATGCTCTCATTAGAAATTTTCCCACCAAAATACTTACGCTAACTAAAGCCTCGTGAACTCATACAATCGCCCCACCAAACAAAGACTTCACCCACACGGCCACACTCCACCCTCTTATTTATGTCAAACTATCTACAAAGTGTTAAGTTACTGAAATTGGATTTTAATATAGACTAAATATTTGACAACATATTTCTATCAAAGGACTATTATAAAAATTAACATAATTTAGTATCATCTGAAAATTATCATCATTGTTAACACATCAAAATCCCTTCATATGATGCCTAAACTAGTTCAAAATTCAAATACTATAACACCATGTGCCTTTTTATAAGGATTTTTTTAAGGAACTTAACACCACGAGCCTTACCGCCCCACCTATATAATCCCATAAATTGTGGAATCATGTATCCAGATATCCCACCGCCTCACTTTCCCCCGCTGTAGGACTGACACATAGAATGTTTCAAAGATAAAGCCAGGTGCTTGCGAATCCCTTATATATCTCAATTTCAAGAGACCATAATGATGTATTATGCCACCTTGGAGTTCACTCAATTCCCGTGTGTCGACATATCAATGGGACATAAGAGTTCCGCAAAGGCGCAAATAAACATTTTGAAAAGAAAAAAAAACACTACAGCAATCATAAAAGAAGCCATTGTCTCCATGGTTCTATCTAAAGTTACGTAACTAGGAGGCACACATGGATAATATGGCAGTACAGGATACGTACAACGTCCGTAAATGCAAAAACAATGCCACCATGTAACTTCAACAAACAAATTCCGCCTGAATTTGACATAGCAACACTTTAGTTTCTCTTACACAGATTTAAAATATGAAATAGCCCAAGCCCTTAAAGGAGTGACACACATCCTGATGACTTGATCATATCTAACAAAATGATTATCAAAACCTACATTGTTGGTCAATGAAAGCAGCGCTTTGTCCCAAATGTGTCCTTGAAATTGTTTCCAATCATAAGAGAACTCAAAACAATCCCATCATTCTCATATTATCACTACAACTTACAATACAAATGCACCACTAAAATTAGCTGCCTCGACACTCAGAGATGTACATTATGATAAAGTGCGAGTATGGAGTGTAGGACACATGTACAATGTCAGTTAACTAATATGAGGAACAATGAGATAGAATATATATACACTGCAGCCCTAACTCAGCACTGCACCAGATTCACAAAAAACTTAATTATATGTGAATGCTCTCATGTACATCCCTCGACAAACTGAGCCTACAAAACCAGACATCTAATCCATTGCAAATCCTATAATCACACTCACACTTCACATTAATTTAATCAACTTCAAATCATCACTCAACTGCAAATAATTTTCACAAAGACTACATTTAAGTGATTTAACTCCACAAACAACTACGACTCAAATACGAATGAGCACCCCAAAACACCCACACATATAGCAAAACTACCACATAGAGCTGCAGAATTTAGTATAGATAGACTAGGATGTGCTTTCTGAGAAATACGTTGCAGTAAAGTTAGTCCATCAAGCACACATCAAAGGATGATAGACAATCGATACCCTACACCAGAGACGAAGCTAGGAGTTCCTCGGGTAAAATATTAGAAATAAGCGTACCAAATAAGCAGTATCCTCTTCGTAGCCTGGTGGTAAGTGCTACTGCTAAGGATTGAAAGGTTGTCTTTGGTCGCATGTTCGAATCGCGCTACCACCCTTTACTTCAATTTCATTTCTTTAAGAATTTAACCTCATTCTTCTTTGCAATTTTCTTTTTACCCTTTTTTTAAACTTCTTTCGATTAGATCCTTTTGTCTTAATTTATTGTAGCACACATCTTTACATGAATTAAGAATTGTCTCCATTGTAGTTTACACTTCTAATAGTGACGATGATTATTATTTTGATTATAAAATATTTTGATAAAGTTTAGGACCATTATATGGTATTAATGACCCTTTCTAATTTTGGAGCATTAGGTCACTTAGTAACCTATTTATCACTCAAAGTCCCAATACGATTTTTCTTCAAACACATAGATTTCGATAAAAAAAACAATGTAGAATAAAATACATATCCAATTTATTTGAAGGGAAATTGATATATAATTCAATATTTAAACAAAGATTAACCACTCGTATTGATTTGTACGATTCAAATAATAATTAGAAGAATTCTAATAAGATAATATTAGTACATATCGACTTTGCTAAAATGACGTAAATTGTATAAGGACTCAAGAATGAACACTGATATTAATCATATATAAAGTAGGATTGCGTGGTCTACAATACATAGGCCATGTTTGGTAAATAGTGGATTGATATTGACAGAAACGGATTTAAAAAGCAGATTTGACTAGCAGAATCAATTGACAGTTTTGACTAACGGATTTAATTAGCAGAAATTTTTAAGTAGTATTTGGTGATTAGCAGATTTAAATTAGGTGAGTGCTTTATAAAATGACAAAAAAGGACATAAACAAATATTTGATTAAATATACGTAACATACACCACACCAACAACTTTAATAATTAATATCGTCGATTTTCTTATACTACCCATTAAAATTGCAAATATTATCACGGATAGCTGATATTTCTTGAGTTTCTGAAGTCTCGACCGGAGGTAAAAAAAATTCTTTAGAACCCCTTGGTGGTGCTCCTCGTAACTTATTTTGGTTATATTTTACTTTTGGATACGGCGTCAAATATTACGAATTAATGAGTTGCATATCAAAATGATGATATAAAAAATCAAAGAGAAGAGGAAAACTTACCTTTCAACTAATTAGAAAAAGAATTCTATGAAAGAGTTAAATAATTAATGTAGGGTTAAGAATTGGAAAGGGTAAAGAGATAAAAAAATAAAAATTAAATCCGCTAACACAATACGTTGCTCCTAGCAGCATATTCCAAAACAGCATATTGGACCCCAATATGTTATTACAACATGTCATTTACCAAACACTCTAATCAGCATATTTCTTTGGTCAAACATGCTAAATGCTCTAAATATGTTATTTTTTGACGGATGTGCCATTAACCAAACGGGACCAATAGTTAAAGGCTAAGTAGGTAAAATAGGCCCGTGGTCATTTTCTATCTTGGCGTCCCTACCCTACACTAATTGAAACTCCAAGTTATGCATCTATTTCAATGAAGTTGGACAAACTCCATGTGTTCTACAAATGTAGAGTATATTGCAAAGTATTTTTCCATAAACCTCATAACCAAAATAATTAAAGAGTATCCTATTACTCTGAATTCAAGTAACAATTAAAGCGCGGATCGAAATACCACATTGTTGTTTTACCATTTAGGCTTAGGAAAACTAAATGTCAGCCGTGAAAATTCGATAGAAACAACATCAGACAACAATATTACTCCTACACCTAAAAAAGGATATCTTGAGAGCAATCGCAACAACGCATGTATCATGTTTAAGCAAGCTGGATGAGGTAGCTTAAATGTTCACAATGCATCATAGTATCAATTACAACAGCTCCGCAATCAAATGGTAAGCAAATGTGCAGTCAAACAAAGTATTCAGTTCAATCAAATCGTAATAAGATAATTTTCAATGTTCAATGTTGTTTGACAGAGACAGTCAGTTTACTGAACTTTAATACAAACAAAATGATCATCAAAACGCATATACTACCTTTCTCCTCTTAATTCTACTACTACTACTACGACAATCAAACGAAAACCAAGTAAAACCACAGCCAAACCTCAGTTCGATCAATCAACAGAGAAACCAAAATATGAACATTAATTAAAACATTTCAGAAAAGAGGTTATTGTCACATCCTAAAAAGCAAAAGCGTAATTACACAAACACATATAGGCCAATGACCTAAAATCACAAATGAAAAAACTCATTTGAGTATCCTCCTCCTCTTCCTGCTACTACTAGTAATAGTTGGCAATCAAACTGAAATCAACCAAAATCACAGCAAAAGAAACACATTTCAGTTTATTTGACCAAAACACAAAATTAAAATATAGTAAACCGACGCAAAATCGAGTACGAGCAACAGAATCCTCATCATACTTCTTCTACCGCAACTTCTCAATCAAATCAAAATCAACCAAAACACTAAACAAAACATGAAATAAATTGAAACACTTAATGGAAAAAGGCGAGAAACATATGATCATACATAAGTATTAAGCTGGCGAACAAAGCTGGAGAAATTATTGTGCTTGAAATACTTGGGCAATAAATCGCGCGCAAACTCAGGAGGATTCCAAACGACGAAACTGTTATGAGTGGAGCTCCAGGAAACAACCGAATCAGTGGCCGGGTCATCCACCATGTCGTATGTCTTACAGAGAAACGGCGGCGGCGCGTTGGTGTTTGACATCGGCGTGGGCTGCGGGGCGGCAGCGCTAGTGTCGGCGGGGGAGACAGCGATGGTGGCCGTTGCTGTTGTTGTGGTGTCCATGGCGAAAGTTAGGGTTTTTGATTAGGGGGTGGTTTTACTGAGGAGTACCAAACAAATGAAGTAGAATGAAGAGAAAAGAGGGATTTTGAAAGAAGAAGAAGAAGATGATGAAGGAAAATGGGAGAGGGGTTTTAATGGCGGAAATCACGGGTGTATGTATGTGTATAAGTGTATTCCTTCCTGGCTTTTGAGTTCACTCTCTGCTTTTTTCTCTTGGTTTGCAAAATCATTGCCACTTTCCCCCATACCTTGATCAATAATCATCATATCAACAGTGTTTTCTCACCCTTTATTTCCTCCAAAAATAAAAAAAATACTCCCTCCAATTTTTATTTATCTTGTCATTTACTTTAGATTTTTATTTATGTTTCTCTTTACTTTTGGGTGAAAAATAAAGGTGTAAATGTGTGGCCCAAAAGAGAGGGGGTGAGAGAGAAATGTAAGGTAATTTGTAGACACCCGAATTTGACTGTTAGTGTCTATAGCGGTCTCCGACAAAACACCCGATGATAATTGGACGTAAACGTGCTTTAACGCGCTCAAATATGGGCTCGGAATCAGTAATATCTGGCATGGACTTTTACCAGAGTACAAATCTCATAAAACCAACCTCAAATTCAGGCCCACTTTGTCGAGTAAGCGAGCGAACCAGCCAAACCGGCCTTGAACCGGGCACTCAATCGAGTGCACTTACACCACTCGATCGAGTGGCCCTGAACCGGGGTATTTTTCCGATAAATACGCCGTCACCCCAACACATTTCCCAACTCTTTTTACCACCTTTCCACCTCAAAAACCCTCACATTTCAGCCATATTTCCCCCTTAAGCATTCATTATCTCGACATCCCATACACACATTTATTTACACACATTTCCGTGACCGAAACTCGTAAAAACAAAAGAGCAATCCTTCCTATAAACCATACACACCATAACTCTCCTACGTATCTCGACGCTCCCGTGTCTTTGCCACCATTTGACGAGCCCATTTCCGAGAGGCTAAAGCATGTAGGTTGAGGGTGTAAAATTCAATCCCAACATTCTCTTTTCTCTCTTCTCTTCTCCGTTTTTTTTTTTTATGTTTTTTCATCATTTTATTTTTATTTCTTTTGCTTTTCGTTACTAGTATTATTATTATCGTATCACTATAAAATATTCGCTTATACGTATCGAATATGAGGGATGATGCGATAAAGAAACACGAATACGAGAGTATAGCACTCGATGTTGTCGGTCGCTTATCCTATTACACCGATTATTTGGTTGTTGAAGCGGATCAACCCTTAAAAAGAACGCATTTTTATTTCGTCTTAGCATCACATTTTTCTATCGTTTAACATTTTTTATTTATCGTCATAATACCGCGCATATATATAAATATATAAACCGTTTTCGGATCGAACGTGTTTAATTACGATTCCCGCTCTAAGTCCGTTTAATCCCTTTACAAGTCGTAACAGTGGTGACGCCCTTTCGAAGAGCGCCGCCCTAAACACTTAAGGGCGTAACGCGATCGTGGTAATACGTAGTTGAACACGTTCGATACCATTTTCAAGATTGGTACGAAACTCGTTGACGCAAAATCGAACATCACGTAATCCATAAGGATTAGTAACGATGTCGTGACGCGGAGGGAATTAATTTCGTCCTAATCAAATTCAAAACAATTTTGCAACACCTTTTTTCAAAATTCTCGATACCGCTCTCGTAATCATAAAATATATGTTACGATGTACCGAAAACCAAGTTGAATATAAATTACGTCATATTTTTATTTAGCTCGGCTAGTTATCGATTTTAAACAAAATAAAAGTCGAGATAGCCACCTTTTCGACACGAACATCAGTTCGTACAGGGGGCACTCGATCGAGTGGCTCTCAAAACCGAGGCAGACGGTCTGTAACAGGGTCACTCGACCGAGTCCCTCCTTTGACTCGATCGAGTGGTCCCATTTATGCTAAAACTCGAGCTTTTAACATCATTTTTAGCCTCGTCAAATATTTTTACGACTTCGGTCGCCACGTATAAAGACTATCACGTGCCTACATTTTCAAAACCATGCATTGCATGATCTATTCTAATCCATTTATTACCGTTACTATATCATTATTTCGACTTTGCTCGTTAATTTGTTTTGTTCGGGTTGTATTTCCGTCCATGTAACTTGTAACCCATTCTCGTTTTGCTTTGTTTTATTTGTTTGCGATTTACCGTTTTACAAATGAACCTCGCATGCTAAACCACTTTGGCGTGAATTAAATACATTAAAACGACGTAGCAACTTATTCAATTTTTCATATCTCATAAAATGTTGTTTGCAAACATTCCACCGAATCACTAACGCGCGTATTAAAAACTCGAACGATATCTTATTAGAGGCCGCTAAGTGCGGGCGGGGTTAAGTGTCCTTTGTGGGCTTCCCAAAACGTACCTTCACCCCTTACTCAGAACCTCGGTTTTCGGATGTCCGAAACCGTTGGCGCACGAGAGTCATTCGAAATACGATACCCGAAAACTCGGCATCGGTATCGTAATGCAAAGGGACGAACCCCACAAGCTCTAGTATCGAAGTGGGTCGTACTTTGTGCACGGTCCACCGAAATATAGAGTGGGTTCGAATGGGCTCGAACTCCCACAAAGTTTGGTGGCGACTCCTATTTCGATTTAAATTTCGACCCGAGAACTATCTCACTGATGGCAGGGATTTGCCGTGAATCCCGCCAGCAAATAAAACCAACTAATCCTAACTGGGTAGATAGGGCAAGTCGGGTCAAGTCCACGGGGACGGTAAAGAGGGTTTCGACTAAGGTCACCTAAACACAAGACTAGGTCAACTAAGCTAAACAACCTAAAACGATGAAAGGGGAAGAATACTATGACTAAGAATAAGCTAGTGTGACAACTAGAGCTAAATCCAACCAACTAACTAGAGTAATAATCACTAAGACGATGAAGAAATCAAATAAAGAAAGAGTAGGGTTAGGTCGGGTTCATAAGGGTATAAGGCAAGTGGGGAAATCGAGGGTGTAGGTTTTACCTAGCCACTAAGGTCGATCCGCGCTCTCGCGTCAAAGACAAACCCGAAAACTCAAGTAAGATGCTACCCAAAACAAGAGAATTCAATCATCAATCCAACATACAACAAGAAAGAGGAAACTAGCAAGAGTAGTATTTGCAACTACCACCCTAACAAACATTTCATCAAACACATGGTATGCATAACAAGTGACTAGCAACAAAGATTCAACCTTTACCCACAATCAACCCTAATCACCCATAATCAACACCTAATCCCCCTACGAACCCCACAAAGAGTCTACTCACACATATTCAAACTAGGACTAACACAAACTAGAGAAACAAACACAATAACAAAAGCATTCATGATGGAGAACAACAAGGATGAACAATGAACAAGAGATAAAGATTAAAACTTGAATAACAATGAAAGATTAAGAGTAAAGAGATGAGAAAGATTATACCAAACTACAAAGGAGAAGGAAAAGATGAGAACTTGCATATGTAGAGAAAACCCAAAATAAATCCACCAAGGTTGTCAATCTTGATAGAGATTTTCAAGAATTACCATAATACAAGGATTAAACTAAGATTAAGGAAAGATTAAACTAAGATTAAGCTAATCTAAGCTAAATTAGTCTAAAGTATGTCTAGGGTTTCATAAGATGTTCTAACAATACAAGAGGGGGTATATATATAGGGTTACAAGAATAAGGGGAATGAAGTGACCAAGTGCGAGGAGAAACAGGGGGCTCACGGTCATGATGAGGGGCTCACGGCCATGAGGCACCCCCGTCATGGCCATGATGGTCATGGGTCACGGCCATGACGCCCTGCTGTAGCTCCCTTCCTCTCTTCTTTGCTTCCCATCTCACTACACGGCTATGTAGGCTTCTGACACGGCCATGTAGGCCTCTACTTGCTCCTTCTAGGCTTCTTATCGACTCTCGGTGCTCGGGAATGGCTCCAAGGGACTCGGGACCGAGTCTAAGCCACCGAATCATCGTCGCTTCTCTTCATTGGCTCCAAATGTGTCGGAAATGAGTCGGAATCGTTCCATTTCTCCAAGATTGGTCTTAGGAACCTAAAACAAACTAGAAGAAGCGTAAGTAGCCTCAAAAACCGCTCCGAAGAGCGATTCCACAAGAGAAACCGGGACCAAACACAAGAAATAAGCACTACAAACCACACTTATCAACTCCCCCATACTTAACCCTTACTCGCCCTCGAGTAAGCACGAACTAACTAATAACTAAAAGAAACTAGACTACTAACCGAGCGGGTATTAGCGCACCCTACGCCCTTTCAACTCACACGAGAACACTTAGAGGACAAGTGCTCTCCGCAAGGCAAGTGAGGTCTTGCGACAAAACTGCGGATACAACCGAACACAAAAACACACAAACAAACAAACAGATAGACAATCGGTTGCATCCAAAAAGAAACAAATAACGCTTCCCTCTACAAAGCGGTGAAAGAAACACCGGTTAAGGAGTCAAGGCAAGCGACAACGTTCCCAAGCAACTAATACAAACCGAAATGGACAAAATCCTAATAGTATGACAACAAAGCAATAAAAATGTTGGTAACTTGCCTAGTTCCTCCTAACCTTCTAAGAACGTACTACAGGACGATAGACGGGATGGAAAAAGGATGAACCACGGAGTTAGTCGACACTGTAGGTAAGTGAAGCCCCGCCCCCTTTAGCAATAAGCCAAGAGGGTCGTCCCATGTTCAAAATAGCCTAACTAGTCCAAGTAAAAAGGCGGATATGGTTGCAAAGTGAGGGAAGACCGACCATTACCGCTATCATCCTTCCTAGGGACTCGGTCTTTTGGTAGGCTCTTCACGATAACAGTCGGTAAAAGGCTTATTTTTGAGAGGGTGAGAATTTTTTTTTGTGAAATGATTTTCTTTGGCATTTTTCTTTTGTATTTTGCTTTTGATTTGCTATGTCATTTCTTTTTCTTCTTTTGTATTTTGTTTTTGATTTGTTGTGCCTTTTTTTCTTCTTCTTTCTTTTTTTTTTCTTTCTTTTTCTTGGTTTACCCTTTTGGCTAAATTTTGTTTTGTAGGCATTTCTTGCAACCAAGTAATAACTTAGACAATTTGCAACTTATTTGTGGAAATGTGTAGGAGGTAGGGAAATGGGTAAGTTGGGGGTCGCGATTTCCCTTCAAACCCACAAAAAGGGGGAAACTTGGACTAATCAAACGATTTCGAACATGGTCACCTAAGAGACGAGACTCGGGAACCAAGACCTTTTCACTCCGTGAGTGGTAAAAATGGTCAAAATGCAAATCCCGTAGTAAATTCCTAGTAGACTAGGTGGACTCAAGGTAAGAAACCAACGAAATCATTGATTTAAAGTCATTCTACTAGACTAAAGTCCAAGACTCGACCCATATTACTAGAAAGGGAAAGTAAACACTTGCGCACTAGCCTCAAAACCGGGTTTTCGAAAACCTTTTACTACACAAGACACAACTAAACAAGACAGAACAAAGACACAACAAAAATGAAAGGAAAAGAGACAAACAAAACAAAACAAGCAAACAAAACGAACAAACACCACCCTGAAACATCCAAGCAAGCCACCAATCAACCACGAATTCTAAAAAGCTCCACCCGAGCACACACCATCACAAAACATCCTCCAAACTCCACAAAGAGGGAAAAAGGGGAAAGAAGTGAAAGGATATTACCGGATGTCTTGAGCCTCCCGAAACTTATCGACGATCACGTAATCTACAAGGAAAATCAGGGGAGCAAAACATACAACACAACAAATATACGACACAAAGACTCAAAAGAAAAAGACACAAAAGAAAATCTATTTGATTTTTTTTATTAAATTTTTCAAATTTTTAAGATTTTTAAGATTTTTCGAAAAACTACGAAAATAAAACTAATCTAGACTACGATATCGCTCCCCCACACTTAAACCGAGCAATGTCCTCATGCTCGATCGGTAGTGTGTGGAAGACACTAAAAAAAAAAAGGGAAAATAAAACTAAAAATAAAAAAATGAAAGTGAAGAAAGGGTCGAATGTGTCCGGCCAGGGTGTAATCAAGTCACCAAGGGCCGAGACGAGAAAAGATATGGATGAGGGAAGAAATAAAAAGAAGAAAATAAAAGGAAATGGGAGGGGAGGGCTAGGTGTAATCAAGTCACCTAGCCCGAATTCCGCCCGAATCCGACTAAATTTTACTAAAAGTAAAAAAAAAGGAAAAAGGTGAAAAGAACTTGTCAATTTGGATTTTTCAATTGATTCTCGATGTAATCACGTCATCGATAATCGGGAGCAATAACCAAAGGGCCCCGAGGGTCACCACGACACTAAAAGCATAAAAGAAAGGGGAAAAAAAACAAAGAATGCAAATAAAAGACGGAAAAGAAAAGAGAGTCGCCTACTAAATGGTTAGCAACTCACAATCTCCATCGTCTCAATGATCATTCTTGGTACCTTGCTTGTCTTTGTCGATATTCCTCCTCTTCCTCAACGTAGTCTCAAGTATCGGGCTTGCATTGGTGTAATGGGGTTGGGATTAAGGGGGAAACTCGGTGTATAGAGATGAGAAGATGAGATGAAGGTGTATAATTGAAGTGCAAGGATGAAATGATAGAGGTAAAGGTGGGTAGGGAGGTTGGGTGAGGGTGTAATAAGGTGGGGTTGGCTTAAATGTAGAAGAAGAAGCAAAGTGGCCACGGACAACACCCCTCACGGCCGTGAGGGGGGCATCACGGCCATGTCGACCTCGACATGGCCATGTTGCTAGACAACAGCTTGTCATTTTTGTCAGCATTTCGTCCCTACCACGCAGCAACCAACATGGGCATGTAGCTACATGGCCATGTCCTAAGTGACATGGTCATGTCACTCTCCTAGATCTTCATTCTTAATTACCATCCCAAGTCTTTGCCCCTAAGAACATTACCAACTACGGGATCAAATTCCCGTCCCCCAAAAGCTTACAATAAGCTCAAAAACCGAGTTCCTCGCCCAAGTTTCCAAGCTTCTATCATCAATAACTCTTCATAACTCTTCATCTTCACTTCCAACCTATGCACCAACTCAATAAACACAATAAAAAATCCCTCTCTCACATCACCCAAGAAAATTCCAAATTACAAGAATTCCACAAAACATACAAAACCTAGAAACAAACAAATCACACAAATAACACAATTACAATTACAAAAACTCAAAAGAAGAGGGAAAGGGAATATACAACATGACGGTTCTTGAGGAACTCCGTCAAACCTAGAATGGTGGACTCTTCATTCCTAGCCATAGCCATCAAGGGCTCGGAGGAGCAAGTCAAATGCTCGAGCCACATCAAAAAGAGGGCTCATTGAGTACCCGAGCCAAGCTATCCTCCAAAGCCTCCAAGTCGGAAGTAGGAAGCAGTCACCTAAAGACCCAATGTCATCTTTCACGTGGTCTCCGGGGTCTCTCCATCCTACAAGCTTTAACGACCTCTTCCTCCCTAAGCACCGTCTCCTAGCACGACCAAAGCTTGAATTTCTAGCACAAGGGTCAAAAGGGAGTTTAACCCTCTTCTTTTCATCAAGCAAACCCAAGTCATCAACAAGTTCCGGCCCAATATCTCCCAATCCTAAAACATCGTTCTTCCCCACATCATCAATAAGAAGAGATTTGAAACTCATACAAGCGGTTTCAACCTCTTCTAAACCAAGATCCAAATTACACACAAGGGGTTCACAATGTTTATATGGATTTTCACATATGGCGACTTGATTTCATCATTCATATCCCATGACTTCACAACTCCTATCACCTCACTCAACTCACCCCAAAGTTCTACATCCTTAACAATAGGCTCATTAGAAGCGGCATGAAGCTCAAGAAGAGGACAAGCGGAGGGGATTGAAGGTTCAACAAGTATAGAGGGGGTAGACTCTTGAATTTCCTCCATTTTATCGGTGTTTTCATCAATGAAACTCTTCAAATTCCCACTAACCTCATTCAATTCTTCACCAACAATGCCTTCATCAAGGGTAATCTCCTCATTCATCTCATCTTGGGTAGACAATCGAGGTTCTTCATAGCACGTCTCGCTTCTCAAAGGGACTTCATCGGCGACTTCATGATTGGGTTGCTCCCCTTGCTCAAGTGAGCACCCTTCGTCAAGTTGTGACGTTCGAGTTAAAAACATTACGGTTTTAGCCGCTATAGCATTTAATCGAGCATCAATCGCCTCATTTTCCCTTTGAATTTGGGCCATGATTTCATATTGGTCTTTTTGCATTTGGATGGCCATTTCTTGTTGGCTCTTTTGCATTTGAAGACTCGATTGAATTAACTCCAAGTTGGGTATTTGTTGGTCATTGGGGTTTTGGAGTGCTACTTGAAAATCTTGATGATGCCCAAGGGGTGGGGCATCATATTGTTGGTAGTGAGGTTGAGGTGATTGGTAATATGGTGAGTTTTGGGGAAATTGACTTCCATATGGGGAAATATGATGAGGCATGGTGGGTTCATGATGGTAATTTGAGTAATAACCACCACGATCACAAGGTTGATAAGCACTCACTTGATGGAAGCCGTTTCCATATTCTTGAAGCTCATACCCACGGGTTTCTTGATTACCCGATGAAGCTTGATAGTAGTAGGGAGACATCATGTCATATTCTTGATTCATAGAGGGAGAGGAGTAGCTCATGGTGGCTTCTATGGGTGGGAGGTTTTGATCAATCCTCAAGTTTTGCTCGAAAACTAGGCTTGTACCCGGTTGGGAACTGATGGGAGGGATTTGTCGTGGATCCCGCCACCAAATAAAAACCAACTAACCTAACTAGGGTAGCTAGGGCAAGTCGGGTCGAATCCACAGGGACGGGAGGTCAGACTAGAGTGTGCTACGGTCAAGGACTATGTTCGAGACGAGCTATTCTAACGGGGAGGCTAAGGACTAAACTAGGTCTAAAACGAGAAAACAATCAAAGGAAACGGGCTAGGATTAGGTCGGGGTCAAAGGGGTAACGGAATGGTCGAGGAAGAGCTAGAGTGAAGGAGGTAGTAGGGTAATCTAGGTATAGTCCAGGCTCTCGCAACTTAGACTCGCCTAGAGGTTCCACCTAAAACCCACCTTGGCGACACAAACGACAAACGGGGGTTACTAGCGTGATATCGGGGCCTAGGTCGCATCCGGGCTCTCGCTACTTAGACCGACCTAGGGGTCGTCCTCACCGGGCTCTCGCAACTTAGTGAGGGAACCAAACCCACAAACAAACTATCACCCACAAGAGAAAGTCAAGAAAAACAAGCATATGCATACTAGTCATTCAAGCATTTCAACAAACATGTGATATCCATCAAACCAAGAGGAAACCCAAATCTTCCACCAACATCTCCAACAATCCCTTAATCATCCAATTAACACCCTAATCACCCTACTAACCCTAGCAAGAATCTACTCTAACATATCTAATCTAAAACTAACAAAAACAAGATAAACCAACACAAGAACAAGAGGATGCATATATGAAACTAACAAAGATGAAGAACAAAACAATAAACAAGAACTAAAGATTCAAACTTGATGAAAGAACAAAGATTAAGAGAAAGGAAAAGAGATTATACCATACTAGAAGATGAAAAGAAGAAGGAAACTTGCATAAATGGAAGAACCCAAAAACAATCAACCAAGGTTGTCAATCTTGGCGGAGATCTTGAAGAATTCCCAAATGACAAGGATTAAACTAAGATTAACGATAATCTAAAGACTAATCTACACTAATCTATGCTAATCTATGCTAAACTATGCTAGGGTTTAGTGGGTAATGTCTAACATAACAAAGGAATACAAGAGGAAGGGTATATATAGGGTTACAATGGGTGGAGGAATGGAAACAAGCAATCACGGGTTGTAACTGGGCCATCCCGTCCGGGATGAGTTGGTCCCGGTCGGGATGGACCCCTTCCCGGTCGGGAAGGCCTCAAAACAGCAGCTACTCAATTGTGCACCTCATCCCGGACGGGTTGAGGTCATACCCGTCGGGGATGAGTCTTGTAGGCCTCCAATATGATCCTTTTGGTCTCTCCTTGCTTCACATGGACTTCTCATCGATTCTCGGGACTCGGGATCGGGTCTCGGAGGCTCGGGATTGGGTCCCAAGGTCTCGGGGTCGAATCCAAGGCATCGAGTGATCGTTTCTTCACTTCGTTGGCTCCGAAAAGTGTATGTACTGAGTCGGAATCGCTCCAACTCTTCACGAATGGTCTCGAAAACCTGAAACGAACTAGAGGAAGCATAAGTAGCCCATAAATCGCTCCCAAGGAGCGATTCCACTAGGAAAATGGGACCAAAACAATACGAAATAGGCACTACAAACTACACTTATCAACTCCCCCACACTTAACCCTTACTCGCCCTCGAGTAAGCACATACTAACTAATAAACTAGCCGAGCGGGTATTAGCGCACCCTACGCCCTTTCAACTCACGCGATAACACTTAGAGGACAAGTGATATCCGCAAGGCAAGTGGGGTCTTGCGACAAAACCGTGGATGCAACCGGACACAAAACACATAAACAAACAAACACACAAACAAACACACAAAAGGTTGCACCCAAAAGAAAACAAATACCGCTTCCCTCAAACAAGCGGTGAAAGAGGCACCGGTTTAGGACTCAAGGCAAGTGACAACGTTCCCAAGCTAGCAATACAAACCAAAATGGACAAAACCCTAATAGTATGACGACAAAGCAATAAAAACGTTGGTAACTTACCTCGGTTCCTCCTAACCTTCTAAGAACGTACTACGGGACGATCGGCGGGATGGAAAAAGGATGATCCACGGTGTTAGTCGACACTGCAGGTAAGTGAGACCCCGCCCCCTTTAGCAAAGAGCCAAGAGGGTCGTCCCATGTCCGAAACCGCCTAACTAGTCCAAGTAAAAAGTGGAAATGATTGCAAAATGAGGGAAGACCGACTAATGCCGCTATCATCCTTCCTAGGGACTCGGTCCTTTGGTAGGCTCTTCACGGCAAAAGTCAGAAAAAGGCTTATTTTATGAGGGGTGAGGTTTCTATTTTTGTGAGACGATTTTCTTTTGGCATTTTCTTCTTCTTTTGCATTTTTGCTTTGTTTTGCCATGCCATTTCTTTTTCTTCTTTTCTATTTTCTTTTTGGCTTTTGTGCCTTTTCTTTTTCTTCTTTCTTTTCTTTCTTTCATTTTCTTTCATTTTCTTTTATTTGCCCTTTTTGACTTGATTTGGCTTTTTGGCATTTCATTGTGTAACAAGAAAGAGAGAACTCAACAAATTGCAAATTTATTTGTGGTTATGTGTAGGAGGTAGGGGAATGGGTAAGTCGGGGGTCGCGATCCCTCTTCTAACCCACAAAAAGTGGAGAACTTGGACTAATCAAACAATCCTAAACATGGTCACCTAAGGGACGGGACTCGACAACCAAGGCCTTTTCACACCGTGGGTGGTCATAATGGTCAAAATGCAAATCCCGTAGTAAATCCCTATTAAGCTAGGTGGACTCAAGGTAAGAAACCAACGAAATCATTGATTTAGGGTCATTCTACTTGACTAAAGTCCAAGACTCGATCTATACTACTAGAAAGGGAAAGTAAACACTTGCACACTAGCCTCTAAACCGGGTTTTCAAAAACCTTTTTAAACACACAAGACACAACTAACACAACACAAAACGAAGACACGACGAAAATGAAAGAAAAAGAGACAAAACAAAACAAAACAAAACAAAACAAGGAGAAACAACACATAAACAAAACAAACACCACCCCGATCTTCAAACAAGTCTCCAAATCCACCACAATATTTACAAAGCTCCTCCCGAGCACACATCATCACAAATCTCCTCCAAACTCACAAGAAGCAAAGAGGGAAAAATGGATGAAGAGATGTTACCGGAAGTCTTGAAAGCTCACCAAAGCTAACGGCGATTAGGCAACCTATAAGGAAAAAAGGGGGGCAAAACACGCACAACAAAACAAAAATACGACATAACGACACAAAAAGGAAAAGACACAAAAGAAAATTTTTTTGATTTTTGTGAAATTTTTCAAATTTTTAGGGTTTTTTGAAGAATTTTTCGAAAAACTAAGAAAATAAAACTAACGACGATAGAATATCGCTCCCCCACACTTAAACCGAGCCATGTCTTCATGCTCGATCTTAGTGTGCGGAGAGACAAAAGAAAAAGAAAAGAAACTACGAAAATAAAGCTAAAAAATCAAAAATAAAGTGAAGAAAAGGGTAGAAAGTGTCCGGCCGGGGTGTAATCAAGTCACCATGGGCCGAGACGAGAAAAGATATGGATGAGGGAAGAAAATAAAAAGGAAGAAATAAAAGGAAATGGGAGGGGAGGACTAGGTGTAATCAAGTCACCTAGCCCGGATTCCGCCCAAATCCGACTAAATCCTACAAAAAGAAAGAGAAATCAAAGAAAAAGTGAAAATACTTGTAAATTTGGATTTTGAAATGACTCTCGATGTAGTCACGTCATCGAGAATCGGGAGCAACCATACTAAGGCCTCGAAGGCCACCAAGACACCATGACTTAAGGGAAAGGGGGGCAAACAAGAGAAAACAAGCAATAATAGGCGAAAAAGAAAGGATAGTTGTCGTACCCATAGGATAGCAACTCACTCGCTCCATCGTCTCCAATGATCAATAAAGGCACTTTGCTTGTCTTCATCATTGCTATCCCGCTTCGAACTTGATAAAACACATGGTAGAGGTAGTAATGGTGTGAGGGGAGTGGGATTCGATGTTTAAAGGGAAGAGAAATGAGGTGAGGGTATGTAAATGAAGTGTAATGGTCATATGACATGAGCAAGGATGGGTATGGAGGTTGGGTGGGGGTAAACAATGGTTGGGTGGGCCCAAATGTCGAAGAAGAGGCCAAAAGAGGAGAAAGGGGACATCCCGGTCGGGATGGATGGTCCCGGTCGGGAAGACACACTCGTCCCGGTCGGGAAGCCACCTTCCCGGTCAGGAAGGCACTCCAGCAAGCTCCAATTTTGCACCTCCATCCTGATCGGGACGACTCCTTCCCGGTCGGGATGGCATATCCTTCCCGGTCGGGAAGCTCCCTTCCCGCCCGGGATGGGTCTTCTTGACCTCCAAAACCCCAAAAGCTTCACCGAAGCTTCAAAAACCGACTTCCATACTCACGACCCAAGCTCTATCATTAATCATTCCTCTCTAGGAATCATCTTCACTTCACACCTATGACAATAAGCTAAAATACAACATCAAATTCCCTCCCCCACATCGCTCATCAACAATACAAATAAACAAGAATTCCACAAAGGCTAACAAATCCTAGAAACCAAGGTACCAAACAAACATATATACACACACAAAAGCAAAAAGGAAAAGAAAAAGAGATATATACAATAAGGTACTCTCACCAACTACACCTCCATAGCCATCAAGAGCTCGAAGGAGTAAGTCAAATGCCCTAGCAACATCTTCATTTAAGCTCACATGGCCGAGCCTAGCTACTCCTAAGAGCTTCCAAGTCGGAGGGAAGAAGCGATCATCTTCATTATGCTCGGGGTTATTGTGATCTTCCGGGTCTTCGGAACCAACATAGCTACGACTCTTATGACCATCCGGTAGGTATAGTGGTCTAGAGTCGTGCTCGGTGTTATGATGTGGGAGATCACACCCTAGGGGTGTCGCTTCTTCTACGGGGTCGAGAGTGGAACTCTTTTCCACCGCCCGACAAGGATCCTCTTCACCAATCGTCTCACAAGACAAGGGACTAGACATCGAGTGCGGTAGAGGAGGATAAGGCATCAAGTTTTCTTCATTGGAGGGTTTAGGATCCTCCAATTTCCCGTTCAAGGCAAGTTCCAAGGCATCTACTTCTTTTTCCCAAGTATTGCGCTCCTTTTCACTCACCTTGTCTATATGGCCTAGAGGAGGTATGTCTTCACTTGGCTTTGGATTGTCTAGTGGTTCATCACGAAGAAAATCGAACAAATCCAATTTGATAGCCAAAACATCGGCTCCCCAAGAGTTATCTTGAGAATCATGTTCACACCCCTCCTCATTTTCGGCCCTTGAAGCTTCAACTTCCTCTATTCTTCCCATATCTTCACCACCCAAGCAACACTCAACAATGGTCTCTTGATCGACCCTCTCTTCTTCATTTGTAGCTTCAAGGTTGGGTTGACTTTCTTGTGGAGGCACCCGACCTTCTTGCCCAAATGAACCTTCCTCAACATGTAGTGGAGCTCGAGTGGCCAACATCGTGATATGAGCCATGAGTGCATTGATGCGAGCATCTTGCACCTCTATTTGGGCCTTGAACTCCTTCCTAACCCCTTGTATTTGAGTCAACATCAATTGTTGACCCTTTTGCAATAACATCATCATCTCATGTTGGCTCTCTTGTGTTTGGACCAACATTTGACAAGTCTCAAAGTTAGGGATATTTGGTTGTGGGTTATGTGAGGGTGTTTGGTAGTTGTTAGGATGTGGGAACGATCCTTGACAACTTTCTTGGTAACCATAAGAAGAGGGTTCATAAGATTGTTGATGAGGTTGATATGGTTGGTAAAGTTGTGGGTTTTGGTAATTCGCCCCATAGTTGTCCCGTGATGATTGATGGTAGCTTGGACGCGCCATGTCCATAACGTTGCTTTTGTACCTAGGATGAGCTAGAAGCACTTGAGCAAACGTTAGTATCCTAGTGCTTTTGAGGCACTAGGAAGGGAGAGTAACACACAAGAAGAAAAACGGAGATACACAAGGAGAAGAGAACACAAAAATCAAGAACAAAGTCCAAAACAAAGCACACAAAAGTCTAAACTACGCCGTCCCCGGCGATGGCGCCAATTTGATGGGAGGGATTTGTCGTGGATCCCGCCACTAAATAAAAACCAACTAACCTAACTAGGGTAGCTAGGGCAAGTTGGGTCGAATCCACAGGGACGGGAGGTCAGACTAGAGTGTGCTACGGTCAAGGACTATGTTCGAGACGAGCTATTCTAAGGGGGAGGCTAAGGACTAAACTAGGTCTAAAACGAGAAAACAATCAAAGGAAACGGGCTAGGATTAGGTCGGGGTCAAAGGGGTAACGGAATGGTCGAGGAAGAGCTAGAGTGAAGGAGGTAGTAGGGTAATCTAGGTATAGTCCAGGCAAATTGGCGCCGTTGCCTGGGACGGCGTAGTTTAGACTTTTGTGTGCTTAGTTTTAGACTTTGTTCTTGACTTTTGTGTTCTCTTCTCCTTGTGTATCTCTGTTTTTCTTCTTGTGTGCTATTCCACCCTTCTAGTGCCTCAAAAGCACTAGGCTACTAACGTTTGCTCAAGTGCTTCTAGCTCATCCTAGGTACCAAAGCGACGTTATGGACATGGCTCGTCCAAGCTACCATCAGTCATCACGGGACAACTTTGGGACAAAAGGCCATGTCCCGAAATTTCACCAACCATTTCAACTTCATCAACATTCTTATGAACGCCCTCCATACGGTTACCAAGAAAGTTGTCAAGGATCATTCCAACATCCTAACAACTACCAAACACCCTCACAAAACCCACAACCACAAGATCCCAACTTTGAGAGTTTTCAAATGATGTCTCAATTGCTTAAGAGTCAACATGATGCGATAGCTCTATTGCAAAACACTCAACAAGCGATGGTGGCTCAAATAATAGGGGTTAGGGAGGAGCTCAAGGCCCAAATAGAGGTGCAAGATGCTCGCATCAATGCACTCATGGCTCATATCACGATGTTGGCCACTCGAGCTCCACTACATGTTGAGGAAGGTTCATTTGGGCAAGAAGGTCGGGTGCCTCCACAAGAAATTCAACCCGATCGTGATGCTACAAATGAAGAAGAGAGGGTCGATCAAGAGACCATTGTTGAGTGTTGCTTGGGAGGTGAAGATAGGGGAAGAATAGAGGAAGTTGAAGCTTCAATGGCCGACAATGAGGAGGGTAGT
This sequence comes from Agrostemma githago, assembly GCA_958450325.1. Taxonomy (NCBI): domain Eukaryota; kingdom Viridiplantae; phylum Streptophyta; class Magnoliopsida; order Caryophyllales; family Caryophyllaceae; genus Agrostemma; species Agrostemma githago. The sequence goes on from OY288239.1 coordinate 41,331,850, forward strand.
GAACATGATTCTCGAGATAACTCTTGGGGAGCCGATGTATTGGCGATGAAATTGGATTTGTTCGATTTTCTTCGTGATGAACAACTAGACAATCCAAAGCCAAGTGAAGACATACCTCCTCTAGGCCATATAGACAAGGTGAGTGAAAAGGAGCGCAATACTTGGGAAAAAGAAGTAGATGCCTTGGAACTTGCCTTGTATGGGAAATTGGAGGATCCTAAAGCCTCCAATGAAGAAAACTTGATGCCTTCTCTTCCTCTACCGCACTCGATGCCTAGTCCCTTGTCTTGTGAAACGGTTGGTGAAGAGGATCCTTGTCGGGCGGTGGAAAAGAGTTCCACTCTCGACCCCGTAGAAGAAGCGACACCTCTAGGGTGTGATCTCCCACATCATGATACCGAGCTTGACTCTAGACCACTATACCTACCGGATGGTCATAAGAGTCGTAGCTATGTTGGTTCCGAAGACCCGGAAGATCACGAGAACCCCGAGCTTAATGAAGATGATCGCTTCTCACCTCCGACTTGGAAACTTTTGAAAGTGGCAAGGCTTGGCCATGTGAGCTTCAATGAAGATGTTGCTAGGGCATTTGACTTACTCCTTCGAGCTCTTGATGGCTATGGAGAGGTAGTTGGAGAGAGTATTTTAGTGTAAATATCTTTTCCCTTTTTGTGCTTGTATTTGTGTTTATGGTTGTTTGGATATTTTGGTTTGTAGGATTGTTAGTTTTGTGGAATTCTTGGAATTTGGTATTTTGATGAGCGATGTGAGGGAGGGAATTTGATGTGTGTTTGAGCTTTGTTTGATAGGTGAAATGAAGGTGATTCCTAGAAAGGAATGGCTTATGATAGAGCTTGTATCGTGAGTATGGGAATCGGTTTTTGAAGATTTGGTGAAGCTTTTGGGGTTTTGGAGGTCAAGAAGACCCATCCCAGGCGGGAAGGGAGCTTCCCGACCGGGACGAGTGTGTCATCCCGACCGGGAAGGAGCCGTCCCGATCGGGATGAGGGTGCCATATTTCGAGTCTCCTGGAGTGCCATCTCGACCGGGAAGGGGGTTTCCCGACCGGGACGGACGTGTCATCCCGACCGGGACCATCCATCCCGATCGGGATGGTCCCCTACTCCTTTTTGGTGCCTCTTCTTCGACATTTAAGCCCACCCAACCATTGTATACCCCCACCCAACCTCCCTACCTTCCTTGCTCATATCATACCACCCACATACTTCATTTTCATATCCTCACTTCATCTTCTATCTACTTTAGACCGGTATACACACCAATTTCCACCCCCTCACACCATTATAAACCCACTACCTTAGCCATGCGGTTTTCTCAAGCTTGAAGAAGGATGACAATGACGACAACAAGCAAGTGCCTATATTGATCTATGAGACGATGGAGAGAGTGAGTTGCTAACCTATGGTACGACAACTATCCTTTCTTTTCCATTTTTGTTGTTGCTTGTTTTCCTTTGTTTATTCCCTTCCCCTTGAGTCATGGTATCTTAGTGGCCTTCGAGGCCTTGGTAGTGGTTGCTCCCGACTCTCGATGATGTGACTACATCGAGAGTCATTTTCAAAATCCAAATTTTACAAGTTTTTCACTCTTTCTTTTTAAGGATTTAGTCGGATTTAGGCGGAATCCGGGCTAGGTGACTTGATTACACCTAGCCCTCCCCTCCCATTTCCTTTTATTTCCTTCCTTTTATTTTCTTCCCCCATCCATATCTTTTTCTCGTCTCGGCCCATGGTGACTTGACCACACCCCGGCCGGACACATTCTACCATTTTCTCCACTTTTCTTTTTGATTTTTAGCTTTATTTTCGTAGTTTCTTTTCTTTTGTGCTCCCATGCACTACGGTCGAGCATGAGGACATTGCTCGGCTTAAGTGTGGGGGAGCGATATTCTATCATAGCAAGTTTTATTTTCTTAGTTCTTCGAAAAAATCTTTAAATCTATTTGATTTCTTTTATTAAATTTTTCAAATTTTTAAGATTTTTAAGATTTTTCGAAAAACTACGAAAATAAAACTAATCTAGACTACGATATCGCTCCCCCACACTTAAACCGAGCAATGTCCTCATGCTCGATCGGTAGTGTGTGGAAGACACTAAAAAAAAAGGAAAATAAAACTAAAAATAAAAAAATGAAAATGAAGAAAGGGTCGAATGTGTCCGGCCAGGGTGTAATCAAGTCACCAAGGGCCGAGACGAGAAAAGATATGGATGAGGGAAGAAATAAAAAGAAGAAAATAAAAGGAAATGGGAGGGGAGGGCTAGGTGTAATCAAGTCACCTAGCCCGAATTCCGCCCGAATCCGACTAAATTTTACTAAAAGTAAAAAAAAGGAAAAAGGTGAAAAGAACTTGTCAATTTGGATTTTTCAATTGATTCTCGATGTAATCACGTCATCGATAATCGGGAGCAATAACCAAAGGGCCCCGAGGGTCACCACGACACTAAAAGCATAAAAGAAAGGGGAAAAAAAACAAAGAATGCAAATAAAAGACGGAAAAGAAAAGAGAGTCGCCTACTAAATGGTTAGCAACTCACAATCTCCATCGTCTCAATGATCATTCTTGGTACCTTGCTTGTCTTTGTCGATATTCCTCCTCTTCCTCAACGTAGTCTCAAGTATCGGGCTTGCATTGGTGTAATGGGGTTGGGATTAAGGGGGAAACTCGGTGTATAGAGATGAGAAGATGAGATGAAGGTGTATAATTGAAGTGCAAGGATGAAATGATAGAGGTAAAGGTGGGTAGGGAGGTTGGGTGAGGGTGTAATAAGGTGGGGTTGGCTTAAATGTAGAAGAAGAAGCAAAGTGGCCACGGACAACACCCCTCACGGCCGTGAGGGGGGCATCACGGCCATGTCGACCTCGACATGGCCATGTTGCTAGACAACAGCTTGTCATTTTTGTCAGCATTTCGTCCCTACCACGCAGCAACCAACATGGGCATGTAGCTACATGGCCATGTCCTAAGTGACATGGTCATGTCACTCTCCTAGATCTTCATTCTTCATTACCATCCCAAGTCTTTGCCCCTAAGAACATTACCAACTACGGGATCAAATTCCCGTCCCCCAAAAGCTTACAATAAGCTCAAAAACCGAGTTCCTCGCCCAAGTTTCCAAGCTTCTATCATCAATAACCTTCATAACTCTTCATCTTCACTTCCAACCTATGCACCAACTCAATAAACACAATAAAAAATCCCTCTCTCACATCACCCAAGAAAATTCCAAATTACAAGAATTCCACAAAACATACAAAGCCTAGAAACAAACAAATCACACAAATAACACAATTACAATTACAAAAACTCAAAAGAAGAGGGAAAGGGAATATACAACATGACGGTTCTTGAGGAACTCCGTCAAACCTAGAATGGTGGACTCTTCATTCCTAGCCATAGCCATCAAGGGCTCGGAGGAGCAAGTCAAATGCTCGAGCCACATCAAAAAGAGGGCTCATTGAGTACCCGAGCCAAGCTATCCTCCAAAGCCTCCAAGTCGGAAGTAGGAAGCAGTCACCTAAAGACCCAATGTCATCTTTCACGTGGTCTCCGGGGTCTTTCCATCCTACAAGCTTTAACGACCTCTTCCTCCCTAAGCACCGTCTCCTAGCACGACCAAAGCTTGAATTTCTAGCACAAGGGTCAAAAGGGAGTTTAACCCTCTTCTTTTCATCAAGCAAACCCAAGTCATCAACAAGTTCCGGCCCAATATCTCTCAATCCTAAAACATCGTTCTTCCCCACATCATCAATAAGAAGAGATTTGAAACTCATACAAGCGGTTTCAACCTCTTCTAAACCAAGATCCAAATTACACACAAGGGGTTCACAATGTTTATATGGATTTTCACATATGGGCGACTTGATTTCATCATTCATATCCCATGACTTCACAACTCCTATCACCTCACTCAACTCACCCCAAAGTTCTACATCCTTAACAATAGGCTCATTAGAAGCGGCATGAAGCTCAAGAAGAGGATAAGCGGAGGGGATTGAAGGTTCAACAAGTATAGAGGGGGTAGACTCTTGAATTTCCTCCATTTTATCGGTGTTTTCATCAATGAAACTCTTCAAATTCCCACTAACCTCATTCAATTCTTCACCAACAATGCCTTCATCAAGGGTAATCTCCTCATTCATCTCATCTTGGGTAGACAATCGAGGTTCTTCATAGCACGTCTCGCTTCTCAAAGGGACTTCATCGGCGACTTCATGATTGGGTTGCTCCCCTTGCTCAAGTGAGCACCCTTCGTCAAGTTGTGACGTTCGAGTTAAAAACATTACGGTTTTAGCCGCTATAGCATTTAATCGAGCATCAATCGCCTCATTTTCCCTTTGAATTTGGGCCATGATTTCATATTGGTCTTTTTGCATTTGAATGGCCATTTCTTGTTGGCTCTTTTGCATTTGAAGACTCGATTGAATTAACTCCAAGTTGGGTATTTGTTGGTCATTGGGGTTTTGGAGTGCTACTTGAAAATCTTGATGATGCCCAAGGGGTGGGGCATCATATTGTTGGTAGTGAGGTTGAGGTGATTGGTAATATGGTGAGTTTTGGGGAAATTGACTTCCATATGGGGAAATATGATGAGGCATGGTGGGTTCATGATGGTAATTTGATTAATAACCACCACGATCACAAGGTTGATAAGCACTCACTTGATGGAAGCCGTTTCCATATTCTTGAAGCTCATACCCACGAGTTTCTTGATTACCCGATGAAGCTTGATAGTAGTAGGGAGACATCATGTCATATTCTTGATTCATAGAGGGAGAGGAGTAGCTCATGGTGGCTTCTATGGGTGGGAGGTTTTGATCAATCCTCAAGTTTTGCTCGAAAACTAGGCTTGTACCCGGTTGGGAACTGATGGGAGGGATTTGTCGTGGATCCCGCCACCAAATAAAAACCAACTAACCTAACTAGGGTAGCTAGGGCAAGTCGGGTCGAATCCACAGGGACGGGAGGTCAGACTAGAGTGTGCTACGGTCAAGGACTATGTTCGAGACGAGTTATTCTAACGGGGAGGCTAAGGACTAAACTAGGTCAAAAACGAGAAAACAATCAAAGGAAACGGGCTGGGATTAGGTCGGGGTCAAAGGGGTAACGGAATGGTCGAGGAAGAGCTAGAGTGAAGGAGGTAGTAGGGTAATCTAGGTATAGTCCAGGCTCTCGCAACTTAGACTCGCCTAGAGGTTCCACCTAAAACCCACCTTGGCGACACAAACGACAAACGGGGTTACTAGCGTGATATCGGGGCCTAGGTCGCATCCGGGCTCTCGCTACTTAGACCGACCTAGGGGTCGTCCTCACCGGGCTCTCGCAACTTAGTGAGGGAACCAAACCCACAAACAAACTATCACCCACAAGAGAAAGTCAAGAAAAACAAGCATATGCATACTAGTCATTCAAGCATTTCAACAAACATGTGATATCCATCAAACCAAGAGGAAACCCAAATCTTCCACCAACATCTCCAACAATCCCTTAATCATCCAATTAACACCCTAATCACCCTACTAACCCTAGCAAGAATCTACTCTAACATATCTAATCTAAAACTAACAAAAACAAGATAAACCAACACAAGAACAAGAGGATGCATATATGAAACTAACAAAGATGAAGAACAAAACAATAAACAAGAACTAAAGATTCAAACTTGATGAAAGAAAAAAGATTAAGAGAAAGGAAAAGAGATTATACCATACTAGAAGATGAAAAGAAGAAGGAAACTTGCATAAATGGAAGAACCCAAAAACAATCAACCAAGGTTGTCAATCTTGGCGGAGATCTTGAAGAATTCCCAAATTACAAGGATTAAACTAAGATTAACGATAATCTAAAGACTAATCTACACTAATCTATGCTAAACTATGCTAGGGTTTAGTGGGTAATGTCTAACATAACAAAGGAATACAAGAGGAAGGGTATATATAGGGTTACAATGGGTGGAGGAATGGAAACAAGCAATCACGGGTTGTAACTGGGCCATCCCGTCCGGGATGAGTTGGTCCCGGTCGGGATGGACCCCTTTCCGGTCGGGAAGGCCTCAAAACAGCAGCTACTCAATTGTGCACCTCATCCCGGACGGGTTGAGGTCATACCCGTCGGGGATGAGTCTTGTAGGCCTCCAATATGATCCTTTTGGTCTCTCCTTGCTTCACATGGACTTCTCATCGATTCTCGGGACTCGGGATCGGGTCTCGGAGGCTCGGGATTGGGTCCCAAGGTCTCGGGGTCGAATCCAAGGCATCGAGTGATCGTTTCTTCACTTCGTTGGCTCCGAAAAGTGTATGTACTGAGTCGGAATCGCTCCAACTCTTCACGAATGGTCTCGAAAACCTGAAACGAACTAGAGGAAGCATAAGTAGCCCATAAATCGCTCCCAAGGAGCGATTCCACTAGGAAAATGGGACCAAAACAATACGAAATAGGCACTACAAACTACACTTATCAACTCCCCCACACTTAACCCTTACTCGCCCTCGAGTAAGCACATACTAACTAATAAACTAGCCGAGCGGGTATTAGCGCACCCTACGCCCTTTCAACTCACGCGATAACACTTAGAGGACAAGTGATATCCGCAAGGCAAGTGGGGTCTTGCGACAAAACCGTGGATGCAACCGGACACAAAACACATAAACAAACAAACACACAAACAAACACACAAAAGGTTGCACCCAAAAGAAAACAAATACCGCTTCCCTCAAACAAGCGGTGAAAGAGGCATCGGTTTAGGACTCAAGGCAAGTGACAACGTTCCCAAGCTAGCAATACAAACCAAAATGGACAAAACCCTAATAGTATGACGACAAAGCAATAAAAACGTTGGTAACTTACCTCGGTTCCTCCTAACCTTCTAAGAACGTACTACGGGACGATCGGCGGGATGGAAAAAGGATGATCCACGGTGTTAGTCGACACTGCAGGTAAGTGAGACCCCGCCCCCTTTAGCAAAGAGCCAAGAGGGTCGTCCCATGTCCGAAACCGCCTAACTAGTCCAAGTAAAAAGTGGAAATGATTGCAAAATGAGGGAAGACCGACTAATGCCGCTATCATCCTTCCTAGGGACTCGGTCCTTTGGTAGGCTCTTCACGGCAAAAGTCAGAAAAAGGCTTATTTTATGAGGGGTGAGGTTTCTATTTTTGTGAGACGATTTTCTTTTGGCATTTTCTTCTTCTTTTGCATTTTTGCTTTGTTTTGCCATGCCATTTCTTTTTCTTCTTTTCTATTTTCTTTTTGGCTTTTGTGCCTTTTCTTTTTCTTCTTTCTTTTCTTTCTTTCATTTTCTTTCATTTTCTTTTATTTGCCCTTTTTGACTTGATTTGGCTTTTTGGCATTTCATTGTGTAACAAGAAAGAGAGAACTCAACAAATTGCAAATTTATTTGTGGTTATGTGTAGGAGGTAGGGGAATGGGTAAGTCGGGGGTCGCGATCCCTCTTCTAACCCACAAAAAGTGGAGAACTTGGACTAATCAAACAATCCTAAACATGGTCACCTAAGGGACGGGACTCGACAACCAAGGCCTTTTCACACCGTGGGTGGTCATAATGGTCAAAATGCAAATCCCGTAGTAAATCCCTATTAAGCTAGGTGGACTCAAGGTAAGAAACCAACGAAATCATTGATTTAGGGTCATTCTACTTGACTAAAGTCCAAGACTCGATCTATACTACTAGAAAGGGAAAGTAAACACTTGCACACTAGCCTCTAAACCGGGTTTTCAAAAACCTTTTTAAACACACAAGACACAACTAACACAACACAAAACGAAGACACGACGAAAATGAAAGAAAAAGAGACAAAACAAAACAAAACAAAACAAAACAAGGAGAAACAACACATAAACAAAACAAACACCACCCCGATCTTCAAACAAGTCTCCAAATCCACCACAATCTTTACAAAGCTCCTCCCGAGCACACATCATCACAAATCTCCTCCAAACTCACAAGAAGCAAAGAGGGAAAAATGGATGAAGAGATGTTACCGGAAGTCTTGAAAGCTCACCAAAGCTAACGGCGATTAGGCAACCTATAAGGAAAAAAGGGGGGCAAAACACGCACAACAAAACAAAAATACGACATAACGACACAAAAAGGAAAAGACACAAAAGAAAATTTTTTTGATTTTTGTGAAATTTTTCAAATTTTTAGGGTTTTTTGAAGAATTTTTCGAAAAACTAAGAAAATAAAACTAACGACGATAGAATATCGCTCCCCCACACTTAAACCGAGCCATGTCTTCATGCTCGATCTTAGTGTGCGGAGAGACAAAAGAAAAAGAAAAGAAACTACGAAAATAAAGCTAAAAAATCAAAAATAAAGTGAAGAAAAGGGTAGAAAGTGTCCGGCCGGGGTGTAATCAAGTCACCATGGGCCGAGACGAGAAAAGATATGGATGAGGGAAGAAAATAAAAAGGAAGAAATAAAAGGAAATGGGAGGGGAGGACTAGGTGTAATCAAGTCACCTAGCCCGGATTCCGCCCAAATCCGACTAAATCCTACAAAAAGAAAGAGAAATCAAAGAAAAAGTGAAAATACTTGTAAATTTGGATTTTGAAATGACTCTCGATGTAGTCACGTCATCGAGAATCGGGAGCAACCATACTAAGGCCTCGAAGGCCACCAAGACACCATGACTTAAGGGAAAGGGGGGCAAACAAGAGAAAACAAGCAATAATAGGCGAAAAAGAAAGGATAGTTGTCGTACCCATAGGATAGCAACTCACTCGCTCCATCGTCTCCAATGATCAATAAAGGCACTTTGCTTGTCTTCATCATTGCTATCCCGCTTCGAACTTGATAAAACACATGGTAGAGGTAGTAATGGTGTGAGGGGAGTGGGATTCGATGTGAAACTCGGTGTAAAGGGAAGAGAAATGAGGTGAGGGTATGTAAATGAAGTGTAATGGTCATATGACATGAGCAAGGATGGGTATGGAGGTTGGGTGGGGGTAAACAATGGTTGGGTGGGCCCAAATGTCGAAGAAGAGGCCAAAAGAGGAGAAAGGGGACATCCCGGTCGGGATGGATGGTCCCGGTCGGGAAGACACACTCGTCCCGGTCGGGAAGCCACCTTCCCGGTCAGGAAGGCACTCCAGCAAGCTCCAATTTTGCACATCCATCCTGATCGGGACGACTCCTTCCCGGTCGGGATGGCATATCCTTCCCGGTCGGGAAGCTCCCTTCCCGCCCAGGATGGGTCTTCTTGACCTCCAAAACCCCAAAAGCTTCACCGAAGCTTCAAAAACCGACTTCCATACTCACGACCCAAGCTCTATCATTAATCATTCCTCTCTAGGAATCATCTTCACTTCACACCTATGACAATAAGCTAAAATACAACATCAAATTCCCTCCCTCACATCGCTCATCAACAATACAAATAAACAAGAATTCCACAAAGGCTAACAAATCCTAGAAACCAAGGTACCAAACAAACATATATACACACACAAAAGCAAAAAGGAAAAGAAAAAGAGATATATACAATAAGGTACTCTCACCAACTACACCTCCATAGCCATCAAGAGCTCGAAGGAGTAAGTCAAATGCCCTAGCAACATCTTCATTTAAGCTCACATGGCCGAGCCTAGCTACTCCTAAGAGCTTCCAAGTCGGAGGGAAGAAGCGATCATCTTCATTATGCTCGGGGTTATTGTGATCTTCCGGGTCTTCGGAACCAACATAGCTACGACTCTTATGACCATCCGGTAGGTATAGTGGTCTAGAGTCGTGCTCGGTGTTATGATGTGGGAGATCACACCCTAGGGGTGTCGCTTCTTCTACGGGGTCGAGAGTGGAACTCTTTTCCACCGCCCGACAAGGATCCTCTTCACCAATCGTCTCACAAGACAAGGGACTAGACATCGAGTGCGGTAGAGGAGGATAAGGCATCAAGTTTTCTTCATTGGAGGGTTTAGGATCCTCCAATTTCCCGTTCAAGGCAAGTTCCAAGGCATCTACTTCTTTTTCCCAAGTATTGCGCTCCTTTTCACTCACCTTGTCTATATGGCCTAGAGGAGGTATGTCTTCACTTGGCTTTGGATTGTCTAGTGGTTCATCACGAAGAAAATCGAACAAATCCAATTTGATAGCCAAAACATCGGCTCCCCAAGAGTTATCTTGAGAATCATGTTCACACCCCTCCTCATTTTCGGCCCTTGAAGCTTCAACTTCCTCTATTCTTCCCATATCTTCACCACCCAAGCAACACTCAACAATGGTCTCTTGATCGACCCTCTCTTCTTCATTTGTAGCTTCAAGGTTGGGTTGACTTTCTTGTGGAGGCACCCGACCTTCTTGCCCAAATGAACCTTCCTCAACATGTAGTGGAGCTCGAGTGGCCAACATCGTGATATGAGCCATGAGTGCATTGATGCGAGCATCTTGCACCTCTATTTGGGCCTTGAACTCCTTCCTAACCCCTTGTATTTGAGTCAACATCAATTGTTGACCCTTTTGCAATAACATCATCATCTCATGTTGGCTCTCTTGTGTTTGGACCAACATTTGACAAGTCTCAAAGTTAGGGATATTTGGTTGTGGGTTATGTGAGGGTGTTTGGTAGTTGTTAGGATGTGGGAACGATCCTTGACAACTTTCTTGGTAACCATAAGAAGAGGGTTCATAAGATTGTTGATGAGGTTGATATGGTTGGTAAAGTTGTGGGTTTTGGTAATTCGCCCCATAGTTGTCCCGTGATGATTGATGGTAGCTTGGACGCGCCATGTCCATAACGTTGCTTTTGTACCTAGGATGAGCTAGAAGCACTTGAGCAAACGTTAGTATCCTAGTGCTTTTGAGGCACTAGGAAGGGAGAGTAACACACAAGAAGAAAAACGGAGATACACAAGGAGAAGAGAACACAAAAATCAAGAACAAAGTCCAAAACAAAGCACACAAAAGTCTAAACTACGCCGTCCCCGGCGATGGCGCCAATTTGATGGGAGGGATTTGTCGTGGATCCCGCCACTAAATAAAAACCAACTAACCTAACTAGGGTAGCTAGGGCAAGTCGGGTCGAATCCACAGGGACGGGAGGTCAGACTAGAGTGTGCTACGGTCAAGGACTATGTTCGAGACGAGCTATTCTAAGGGGGAGGCTAAGGACTAAACTAGGTCTAAAACGAGAAAACAATCAAAGGAAACGGGCTAGGATTAGGTCAGGGTCAAAGGGGTAACGGAATGGTCGAGGAAGAGCTAGAGTGAAGGAGGTAGTAGGGTAATCTAGGTATAGTCCAGGCTCTCGCAACTTAGACTCGCCTAGAGGTTCCACCTAAAACCCACCTTGGCGACACAAACGACAAACGGGGTTACTAGCGTGATATCGGGGCCTAGGTCGCATCCGGGCTCTCGCTACTTAGACCGACCTAGGGGTCGTCCTCACCGGGCTCTCGCAACTTAGTGAGGGAACCAAACCCACAAACAAACTATCACCCACAAGAGAAAGTCAAGAAAAACAAGCATATGCATACTAGTCATTCAAGCATTTCAACAAACATGTGATATCCATCAAACCAAGAGGAAACCCAAATCTTCCACCAACATCTCCAACAATCCCTTAATCATCCAATTAACACCCTAATCACCCTACTAACCCTAGCAAGAATCTACTCTAACATATCTAATCTAAAACTAACAAAAACAAGATAAACCAACACAAGAACAAGAGGATGCATATATGAAACTAACAAAGATGAAGAACAAAACAATAAACAAGAACTAAAGATTCAAACTTGATGAAAGAACAAAGATTAAGAGAAAGGAAAAGAGATTATACCATACTAGAAGATGAAAAGAAGAAGGAAACTTGCATAAATGGAAGAACCCAAAAACAATCAACCAAGGTTGTCAATCTTGGTGGAGATCTTGAAGAATTCCCAAATTACAAAGATTAAACTAAGATTAACGATAATCTAAAGACTAATCTACACTAATCTATGCTAATCTATGCTAAACTATGCTAGGGTTTAGTGGGTAATGTCTAACATAACAAAGGAATACAAGAGGAAGGGTATATATGGGGTTACAATGGGTAGAGGAATGGAAACAAGCAATCACGGGCTGTAACTGGGCCATCCCGTCCGCGATGAGTTGGTCCCGGTCGGGATGGACCCCTTCCCGTTCGGGAAGGCCTCAAAACAGCAACTACTCAATTGTGCACCTCATCCCGGACGGGTTGAGGTCATACCCGTCGGGGATGAGTCTTGTAGGCCTCCAATATGATCCTTTTGGTCCCTCCTTGCTTCACATGGACTTCTCATCGATTCTCGGGACTCGGGATCGGGTCTCGGAGGCTCGAGATTGGGTCCCAAGGTCTCGGGGTCGAATCCAAGGCATCGAGTGATCATTTCTTTGCTTCGTTGGCTCCGAAAAGTGTATGTATTGAGTCGGAATCGCTCCAACTCTTCACGAATGGTCTCGGGAACCTGAAATGAACTAGAGGAAGCATAAGTAGCCCATAAATTGCTCCCAAGGAGCGATTCCACAAGGAAAATGGGACCAAAACACTACAAAATAGGCACTACAAACTACATTTATCAGGAACCTCTCAATCTAGCAACCGTCCGTTGATGCGGCTCTAAGTTGTAAAGAAGAGGATGGTCACCACCTCTAGGCATAAACTGTAGACTAGGAGCAAACGTGAGAAGTCTAGTGCTTTTTGGGCACTAGACAAGAAGGAAATAAACTTCACACCCACAAGAAGCAAAAAGAAAACAAAAAACTACAAAAACAAAGACAAAGTCAAGTAAATAGGTAAACAAAGTCTAAACTAGCACCGTCCCCGGCAACGGCGCCAAATTGATGGCAGAGATTTGTCGTTGTAGTATAGTTGTAAGTATTCCCGCCTGTCACGCGGGTAACTAGGGTTCGATCCCCGGCAACGGCGCCAAATTGATGGCAAGAATTTACCGTGAATCCCGCCAACAAATAAAACCAACTAATCCTAACTGGGTAGATAGGGCAAGTAGGGTTGAGTCCACGGGGACGGTAAAGAGGGTTTCGACTAAGGTCACCTAAACACAAGACTAGGTCAACTAAGCTAAACAACCTAAAACGATGAAAGGGGAAGAATACTATGACTAAGAATAAGCTAGTGTGACAACTAGAGCTAAATCCAACCAACTAACTAGAGTAATAATCACTAAGACGATGAAGAAATCAAATAAAGAAAGAGTAGGGTTAGGTCGGGTTTATAAGGGTATAAGGCAAGTGGGGAAATCGAGGGTGTAGGTTTTACCTAGCCACTAAGGTCGATCCGCGCTCTCGCGTCAAAGACAAACCCGAAAACTCAAGTAAGATGCTACCCAAAACAAGAGAATTCAATCACCAATCCAACATACAACAAGAAAGAGGAAACTAGCAAGAGTAGTATTTGCAACTACCACCCTAACAAATATTTCATCAAACACAAGGTATGCATAACAAGTGACTAGCAACAAAGATTCAACCTTTACCCACAATCAACCCTAATCACCCATAATCAACACCTAATCCCCCTACGAACCCCACAAAGAGTCTACTCACACATATTCAAACTAGGACTAACACAAACTAGAGAAACAAACACAATAACAAAAGCATTCATGATGGAGAACAACAAGGAAGAACAATGAACAAGAGATACAGATTAAAACTTGAATAACAATGAAAGATTAAGAGTAAAGGGATGAGAAAGATTATACCAAACCACAAAGGAGAAGAAAAAGATGAGAACTTGCATATGTAGAGAAAACCCAAAATAAATCCACCAAGATTGTCAATCTTGATAGAGATCTTCAAGAATTCCCATAATACAAGGATTAAACTAAGATTAAGGAAAGATTAAACTAAGATTAAGCTAATCTACACTAATCTAAGCTAAATTAGTCTAAAGTATGTCTAGGGTTTCATAAGATGTTCTAAGAATACAAGAGGGGGGTATATATATAAAGTTACAAGAATAAGGGGAATGAAGTGACAAAGTGTGAGGAGAAACAGGGGGCTCACGGTCATGATGAGGGGGCTCACGGCCATGAGGCACCCCCGTCATGGCCATGATGGTCATGGGTCACGGCCATGACGCCCTGCTGTAGCTCCCTTTCTCTCTTCTTTGCTTCCCAACTCACTACACGGCTATGTAGGCTTCTGACACGGCCATGTAGGCCCCTACTTGCTCCTCCTAGGCTTCTTATCGACTCTCGGTGCTCGGAAATGGGCTCCAAGGGACTCGGGACCGAGTCTAAGCCACCGAATCATCGTCGCTTCTCTTCATTGGCTCAAAATGTGTCGGAAACGAGTCGGAATCGTTCCATTTTTCCAAGATTGTTATGAACCTAAAACAAACTAGAAGAAGCGTAAGTAGCCTCAAAAACCGCTCCGAAGAGCGATTCCACAAGAGAAACCGGGACCAAACACAAGAAATAAGCACTACAAACCACACTTATCACTCACATGAGAAACATTTCGCCGCCCAAACCCGCGCGTGGTCACTTCGGGATGGACCTATGTCATGTCCACTATTTGGCGACTCCGCTGGGGAAAAAACTGATGTGTCACTTACCATCGGGATCCTCAGGGTGAGACTCGAGAAGAAATCGTTCGATTAGTACAATACGCGCTTTAGTTTTACGGTTTATGCTTAACCCCATTTTTACCCGGGCCAGTATTGGTGACTGACGTCCCACTATACCGTGATATATTCCAAATTGGTTATGTCAAGGTATTCATGGCTAATTCGTGTGTGTTTCGCGGCATGTTCTAAGATCAACTCGACTTAGGAAGTCCGTCTCGATTCTCGAAAAGGCAATGCGCACTGGTATAGACCCTATTTCGACCGACCGAGACTTAGTGTAAAGCATACATGGTGTCGTTATAATGCTTGCGTGACTATGTGCTACTTGGTTTCCGTGTCGTTTTCAAAAACCGTCATTCTAAAAAATGTATCTTTTCAAAATATCCAATTTTCAAAACTCGGAATGCTATCGAAATTTAAACTTATGATTTGACTCAAAATAGCCTATTTTTAGCCGGTATGTTGCCCATTTCAAAATTCAAAAATTTCCAAACTTTCAAAAAATTCGGGCCCGACGGCATTTCTGTCAATTTCAAAAGTCGGGACCGTCCTCCGATTTTCTCGGAATTCAAACCTTTCTTAAAAAAAAAACTTCCTTATCTTAGGACCTACCATTTTTAGTGGTGTCGGGTCTTTTATAAGTCGTCGAAGGTCTTTAGCGTCGAAACTCCGTCGATCTTACATCACGAGTTTCCTCCCCATCCCGGTCCGCTTTATTTGTCAAAGGCATGGCTAACCTACGTAGGGTCCCCTATAAAGAAAGACCCATTTACACATTAGAGTCCAAAGTCGGGGGAAAACCTCACAAGGACCTTCCTTCGAACGGGACTCGGCCCACATAGCCGAATCCTAAGGAAGTCACACCATCCACGAGTCACCCGTCTAGGTGTCTTTCTCGAGTCGTTTTCTTTCTTTTAGTCTTTCCCTTGCTCGGGATGTACTTGTTTGATTCTAAAGTCGGGGCAAGTTTTTGATTACGCGGTGTTCTTACAGACAGACAACCGTCAACCAGACACAGAAACAGAATGGAGCAAGCCTTGAACAACCTGAAGACCTCAATGGATACCATGGTTGCCAAACAGACCGAAATTGAGTCACAACTGGCAGTCATGAGAGACGAGCAGGCAGCTGTCGCTGCCCATGTGACTGTTGTGGAGCAAGGGACTCCTACTACTGAAACCACTGGGCCCATAGCTGAACTGATTAGCGCAGTGCGCCGACTGGAAGAACAGGTCCACCTGTCCGGGAATAACACCATCCACACGGAGATTGCCCAAGTTTATTTCCCTTTGCACGATGAGTTATGATAAGTGTAGTTTGTAGTGCCTATTTCGTAGTGTTTTGGTCCCATTTTCCTTGTGGAATCGCTCCTTGGGAGCGATTTATGGGCTACTTATGCTTCCTCTAGTTTGTTTCAGGTTCCCGAGACCATTCGTGAAGAGTTGGAGCGATTCCGACTCAATACATACACTTTTCGGAGCCAACGAAGTGAAGGAACGATCACTCGATGCCTTGGATTCGACCCCGAGACCTTGGGACCCAATCCTGAGCCTCCGAGACCCGATCCCGAGTCCCGAGAATCGATGAGAAGTCCATGTGAAGCAAGGAGGGACCAAAAGGATCATATTGGAGGCCTACAAGACACATGCCCGACGGGTATGACCTCAACCCGTCCGGGATGAAGCGCACAAAAGAGGAGCTGCTGTTTTGGGTCCATCCCGACCGGGACCAGCTCCTCCCGGCCGGGAAGGGCGTGCTGCTGCCGCGCTTTGTTTCCTTTCTTCTCCCTTCCACTTGTAACCCTACATATACTCTTCCCTTGTTATGTTAAGCTTATGTTAGACATTACCCACTAAACCCTAGCATAGTTTAGCATAGATTAGCATAGATTAGTGTAGATTAGTCTTTCGATTATCGTTAATCTTAGTTTAATCCTTGTAATTTGGGAATTCTTCAAGATCTCCACCAAGCTTGACAAACTTGGATGTTTGTTTTGGGTTTTTCTCATTTATGCAAGTTTCCTTCTTCCTTTCATCTTGTTAGTAGGTATAATCTTCTTTTCCTTTCTCTTAATCTTGTTCTTTCATTAAAGTTTGAATCTTTGTTGTGTGGATTGCTCATAGTTCATAGTTCTTGTTAGTTTCATTATGCTAGTTTGGTTGTTTGAATTGATTTCTCTTCTTAGTGTTAGTTTTAGTATAGATATGTTGGAGTAGTATCTTGCTAGGGTTAGTAAGGTGATTAGGGTGTTAATTGGATGATTAAGGGATTGTTGGAGATGTTGGTGGAAGATTTGGGTTTCCTCTTGGTTTGATGCATATCACATGTTTGTTGAAATGCTTGAATGACTAGTAGTTGCATATGCTTGTTTTTCTTGACTTTCTCTTGTGGGTGATAGTTTGTTTGTGGGTTTGGTTCCCTCACTAAGTTGCGAGAGCCCGGTGAGGACGACCCCTAGGTCGGTCTAAGTTGAGAGAGCCCGGATGCGACCTAGGCCCCGATATCACGCTAGTAACCCCGTTTGTCGTTTGTGTCGCCAAGGTGGGTTTTAGGTGGAACCTCTAGGTGAGTCTAAGTTGCGAGAGCCCGTACTATACCTAGATTACCGTACTACCTCCTTCACTCTAGCTCTTCCTCGACCATTCCGTTACCCCTTTGACCCCGACCTAATCCTAGCCCGTTTCCTTTGATTGTTTTCTTGCTTTAGACCTAGCTTAGTCCTAGTCTCCCCCTCCTTAGATTAGCTCGTCTCGAACCTAGTCCTAGACCGTAGCATACCTTAGTCCGACACCCCGTCCTTGTGGATTCGACCCGACTTACCCTAGCTACCCAGTTATGATTAGCCGGTTATTATTTGGCGGTGGGATCCACGACAAATCCCACCATCAAGTTACCTGCCAATTTGAACCTCACGGGTCTACCAATGTTTGAGGGGACCGAAGACCCGTTACTCCATATTCGGGCCTTCAAAGAGTTCATGGCCATCAAGGGAGTGAAATCGAGCATGTTCAAGAACTTGTTCGCTGCTTCCCTTGAGAAGCACCCAAAGGCTTGGTACTACAGGCTGGACCCCAAGAAATACCCAACTTGGGATGATGTGGCTATGGAATTTTCTTGGAACTATGCTGATAATACCGAGATCCAGACCACAATGTGCTCCCTGGAGGTTATGGCCCAGGAGCCCAAGGAAGGTTTTACCAAATACCTTCAACGCTGGAGGGTTGAAAGCGTGAAACTGGTCGATAAGTCCAGTGAGAAAACTTTAGTGGAGGCCTTTGTCAAGAACCTCCTCCCCTCCTACCGGGTCCACCTCCGGTATGCTGTCATACCCAATTTCACCACCCTTACTGAAATGGGTCTGAGGATTGAAGATGATTTGAGGCGAGAGAGCCTTACTAAGGCCTCTAGCAAGGGATATCAAGGGGCTTCCTCTTCCACTGCTAAGGCCCCAGCTGCAACTCGTAGCATTTTTGACGCGTTTAATCTACTAGAAGCCCCGTCCAAGTGGAGTACCTCACCTCGGGTATTCACCGACATAGGTAGTACCTATGCATATGCCTTACAAAGGCTATCCTCCAAGGGCCTGATCCAACCGATAGGCCCAACTCCTGAAGTCCCGGTCGAAAAACGCTCCAAAAGCTACAATGTCCAAGCCTATTGCCAATATCACCGAGGTAATGGGCACGATACCGAAAAATGTTGGAAGTTGAAGCACCTGATTCAGGATTTGATCGAAAGTGGTAAGATACCGTTGCCCGGGGACAAGCCGAGCAACAAAGACAACCCCTTCAGCTCTCATGCTATCTTTACCGGGGAAGTGATCGACTGTTCTCACCTCATTTCTCCTTTTGTCCCACAAGTTAATGGGATATGGTTCGATGATGAGGATGATGTATACCTCACCAAAGGGGAAGCTGTCCCCATTACTCCCGAAGAGATCCGAAAGGTTAAGTCCAAGGTCTTAGCTAGTAACCACCTCGCCAATGCCGGTCGTCCTTATCAAGCTACTAGCTCTAGGGACACCCCTATCCCGGCAACCGTCACTGAACCTGCCAGGAGGGAAATTGGCCTTGAAGATCCAAGCACTGACACGGCTCTTGTCAAACAACTGAAGAAGGTTCGAGTTGACCTCACTATATGGCAACTCTTGGTTAGCTTGCAAGAACATCGAGAGGCACTTACTAAGGCTCTCGATCAGATCAAGGTCGACTTCCTGGTTACCCCTGCTGAAATGGTAGCCACCATCATGCCCTATCTCAAGGGCAAGTCCAAGGAAGAAGGTCCACTTATTACCTTCTCTAAGCCTGACCTACCACTGTTCGGGGCCTCTCATAACTTGGCCCTGTACATCACGGTGATTTGCCGAGGGAAGTATCTCCCGATGACCCTAATTTATGATGGGTCTGCTGTGAATGTCCTTCCTCTAAGGACTATCAAAGCCCTCAGCATCATCGAGGCTGATTACATACTGACTGCTCAAACCATTCAAGCTTTCGATGGAAGCCCAAAGTCGGTTGCTGGGGACGTTAAGCTGACAATTATAACGAGCCGAATTGAAAAAGAGTTGGAGTTCCAGGTGATCGATGTCACCTCCTCTTTCAACCTGCTCCTCGAAAGACCATGGATCATGCTGTTAAGGCGGTATATCCTCCACCCTCCACCGAAAAGTCAAGTTGTCCCTGCAAGACAGTGTTATTACTTTGGAGGCAACCCCTATGACTATGGCTAACTGCAACGCCACGGGCCGTGCGGACCTTTGGGGGTTCGATTTTGTGGGGATGATCGAGGAGGAATACCTCTTCAAGCCTTATTTCACCACTAGCATCTGCGACAAAATTTGGGGTATCTTGCGGGGGCTACCTCGAGACCATATCTTCTAGCTCGGAAGATT
Source organism: Agrostemma githago (assembly GCA_958450325.1). Lineage (NCBI taxonomy): Eukaryota > Viridiplantae > Streptophyta > Magnoliopsida > Caryophyllales > Caryophyllaceae > Agrostemma > Agrostemma githago. The sequence continues at coordinate 41,351,328 of OY288239.1, forward strand.
ATTGAAGTCCTGAATGACGGGGAATCTCGCTTCGGTCTAGGGTACGCTATAACCCCGGGTAATGTTGTTCTGGCAGGCATCGGAAAGGCCTGAAATATCATCAAGGGTATCTACTTGAGCCCATATAGCCCAAGACTGACCGACTACTTTGTTACACCAGTATTCAGGGCTGTCCAAGTTGGTCTGTACCAACCGACCCTTACATATCCCGAGACCAAATTGGCTCGGGAATGTAACTACATTCCGGATGACATATTTACCCTCATCCAGTCTGAGTCTAAGGAGGGTGCTGACAATGCTGAGCCCGTGCTGGAGCTCCTGTTTGGGGAAGACAAGGCTGTCCCGACCCCTAAAGATGATTTAGTGAACCTGATCCTCCGAAGCAACAAGTTCGATCCTTCGAAGCTGATCTCAGAAGTCGGTTCTGATACCGGGAAAAGGGCATGGAGGAAGACCATCAAGTGGACCGACAGCCAGGGTTGAGTCTACAAGCTGACCACCGGTGAAGAAGACATGCCGGACACCGATTCCGAGTCTAAGTTAGAGTCTAGAGGGTCTGGTGCTAGAGTCCAATCTGTAAACCCTCTCTCTGTAGTCACTTCCACTGGAGCCTTGGGGTCTATATCGAAGGCACTCCCAATCCCTCCTCTGACCAATGATCGGATGGCTGCTCTCTTTGAGCTGTTTTCCAAGTTTTCTATCAATACTAATGATAACCGTTCTGCTTACGACTTATCTTATTTTCAAAATGCTTTCAAATTCAAAAATATTATATGCAATAACGTTGAGAAACCCGACGAACAGGTATCCTTACCTCCGCATCTGATTGAGCAACTAGAACAGAGGGAATCTCGAGACCCGGTAATCGAAGAAATCGACTCCATCAATGTGGGAACCACCTTAGAGCCCCAGATGCTTATGTTAGGTTTATCTTTAGATCCCGAGGAGAGACCACAATTCACAGACCTCCTCCAAGAATTCAAAGATGTCTTCGCATGGTCCTACAAGGACATGCCGGGGATAGACCGGGAAATAGCTGAACACCGTATACCTATCAAAGACGGGTGTAAGCCAGTAAAACAGAAGCTCCGCAGAATGAGACCCAAATGGTCTCTCAAGGTCAAAGAAGAGGTCAACAAACAGTTTAAAGCCAGCTTCATACAAGTGTCCCAATATCCGGACTGAGTTGCAAATATCGTGCCGGTACCTAAAAAGGACGGTAAGGTGCGCGTATGTGTAGAATTTTGGGATCTTAACAAGGCAACCCCGAAAGACGACTTTCCATTTCCACACATCGATATACTGGTGGACAATACCGCTGATCACGCCTTGTTTCCTTTATGGACGGATACGCCGGGTACAATCAGATCAAAATGGCAGAAGAAGATATGAGTAAGACCACCTTCACAACATCTTGGGATACTTACTGTTATACTGTCATGCCGTTCGGTCTCATCAACGCCGGGGCCACTTACCAGCGAACGGCCACAACCTTATTACACGACATGATGCATAAGGAAGTTGAAGTTTATGTGGACGACATGATCGTCAAATCCAAAAGCCGAGATGGGGAAATTACTGCCCTAAGAAAGTTATTCACCCGACTGCGCAAATACAACATGAGGCTAAACCCTCAAAAATGCAGTTTCGGGGTAACTTCAGGCAAATTACTGGGTCATATCGTTAGCCAACGTGGTATCGAGGTCGATCCAGCTGGCACAGACAGTCAACTCAGAGGAACGAGCCATTTACTACATCAGCAAAAAATTCTTGAGTATGAATGCAAGTATACCATGCTTGAGAAAACATGTCTAGCCTTGGCCTTGGCCACCAAGAAACTCTGGCACTATATGCTTAGTTATGAGGTACATGTATTATCCAAAATGGATCCGATCAAGTATCTTTTCGAAAAGCCCATCCTCAATGGCAGGATGTCTAGATGGACTTTAATGCTGGAAGAATTCGATCTCAAATTTGTGCCATTAAAAGCTATCAAAGGTCGGGTAGTAGCTGAATTTCTCGCCGATAGCCCCGTAACCGAGGAAGGATACACCGACACTTAGTCCTTCCCAGACGAAGATATATTCCATACTGATACAGAAACACGGGATTTATATTTTGACGGGGCATCCAATTTGCGAGGGTTCGGAGTCGGCATTCTTCTAATATCACCAAAAGGGGAGCATACTCCATTATCCATTAAACTGGACTTCGACGTGACTAATAACGCAGCCGAATATGAAGCATGCATTCACGGGTGTAGACATGACATAGGTCCACCCCGACGCGGCCACGCGCGGGTTTGGGGAGGCGAATGAATCTCCATATGAGATGGTCAAATTGAAATTTAAATCGAAGTACAAGTCGCCACCGAACTTTGTGGGAGTTCGGGCCCGTTCGAACCCACTCTATGTCGTAGTGGGCCGTGTACAAAATATGGCCCATTTCCGATGTCAGAGTTTATCGGGTTCGTCCCTTAGCATTTGATACCGATACCGACATTATCGGATATCGTATATTGAATGACTCTCGTTGCCAATGGATTCGGATATCCGGAAACCATGGTTCTGAGTAAGGGGTGAGGTTACGTGTTGGGAAGTTCACTAAGAACACCCAACCCCGCCCGCACTTAGCGGCCTTTACTAAGATATCGTTCGTTTTTGGTGTACACGGGTTAGTTCGACGGTTGAATGATATGCAAAGATTATTTTCCCTAGACATGTGAGAGAAAAATAAATGGGTTGCTAAGTCGTTTAATGCATGTTAAACTAATAACGTCAAAGTTATTTTAGCATGTGAAGTTCGTTTTAGTCTAATAAAACAAAGAAATAAATAAATTGCTACAAACACGAGAAAACGAGTTAGTAACGATTGAATAATTTGAATAAAGACGTAAATAAATAATATGCATGATTTTTGAAAAGATTTATGTCACGTGATGGATTAGCGCGCGTTGACCGAGGTCAAAAAAAGGTATTTATCGAAATATGTCGCGGAAGTCGCTTTTTATGTAAGATTCGAAAAGAATAAAAAATAGAAAAGCGAGTAAACGAAAAAAAGAGGACCCGGCCAACCAGGCCACCGCGCGAGTCGCCTGACAGGCGCGCGACTCGCTTGGCGGTTTGTTCGGGGTTTTTTTTTTATTTTGTCGAAAATCGTTAATTTTTATAAATCGCGTACAAATATGGATTAATTTATACCCGATTCATATTTTGGATATTCGTCGTATTCGATATTCGATTATGAAATCGATATCGAATAGTCGGAATGATTTTAGAAAAGGTTTTGAAAAAAGTTTGTTTTGAACGAAAAGTAAAAAAAAAAAAAATTGAACGAAAAAGATGTTAATTCTCTCCGCGTATAAAATCATCGAATTTTGTTTTAAAAAAAATGTAACGATTTTATTAGCATCAACGAGAATTGATTAATTTTGTTCTTGTTAGATACGATATTCGATTAGAGAATCGATATCGTATCTTAAGAACGTTATAAGAAAAAAAATAGTTTTTGTAGTATCGATTATTAGAAATAATGAAAAAGATGTGACGAACGACCCGTATTAAAAGTACGATACGACCGACGACACGATTCGGAAAAAAGACGAAAAAAACGTGGAGAAAGGAAGAGAAGAAGAGAAGAATCGGGTTTGATTTACACCCTCAACCTACATGCTTTGTTTTCTCGGAATAAGGCTCGTCGGAAAGTGGCTTAAACTTGGGAGCGTCGAGATGATGCGGGATGAGTTAAGGTGTCGGTTTGGACGTGTGATGGGACGGGTTTTGGCCGGCTTCTTGGGGTCGGATCCGTCGGTATTTTGGTGCTTGTATGAACGATAAATGTGTGTCGAGGTTGATGAATAATTCTAGTTTAATTCTGAGTTTTTGATGAATGATGATGGATGTATTTTTCATGTGTCAATTTGTGTGTCCTTTTGTGTTGAATGGAGGGTCCTATTTATAGGCGAAGAGGTTTAGGAGATGTGTCTTGCTTGGACAACAAGAAACACCGGTTTGGATAGAAACGTAAGAGGTTGAAAGGAACTCACTTTCTTGGTGAAGAAGGCAAGGAACTCGGCTGTTTTGGCTGCCTTTGGCCGAGTGTTTGACACTCGGTCGGTAATTGCTTTAGTTTTTCGGATAGAATTCCACTTGAGATCAAATTCTACCTTTAACGGAATTGTTTAATACTTTTTGAAGCTGATTTTTTGTGGTGTTTGAGACCGAATCAGCCACGTGAGGTGTCACGGCTGACTCGTGTGTCTCGAGAATATTTTTGACCGGGTTTTGACTCGGTCGCTAAAAGACGGTTTTGCCCCTGGTGCCGGATTCCACCCAAATTAGTCTTATTTGACTCGAAACGACCCACTGGGCCTGGATTTGAGGTTGGTTTTGTAAGATTTGTACTCCGTAATAAGCCTAACCAAATGTCCATGATTACGAGCCCATATTCGAGTCCATCAAAGCACGTTTACGTCCAATCATCATTGGGTGTTTGGCGGGAACTATTATAGACACTTGGCGGTCAAAATGTGGGTGTCTACAGAGCTCCCACTCTGACTGAGGCTTGGACAAGGCAAAATTCAGAGTAGCTACCAGGTCAATCAAGGATTAAAACCTGGCAGACTTCCGATCGGGTCGTTTATAGTCCATTAGACCTGCGTGAAGGGCTCGCCAGCCATAGGATAGAAATCATATCTGGGTTGATGTCAACAATGTCTTGGGTGTGTCTGTTTACAGACACATCCCATCTTGGAATAGCGCGGGGACTTCTCCTAAAAAGTCTTGGGTGTGTCTGTTTACAGACACATCCCATCTTGGAATTACGTGGGAGCTTGCCTTGGAAGCTCTGGGTGTATCTGCTTACAGATATATCCCGATTCCTTAATAGAAATGTTGCGTGATCCTTCCACTGGGGAGCCTTTGAGAATTCTTCGGGGAGTCTTGGGGTACCTGTCTGTTGATACATAACAAATTGCATGTAACATTTAGGCGAAACACTGACTCATGCTGGGGAAGAAATGATTTTTGATTGATTTTTTGGAAAGAAAATGAATTTTTTTTGGAAATTAGAATGCTTGAGATGACTTGATTCCTAATCCGATTCTGACACGGACTCCTAAAGTCTCTGGTTAAGCCTGTATGCCTAGATGAAGTGTGATAAAAATTCCTATTCCCGTGGTGATTAGGAAAGGGATTTTCTCAAATGGCTAAGTTTTGCGAATTTTAAAATGAGAATTTGAAGAGAGAGATATACCGACCGACTCGACTCTGGACGCGACAAGACGAGTTGACAGACACGACTGGACTCTCTAAGGGTTGAACCGTGACTCGGTAGGGGATGGGCCACCTAATATGACAAGACTCTTAAGTTGCGCTATTCCGTAGCCTAGGCGAGTGGCAACACGGTCGAATCCTCGGAATGTGACTGTTTCCGTACGACAGGGCTTTGTGGTAGCAATGTCGTAGACTGGTGTTCTTTTGGATATTCTTTTGATTTAGGGGTACATTCCCAAGTGGGTATTGCTTCGAGTCCCTGACCAATTCTCGTCTTCAACTGAGCCGAGTACTAGGACACACTATAAAAAGGAGGCTAGATCTTTATTCTTTGAATTTATCTGGATTTTGTGAGTGGATGGAGAAATTCTGCCTAGGAGAAACCCCCAGGATGACAAAGCTAGCTGCTGAGAACATGACAGTGTCGTGACCGGAATGATGACGCTTTTTCGAATTTGTGTGAATGTGAATGGTTGTGCCTTTGTCGAAAGGCTGCCTACGTATTCACGTGTAGTGAAATCAAACCAAGCCGTAGTTCAGTGTTGAAAGATGTATTATGATGCCTAGCTTATTAGGGCTTTGTGTGTAACTAGACATAGCAATGGTGTAGGCTAGGTGCATTCCCAATGATGTCTTGACCAAAGGGCTGGAATAGTTAAGATGTTGATTCTGTGACTATGAGCATTCTCCGGGATAGTCCCCAGAGGTGGTGTGAACTTATTTGGGCATGTTCTATGCCGACTGCAAGTTGAGTTCCCGTGTTTGGGGCTGGTAACTGGTTTAGATGTTTTAGGAAATGTGGAGCTAGGTCGCAAGTGGCTTTGATGTTTCGAAATCTGGAGCTCGATTTTGTGGAGCTAAGGCTTCGAGGGTAAGGTATTGTAATGTGGTAGGAAAGGGGAAAGTCGAGTAAAAATGACTCGGACTTCGATCGGGCAGGTTGATAATGCGGGATCTGGTTTCCATGTCTGGCCCTAAAGGTTAGGGTGTATCCTATGGAGCTTGAATCCTCAAAATTATGGGCTGTCTCTAGCCTAGGTCTCGAGAAGGTCTTGAGGGTTGTAATGTGGGAAGGCTAGATGTGGTGTTAGCTGACCAGCTTGACTGTCTCTCCCCTATTGGATGGTATGGGTATTGATAATTTTTGAATTGACCGTTTCACGGTCATGGGTTTTTGAATTCTTTGGGTTGACCTCTTAGCCCCGGTCATGGGATTCTTCATTTGAGTTGACCGTGTCTGGTCGAGAGATGTTGATAATTCTTTTTTGATCATGGCCAGCCTTTTTGTTTTGGCCTTTTGCTTTTTTTTTTTCTCTTGGACTTTTGATTTTTTTGTCCAGCTTTTTTTTTGTCGGTCAGACTAAAACCTAAGGTAGGGACTGGCTAGTCTTATTGGATGGGTGTTTATTGTGGGAAATGGGCTTGCCTCCCGTCTTGAACCCAAACTAGGAGAATACCTAAATTTGTCCTAGGATTCGATACCGCTCCTACTAAGGGTAGTTATGTGGCTTTTCTATACCAGACATGGGACATGTAAGAGGAAAACACGGGCTCGGTTTCCTGCAGTCATTATAGATGTGTCTATAATAGTCACGTGCATGTGCTCACAGTGTACGATGGTGCTCATCATGTTCTCGGAAACATATAAGGAAAGCATATAGTGGTGATAGAATATTGAAAGCTGATTTTATTGAATTTTTGAAAAGAGGACAGAATACAAATGACTCTGACTCTGATTTTGAAATTGAAAGGAGTAGAATATCCTAGACTCGGACTCAGACTCAGACTTAAACCAAACTTAGACTCTTGGATGAGGTTGTCAGTAGTCTTCGGCTTCTAAGGACTCAAGTGGATGTTCAGTATGGCCTTCGGTAGAAGCTTCACCCAGATCTTCATTATGTCGAAGATCATCTTCGACCCTAGTGCCCATTTCAGTTAAAGTGGCGAAGTTGGGTATGATAGCATACCGGAGATGGACCCGGTAGGAAGGGAGGAGGTTCTTGACAAAGGCCTCAACTAAAGTTTTTTCATTGGGCTTCTCCACCAGTTTCACGCTTTCGGCCCTCCAGCGTTGGAGGTATTTGGTAAAGCCTTCTTTGGGCTCCTGGGCCATGACTTCTAGGGTCCGCATAGTAGTCTGAAGTTCAGTATTATCAGAATAGCTTTTAGCGAACTCGGTAGCCACATCTTCCCAAGTTGGGAATCTTTCTGCATTAAGCCTATAGAACCAGGCTTTTGGATATTTACCGAGGGATGAGCCGAACAAATTGATGAACATGTCGGTTTTGACCCCCTTGACTGCCATGAATTGTTTGAAAGCTCGGAGGTGTAATAATGGATCCTCTGTCCCTTCAAATATGGGTAACCCTTCTAAGTTGAGATCCTTTTGTAGTTTCTCACTAATGGGTGTATATTCTCGGGCATTTTTCGTGTGGATAGTGTTGTTCATTGATAAGTGGACCTGTTCCTCCAGTTTTCGGACGGCGCTGACCAGTTCAGCTATGGGCCCAGCGGTTTCATTTCTGACCTTAAGAGTCCTTTGCTCCACGGCGCTCAAACGGGTAGCAATGACGGTTTGGTCGGTCCTGATGGCTGTCAGTTGGGTCTCCATCTTAGCCAGTGAGGCGGTCAGCTCATCTATGGCTTGTTGTGTCATGGTTCGGGTGAAGGGCGGCTTGTCTGTAAGAATACCGCGTAATCAGGAAAGTTGCTTCGGAACTCGAATACACCAAAGCATAGGAAATAGCACGGGGGGAGAGACGACTCCAGTTCGACTCGGGTTGGACTCTCCTAAGACAAATGTGTAGGGTACGATTCTCGGAGTGACTGTGATTAATCGCTTCGTCGGAGAATAGCCCCCAAGTGAGACTAAGGACTCAGACGGTGTGACATCTAAGTGACTCGGAAGTGGGATACGTGAGACAACACGTGTAATACATGACCCTTAGAGCACCCGTGATTGATCGCTCCGCCGAAGGGTAGGCCCCGAGTGAGGAAAAGCCCGAAAAGGAAATGAGTCGGAAAGGACTTCTAGACGGGTGACTCGTGAAAACCGACTCCTAGATGGGTGACTCGTGGATGGTGGACTCTCCCTAGGATTTGGCAAAGTGGGCCTAGTCCCGTTTGAAGGAAGATTCATGTGAGAATTCCCCAGACTTTGGACTCGACTATGTAAACGGACTTCCCTTTGCAGGAGTTTGTCCTACGAAGGTGGGCCGTGCCTTGACCAATAAGGCGGACTGGGATAGGGAGGAAATCCGTGATGTATGATCGACGGAGTTTCGACGTTAGAGATTCTAACAACTTATGACAAGACCCGACACTACTAAATACGGGAAGTCCTAAGAAAAGGAAGGTTTTGAATAGGGAAATTTGGATTTAGAAAAACCCAAAAAAGTCGGATCGGATGGCCCGATTTTTTTTGAAAACCGAAAAGTCTTATCGGGCCGATTTTTTGGAAATTTTGATAAAATTTGGGCAGCATACCGGCTAAAAATAGGCTGTTTTGAGTCAAAATCATGAGTCCTAAATTTGGTAGCTTTCCGGGTTTCGAAAAATGGACAGGTTTGAAAAGATGCAAACTTTTGAAATAGCGGTTTTTGAAAAGACGATAAATAGATCAAGTAGCATGTAGTCACGGAAAGAGTATAATGACTACAGTATAATGACACCATGTAGTCTCGGTCGGTCGAAAGAGGGTCTATACTAACGACGATCGCTTTCTCGCAAATTAGGACGGATTTCCTAAGCCGAGTTGGTCATAGAACCTGCCGTAAAACCCATGCGAGTTCCGCCATCGAAGTCTTTAGTGCACCCATTTAGGAATGCACCGTGGTATAGTGGGACGTCGGTCACAAGTAACCGGCCCGGGTAAAATTTGGGTTATGCATGAACCATTGAACTAAAACGTGTACATTACAAATCGAATGATTTCTTTTCGAGTCTCACCCTGAGAATGCCGATGGTAAGTGACTCATCAGTTGATCCCCAGCGGAGTCGCCAAATTGTGGACATGACATAGGTCCACCCCGACGCGGCCACGCGCGAGTTTGGGGAGGCGAATGAATCTCCATATGGTATGGTCAAATTGAAATTTAAATCGAAGTACGAGTCGCCACCGAACTTTGTGGGAGTTCGGGCCGTTAGAACCCACTCTATGTCGTAGTGGGCCGTGTACAAAATATGGCCCATTTCCGATGTCAGAGTTTATCGGGTTCGTCCCTTAGCATTTGATACCGATACCGACATTATCGGATATCGTATATTGAATGACTCTCGTTGCCAATGGATTCGGATATCCGGAAACCATGGTTCTGAGTAAGGGGTGAGGGTACGTGTTGGGAAGTTCACTAAGAACACCCAACCCCGCCCGCACTTTGCGGCCTTTACTAAGATATCGTTCGTTTTTGGTGTACACGGGTTAGTTCGACGGTTGAATGATATGCAAAGATTATTTTCCCTAGACATGTGAGAGAAAAATAAATGGGTTGCTAAGTCGTTTAATGCATGTTAAACTAATAACGTCAAAGTTATTTTAGCATGTGAAGTTCGTTTTAGTCTAATAAAACAAAGAAATAAATAAATTGCTACAAACACGAGAATACGAGTTAGTAACGATTGAATAATTTGAATAAAGACGTAAATAAATAATATGCATGATTTTTGAAAAGATTTATGTCACGTGATGGATTAGCGCGCGTTGACCGAGGTCAAAAAAAGGTATTTATCGAAATATGTCGCGAAAGTCGCTTTTTATGTAAGAATCGAAAAGAATAAAAAATAGAAAAGCGAGGAAACGAAAAAAAGAGGACCCGGCCAACCAGGCCACCGCGCGAGTCGCCTGACAGGCGCGCGACTCGCGTGGCGGTCTGTTCGGGTTTTTTTTTTATTTTGTCGAAAATCGTTAATTTTTACAAATCGCGTACAAATATGGATTAATTTATACCCGATTCATATTTTCGATATTCGTCGTATTCGATATTCGATTATGAAATCGATATCGAATAGTCGGAATGATTTTAGAAAAGATTTTGAAAAAAGTTTGTTTTGAACGAAAAGTAAAAAAAAAAAAAGAATTTTGAACGAAAAAGATGTTAATTCTCTCCGCGTATAAAATCATCGAATTTTGTTTTAAAAAAAATGTAACGATTTTATTAGCATCAACGAGAATTGATTAATTTTGTTCTTGTTAGATACGATATTCGATTAGAGAATCGATATCGTATCATAAGAACGTTATAAGAAAAAAAAATAGTTTTTGTAGTATCGATTATTAGAAATAATGAAAAATATGTGACGAACGACCCGTATTAAAAGTACGATACGACCGACGACACGATTCGAAAAAAAAGACGAAAAAAACGTGGAGAAAGGAAGAGAAGAAGAAAAGAATCGGGTTTGATTTACACCCTCAACCCACATGCTTTGTTTTCTCGGAATAAGGCTCGTCGGAAAGTGGCTTAAACTTGGGAGCGTCGAGATGATGCGGGATGAGTTAAGGTGTCGGTTTGGACGTGTGATGGGACGGGTTTTGGCCGGCTTCTCGGGGTCGGATCCGTCGGTATTTTGGTGCTTGTATGAACGATAAATGTGTGTCGAGGTTGATAAATAATTCTAGATTAATTCTGAGTATTTGATGAATGATGATGGATGTATTTTTCATGTGTCAATGTGTGTGTCCTTTTGTGTTGAATGGAGGGTCCTATTTATAGGCGAAGAGGTTTAGGAGAGGTGTCTTGCTTGGACAACAAGAAACACCGGTTTGGATAGGGAACGTAAGAGGTTGAAAGGAACGAGAACTCACTTTCTTGGTGAAGAAGGCAAGGAACTCGGCTGTTTTGGCTGCCTTTGGCCGAGTGTTTGACACTCGGTCGGTAATTGCTTTAGTTTTTCGGATAGAATTCCACTTGAGATCAAATTCTACCTTTAACGGAATTGTTTAATACTTTTTGAAGCTGATTTTTTGTGGTGTTTGAGACCGAATCAGCCACGTGAGGTGTCACGGCTGACTCTTGTGTCTCGAGAATATTTTTGACCGGGTTTTGACTCGGTCGCTAAAAGACGGTTTTGCCCCTAGTGCCGGATTCGACCCAAATTAGTCTTATTTGACTCGAAAGGACCCACTGGGCCTGGATTTGAGGTTGGTTTTGTAAGATTTGTACTCCGTAATAAGCCTAAACCAAATGTCCATGATTACGAGCTCATATCCGAGTCCATCAAAGCACGTTTACGTCCAATCATCATCGGGTGTTTGGCGGGAACTATTATAGACACCTGGCGGTCAAAATGTGGGTGTCTACAACGGGTTGCAAGCCACCGCTGATTTAGGAGTCACAAATCTCCGGGGACACGGCGACTCATCTCTAGTTATCAACCAAGCTCTCAAAAAATGGAAAACACGGAACGCTAACCTCGTGGCCTACCAGGCGCGAGTAAGGGTTCTCGAAAAACAATTCCAAAAGGTAGAATACATATACTTACCCCGGGAAGAAAACCAGTTCGCGGATGCACTTTCCAAATTAGCATCCTTACTGAATATCCCGGATCACCTAACCAGCATGCCGATTTTTGTCGAAAGACGGTCTGAAGCGGCATACATCCACGCTATTCAAGACGTCAAGATAACCGATCCGGAACCTTGGTATCGGGTTTTCTAACCTACATGACAACGGGGGAATATCCTCCGGGAACTGAAAACCAGGCCAAGAAAGCCCTACGAAGATTGGCCACCCAATTCATTTGTACGAACGATGGACAGCTATACAAAAAGACGGCACAGGGGGCTCTTCTCCTATGTGTCGACAAAATAAAAGCCGAAAAGGTTATGGCTGAAGTACAAGACGGCGAATGTGGTCCACATATGAATGCTTAGATGCTGGTCCGAAAAATCATGAGACTCGGATACTACTGGAATAATATGGAAACCGACTGCCAGTTATATGTCAAACACTGTCATAACTGCCAGATTTTCGCCAACGTTTAGCCTATGTCATCATCCCTATTATACACCATGACATCACCATGGCCATTTTCGACATGGTGAATTGACATAGTTGGGAAAGTAAACCCTTCCGGGACGGGAGGTCATTGTTTCATTTTGGTGGCAATCGACTATTTCACCAAATGGGTCGAAACCGAGTCATACCAAATTTTGAATGCTAAGCACGTTGCTAAGTTTATCCAAAACAAGATTATATGCCGGTACGGGGTCCCACACGAGTTCATCAGTGATCACGGGACGCACTTTCAAGCTGAAACCGCTACTTTGCTAGCCAAGTATAAAATCCATAGGCATACATCTTTGCCTTACCGTCCCCAAACAAATGGAGCGGTAGAGGCAGCTAATAAAACAATTGTCACCATACTTAAAAAGACGGCTGATAATTACCGGGACTGGCCCGACAAAATACCTTTTGCCCTGTGGGGGTACAGAATGTCAATCCGCACCCGCAACCGGTGCAACTCCATATTACTTGACGTACGGGATGAAGGCAGTTCAACCGGTCGAGTTGGAAATACCATCTCTCAAGATTTTACTAGAAAGTCAAGTGCATGAAGCTGATTGGGTCCAAGCTCGATACGACTCGCTGGTTCTTTTGGACGAACGGCGGTCCCAGGCCCTGAACAACATTCAAATATATCAGAAAAGGATACAGCAGGCCTTCAACAAAAGAGTTAGGCCCAGAAACATTAAGGAAGGGGATTTGGTCCTTAAATCCGTCCGAGCATTACTACCAGTTGACTCGAGGGAAAATTCAAACCCAATTGGGCCGAGCCATATCTAGTAAAGAAGGTTGTATCAGGAGGAGCAGTGATGCTGATGGACTTGGACGGGAATGAATTCGTCAACCCGACCAACTTAGACCAGTTGAAGCGCTATTACCCCTAACCTTATCTCAATGTCATTTGCAAAAAGTTTATTAAAAACTATCTTTAAACTTTCAAAATTTTAAGCAAGTCAATAAGTTAGGCTTATTTATCCTACTATCACGCACACCTCGAACTACTAGTCTTGGTATATTTCGAAATTGCAAAAAAAATTCTCTGCCCGAACTATGTTTGGTTTGATTCCACTAATCGTGGATACATAGGCAGCCCCTGAAAAGGGCACAACCACCGCAATAACAAAAAGACAGGAATAGTTTCACTAATAAAATACTTTTATTATTTAACCAAAAAAACCCCTGATAAACTCGGGAATTTCAAGTTACATCACAAAAAAAAACAACAACAAAAAAAACACACTAAAAAAAATAGTAATAATATCCAAATAATTAAAATTCAGGAGACAGATATTTAGGACATCTTTCCCTTGCCCTTGTCTTTTGGGTCACGCGAAGCCCGTGGTCGCCGGGGCGGGGGCGAACGTTCCGGGATCACAAGGGGAACCTCCTTAGCTCGAACCCGTTTCTTCAACAGTGGGTCTTCTGCTATTGTAACCGGTGCGAGTCGACCCCTTACGTGCTCCGGTAGCCTGTCCCGAGGACCAAGTCGGTCCTGAACCGATAGTCTTGGCCCAAGTCTCCTCTCCAAGTCTGTCTGGGGGCTCACTTCCCCCCTAGCACCTCTAGCACTAGACCCTCTAGTTTGAGTCATAGCCCTTCCCCTCTAACCTGACATTAGACAGACCAGTGTGGCCGGAGTCTCACCTTCGTCAAAGAAGCCCCTATTGTCTTTAGCCTGCTCCCGTCGAAGCAGGCCGAAAGCTTCATCGACCTTCAAAGCAGCTCGGGCCTTGGCAGAGTCTGCTTTGCCCATTTCTCATAAGAGTCTGATACCCAAATTGAGTGAAGAGACACGGGAACAGACCAGGTCACCCGAGTGTACCACCGCTGCATCCAGGTATCGCACATTACATCAGTCAGCTAGGTAGGGTCACTCACAACTGCTTCATTTTCCGGGATCCTCTGAGACCAACCATACTGCCTAAGTATGCGGTCGGGATAAAGGTGAACTGTCTGAATAAAGGACAAAATCACCTGGTAGTGAGCCTTATCCCTCGGTGACAAACCTGTCAAAACATAAATAGACCACCACGACATCACCCATCGGATCAATGGACCATGATGGAATGACAGCTCTTCGTCCCAGTATTTCCGGTTGATAAGGCAGGAAGAATCGATAGCCCGTCTCCTTGTCATCACTTGATTGGGCCGATATCGACTCGGGTCAAGCGAGGCTCTATGATTGATAGCCTCTCAAATAGCCAAAGTTGAAAAAAATGATGAAATTCATAAGCTTTCGAGACGAATCTAACGTCCGCCTAGGTGCACTCGATCGAGTGCTAAGGGGTCACTCGATGGAGTGCCTAGGGGTCACTCGATCGAGTGAAACCCCTAAAACTGGGCAGCGGGTCTTTAACGAAGGCACTCGATCGAGTGCCAGGGTGACTCGATCGAGTGCCCCTGTAGCAGGTTATCGCGAAGAAAAAAATCGAAAAAAAAATCGAAAAGGAAAAAGAAAAGCAGTATACCTGTAGCAGACGGGTGCTCTCGGTCAAACGAACTGACGAGTCCCTTTTACCATTATCCAAACCCTGGATAATTTCCCCCGTAATTAACCACGCGGGACTATATTCTGTCTCCATCAGGTCAACGATGGTAAAAAGCCGAACGTAGCCCATACACGACAAAAAGTCCATATGACCTCCGATAGCGTACACATGAAGCATACAAAAGGCAAATGCCCTACGACTATGGATTGACATAACTCGGACGTCATGTGGGTTCATAAACTTGTCATCCAAAGCGAACAGCAAAACGGTATCCCCGACTAGCATACGGGATACCTCCATGTGGAAAAGTCCTAAAAATTCCCGCAGTTTCCTCCTCTGATCATGAACTGAAAACGGGACAGCATGACGGAGCAAAGGGTTCCATCCTCCCACAGCAGCAATTTCCTCAGGTATAGGACATATCTCGCCCTGAGGGAGGGCAAAAACATGGTATATGTCGTCCCAGTAGAACAGCCAAGCATCAAGGAAATAAAGATCCACCTGCATCTAACGGATCGAGAACAGTTGAGAAATACCCGTTTGGTTTAAGGCTACCCTTTCCGCGTCCCTAAAGTTTCGGGACTAAGCTTGCAGCATCGTAGTCAAACGCTCAATACCCATGGCTAAATTTCTTGAAAAAGTCAAGTTTTTAAGGAAAGGAAGAGTTGTGAGGAGTGCAGAAAAGATGAAACGGGGATTGTGTATTTATAACATCAAAACCCTGGCAGTTCCCCTGCTACCATACCTCTTTGGCCAAAGCAGGCTTAAACATACATGCCCGATCTCTGTCTCCTCGTACCAATGCAGGAATTAAGTCATCCCGAGCAATTTTCAAAAAAATTCAAAAGTCTTAAAATTTTCAAAACTCTCCAAAAATTCAAAAATTTCTGCTCCCCAGCGCGAGTCGATGTTTCACTTAAATGTTACATGCAAGGTATTTATGTGACTGCATACAGGTACACCTAGGACTTCAAAGGCAAGTCCGACTCCCCAGAGAGCCATCAATAACATCAAGACAGGTATGACCCTTTGCTTATGGCTGGCGAGCCCTTCACACGAGTCTAATGGACTATAAACGACCCGACCGGAACGCTGCCAGGTCGTAATCCTCGATTGGCCTGGTAGCTACTCTGACTTTCGCCTTCTCCAAGCCTCAGTCAGAGTGGGGGCTCTATAGACACCCGTATTTGACTGCTAGTGTCTATAGCGGTCTCCAACAAAACACCCGATGATGATCAGACGTAAACGTGCTTTAACGCGCTCAAATATGGGCTCGGAATCAGTAATATTTGACATGGGCTTTTAGCGGAGTACAAATCTCATAAAACCGACCTCAAATTCAGGCCCACTGGGTCGTTTTCAATCAAATAAGACTAATTTGGATCAAAACCGACACTGAAAATAAGACCGTCTTTTAGCGACTGGGTCAAAACCCGGTCAAAGACGAATCCGACACAAAAATCAGCCAAGTGAGTTTTAGAAGCAAGCCCAACCACCACATCCTTTCAAAAAATGGTCAACAAATCTTTCCTAAAAAGCCTCCATGCAGTTTGATCCACTCGATCGAGTGGATAGGCCTACTCGATCGAGTCGATCAGGCCCACTCGGTTTAGTAAGCCAACGAACCGGCCAAACCGGCCTTGAACCGGGCACTCGATTGAGTGGCCCTGAACCGGGGTATTTTTTCCTATAAATACCCCGTCACCTGAACACATTTCAAAACTCTTTTTACCACCTTTCCACCTCAAAAACCCTCACATTTCAGCCATATTTCCCCCTTAAGCATTCATTATCTCAACATCCCCATACACACATATATTTACACACATTCCGAGATCAAAACTCGTAAAAACAAAAAAGCAATCCTTCCTATAAACCATACACACCATAACTCTCCTACGTATCTCGACGCTCCCGTGTCTTTACCACCATTTGACGAGCCCATTTCCGAGAGGCTAAAGCATGTAGGTTGAGGGTGTAAAATTCAATCCCGACATTTCTCTTTTCTCTCTTCTCTTCTCCGTTTTTTTTTTTATGTTTTTCGTCTTTTTTTTTATTTCTTTTGCTTTTCGTTACTAATATTATTATTATCGTATCATTATAAATCATTCGCCTATACGTATCGAATATGAGGGATGATAGGATAAGGAAACACGAATACGAGAGTATTGCACTCGATGTTTCCGGTCGGTTATCCTATTACCCCGATTATTTGGTTGTTGAAGCGGATCAACCCTTAAAAATAACACATTTTTATTTCGTCTTAGCATCACATTTTTATATCGTTTAGCATTTTTTATTTATCGTCATAATACCGCGCATATATATAAATACATAAACCATTTTCAGATCGAACGGGTTTAATTACGATTCCCGCTCCAACTCCGTTTAATCCCTTTACAAGTCGTAATAGTGGTGGCGCCCTTTCGAGGAGCGTCGCCCTAAACACTTAAGGGCGTAACGTGATTGTGGTAATACGTAGTTGAACACGTCCGATATCATTTTCAAGATTGGTACGAAACCCGTTGACGCGAAATCAAACATCACGTAATCTGTAAGGATTAGTAACGATGTCGTGACGCGGAGGGAATTAATTTCGTCCTAATCAAATTTAAAACAATTTTGCAACACCTTTTTTCAAAATTCCCGATACCGGTCTCGTAATCATAAAATACATGTTACGGTGTACCAAAAACCGAGTTGAATATAAATTACGTCATATTTTTATTTAGCTCGGCTAGTTATCGATTTTAAACAAAATAAAAGTTGAGATAACCACCTTTTTTACACGAACAACAGTTCGTACAGGGGGCACTCGATCGAGTGCCATAGCCCACTCGATCGAGTGGCACCTCAAAACCGAGGCAGACGGTCTGTAACAGGGTCACTGGACCAAGTCCCTCCTTTGACTCGATCGAGTGGTCCCTTTTATGCTAAAACGCGAGCTTTTAACATCATTTTTAGCCTCAAATTGATAGTGGGAATTTGTCACGTCCCCACCGCCAAATAAAATAACCGGCTAGACCTAACGGTAGTTAGGGTAAGTCAGGATCGTATCCACGGAGACGGTGTTGCAAAGTTTAGACTATGTCCACCTAAAACGAGACTATGCTACCAAACAAACACAAAGGAAGCGATAATTGGTAAACTATGGTGGTGGAAGAGGTAAAACTAGACTAACAATGAACTAGACTAATACAATGCTAAAACGGAATAACTAAAGATCAAACTAACTAGCAAACTAAAGAAATGATGACTAACTAATAAGATGAAATCAAATATGGAAAGAAGTGGATTATGTCGGGTTCATAAGAATAGTAGGGTAATCGGGTTGATCGTGGGTATGGGTGTCTCCTAGTGCTAGAGTCGGTCCGGGCTCTCGCTACGTAGACCGATGTCAAGGTGGGTCCGGGATCTCGCTACGTAGACCCTAGTCCGCACTCTCGTGACTACGACTATCCTCAACATGATCACATACTAGACAAACAATGATAAGATGAGTACAAGTATGGGAAGCATGGCCACTACTACTCACACAAGCATATCAACAAACACATAGAGTGCCCAATATGTGACTAACAACAAAGATTCACTCTTTACCCCTAATCAAACCCTAATCACCCATAATCTACCCTTAATCCCCCTACTAACCCACAAGGAGATTACTCACACATATTCAAACTAACTACAACAATGAAAAGAGAAAACAACATCATAAACATCAAAACATTCATTATGAACAATCAAGAACAATAAACAATAATCAATGATTAAAACTTGATGATAAAACAAAGATTAAGGGAAGAGAAATTATACCCACTACAATAGGATGAAAAAGATGAGAACTTGAATTAATAAGAAACCCAAATAAAACCCCAAGGTTGTCAATCTTGGATGAGTCTTCAAGAATCTTCTTAATTACAAGACTAATTAACTAAGATTAACTAAAGATTAAAGGAAGATTAAAACTAATGAGAGGAGAACTAAATCTAGGGTTTATATCTTGTAAAGAGGCTTAAAAGAGTCTAGGGTATGATATGATACATAAACAATACAAGAGGGAAGTATTTATAAGGTTACAAGAATGAGGGAGGATGAATTAAAGAGTTGCGGCTACAGCACATTGGTCCCGACAGGGACGGCCTGTCATCTCGACCGGGACGGGTTGGTCCCGACCGGGACGGGCTCACAGTGGCCTCTTCAAATGTGCACTTCATCCCGGACGGGATGAGGCCATACCCGTCGGGGATGAGTCTTGTAGGCCTCCAATACGATCTTTAAGGTTCCTCCTTGCTTCACATGGACTTCTCATCGACTCTCGGGTCTCGGGATCGAGTCTAAGGGGCTCGAGATCGGGTCCCAAGGTCTCGGGGTCGAATCCAAGGCGTCGAGTGATCGTTCCTCCGCTTCGTTGGCTCCGAAAAGTGTATGTATTGAGTCGGAATCGCTCCAACTCTTCACGAATGGTCTCGGGAACCTGAAACGAGCTAGAGGAAGCATAAGTAGCCCATGAACCGCTCCCAAGGAGCGATTCCGCAAGAAAATGGGACCAAAACACAGCAAATTAGGCACTACAAACTACACTTATCAACTCCCCCACACTTAACCCTTACTCGCCCTCAAGTAAGCACAAACTAACTACTAAACTAGCCGAGCGGGTATTAGCGCACCCTACGCCCTTTCAACTCACGCGAGAACACCTAGAGGATAAATGCTCTCCGCAAGGCAAGTGAGGTCTTGCGACAAAACTGTGGATGCAACCGGACACAAAAACACATGACAAGCAAACATGCTAACAAACACACAAAAGGTTGCACCCAAAAAGAAACAAATACCGCTTCCCTCTAAAAAGCGGTGAAAGAAGCACCGGTTTAGGACTCGAGGAAAGTGATAACGTTCCCAAGCTAGCAATGCAAACCAAGATGAACTAAACCCTAATAGTATGACGATAAAGCAATAAAAACGTTGGTAACTTACCTCGGTTCCTCCTAACCTTCTAAGAACGTACTACGGGACGATCGGCGGGATGGAAAAAGGATGAACAACGGTGTTAGTCGACACTGTAGGTAAGTGAGACCCCGCCCCCTTTAGCAGAGAGCCAAGAGGGTCGTCCCATGCCCAAAACCGCCTAGCTAGTCCAAGTAAAAAGGTGGAAATAATTGCAAAATGAGGGAAGACCGACCATTACCGCTATCATCACCTAGGGACTCGGTCCTTTGGTAGGCTCTTCACGGTAATAGTCGGTAAAAGGCTTATTTTGTGAGGTGTGAGGTTTCTATTTTTGTGAGACGATTTTCTTTTGGCATTTTCTTCTTCTTTTGCATTTTTGCTTTGTTTTGCCATGCCATTTCTTTTTCTTCTTTTCTATTTTCTTCTTGGCTTTTGTGCCTTTTCTTTTTCTTCAATATTTTCTTTCTTTCTTTTTCTATATTTTTCTTTCTTTTTCTTTTCTTTGCCCTTTTGTTGTAGGCATTTCTTTTTGCAACAAGAAATGGAGATTTCAACAATTTGCAATTTTATTGTGTGGATATGTGTAGGAGGTAGGTAAATGGGTAAGTCGGGACGGACCCTTCCCTTCAAACCCACAAAAAGGGGAGAACTTGGTCTAGTCGAGCAAATTTCAAACATGGTCACCTAGGGGACGGGACTCGGCAACCAAGGCCTTTTCACACCGTGGGTGGTCAAAATGGTCAAATGCAAATCCCGTAGTAAATCCCTAGTAAGCTAGGTGGACTCAAGGTAAGAAACCAACGAAATCATTGATTTAGGGTCATTCTACTAAACCAAAGTCCAAGACTCGATTTATACCACTAGGAAGGGAAAGTAAACACTCGCACACTAGCCTCTAAACCGGGTTTTCGAAAACCTTTTTAAACACACAAGACACACTAACACAACACAAAACGAAGACACGACAAAAAACGAAAGAAAAAGAGATAAAAGGCCACAAAACAAAAACAAACACAACAAACAAACAAACAACACAAACACCACCCCGAGCTTCCAAACAAGTCACCAAATCAACCACAAGCATTACAAAGCTCCTCCCGAGCGCACAACATCACAATCTCCTCCAAACTCCACAAGACATAAAGAAGAAAAAAGGATAAAGATGTTACCGGAAGTCTTGAAAGCTCTCCAAAGCTATCGGTGATTCAAGTAACCTATAAGGAAAAAGGGAGGCAAAACACGCACAACACAACAAATACACGATACAACGACATAAAAGCAAAACACACGAAAGAAAATCTTTTTGATTTTTATGAAATTTTTTCAAATTTTTAGGTTTTTTAAAGATTTGTCGAAAAACTACGAAAATAAAACTAACTACGATAGAATATCGCTCCCCCACACTTAAGCCGAGCAATGTCCTCATGCTCGACCGTAGTGCATGGGAGCACAAGAAAAAAGAAAAGAAACTACGAAAATAAAGCTAAAAATAAAAAATAAAGTGGAGAAAATGGTAGAGTGTGTCCGGCCGGGGTGTAGTCAAGTCACAATGAGCCGAGACAAGAAAAGATATGGATGGGGGAAGAAATAAAAAGAAAGAATAAAAGGAAATGGGAGGGGAGGACTAGGTGTAATCAAGTCACCTAGCCCGGATTCCGCCCAAATCCGACTAATACCTACAAAAAGGGCGAAAATCTTGAAAATTTGGATTTTGAAATGACTCTCGATGTAGTCACGTCATCGAGAGTCGGGAGCAACAAATACCAAGGCCCCGAGGGCTACCATGACACAAATGATATAAGGGAAAGGGAAAAAACAAATGAAGACAAGCTATAGAAACGGAAAAGAGAGGATAGTTTCCGTACCGTACGGTTAGCAACTCACTCGCTCCATCGTCTCATAAATCAATAGCGGCATGTAGCTAGTCGTCGTCATTGTTCTTCCTCTTCAATCGCGATACGGATCCATGGTTGGAGCACAAAGGTATAATGAGGTGGGTTTTGATGTGAAAGTCGGTTTAAAGTTAAGTGAAAGTGAGGTGAAAATGTTTATGCGAGGTGTAGGGGTCATATAATGAGAGTAAGGGCATGTAGGGAGGTTGGGAGGAGGTATAAAGTGGTTTGGTGGGCTCAAACGACGAAGAAAAGGCCAAGGGAG
The DNA here is from genome assembly GCA_958450325.1 of Agrostemma githago. Lineage (NCBI taxonomy): Eukaryota > Viridiplantae > Streptophyta > Magnoliopsida > Caryophyllales > Caryophyllaceae > Agrostemma > Agrostemma githago. Next base: position 41,373,201 of record OY288239.1, read on the forward strand.
GACAGGGGGTCCATCCCGGTTGGGATGGGTGGTCCCGGTCGGGAAGGCTTCGTCCCGGTCGGGATGACCTGTCAGTAGACCCATCTTTTGTCACACTCATCCCGGACGGGATGACATCCTTCCCGGTCGGGATGGGCCTTCCATCCCGGGCGGGATGACCTCTTCTTGGCCGGGAAGAGTCTCCTAACTCTCTATAGCTCCCAAAAGCTCGTTCCAAGCTTCAAAAACCGACTCCCCTTCACACGATCCAAGCTCCAACATTGACCCTTCTTCTCTAGGAACCATCTTCACTTCACCTATCAAACAAAACTCATATACACATCAAATTTCCTCCCTCACATCGCTCATCAATAATCCAAATAATCAAGAAATTCGCAAAACCAAACAAACTACAAGGGAAAGAGATATATACAAAGAGACGGTTCTTGTGGAACTCCGTCAATCCAAGGATGGTGCATTCTTCAATCTTTTTCAACAACAACAATGAATAGTTCCGTCTCCATCAAGGGCACGAAGAAACAAGTCGAAGGCCCTAGCAAAGTCTTCAATCAAGCTAGTAATATAAGCATCCAAATACCAAGGCTCTTCATGACCTTGTCTTGACGTTCCCGGGGCGTCCCGATCTTGTAAGTTCAAAGGCTTGAACTTATACTTTTGATCCTTCGGGATATACCCAAACGTCCACCGGTCCTCATGTGGCCCCAAGGGAGGCTCATCTTCCTTCTTACCTTTCAACTTGTCATCAAGCCCATGATGTGGGCACTCATCCTCTCCAATCTCGGAGTCATCATCCTCAAGTTCACAAGAGTTCTTCTTCAAGCTTTGCCCCGACTCAACCCCTAGATCAATGTCTTTCGTGGCTTGGATCATTTTTCAAGACTCATCATTTGTAGGCGAAGTGTTACCTTGGAGGTCAAACACTAGCTTCTCTTCGCCTAACTCGAAGGTGATCCTACCATTCTTCACATCGATCATAGCACCGGCGGTGTGTAGAAATGGGCGCCCAAGGATAATGGGAGTGTTGGCATCTTACGGCATATCGAGCACGATGAAATCGACCGAAATGAAGAACTTCCCGATTCTCACCGGCACATCCTCTAGCATCCCCAATGGTCGGTTGAATGAACTATCGGCCATTTGGAGTGTAATAGAAGTACTTTTAAGCTCTTTCATCCCAAGTCGGCAACAAATGGAATAAGGGATGATGCTCACACTTGCACCCAAATCACATAATTCTCTTTCGATCTTGTAGTGGCCTATGGTGCAAGGGATCGAGAATCTACCCGGATCCTTCAACTTTGGAAGCATGGAACCTTGAATGAGCTCGCTCACCACCCTTGTGAACGCAATGGTCTCTTCCTTGTCGATGGATCTCTTCATAGCCAAGATTTCTTTCATAAATTTTCCATATGCCGGGATTTGGGTAAGTAGCTTGGTGAATGGGACAATAACATCCAATTTCTTCACAATGTTAAGGAACTTTTCATATTGAGAATCTACCTTGGTCTTCATTTGCCTTGTTGGGAAAGGCAACTTGATATGGAACTTATTTGGCTCAATCGGGGTAGACTCCTCAAATGACACTTTCCTTTTGCCCTGGTCTTGTTCTTTAAGTGGGGGAAGCTTGTCTTCTTGGGGTTTCTCAATCTCCCATAAGACTTGCTCCTCTATTGGATTTCCCAAGCTTTGGTCTTCTTGAATTGGAGACATAGCTTCTCTTGTTGGCTCTTGCTATTTGGGGTGGGGGAGGGTTATATGATGTACCTCTCCTAGTGGTAATAGCATTCACATGCTCAAATTTCGGTGTTTCACCTTGAGGAGGTAATTGCCCCGGTTGCCTTGAAGAGCTACCCGAAGCAAGTTCAGCTATTCGGGTCTCAAGCATCTTCGTATGAGCATCTCTCGCCATGTTGTCCTTTTGAATATAAGCATAGAATTCTTGTTGATTCTTTGACATCTCCATTTGACCCATTTGCATTTCCAACAAGGATTTTTGAACGTCGAAATCACGAGTTGGAGATTGTGGATTGTGCGGAGTATCGGTGAGGGCTAATGGAGCACCGTAATCATGAATAGGAGACCGGCTCCTAGGCTTGCTTTCTTGACGGTTAGCTTGAGTTGCTTGTTGTTGATGGTTCCCTTGGAACCCATGAGAATTTCCTTGATTATTGCCATGGTTGTAATTTTGTTGTCCTTGGAAGTTTTGGTTTCCTTGGAAACCCCCTTGATTGAAGTTCCCTTGTTGGAACCCTTGATTGTTGTTAAATGTACCTTGGTTACTTTGCTTGAAGTTGTTGAAAGGCCTTGAGTTGCCTTGGTAACCTTGGTAGCCTTGATTGTTGTCCCTTAAGGGAGGTGGAACATAGAGACGAGGTTGTATAGCTTGTTGTTGAGGGACTTGATTGGAAGTTTGGTATTGATTGGAATAGGAAGCACCTTGCTTGAATGCTTGAAAGGCGTTCACTTGCTCAACGCTTCCTTGACAATGCATAGGATCATGACCAACGATTCCACAAGTGTCACACATCCCATAATAAGGCAAAGGAGGTGCAAATCCCAAAGCATTTACTTCTTGAATTGAGTGTTGATTGGAGGAACTAATGCTTTGAACTTGAGTGGGGTGGCCTTGGAGCTTCTTGTCAATGGTCTCCATGTGTGTCTTCAATTGAGCTCCAAGGTCAATGCTTAATTGAGTAATAACATCAACCTCGTGCCTACCTCCTCGATTTGCCTTCCTAGGCCTTGAGTATTGAGAATTATGAACCGCCATCTCCTCGATTCTTGCCTATGTTTGGTCATCATCGACCTCGGTGAACCTACCATTGGAGCCCATATTGAGTATAGTTCTTGAGTCCTCATAAAGACCATTCCAAAATTGTTGGACTAAGAACCATTGTGAAAGTCCATGGTGGGGGCACGATCTAACCAAAGATTTAAACCTCTCCCATGCCTCATAAAGGCTCTCTTCATCCCGTTGTTGGAAACCGGTGATGGAGGCCCTTAGCAAATTAGTCTTCTCCGGAGGGTAGAACTTTTGGTAGAACGCCAATGCAAGTTTCTTCCAAGTATCAATGCCCATGGTTGCCCTATCGAGACTCTTGATCCATTGCTTCGCTTTTCCAATCAATGAGAATGGAAATAATACCCAACAGATTTGATCTTGAGTAACCCCGGTTTGAGAAATAGCGTCACAATAATCGGAGAAAATCTCCATGTGTTGGTGCGGGTCTTCGGTGGGCAAACCACTAAATTGGTTCCTCTCCACAAGTTGGATGAAGTGAGTCTTGGCCACAAAATTTCCGGCATAAGCGGCCGGTAGAGCATTCGGTCCCGACAAGACGTCTTCCGTAAATGTAGAGTGGGATGAAAACTTCGGCATTATTGGATGTAAGGGAGATGGTGGTAAAGACGGAGTTGAAGTAGATGTAGAGAGGGAACTAGGACTAGAATATCCAAAGGGATTGGTGAAATTCCCTTCGGCCGTCTCTCGAGATGCTTCGTCAAAATCGTTTCCTTGAGCTTGCTCTTGATGAGTATTGCTTGCGCTTGGTTGAGAGATTCTAACCCGGTTAATCGTCCGTTGGCGAAAGGCTCGAAAAAGCCTTTCCGGCTCTGGATTAAAGAGAAAGAATTCACCTCCCTGCCTAGGCATACACTACACACTAGAACAAACGTGAGAACACCTAGTGCTTTATGGGCACTAGGTAACGACAATAAACAAGCACAATCGAAAGACAAAGAGAAAAGAAGGAGAAATAAAACTAATGAAACAAGAAAAAATATGCACAAGAGATGATAGAAGAGCACAAAGAAGGGTAACTAAGTCTAGCTATAAGCAAACTAAGTCTAAACAATGCACCGTCCCCGGCAACGGCGCCAAATTGATGGTGGGAATTTGTCACGTCCCCACCGCCAAATAAAATAACCGGCTAGACCTAACGGTAGTTAGGGTAAGTCGGGATCGTATCCACGGAGACGATGTTGCAAAGTTTAGACTATGTCCACCCAAAACGAGACTATGCTACCAAACAAACACAAAGGAAGCGATAATTGGTAAACTATGGTGGTGGAAGAGGTAAAACTAGACTAACAATGAACTAGACTAATACAATGCTAAAACAGAATAACTAAAGATCAAACTAACTAGCAAACTAAAGAAATGATGACTAACTAATAAGATGAAATCAAATATGGAAAGAAGTGGATTAGGTCGGGTTCATAAGAATAGTAGGGTAATCGGGTTGATCGTGGGTATGGGTGTCTCCTAGTGCTAGAGTCAGTCCGGGCTCTCGCTACGTAAACCGATGTCAAGGTGGGTCCGGGCTCTCGCTACGTAGACCCTAGTCCTCACTCTCGTGACTACGACTATCCTCAACATGATCACATACTAGACAAACAATGATAAGATGAGTACAAGTATGGGAAGCATGGCCACTACTACTCACACAAGCATATCAACAAACACATAGATGCCCAATATATTTGACTAACAACAAAGATTCACTCTTTACCCCTAATCAAACCCTAATCACCCATAATCTACCCTTAATCCCCCTACTAACCCACAAGGAGATTACTCACACATATTCAAACTAACTACAACAATGAAAAGAGAAAACAACATCATAAACATCAAAACATTCATTATGAACAATCAAGAACAATAAACAATAATCAATGATTAAAACTTGATGATAAAACAAAGATTAAGGGAAGAGAAATTATACCCACTACAATAGGATGAAAAAGATGAGAACTTGAATTAATAAGAAACCCAAATAAAACCCCAAGGTTGTCAATCTTGGATGAGTCTTCAAGAATCTTCTTAATTACAAGACTAATTAACTAAGATTAACTAAAGATTAAAGAAAGATTAAAACTAATGAGAGGAGAACTAAATCTAGGGTTTATATCTTGTAAAGAGGCTTAAAAGAGTCTAGGGTATGATATGATACATAAACAATACAAGAGGGAAGTATTTATAAGGTTACAAGAATGAGGGAGGATGAATTAAAGAGTTGCGGCTACAGCACATTGGTCCCGACAGGGACGGCCTGTCATCTCGACCGGGACGGGTTGGTCCCGACCGGGACGGGCTCACAGTGGCCTCTTCAAATGTGCACTTCATCCCGGACGGGATGAGGCCATACCCGTCGGGGATGAGTCTTGTAGGCCTCCAATACGATCTTTAAGGTTCCTCCTTGCTTCACATGGACTTCTCATCGACTCTCGGGTCTCGGGATCGAGTCTAAGGGGCTCGGGATCGGGTCCCAAGGTCTCGGGGTTGAATCCAAGGCGTCGAGTGATAGTTCCTCCGCTTCGTTGGCTCCGAAAAGTGTATGTATTGAGTCGGAATCGCTCCAACTCTTCACAAATGGTCTCGGGAACCTGAAACGAGCTAAAGGAAGCATAAGTAGCCCATGAACCGCTCCCAAGGAGTGATTCCGCAAGGAAATGGGACCAAAACACAGCAAATTAGGCACTACAAACTACACTTATCACTCGTCAAATATTTTTACGACTTCGGTCGCCACGTGTAAAGACTATCACGTGGCTACTTTTCCAAAACTATGCATTGCATTATCTATTCTAATCCGTTCATTATTACCGTTACTATATCACTATTTCGACTTTGCTCGTCATTTTGTTTTGTCCGGGTTGTATTTCCGCCAGTGTAACTTGTAACTCATTCTCGTTTTGCTTTGTTTTATTTGTTTGCGATTTACCGTTTTACAAATGAACCTCGCATGCTAAACCACTTTGGCGTGAATTAAATGTATTAAAACGACGTAGCAACTTATTCAATTTTTCATATCTCATAAAATGTTGTTTGCATAACATTCCACCGAATCACTAACGCGCTTATTAAAAACTCGAATGATATCTTAGTAGAGGCCGCTAAGTGCGGGTGGGGTTGGGTGTCCTTTGTGGGCTTCCCAACACGTACCTTCACCCCTTACTCAGAACCTCGGTTTCCGGATGTCCGAAACCGTTGGTGCACGAGAGTCGTTTGATATACGATACCCGAAAACTCGGCATCGGTATCGTAATGCAAAGGGACGAACCCCACAAGCTCTAGTATCGAAGTGGGTCGTACTTTGTGAACGGTCCACCGAAATATAGAGTGGGTTCGAATGGGCCCGAACTCCCACAAAGTTCGGTGGCGGCTCCTATGTTGATTTAAATTTCGACCCGAGAACTATCTCACATGGGAAACATTTCGCCAACCAAACTCGCGCGTGGTCGCGTCGGGGTGGACCTATGTCATGCCCACATAATTCTAGACCATATGTTGATGGTCTAAAATAGAAATAGGGAATTCAGCCCAATAAGGAAACAAGGAAGAACAATAAAAATCGGAGGGAGTATATATATATATATATATATATATATATATATATATATATATAAGGTCGTGTTTTTTCCTAACGAACTTTTACCCAATCCTAACGAATTTTTACTTTGACATTGAAATTCAACTACAGTTTTTTTCGTTTTGCTTCATCAATTTAGATAATCTATCACTCCCGAATTCAATTATGTGTGGACATGACATAGGTCCACCCCGACGCGGCCACGCGCGGGTTTGGGGAGGCTAATGAATCTTCATATGAGATGGTCAAATTGAAATTTAAATCGAAGTAGGAGTCGCCACCGAACTTTGTGGGAGTTCGGGACCGTTCGAACCCACTCTATGTCGTAGTGGGCCATGTACAAAATATGGCCCATTTCCGATGTCAGAGTTTATCGGGTTCGTCCCTTAGCATTTGATACCGATACCGACATTATCGGATATCGTGTATTGAATGACTCTCGTTGCCAATGGATTCGGACATCCGGAAACCATGGTTCTGAGTAAGGGGTGAGGGTACGTGTTGGGAAGTTCACTAAGAACACCCAACCCCGCCCGCACTTAGCGGCCTTTACTAAGATATCGTTCGTTTTTGGTGTAAACGTGTTAGTTCGATAGTGGAATGATATGCAAACATTATTTTCCCTAAGCATGTGAGAGAAGAAAAATAAATGGGTTGCTAAGTCGTTTAATGCATCTTTAACTAATAACGTCAAAGTTATATTTAGCATATGAAGTTCGTTTTAGCCTAATAAAACAGTAGAAATAAAATAAACTGCTACAAACACGTGAAAACGGGTTAGTAACGATTGAATAAATCGAATAAAGATGCAAACACGATAATATGTCATGATTTTGAAAAAGGTTTATGACACGTGATGGATTACACGTGTTGACCGATGTCGAAAAAGTATTTATCGAAATCTGAAAATATTTCGCGAAAGTCGCTATTTTATGTAAGGAACGAAAAGAATAAAAGACGAGAAAACGAAGAAAAAAGGCACGGTTTTCCAGGCCCTCGCGCGAGTCGCCTGGCAGGCGCGCGGCTCGCGCGGGAGTCTGTCCCGCTTTTCTTATTTTTTGAAAATCGTTAATTTTTATAAATCGCGTACAAATATGGATTAACTTGTACTCGATTTATATTTTCGATATTCGTCGTATTCGATATGCGATTATGAAATCGATATCAAATAGTTAGAATGATTTCGAAAAAGTTTTGTGAAGTTTGTTTTGAAAAAAGAGTTTTGAACGAAAAAAATGTTAATTCTCTCCGCGTAAAAAATCGTCGAATTTTGTTTAAAAAAAGGATGTAACGATTTTATTAGCATCAACGAGATTTAATTTAGTTCTTTTTTGATATGATATTCGACTAGAGAATCGATATCATATTTTAAGAACGTTTATATATGAAAATAGTTTTTGTAGTATCGATATTAGAAATAAAAAAGTGACAATGACCCATATTAAAAAAAGGACCGACCCAACGACACAAAACAAAAAAAACGTGAAGGAGAAAGAGAAGGAGGAAGAATCGGGTTTGATTTTACACCCTCAACCTACATGCTTTGTTTTCTCGGAAAAGAGCTCGTCCGGAAGTAGCTTAGGCACTGGAGCGTCGAGACGATGTGGATGGGTTTAGGATGGTGTATTTGGATGTGTGAAGTGATGGGTTTCGGCCGGCTTATGGGTCGGATTCGTCGGGTTGATTTTGACGGTATTTCGATGCTTTGTTGGATGTATGGATGTTATGGGATTAGATATGTAACGAAAGTGTATGATTATGAATTGTAGATCTAATTGATAGATAACTGATTTTGTGTGTATGATATGTGTGACCGGAGGGTCCTATTTATAGGTGAGGAGGTTTAGGAGAAGCATCTTGCTTAGACAACAAGAAATACCGGTTTAGATAGGAAACGTAAGAGTTCGAAAGGGAACGAGAGTCCCGTTTCTTGGTGTGGAAGCCGAGTATCTCGGCTGTTTTGGGACTGTTTTGGCCGAGTGTTTGAGCTCGGTCGGTAAATTGATTTGGCTTTCGGATAGAATTCCTACTTGAGATCGAATTCTATACTTGAATGGATTATTTAATATTTTTTGAGGCTGATTTTTGTAGTATTTAAGTCCAAACCGGACGTGTAGTGTCACGGCTGGTCCGTGTGTCTCGGGAAAAAATATCTTTGACCGGGTTTGACTCGGTCGCTAAAAGACGGTTTTGCCCCTGGTGCCAGATTCGACCCAAATTAGTCTTATTTGACTCGAAACGACCTACTGGGCCTGGATTTGAGGTTGGTTTTATAAGATTTGTACTCGGTAATAAGCCTAAACCAAATGTCCATGATTACGAGCCCATATCTGAGTCCATCAAAGCACGTTTGTGTCCGATCATCATCGGGTGTTTGGCGGGAACTATTATAGACATCTGGCGGTCAAAATGTGGGTGTCTACAGAGACCCCACTCTGACTGAGGCTTGGACAAGGCAAAAGTCAGAGTAGCTACCAGGTCAATCAAGGATTAAAACCTGACAGACTTCCGATCGGGTCGTTTATAGTCCATTAGACCTGCGTGAAGGGCTCGCCAACCATAGGATAGAAATCATACCTGGATAGATGCCAATAATGTTGCGGGGACTTTGCCTGAAAAGTCTTGGGTGTGTCTGTTTACAGACACATCCTATCTTGGAGTTGCGCGGGAGCCTGCCTTGGAAGCTATGGGTGTGTCTGTTTACAGACACATCCCATCTTGGAATTACGCGGGAGCTTGCCTTGGAAGCTATGGGTGTATCTGTTTACAGATACATCCCGTCTTGGAATTACGCGGGAGCTTGCCTTGGAAGCTATGGGTGTATCTGTTTACAAATACATCCCGAAAGAAGTCGCTTGAGTTTCTCCACTGGGGAATTTTGAGATTTCTTCGGGAGTCTTGGGTGTACCTGTCTGTTGATAATAATTTGCATGCAATATCTAGGCGAAACACCGACTCACGCTGGGGAAGAAATGATTTTTGATTGATTTTTCGAAAGAAAATGCTGATGAAAATTTCTGAAAATTTTTTGGAAATAAAAATGCTTGCGATGACTTGATTCCTCATCAGATTCTGACACAGATTCCTAAAATCCTTTGGTTAGGCCTGTATGCCTAGATGAAGTAGGGAGTATGATAAAAACTCCTATTCCCGTGATGACTAGGAAATGGATTTCCTCTATTATAAATAGAGGGTTCTTGCTCTTTATTTTCATATTCCAACCAAATCTTTTCTTCTATCTTAAAAAACCCTCAGCCTTTTAAGACAAAAAAATCTATTCTTGCAATGGGTATTGATCATCTGACCGCGATGCTTCAGGCATGGGCTCAAGACTTTCGGGACGAAGATAAAGTTCAGCTAACTCAAATGGGAATCGTTGCTTTATTCCCACTTCAGCGACTTAAGGTAGATTCGCACTTTCTCGATGCTTGCTTATCCTTTTGGGATACTACCCACCATGTTTTTGCATTTCCTCGAGGAGAAATATGTCCCCTTCCTGAAGAAATTGCAGTTATAGGCGGTTGGTGCCCTAATGCTCGTCCTGCTATTCCCCCATTTTATCCTGACCCAAGGAGGAGATTAAGGGAATTTCTAGGCTTGTCGCATGCTGAGACGACCCGTATGGTAAAGGGAGATTTGGTTTCCCTATTTGACCTAGCTGACAAATTCATGAATCCAATTGGCGCAAGAATTACTTCTACCCATAGGCGTAGGGCTTTTGCCTTTTGTATGCTGCATCGATATGCCTTTGAAGGTCGGATGGATGCTGACTCGTGTTTGAGTGAAATCAGGCTGATTAGCATAGTTGACCAGATGGAGACAGGTCACAACCCAGCTTGGCTGATAACCGGGGAGATTATTATGGGCCTTGATGCTAGAAGACTTGACTCGGATCGACAATTGACAGGAAGCATTCGCCTTTTGCAGGTATTTAACCATTTTTTTTCTCTTTTTTCCGAAAAATTGCCCGAATTCTTTCCAGATTTTCGAAATTTTTGATTTTTTCGAAATTTTCCTTCTTTCGAATTTTTTTCCTTTTTTTTTAAAAAAAAATTTTCCGAAATTTTTTTTTAGATTTTTTTCCGAAATTTTTTTTTGAATTTTTTTTTCCGAACTTTCCAAAAAATCCGAACTTTTTGATTTTTCGAAAGTTTTTGACTTTTCGAAAAATTTTGCAGATCTGGTTGTCCGAGCGCCTGTCAATCATAGAGCCCCCGGTGAACATATCCAGATATCGCAGCTGTCAGATTGGCTCAAGGTCCCGACGAATAAGCTCGAGTCATCACATAAATCGGAAATATTGGGATGAAGAGCTAAAATTCCATGGCGGGCCTTTGATTAGATGGAATGTCATCTGGTGGTTCCTTTCAAGACTGACGGGATTAGCTAAGAGGGACAAAGCCCGTTATCTGGTGATCTTGTCTTTGGATTGGACCGTCCATATTTACCCGGATCGTATTCTAAGACAGTTCGGTTCGTTTCAGCAGATCCCCGAGACTGAAGCAATCATTAGCATTTCGCTCCAATTGACGGACGCTATGTGTGACACGTGGCTACAACGCTGGTTTACCCGTGTCATATGGACTATACCTCGCCCTTGCCAAACCGTTTGGGTTTCTGAGTCATACCGAAAATAGACTTCTGAAGAATCCAAAGAGACCCGTAAAGCTTTAAAGACTAACGAGGCTTTTGACTTGGCCCGTCGAGAATCGATAAAAGACAATAGGTGGTTCTTTGATAAAGAGGAAATCCCAACTACCTTCGTCCAGCCGGAGTCGGGTTCTAAGTCAAAAACTAAGACTCGAGCTAATGAGACCGGTGCTAGTGACTTGGAGAGGAGGCTCGAGCCGAAACTAGCGGTCCGAGATAGACTTGGTCCGCGTGACCGGTTACCCGAGAGGGCGAGGGCCCGCCTAGGACCGACTGAGGTGACTGGGGAATCGAGTTTGAAGAAACGTGCCTGGGTCAAGGAGGTTCCCTTGGTGATTCGGAAGCGTTCACCTCCACGTCGACGTCGGTGGACGGAAAAGGAAGCTAAGGACAAAGGAAAGGGAAAAATGCCCTAGTTTTTATTATTTAAGTATTAGTATTATTTATTGTGTGCTTTTTTGTAATATTCCGAATTTATCGGATTTTTTTTTGAAATAAATAAATAAAGGAGTTTATTAAATAAACCGTTCCTGTTTTTTCGATTGCAGTGGTTGTGCCCTTTTGAGGGGCTGCCTACGTATCCACAATTAGCGGAATCAAACCAAACGTAGTTTAGACTTGATTTGCAATTTCGAAATACATCAAGACTATTGGTTCAAGATGCTTGTAACAGTAAAATAAGTAATTCTAGCTTTTGACTTGTCTTTAAAAGTTTATGTAGAAAAGATGCTTTTAATAAACTTTTACAAATGACATTGAGAGAGATGGGTTAGGGGTAGTAACGCTTCAGCTGGTCTAGGTTAGTTGGGTTGACAAACTCATTCCCGTCCAGATCCGTTAGCATTACTGCTCCACCTGATAGAATCTTCTTTACCAGATATGGCCCAGCCCAATTAGGTTTGAACTTTCCCTTTGGGTCTACTGGTAATAAAGCTCGAACAGATTTGAGAACCAAATCTCCTTCTTTGATGTTTCTGGGCCTCACCCTTTTGTTGAAAGCCCATTGGATCCTCTTCTGATAGATTTGTATATTATTGAGGGCACGAGATCGTCGTTCGTCTAAAAGGACTAGCGAGTCATATCGCGCTCGAACCCAATCAGCTTCGGGTATTTGACTCTCGAGTAGGATTCTGAGTGACGGCACCTCTAACTCAATAGGTTGGACTGCTTCCATGCCGTATGTAAGGTAATACGGTGTTGCCCCGATCGCAGTACGAATCGAGGTCCGATATCCCCAAAGTGCAAATGGTATTTTGTCGGGCCAATCCCGGTAATTATCAGCCATCTTTTTGAGTATGGTGACAATTGTTTTATTAGCCGCTTCCACCGCCCCATTGGTTTGGGGTCGGTAGGGTGAAGACGTATGCCTTTGAATTTTGTACTTGGTTAATAATGCTGCCGTCTCGGCTTGAAAATGGGTCTCGTGATCACTGATGAATTCGTGCGGGATCCCATACCGGCATATTATCTTATTTTGAGTAAACTTGGCGACATGCTTGTCATTGAGAATACGGTAGGATTCAACTTCGACCCATTTGGTGAAATAGTCGATTGCTACCAAAATGAAGCAGTGTCCTCCGGTTCCCGAGGGGTTTATCTTTCCGATTATATCGATTCCCCATGTTGAGAATGGCCAGGGCGACGTCATGGTATACAACAAGGATGGCGGCATATGCTGTATATTAGCAAAGATTTGACAGTTACGGCAATGTTTGACGTATAACTGGCAATCGGTCTCCATGTTGTTCCTGTAATATCCAAGCCTCATGATTTTCCAGACTAACATCTGGGCATTCATGTGTGGGCCGCATTTGCCATCATTACCTCAGCCATAACTTTTTCAACGTTGCCTTTATCAACACATAAAAGGAGAGCCCCCTGCGGTGTCTTTTTGTAGAGTTGTCCGTCGTCGGTGCGGACGAACTGGGCTGCTAGCCTACGTAAGGCCTTTCTGGCTCGATTGTCGGCCCCGGGTGGATATTCCCCATTTGTCAAGTATGCCTGAATAGCCTTATACCACGGCTCGGGATCAGGTATCTCGATATCTTCGATGTCGTGGATATATGCTGGCTCAGATCGTCTTTCGACACAGATTGGCATACTGGTCACATGATCGGGAATATTTAGTAAAGATGCCAGTTTCGAGAGTGCATTTGCGAACTGATTCTCTTCCGGAGGTAGGTATATATATTCTATCTTCTGGGACTGTTTCTCGAGATTCCTTACTCGTGCCTGGTAGGCCACGAGATTAGCATTTCGAGTCTTCCATTTTTGGAGTGCTTGATCAATGACCAGAGATGAATCACCGTGTACTCGGAGGTTTGTGACCCCTAAGTCGGCGGCGGCTTGTAGCCCGTGGATACATGCTTCATACTCAGCGGCATTATTAGTGACGTCAAAGTCTAATTTGATGGACACGGGAGTATGTTCCCCTCTTGGCGAGATTAGGAGAATCCCGACTCCAAATCCTCGGAAATTGGTTACCCCGTCAAAGTATAAGTCCCATGTTTCGGCGTCGGTATGGAAAATGTCTTCATCCGAGAAGGACCAAGTGTCGGTGTGTCCTTCTTCGGTTATGGGACTGTCAGCGAGAAATTCGGCTACTATTCGTCCTTTGATGGCTTTCAATGGTACGAACCTTAGATCGAACTCTGCCAGCATTAGGGTCCATCTCGATATCCTGCCGTTGAGAATGGGCTTTTCGAAAAGGTACTTGATCGGATCCATTCTGGATAGTACTTGTACCTCGAACTGAGCATGTAATGTCGGAGCTTCTTGGTGGCCCAGACCAAAGCTAAGCACGTTTTTTCGAGCATGGTGTATTTACACTCGTACTCTAAAAATTTCTTGCTGATGTAGTATATAGCCCGTTCTTCGGAGTTGACCGTTTGAGCTAGCATTGCCTCCATGGTTGTCTCTGTCGTAGTTAGGTATAGTGACAAAGGCAAACCGTGCTGAGGTGGCATCAGGACTGGTGGTGAAGACAAAATCTCTTTGATTCTATCAAAGGCTGCTTGACACTTGTTGTCCCATAGTAACCGTTCCCCTATTTTCAGTTTTTTGAAGATCGGTTCACACACCATGGTTAGCTTTGAAATGAATCTGCTGATGTATTGGACTTTTCCGAGAAACCCTCTTATTTCCTTTTTGGTTTTGGGGGGTTGCATCTCGATGATGGCCTTGATTTTGGCTGGATCGACTTCGATACCACGTTGGCTAACGATATGACCCAGTAATTTGCCAGATGTTACCCCGAAACTGCACTTCTGAGGGTTTAACCTCATGTTGTACTTGCGTAATCGGGTGAAGAATTTTCTCAGGGCGGTGATGTGACCATCCCTGTCTTTAGATTTGACAATCATGTCGTCCACGTAAACTTCCACTTCTTTATGCATCATGTCATATAATAAAGTTGTGGCGGTTCGTTGATAGGTGGCCCCGGCATTGATGAGACCAAATGGCATAACAAGATAGCAATAAGTACCCCAAGGTGTAATGAAGGTGGTCTTATCCATATCTTCTTCTGCCATTTTTATCTGATTGTACCCCGCATACCCGTTCATAAATGATAAAAGGGCATGATCAGCTGTGTTATCCACCAGTATATCGATATGTGGTAACGGGAAATCGTCTTTCGGGCTTGCCTTTGTTAAGATCCCGAAAGTCTACACACACACGTACCTTACCATCCTTTTTAGGGACTGGTACGATGTTTGCAACCCAATCTGGATACTCGGAGACTCGTATGAACCCAGCCTTGAATTGTTTGTCGACTTCCTCCTTGACTTTGAGGGACCATTCGGGCCTCATGCGTCGGAGTTTTTGTTTAACCGGTTTGAACCCTTCCTTGATCGATATATGGTGCTCGGCTATTTCGCGATCAATCCCCGGCATGTCCTTGTAGGACCATGCGAAGACGTCTTTGAATTCTTGAAGGAGATTTACGAATTGTTGTTTCTCCTCGGGATCTAAGGATAACCCTATCTTAAGCATCTGAGGTTCTAAGGTCGTTCCCACGTTAATGGATTCGGTTTCTTCGATTACCGGATTGCGGGATTCCCTTTGTTCTAGCTGTTCGATCAGATGTGGAGGCAAGGATACCTGTTCATTGGGTTTCTCAATGTCATTACACAGAATATTTTTGGAATTGAGAAAATTTTGAAAATGAGACAAGTCGTAAGCAGAACGGTTGTTATTATTGCTCATAAATTGGGAAAATAGCTCGAAAAGAGCTGCCATCTGATCACTAGTCAGTGGCGGGATAGGCAGGATGTCCGGGACAGACCCCGAGGCACCAAGAGTGGCTAAAGGGAGAGGGGGAGTTATAGGACTGACCCTAGCACCGGACTCACTAGACTCAATCTTAGACTCTGACTCGGACTCCGACTCGGACTCAGACTCAGATTCTGGCATTTCTCCTTCCCCTGTGATCAGCTTGTAAGTCCTTCCTTGACTGTCAGTCCATTTGACAGTCTTCCTCCAGGCTCTATTTCTTGTCCCGAATCCGACATCCGAGATCAGCTTAGATGGATCAAAGGTGCGGTTGCGGAGAATGAGACTGACCAGCTCTTCCTTCGGTGTTGGGGCCGTGAGTTCCTCTCCAAAAAGCAGCTCTAGTGCGGGCTCAGCATTCTTAGCATCTTCGGACTGGATAAGAGCGAAGATGTCATCTGGTATGTAGTTGCAATCCCGGGCCAAGTAGGTCCCAGGGCGCGTGGTGCTGGGCCGGTATCGGCCCGTCTGGACTGGCCCAAATACTGGAGTAACAAAAGTGACAGTGTTAGTCCTTGTTTGGCCCATATTCTCTGGGGTTATGGTATAACCTAGACCAGTTTGAGTCCTCCCGTTATCTAGGACCTCGAGGATTTTCCCTGCGGGGAGATCGGGCCTTGATGTAGCCCCCGGCAGATAGCCCAAATTCTGCAATATCCGGTCAATGCTAACCGTGAAGTAGGGTCGGAAAAGATACTCTTCTTCAATGGTCCCTACAAAGTCGAACCCCCAGAGATCGGTGCGGCCCGAGGTGTTGCAGTTAGCCACAGTCATAGGCGTGGCTTCTAGAGTGATGACGGTGTCGTGCAAAGGTAGCTTGATTTTCCGATGCAGGGTGGAGGATACAGCCCTGGTCGCGTGGATCCAAGGTCTTTCTAAAAGAAGGTTAAAGGAAGAAGTCACGTTGATCACTTGAAATTCCAGCTTCTTCTCTATCGGGCCTGTTATGATAGTAAGTTTTGTGGCTCCGGCTACTGACTTTGGACCTCCGTCGAAAGCCTGAATGGTTTGAGCTGTGGGAATGTAGTCGGCCTTGGTAATGCCGAGGGCTTTGGCGGTCCTCAAGGGGAGGACATTGACTGCGGACCCGTCGTCGATTAGGGTCATGGGCAGGTATTTTCCACAGCAGATGACCGTGATGTAGAGGGCCATGTTGTGGGCTGGCCCAAATGGTGGTAAATCAGCATTGGAGAATGTAATAAGTGGGCCTTCTTCCTTAGCTTTCCCTTTTAGGTGGGACAGAACCGTGGCCACCATTTCAGCTGGGGTAGCCATGGAGTCGATTTTGACTTGATCAAGGGCCTTAGTGAGTGCCTCTCGATGTTCTTGTGAGCTGACTAGGAGTTGCCATATAGAGAGGTTAACTCGAGTCCTGCTCAGCTGCTTTACAAGAGCCTTTTCAGTAGTTGGCTCTTCCGGGGCGACCTCCACTCTAGGTGGCTCGGCGATGATGAGGGCTTGACTATTGGCTAAGACTTTGGACTTAACCTTCTGGATCTCCTCGGGCGTGATGGGGACAGCTTCCCCCTTGGTGAGATAGACTTCGTCTTCGTCGTCGCACCAAATTCCATTTATTTGCGGGACAAATGGAGAAATGAGGTGTGAACAGTCGATAATTTCTCCAGACAAAATGGCGTGGGCAGCTAAAGGATTATCCTTGTTATTGGGCTTGCCTCCAGGTAAAGGGATCTTCCCACTTTCGATGAGATCCTGGATAAGGTGTTTTAGCTTCCAGCATTTTTCGGTATCGTGTCCCTTACCACGATGGTATTGACAGTAGGCCTGGATGTCGTAGGCCTTGGAGCGACGCTCGACCAGGAGCTCAGGTGTTGGGCCTATCGGGGTGATCAGGCCTTTTGACGATAGCCTCTGCAGGGCATTTTCATAGGTGGTGCCTATGTCTGTGAATACCCGGGGTGTGGTATTCTTCTTGGACGGGGTATCAAGTAGATTGACCTCGTCAAAAATGCTACGAGTGGCAGCAGTAGATGTGGGCTTGCTTGTTGATGAGCTGGCCCCTTGGTATCCTTCGGCGGAGGCCTTAGTGAGGCTTTCCAACCTTAGATCATCTTCGATTCTCGTCCCCATCTCAGTCAGGACCGCGAAACTAGGTATGATGCGTACCGGAGATGGATCCGGTAAGCGGGAAGAAGGTTCTTGACGAAGGCTTCAACCAGCGTTTTTTCAGTGGGCTTATCGACCAGTTTGACGCTTTCACCCCTTTACAAGTCGTGACAGTGGTGGCACCCTTTCGAGGAGCACCGCCCTAAGCACTTAAGGGCATAATGTGATCATGGTGGTACGTAGTTGAACGCGTACAATACCATTTTCAAAGATTGGTAGGAAACCCGTTGACGCTAAACCGAGCATCACATAATCCGCAAGGATTATTAAAGATGTCGCAACGCGGAGGGAAATTAATTTCGTCCTAATCCGATCCAAAACGATTTTATAACACTCTTTTTAAAAATCCCGATGTCGGTCTCGTAATAATAAAAAATGTTACGGGTACCGAAAACCGAGCCGGATATAAATTATGCCATATTTATATTCGACTCGGTTGACAATCGATTTTAAACAAATTATAAATTTCGTTATAGCCACCATTTCGAAATCGAGCTACACCTTGAACAGAGGGCACTCGATCGAGTGCTGTGGCTCACTCGATCGAGTGACCCCTCAAAAATGAGGCAGAGGGGTCTGTATAGGGCCACTCGACCGAGTCCCACCCATGTCTCGGTCGAGTGGTTTGTTTTATACAAGAACGTGAATTCATGAACGTCATTTTTGCCTCGTCAAATATTTTACGACTTCGGTCGACACGTGTAAAGTCAATCACGAGCCTACATTTTCTAAAACCATGCATCGCATTATCTATTCTAATCCATTCAATGTCATCGTTACTATGTTGCTATTTCGGCTTTGCCCGTTGTTTTGTTTTGTCCGGGTTGTATTTCCGCCCGTGTAGCTTGTAACCGAAATATTTAATTTTGCTTTTATTCGTTTGCGTTTTACCGTTTACAAATGAACCTCGCATGCTAAATACAACCTCGACATAATTCAAAGATGCATTAAAATGACGTAGCAACCTACTCGATTTTTCTATGCATGTCGTAAAACATTGTTTGCATATCATTCCACCGAATCACTAACTCGCGTATTATAAAATCGAACGATGTCTTAGTAGAGGCCGCTAAGTGCGGGCGGGGTTGGGTGTCCTTTGTGGGCTTCCCAACACGTACCCTCACCCCTTACTCAGAACCTCGGTTTCCGGATGCCCGAAACTGTTGGCGCACGAGAGTCATTCAATACACGATATCCGATAATGACGGTATCGGTATCACAATGCAAAGGGACGAACCCCATAAGCTCTGAGATCCGAATGGGCCGTATTTTGTACAAGGCCCACTAAGATATAGAGTGGGTTCGAACGGGCCCGAACTTCCACAAAGTTCGGTGGCGACTCCTAATTCGACTTAAATTTTAACCCGAGAATTATCTCATATGGGAAACATATCGTCGCCCAAACCCGCGCGTGGCCGCGTCGGGGTGGACCTATGTCATGTCCACAATTTGGCGACTCCGCTGGGGAGAACAGATGTGTGCTTTTCCATCGGGATCCTCAGGGTGAGACTTGAGGAGAAATCGTTCGATTAGTACAATACGCGTGTTAGTTTTAGGGTTCATGCATAACCTCATTTTTACCCGGGCCAGTACTGGTGACCGACGTCCCACTATACCGTGATATATTCCGATTTGGATATGTCAAGGTGTTCATGGCTAATTCGTATGGGTTTCGCGGCATGTTCTAAGCTCACCTCGACTTAGGAAGTCCGTCCCGATTCTGATCTCGGAAAGGCCATGCGCACTGGTATAGACCCTATTTAGACCGACCGAGACTTAGTGTAAAGCATACATGGCGTCGTTATAATGCTTACGTGACTACGTACTACTTGGTTTTCAAAAACCGTCATTTAAAAAAAATGCATCTTTTCAAAATGTTCAAATTTTCAAAAAATTGAAATGCTGCCGAAATTTAGACTTAAGATCTAATTCAAAACAAGCCTATTTTCTAGCCAGCATGCTTCCCATTTCAATATTCGAATTTTCGATCCTCATTCGATTTTCGAATTTTCAAAATTCCATTCCGATTTTCAAATTTTCAAAATTCCATTTCGATTTTCAAATCTTTAAAATTCCATTCCATTTTCAAATCTTCGAGATTCTATTTCGGTTTTCAAATCTTTGAGATGCCGTTTCCGATTTTCAAATCTTCGGGATCCCGTTTTTGATTTTCAAATTTTTGGAAATTCATTTTCGATATTCAAAATTTTGAAATTCCAAATATTCAAATTTTTAAAAACTCGGAATGCTGCTGAAATTAGGACTTGCGATTTGATTCAAAGTAGCCTATTTTTAGCCGGTATGCAATCCATTTCAAAATTCAAAAAATTTCAACTTTTTAAAAAACGCTCGGTCCTATCGGCATGCTGCCCATTTTAAAAGTCAGGACCGTCCTTCGAATTTTTCGAAATTCAGCCCTTTCAAAAACCTTCCTTATTATAAGGCCAGCCGTAATTCGTGTGTCGGGTCTTTTCATAATTTGTTGAAGGTCTATAGCGTCGAAACTCCGTCGATCCTACATCACGGGTTTCTTCCCCATCCTAGTCCGCCTTTTTCTAAAGGCATAACCAACCAACACGAGTCATACACTCGTAAATGGAAGGTTCGTCTAAACACTTGAGTCCTAACTAGAAAGCCCCACGCAATCTTTCTCTCTAACAGGACGGTCCCCACGACCTTTCCTAAAGGAATCTCGCCCGTCTTTCAATTCGTTAGTCGAGTCATTCCAATTCGAGAACCCTTTAACTTAAGGGTCTACCCTAATCACAGGGTCGTCCTTATTCAAGTCAAGTCGAGGGTCTCTAGCGTCGAAACTCTGTCGATTTCGACATTGCAAGTTTCTTCCCTTACCCCATCTGCCTTTTCTCGAGGCCGAGTCAACCTTTTACAAAGCATAGCCCTATAACAAAAGGTTTCGTGATTCTTACATCTAAGGAACACTCGTCCGACACTCGAGTCTTAACAAAACCTTCAATCTCTCTTGGGGGATGCCCTTCAGCAGAGCTCTCAATCACGGTTGCTCTAAGGGTCATGTCTTACACGTGTTGTCACACGTACCCCGCTTTCGAGTCACTTAGACGTCACACCATCTGAGTCTTATCTGAGTCCTTAGTCTCACTTGGGGGCTATTTTCCGACGGAGCGATCAATCACAGTCACTCCGAAAATCGCACCCCAACATATTTGTCTTAGGAGAGTCTAACCCGAGTCAAACCGGAGTTGCCTTTCCTCTCGCGCTATTTCCTATGTGGGTTCCGAAGCAACATTCATGATTACGTGGTTATTCTCGCAGAGTATGGCACCCGCAACCGGAGGTAGGGACATGGAAAACACCATCAATGAAATGAAAGCTTTGCTGGAAACAATGGTTAGTAGGCAGGCCATAGTTGAAACCCATATAGTGTTCCTGAGAGCCGACCAAGAGGCCATGCTTGCTCGTTTAACTGTCATTGAACGAAAAGACCTCAATTCTTGGTTGGTGAATACTGGGCCATTTGCCAAACTAATCACCATGGTGCATATGCTCGAAGAACAGTTCCATGCCCTCCAAGGGAACAACATTCGTGTTGAAAACTCCCGAAACTACACCCATTAGTGAGAAACTACCGACAGATCTCAACTTAGAGGGGTTACCCATATTCGAAGGGACGGAGGATCCATTATTACACCTCCAAGCTTTCAAACAATTCATGGCAATCAAGAGGATCAAAGCCGACATGTTCATTAATCTGTTTGGCACATCTCTCGGAAAATACCCAAAGGCCTGGTTCTATAGGCTAAACACACAAAAAATCCCGACTTGGGAAGATGTGGCTACCGAGTTCGCTCGAAACTATTTTGATAATACTGAACTTCAGACTACTATGCGAACTTTAGAAGTGATGGCCCAAGATCCAACAAAGAGTTTCACCAAATACCTTCAACGTTGGTGGGCTGAGAGTTTTAAGCTGGTAGACAAGCCCAGCGAGAAGACACTAGTGGAGGCGTTCATCAACAACCTCCTACCCTCCTACCGCGTCCATCTTAGGTATGTCGGCATTTCAAACTTTTCTGTGCTTACCGAAATGGGCACTAGGATTGAAGACGATCTTCGACATAACGAAGATCTGGGTGATGCTTCTACTGAAGGCTATATTGGACATCCACTCGAGTCCTTGGAAGCCGATGACTACTTACAACATCATTCGAGAGTCTAGATTTGGTTTAAGTCCGAGTCTGAGCCCGAGTCTAGGATGTACTATTTCTTTCAATTTCAAAGTCAGAGTCAGAGTCAACTGTATTCTGTCCTCTTTTCAAAATTCAACAAAATCAGCTTTTCTATCTCTCATATATGCTTTCCTTATGTGTTTCCGAGAACATGATGAACACCAACATACACTGTGAGCACACGCTCGTAACTATTATAGGCACATCTATAATGATTACAGGAAACTGAGACCCGTGTTTACCTTTACCTGTTCCATGTCTGGTATAGAAAGCCACATAACTACCCTTAGAAGGAGCGGTATCGAATCCTACGACAAATCTAGGTAGTCTCCTAGTTCGGGTTCAAGACGGAAGGCAAGCCCATTTCCCACCATAAACACCCCTCCAATAAGACTAATCAATCCCTACCTTAGGTAGTGTTAGTCTGACCAAAAAAAAAAGAAAAAAAAGTTGGAAAAAAAAAATCAAAAGTCCAAGGAAAAAGCAAAAGGCCAAAACAAAAGAGCTGGCCTTGATAAAAAAGAATTCAAAATCCCCCGACCCGATACGGTCAATCCCACGACCGGAGCACGGTCAACTCAAATGAAGAATCCCATGATCGGGGCTAAGAGGTCAACAAAAAAAATTCAAATACCCATGACCATGGTCAACGGTCAACTCAAGTGAAAGTCCCTTGACCGGGGTACGGTCAATTCAAAAATTATCAATACCCATACCATCCAATAGGGAATAGATAATTACCTGGTCAGCTAACACCACATTTAGCCTTCCTACATTACAACCCTCAAGACCTTCCCGACACCTAGGCTAAGAGACAGCCCGAAATTTTGAGGATTCAAGCTCCATACGACACACCCAAACCATTAGGGCTAGACATGGAACTCAGATCCCGCATTATTAAACCTACCCTGATCGAAGTTCGAGTCATTTTTACTCGACTTCCCCCTTTCCTACCACGTTGCAATAACTTACCCTCGAAGCCTTAGCTCCCCAAAATCAAGCTCCAGATGTCAAAACATCAAAGGCACTTACGACCTAGCTTCACATTTCCAAAAACTTCCAAACCAGTTACCAACCCAAACACGGGAATTCCACCTGCGGTCGGTATAGAACATGCCCAAATAATTCACACCACCTCTGGGGGCTACCCCGGAGAACGCTCACAGTCACAGGATCAACATCCTAACTATTCTAGCCCTTTGATCAAGACATCATTGGGAATGCACCTAGGCTACACCATCGTTATGGCTAGTTACACACAAAGCCCTAATAAACTAGGCACCATAACATATCTTTCAGTCCACTGAACTTCGGCTTGGTTTGATTTCACTACACGTGAATACGTAGGCAGCCTTTCAACAAGGGCACAACCACTCACATTGACACAAATTCAAAAAGCACCATCATTCCAATCACGACACTGTCATGTTCTCAATAGCTAGCTTTGTCATCCTGGGGATTTCTCTTAGGCAGAAGACCTCCATTCACTCACAGAATCCAAAAAATTTCAAAAAACTAGCCTTCTTTCTATAGAGTGTCCTAGTACTCGGCTCAGTCGAAAGCGAGAATCTGTCAGGATTTTAAACAACACCTACCTTGGGAATGTACCCCAGAACAAAAAATTCAAAAGAGCACTAGTCTACAGCATTGCCACTGCTAAGTCCTGCAAAAAACAGTCTCATTACAGACTACTGCAGTCCCCCTAAAGCACATCCTTCCCATTTCAATGTTCGACCGTGTTGCCACTCGCCTAGGCTACGAAATAACGCAACTTAAGAGTCTTGTCATCTTAGGTGGCCCACCCCCATACCAAGTCAAGGTTCAACCCCTCGAGAGTTCAGTCGTGTCTGTCAACTCGTCTTGTCACGTCTAGAGTCGAGTCTGTCGGTACCAGCTTGGCTTCCCAACGGAACATCAACTTCTTATTCCCCAGCGTGAGACGGAGTTTCACTTAAAATGACACATGCAAATCGGGATGTGTCTGCAAACGGATACACCCGGGGATTCATAAAACAAGCTCCCGCGCAACTCACATATCTCCCCAGCGGAAAGCCTAAGGAAGCATTTCTCCTAAAACAGTACGGGATGGGCCCATATACAGGCGCACCTAGGACTACAGAGGCAAGTCCGATTCTCCACGGAGCTATCAACACCAACTCAGGTATGGTTTCTTTCTTATGGTTGGCGAGCCCTTTTACGCGAGTATAATGGACTATAAGCGACTCGACCGGAAGTCTGCAAGGTCTTATCCTGGATTGGCCTGGTAGCTACTTTGACTTCCGCCTTGTCCAAGCCTCAGTCAGAGTGGGGGCTCTGTAGACACCCACATTTGGCCGCTAGGTGTCTATAGCAATTTCCAAAAAACACCCGATGATGATCGGACGCAAACGTGCTTTAATGCGCTAGAACATGGGCTCGAATCAGTAATGTCTGGCATGGGCTTTTAGCGGAGTACAAATGTCACAAAACCGACCTCAAATTCAGGCCCAGTGGGTCGTTTCTAATAAAATGTGACTAATTTGGGTCAAAATTGACACCGGAAATAAAACCGTCTTTTAGTGACCGGGTCAAAACCCGGTCAAAGACGAATCCGGTACACTACCAACCAAAAGGGCTTCTAGAAGCAGCCTAACAACCAAGATCTTTTCAAAAAAAAGTCAACAAATCATTCCCTATTTACACTCCCTCCTTCCCGACCCACTCGATCGAGTGGTTCACATCCACTCGGTCGAGTAAGACCATAAACCGGCCAAACCGGACCCAAACCGGGCACTCGATCGAGTGCACCCGCGCCACTCGATCGAGTGACCCTAAACTGGGGTATTTTTTTCTATAAATACCCCGTCACCCCACAACATAAAAACAATCCCTACAAACCAAACACACCATAACTCTCCTACATATCTCGACGCTCCCGTGACTTTGCCACCATTTGACGAGCCCTATTCCGAGAAGCAAAAGCATGTAGGTTGAGGGTGTAATATTCAAACCCGACATCTCTTTCTCTCTTCTTTCTACCCCGTTTATATATATACGTATACTAATTAATCGATAATAACGATACTAATACTAACATTTTTATTTCGTTACTAACATTTATACTTCGTTACTAACCATTTTAATTTTCGTACACTAACATTTTTACTATTGTTTATTTATTTATCGTCATAATTAAATAAATACCGCGTACATATTAATTTATAAATCATTCCCGGATTGAACGCGTTTAATTATGACTACCGCTCCAAGTCAATTTAACCCCTTTACAAGTCGCGACAGTGGTGGCGCCCTTTCGAGGAGCACCGCCCTAAGCACTTATGGGCATAATTTGATCGTGGTGGTACGTAGTTGAACGCGTCCGATACCATTTTCAAAGATTGATACGAAACCCGTTGACGCTAAACCGAGCATCACATAGTCCGTAAGGATTATTAAAGATGTCGTAACGCGGAGGGAAATTAATTTCGTCCTAATCCGATCCAAAACAATTTTATAACACTCTTTTCAAAAACCCCGATGCCGGTCTCGTAATAATAAAAAATGTTACGGGTACCAAAAACCGAGCTGGATATAAATTATGCCATATTTATATTCGACTCGGTTGACAATCGATTTTAAACAAATTATAAATTTCGTTATAGCCACCATTTTGAAATCGAGCTATACCTCGAACAGAGGGCACTCGATCGAGTGTTGTGGCTCACTCGATCGAGTGACCCCTCAAAAATGAGGCAGAGGGGTCTGTATAGGGTCACTCGACCGAGTCCCACCCATGACTCGGTCGAGTGGTTCGTTTTTGACGGGAGGGATTTGTCATGAATCCCACCGATCAAAATAATAACCAACGAACCTAAGCTAGGTAGTTAGGCTAAGTCTGGTCGAGATCCTCAGGGACGGGGAGTCGGACTAAGGTGAGCTACGGTCCAAGACTAGGTTCGAGAGAAACTAAACTAGGGTGATGGCTAAGGTTAACTAATGACTAAGCTATTAAGTGACTAATGATAAATGGAAGCGAATTAAATCAATAAGAAGAAACTAGGGCTATGTCGGGTTCATGGATGCCAAGGAGATCAAAAGAAGGAAACGGGGGTGCTAGCATGCTTTCGTAGCCTAGGTTACGTTCGGGCTCTCGCTACTTAAACGGCCTAGGGGCCTCCTCACCACGCTCTCGCTACTGATAGGGGAACCAAACCTATCAACCAAACAAGAACATGCAAGAGAAGAACCAAGAAAAACAAGGAATGATCATCTCAAGTCTCACAAGCATTTCATCAAACATGTAGAGTGCAAGGCAAATAGAAAACAACAAAAACAACAACTAGTACCACCCATCTCACCCCAATCATCCCTAACTACACCCAATCCCCTTTCTAACCCTAGGGGAAAACTACTCACACATATCTAAGAACCCAAAAACATAAACCAAAGAAACTAACAAAACAATGAAAACATTCATAACGGATTCTAGACTAGAAACAACAATAAACATAAGAAAAGATTCAAACTTGACTAACAATGAAAGATTAAGAGAAAAGAAGGATTATACCAACTAGAAAGGAATGAAAACGATGAACATTTGCATAAAAGAAGACCCAAAACATCTACCAATGTTGTCAAGATTGGTAGATTCTTCAAGAAATCCAATATTACAAGAGTAACTTAACTAGATTAAGGCTTAATGAAAAGTGATTAAGGAAGGATTAAGCTAATCTACACTAATCTAAGCTAATCTAGGCTAAAGTATATCTAGGGTTTCATAAATGTAGGGGGTGCTTAAAACAAAACAAGAGGGGGGTATATATATAGGGTTGTAAGAATAAGGGGAATGAAGTGTCGAAGCGTGAGGAGAACCAGGGGGCTCACGGCCATGATGAGGGGGATCACGGCCGTGAGGCACCCCCCTCATGGCCATGATGTAGTGGCTCACGGCCATGAGCTGCTGCTGTAGCTTGCTTCCTCTCTTCTTTGCTTCTCGACTCACTACACGACTATGTAGGCTTCTGACACGGCCTTGTAGGCCCCTACTTGCTCCTCCTAGGCTTCTTATCGACTCTCGGTGCTCGGGAATGGGCTCCAAGGGACTCGGAACCGAGTCTAAGCCACCGAATCATCGTCGCTTCTCTTCATTGGCTCCATATGTGTCGGAAGCGAGTCAGAATTGTTCCATTTCTCCAAGATAGGCCTTAGGAACCTAAAACAAGCTAGAAGAAGCGTAAGTAGCCTCGAAAATGCTCTAAAGAGCGATTCCACAAGAGAAACCGGGAACAAACACAAGAAATAAGCACTATAAAACACACTTATCAACTCCCGCACACTTAACCCTTACTCGCCCTCGAGTAAGCACGAACTAACTACTAAACTAATAAGAAACTAGACTACTAACCTAGCGGGTATTAGCGCACCCTATGCCCTTTCAACTCACACGAGAACACTGAGAGGAAAAGTGCTCTCCGCAAGGCAAGTGAGGTCTTGCGACAAAACTGTGGATACAACCGAACACGAACACACAAACAAACAAACAAACAAACAAACAAACAAACAAATGGTTGCATCCAAGAAGGAAAACAAATACCGCTTCCCTCAACAAAGCGGCGAAAGAAACACCGGTTAAGGACTCAAGGAAAGTGACAACGTTCCCAAGCTAATAATACAAACCGAAATGGACAAAATCCTAATAGTATGACAACAAAGCAATAAAAACGTTGGTAACTTACCTAGATCCTTCTAACCTTCTAAGAACGTACTATGGGATGATAGGCGGGATGGAAAAAGGATGAACCACGGAGTTAGTCGACACTGTAGGTAAAGTGAAGCCCCGCCTCCTTTAGCGATAAGCCAAGAGGGTCGTCCCATGCTAAAAAATAGCCTAACTAGTCCAAGTAAAAAGGTGGATATGGTTGCAAAGTGAGGAAATACCGACCATTACCGCTATCATCCTTCCTAGGGACTCGGTCCTTTGGTAGGCTCTTCACGATAACAATCGGTAGAAGACTTATATTTGAGGGGTAATACTTTTTTGTGAAATGATTTTCTTGGCATTTTTCTTTTGTATTTTGCTTTTGATTTGCTATGCCATTTCTTTTTCTTCTTTTCTATTTTGTTTTTGATCTGTTGTGCCTTTTCTTTTTCTTCTTTCTTTTCTTTCTTTCTTTTTTTGTTTTTTGACTTGGTTTGCCCTTTTGGCTTAATTTTGTATTGTACGCAATCATCACAACCAAGTGTAGAAACCTCGATGCAATGCAACTTATTTGTGGAAGTGTAGAAGGTAGGGAAATGGGTGAGTCGGGCGCGCTTTCCCTTCAAACCCACAAAAAGGGGGAAACTTGGACTAATCAAGACAATTTCGAACATGGTCACCTAAGAGACGGGACTCGGAAACCAAGGCCTTTTCACTCCGTGGGTGGTCAAGGTGGTCAAAATGCAAATCCCGCAGTAAATCACTAGTAGACTAGGTGGACTCAAGGTAAGAAACCAACGAAATTATTGATTTAAAGTCATTCTACTAGACTAAAGTCCAAGAAGTGATTTAAAGTCATAACACTTGCGCACTAGCCTCAAAACCGGGTTTTCGAAACCTTTTTACACTAGACACAAACTAAACAAGACAAAACAAAGACGAAAGAAAATAAGACAAACAAAACAAAACAAAATAAAACAAACACACAAAGGAAATAAACAATCACCACCCCGAAACTTCCAAACAAGCAACCAATCAACCACGAACTCCAAAAAGATCCACCCGAGCACAGACCATCACAACACATCCTCCAAACTCCACAAAAAGGAAAAAGGAGAAAGAACTGAAGGGATATTACCGGATGTCTTGAGCTTTTCGAAATTTATCGACGATCGCGCAACCTACATGGAAATCGGGGAGGCAAAACACACAACACAACAGATACACGACACAAAAGAAAACGACACAAAAGAAAATATTTTTGGTTTTTTTTAGGATTTTTTTTTCAAATTTTTAGGGATTTTTAAGATTTTTCGAAAAAACTACGAAAATAAAACTAATCTAGACTACGATATCGCTCCCCCACACTTAAACCGAGCAATGTCCTCATGCTCGATCGATAGTGTGTGGAAGACACTAAAAAGAAGAGAAAAAGGGAAAATAAAGCTAAAAATCAAACATGAAAGTGAAGAAAGGGTAGAATGTGTCGGCCGGGGTGTAATCAAGTCACCTAGGGCCGAGACGAGAAAAGATATGGATGGGGGAAGAAATAAAAAGAGGAAAATAAAAGGAAATGAGAGGGGAGGGCTAGGTGTAATCAAGTCACCTAGCCATGATTCAGCCCGATTCCGATCAAATTCTACCAAAAGAGGAAATAAAAATAAAGAAAAAGTGAAAAGACTTGTCAATTTGGATTTTTCAAATGATTCTCGATGTAATCACATCATCGAGGATCGGGAGCGATAACCAAAGGGCCCCGAGGGCCACCACGACACTAAAAGCATAAAGAGAAGGGGAATAAGCAAAGAAAGCAAATAAAAGACGGAAAAGAAAAGAGAGTCGCCTACCAAATGGTTAGCAACTCACAATCTCCATCGTCTCAATGATCATTCTTGGTACCTTGCTTGTCTTTGTCATCGATATTCCTCATCTTCCTATAGGTAGTCACATGATTGGTTTTATTTGTTTGCGTTTTAATTTAATTTTGCTTTTATTTGTTTGCATTTTACCGTTTACAAATGAACCTCGCATGCTAAATACAACCTCGACATTATTCAAAGATGCATTAAAATGACGTAGCAACCTACTCGATTTTTCTATGCATGTCGTAAAACGTTGTTTGCATATCATTCCCCCGAATCACTAACGCGCGTATTATAAAATCGAATGATGTCTTAGTAGAGGCCGCTAAGTGCGGGCGGGGTTGGGTGTCCTTTGTGGGCTTCCCAACACGTACCCTCACCCTTTACTCAGAACCTCAGTTTCCGGATGCCCAAAACCATTGGCGCACGAGAGTCATTCAATACACGATATCCGATAATGACGGTATCATTATCGCAATGCAAAGGGACGAACCCTATAAACTATGAGATCCGAATGGGCCGTATTTTGTACACGGCCCACTAAGATATAGAGTGGGTTCGAACAGGCCCGAACTCCCACAAAGTACGGTGGCGACTCCTAATTCGACTTAAATTTCAACCCGAGAACCATCTCACATGGGAAACATTTCGCCGCCCAAACCCGCATGTGGCCGCGTCGGGGTGGACCTATGTCATGTCCACATGAGTATATTGATTATTATTATTAGTAGTAATAGTATATAATAATAAATTTTGATTGAAAGTAGAATTCATACTTTTAAGAACCTTATAAGACGAATTTTTTTTAAGTACATATTTTTTTTGTATAACTTTAAACATGTCGGGTCAAAATATCGAATACGGATCGGTTTAATGATGGGTCATGTTATATGTGTCCGAAACGAGTTATGGTCAGAATACTGATAGTTTTGAATGTCGATTTTTTACCTCTTTTTATTTATTGGGTTATTTAAGAGGATTAATCTCACCTTTGGCTGGTATTCCATATATAAAATCAACTTTAATTAATCTGGGAATAAACTCATGTATGAGACACATCATACACGAATGAATTCGGGTTACTTGCTACGCCTGTACACTATTCCATTATGGTTAATTTGATGTTACTAAACGAATTGATAATAACTATAATCGTAATTATTGAGCTTACCGGCCATATAATGGATGTCCATAAAACTTCTTTCCAATGTTTTCTCCCTTCTTGATAGTTCTAATCACTGCCCGTAACTTGTGGTTGCGGAAAACATCTTTTGAGGTGTTAGATTCCCATGAATTCGAAGAATATGAATTTGATGGATTACCTATGAATTTCGATAATTATTCCGCAAAATTATGGTTTAAAATTTGGGTTTAGGGGAGAGGATTTTGGTTTAGTGGAATAATCGACATTGATGTGGAAAGAAGAAGATGTAGCTGCGTTAATCAATGACTATGAGATCCACATAAACCTGCTGCATCCAGTCATTAATGAGAAAATTTCATTCGTAGTTGATGCGTCTCATACATGGGTTTATTCCCAGATTAATTAAAGTTGGTTTTATTTATGGAATATCACCCAAAGTTGGGATTATTCCTGTTAAATAACCCTTATTTATTTTAATAGTACTTCGTATTATTTTTATACTCCTTAATTATGATGTTATATTTCAATTATTTAAACTAATATTAATCGCATGGACTTTATATTTCAATCAAATTTTAAAATTCTTTTATAATTAAAGGATAAAAAATTAAACTGAATATTAGTTTATATTTTTAATTAAAATATCGAGTCATAGATCAAGATTTAGAAATCTTGACTCTTGACCTAAAAACGAGTTGGGCATGTCGGGTCAAGTTTTTTCTTATAGTAACGTTGAGTACTATTTAACACGGAACACGGGAGAACACAACTTTTATCTCCTATGTGCAACTGTACAGGAGAGTAAGTTACTAAAAATGCTAGATGATTTAAGTTAAGATTAGACATAAAATTATATTCAAATAAAAGGATAATATATATGGAATAATAATTAAATTCTCCCTCCATTTTTTTTATTAATCCCATTTGGATTTGGTACAAATTTTGAGAAAAAGTGAAAAAGTAAGAGGAAATTGGTGATATAGTGCATGTGATGAGAGAAAAATACTAATTAAGACATTTTCATACAAAGAAATGGGGCTAACTAAAAAAGATCCCTAAATTAAAAGAAAATGGGGCTAGATCAAAAGGGGGGAGGGGGAGGGGGGGGGGAAGTATATATCGAATTGCTAATAGGTTAAAATTAAAGTTTTAACAAAATCTAGGCATAAAAATATATTGACTGGAATTGTGTTTTAGGGTTAGTAGTCTCTTCTTTCCAACAAGTTGAACGGGTTGGGTCATGTCATCTCCCTAAATTAACAGGTAATTTAGGATTTGGGTCAAAAAACTAGGTTCATGACCCAAAAAACAACAGATTTGGTGAGACCGGTATGCGGGTCAAGTCGAATTTAAAGCGAGATGGTTGCATACATGCAAATATATTAGATGTAGTAGAGTCAAATGGTTAGCGAGTAAAAGACATAGATAAACTCAATGTTCGAAGATGAGTTGTCATGGTCTCACGGACATATTAATATTGCTCACAAGCGCAAGACCTGATATTTTGATGAGTGTCATTTGTTTCACCCAGGTAACTAATGTAGACACTAGAACTGTCGAGTGCGTCAGGTCAAATACTTGTCCCATATCCGGTTATGGTCAGAATACGGGACATAAATAGTTTCGAACGCCTAATTTTTTACCTCATTTTAAGTAAAAAAAAAATATTTTTGATATTAAATTTTTATTTATTTTAATACTATTAGTATTATTTTCTTTAAATTATAATCTTTATATTTAAAAAAATAATCAAAATTTTCTTAGCTTGTCTCACTTCTTGATTTCTCTCGGCGTCGTCCCCTTAAGACTAACATTGATAAGCGGTGTCAAATCTTCGAAATGACAATGGTTTGAAATAATCATAATCATTTCGTCACATATATAACGAATAATTCCTCCGTCTCATTAAAAGGGTCACCCCACTTTCTTAGTAAGAATTAAGGTGTATAAAAATGTGTGGTGGAAAAAGAAAGATGAAAAATAAGTGAGGTTAAAACCAATGTTAACCACAAAAATTGGACAAAATAAGAATCAAGCAAAAGGTGACTTTTAATGAGACAACCCAAAAAGTAAAAGAGTGACTCTTCTACAGGCAAGGAGGAGTACTACTCTGTATGTTAAAATTTGAGTTTTAGAAAAATCTAGACATAGAAATAGATGGCTAGAAATTGGCTTTTAGACTAAAGTTTTATGGTCTCTTCTTCCCAACGAGTTGAACAGATTGGGATAGATCATGACCCAAAATCGGGTCATTTAGGATTCTGGATAAACGGGTTGCGAGTAAAAAACGGGCTCATGCCTCTAAAAACGTGTCAGGTGGGACATGTCAAATTTAGAACGAGATGATGACATACATACATACATATATATATTCAATGCGAAAGTCAAATGCTTAGAGAACAAAAGACACAGATAGACTCAATGTTCCAAATGAGTTGTCACAAACATTAAAATTATTGACAATGAGTGACCATGTATTATGATGAGCATCGTTTGTTTTAGCCATGTAGCTAATGTACACATTATACCTGTCACCGGTCAGGGTATACGGGTCAAGCTCATAAATAGTTTCGAACGACTAATTTTGTTACGACTTTTAATGTAATCCCCTAGAAAATCTAACGCGATACAGTGACGGAAACACTGTAGAGTCGGGATTAAAACACACTGTAACTATGTCTTAATAAAATTAAAATGGTAAAGTCAAACAATATGTCTTAAATAAAATGGCCAAAATTTAAAACAATTCACAAAAGGGGTTTGAACAATCTATAGGACATAATTATAAAAATAAATAAGCAGGATCCACAGTGCTCGCTAGCCCACACCCGGAACAAGTATATCTGCCATCTTAAAACATAACAACCGCAATCAGTGAGGAGCAACGCCAACGTTCTCCCAGCCGTATAACAGGATTTTAAAACTGTAATTACTATTATAGAAAAATAGTAAAAAGGAAAACAGTAAAACATCATATTAAAATAAGCTTTTAGCGTAAAACAAAATAATCACAGGGTTTCCGAAGAAACATAAAACTATTTGCCAACCTGCAAACCAATTTATGTCGATAATAAATAAAATATTCAAAATGGCGTTATGGATATTCGGTTAGTGTGGACAAGGCTAGACTTTCACTAGGGGAATACTAAAAACTAGCTTTGAGAACTTAGTTCAAACAAATCAAACTTCGATCTCTAACTAGGCTACTCAACCACAATAGGACGACGACTTATAAATGCGTGACCCTAGTTTAAGATGATATGTACACCCCTCCCGAGCACCATAAATACTCAGTTCAACCCGACGGTGTCTTACACTGCGAGGCACGAGCTTAAGAAAATATACACACACACTCCCGAACACCATATATGCTCGGTTCAACAACCAGTGTGCCCCATAAAGACACACCAGCCTTATAGTTGATGGCAAAAACGTAAACTCCAGATTGTATTACTCTAAACTCACACTTGTCCTTATTCCATAACTCCAAAACAAAGCCATTATCGATATTCAAAAGATATAATCATTATAAATAATAAGAGAACGAAAAGAAAAGGATCACTTTCCAAAAGATGAAACTTTCTATTTTAGAAAACTTCTATTTTTAGAAACTTTACCAAAAATAGCATTATATCAAAATAGCAAAAATATTAGTTCATACTAATAACACATTTTTAGTAAACGATGTAGATTTATAAAACTAGTACTTTCGGCCTTAACGATATTACTTCTTAAAACGAGAACATTTGAGTTAATGAAATCATTGAAAGGATCAAGGATAAAAACGATCTCCTTCCATGGCGATTTGAACCTGCGTGCGGCTCAAGGTTTCCTGTGCCTTGGCTATGGAAGTCACACCTTCGATCCTACGTAACATCACTAAGCGCAAGAACTCGAGTAAGGAGAAAGGAATGAATTCAGAACATGAGGCTAATTTTGAGAAAACTCGGCCTAATGTAGACAACGCTAGTAAGCATGGGAGCGTGAATTCCATCATTGGAATTGCGCCCTATGATTTATCAGTTACTAATGGGGCTGAGATCATCACAGAACCAGGAAAGGATATGAACAATGATGATGATTGTATGGGAGACTGGTTCGATAGGCATGGACGTAAGATCATGCATATTGTCGAGGATGAGCCAGAGGAGGTACTACAACTCACAATGGATGACGTCAAAGATGAATTGGACTATTGGAAGAATGCAATTTATGGCTTTGTGATTGGAGCTAATCCTCCTTGGCCAGTGTTTGAAGGATACGTAAGACGCATTTGGAAGCATCATGTCATTGATTCTATTTCGTTTCTTCCCAATGGCGTTTTTCTGGTGCGGTTTCAAACTAAGCAAATGCAGGAAACAGTCGTTCAAGCAGGTACGCATCTGTTTTATGGTAAGCCTGTGATCATCAAGTGTTGGCAACCGGATATAGATCTTGAGAAAGAAGAAGTGAAGTGCGTTCCAACGTGGATTCGTATTCACAAACTTCCGCTTAAGTTTTGGGGTAATAGCTTACCTAAGATTGCAGGTAGGGTTGGGAGATACATTCAGAGTGATCAAGCTACTGTAAGCAAAACTAGGCTGGGTTTTGCCAGAGTTCTTGTTGAGGTTACAGTGGACCAAAAATTTCCTAAGCATGTCAGATTTCGGGATGAAAAGGGGCAGTTGGTTGAAGTTCCGTTGGAGTATGAATGGAAACCAACTAAATGCACGAGGTGCTTAGGATTGGGACATGAAGCGGAGCATTGCAGGAAAGCTAAACAGGTTGCTCTCAAATCTAAGCAGGGTCCTAAGAAGCAGACTCTTATTTGGAAGAGGAAGGAGGACCCACAGCCTGCTGCATTCAAGCCTGATCAGAAAGGGATTGAAATCTCAGTTCAGGGCGAGAATGCGGTGAGTCCTTTGAGGATTGATAATGCTTCTGATGTAGGTGGGAGCCTGGTGGATCCTGTTCAGAAGGAACCAGAACCACCTGGTAAGGAGCAATTGATGGATCACCATAATGATGCTCCTTCAAGTCCTTCGTTTAAGGACGTTCTTGCAAGGAGTTCAACCCCGAGTAAGGATGGGATGAGGATACTTACTCGACCTCGGAATAAATGAGAATTACTATTTGGAATGTTAGAGGTATGAATAAGAGCCAAAAACAAATGTCTATAAATAATTTTTTGTTGGCTAATAAGGTAGGGCTGTTTGCGTTACTTGAAACCAAAATTAAACCCCAAAATCAAAGTAGTGCTATGTTGGTGTTCAATAATTGGAGTTTAACTACGAATTCTCACACCCATCCTGGTGGTCGAATTTGGGTTGGGTGGGATCATGCTCAGTTCAATGTGAATATTATTACCTATGATCCGCAATTCATCCATCTGAGGGTGATGGATAATATGTCTCAGAAGTCCTTTCACATAACTATGGTGTATGCATTCAATGGGACTGATGAAAGGATCCCACTGTGGCAGAAATTAAGCAATATTGCAGATTCAATGAGAGGTCCTTGGGCTGTTGGGGGGAATTTTAATTGCGTTCTTGTGCCTGAGGAAAGACTAGGTGGGGGTTTCAGTCATACTGCGGCTGAGCAATTCAGAGATTGCATTCTCTATTGTGACTTCTTGAGTGCCCGTCGGTTGGTGCTTATTACACCTGGAGTAACAAACAGAAACCAGAGGATAGGGTGTATTCGAGACTTGATAGAGTCCTAATCAACCATGATTGGCAGAGTGTGTTCCCTGATTTGCAAGCTGCGTTTCTTCCTGAGGGTACGTATGATCATAATCTGTGCAGGTTCAGCCAAATAAGAAAAGGTCATTTAAGTTCTCCAATATGTGGCCTTCCCATCATACATATGAATCTATTGTTCAAGCACAGTGGATACAGAATTACGAGGGAACGAGGATGTATATCCTTGTCCAAAAACTCAAAGCACTTAAACCTCATCTCAAAATGCTCAATAGGCGATGCTTCTCGGATGTGGAGACTAAGACTGATATAGCCAAAATTAAACTCTTGGACTGCCAAAAGGCCCTAATCTCTGATCCGGGCAACAGCTCTTTGATGCAGATGGAATACGCAGCTCATGAGGAGTGTAAGGAATTAGAGAAACTTCAATATATCTACCTCCGTCAGAAGGCCAAAGCCCATTGGATGAAAGAGGGAGATGCTAATACGGCTTATTTCCATGGTGTGATCCGGAATAGAAGGGCGATGAATTCAGTTCAGCAAATTACGGACCATCATGGGAATACTCACAACGAACCTGATAACATACAGCAAGGATTTCTGGAGTTTTATCAAACATTGTTGGGTTCTTCGCATGCTACTACTGATGTTAACATTCAGATTGTACAGCAAGGAATCATTTGTCAAGATGAGCAACATGCTATTCTTCGCGCTCCTGTGACGAATGAGGAGATCAGGGAGACTGTGTTCGGGATCCCTAATGACAAGGCACCGGGTCCGGATGGTTATTCTAGTAAGTTTTTTAAGACGAGTTGGGATACCATTGGGAATGACGTTTGCGAGGCTGTCCATGAATTTTTCAGGAATCGCAGGATGCTCAAACAGTTGAACTGTACAACCATTACTCTGATTCCTAAAGTTGCGAAACCTCTAACAGTACAACAATTTCGTCCTATAGCTTGCTGTAATATGACTTATAAAATTATATCCAAGATTATGTGCAGACGGCTAGCTAAGGTACTTCCAAGTATCATCTCTCCCACTCAAGGTGGTTTCATTCAGGGACGGAATATCGTGGAAAATATATTGATTTGCCAAGATCTTATTAAGCTATATGGTCGGAAATCTGTCTCTCCACGGTGTATTTTCAAAATTGACCTGCAGAAGGCCTATGACTCGGTCGAATGGGGCTTTCTTAACCAAATACTTAAGGCATTGAATTTCCCCGAGGATTTCTCGCATCTTATTATGGAATGCGTGACTACTGCATCTTACTCCTTATCGATCAACGGGGACTGTTTTGGGTTCTTCAAAGGCAAGCGAGGCCTACGACAAGGAGACCCTCTCTCTCCGCTCCTGTTCACGATATGCATGGAATACCTGACGAGGCTATTAGCGCATACTACAGCCACTATGGGATTCAAATTTCACCCGCTTTGCTCTCCCCTCAAGTTGTCTAGCCTCATGTTCGCGGACGACCTCCTACTGTTCAGCAGAGGCGACATTCCCTCTATGATGGTCTTGCTCAGGACATTTGCGACTTTTTCGACTGCCTCTGGTCTTACGATGAGCCCGGGTAAATCGAATGTATACTTTAATGGAGTTGATGATGCTACTAGACATGAGATTGCCCTGATTTCGGGGTGTGTTGAAGGTTGCTTACCGTTCAAATATCTTGGGGTGCCGGTTAAATCAACTAAATTGAATGCTAAAGATTGCAGGTCGTTGATAGATAAAATTATGGACAGGATACGATCTCTGGGAGCTAGGAAACTTTCATATGCTGGCCGTCTTGTCCTCGTAAAGGCTGTTCTGAAGTCCTTACACACTTATTGGGCTACGATTTTCATCCTTCCGGCGTCCGTTACTAAGAATATTGAAAGCTTGTGCAGAAATTTCTTATGGGACGGAGGCACGGAGTACAAAAGAGTTCCAAATGTTGGTTGGGAGAAGGTCTGTAAACCAATTTAGGAAGGGGGATTGGGGATAAAGGATGAAGCGACCTGGAATCGGGCTGCCATTGGTAAGCTCGCTTGGTGGGTGCATATTAAGGCTGAGACGCTTTGGGTACGTTGGGTCAGTCACATTTACTTGAAATCCACGTCTTGGATGGATTATGCTCCGCCCGCTGATACCCCGTGGACTTGGAAGAAAATATGCAAGACCAAAGATCTATTTAAGGATGCTTATATGAATGAAACTTGGAAAAATGAGCCCCTAGAAATGTATACCATCAGGAAAGGTTACGATTATCTGAGAGTTCCTGCTCCAAAGGTGAAATGGCATCTATATGTGTGGAATACTTGGACGATTCCAAAACACCAGTTCACTTCTTGGATGATTCAGCACGACGGGCTGATCACGCGTGCGAAATTGGCTAAATATGGTGTGACTAATGTGGACAGCTGTTGTATTTGTGATGAAGAGCCCGAAACTGTCAGCCACCTCTTCTTTGATTGTCCTTATAGCAGGCGGGTTACTCGATTAACCAGTGAGTGGACTGGAATCCAATTTCCCCAGGTCAATATCGATAATTGGAGGGAAGCAAGGAGAGGTTCGGCTACTCGTCGAGCTATAGTCAATGGCATCTTGAACGCTATGATCTATAATATCTGGTCGCAAAGGAATAAAGCTCGGATCGATAATTACCTCATGAAGCCGGAATACATTGCATCGATTATGAAGAAAGATTTCCGATTAGCTTTTTCTGATAATTGTGTCACCTCTGTGAGGGACAAAAACCTGATTGATAAACTATTGATGTAATCGGGCTATGCCCATCATTTGGCACTTATAATACATTTACATTTTACCAAAAAAAAAAAATCATTGAAAGGTCATACAAGTTAGAAATGTCTTAAACATTTTAAATACTACTAATTTGGGTGTTTCCAAAATTTACAAAACTAAAATTCCCTATTATTATTAGTTTCGACAATACGATTATAAATAGGATTTTACGGCAAATATCAAATTAAATTTTTGAACGACTTTATTTAATTAAACCATTGGATATATTTAGAATATGTCAAGGGATGATTTAACTCTTAAAGTTTCAGATTTAAATACTTTCAAAATTGCTGGAAAAATAATTCTTTTAGGTAAGACGAAACATTTTCCAGTTAATTACAATAATTCTTTCAAATAATTCTTTTTAAAGCGTTTTCTCGTTAATCGTCTAATCTCAACAATAACGACTAATAAAAATAGCAATTACAAAACGATTTGAGTATTAATATCCAAAAATTATTATTAAACCTAAAAATCATGATTTTCCAGAATCTACCATTTTTCCAGATTTCCAAAAATTCCAGATTTAATAAATCCCGTCAAAATAGTCTTCAAAACCCGTTTTCACAATTAACGATTCCATTAATAAAATTTATCGTTCCTAACATTTATTAAGGCACTAAAAATCATAAAATTACATTTTAATATGAAATCATCAGAATCATAATTTTTCTAGATTTAAACCAAAGACCAGAAATCGAGAATTTAAACGACAAACACGGTTTTAATGATAAACGATGATTTAAAGTGATTAATTAATTCATCCACTTAAAAATTCCAAAAAATTATGAAACAATTCAGAAAATTCTATTTTATCAGAAAGTTTCACCACGTCAAAAATCAGATTAAAATAAAATGTTTAAGTACTAGAATCCTAAAAATTGGCTTTTAATCGTTTTTCTCCGATAACGGTAATAATTCAATAATCGATATCAAAAATATCAGAAAAATAACAAATTATTAAAAATCATCAAAAATCTAATTTTTACAGAATAAAATAATATATTACAAGTTTAGGCCGAATATTACGATTTTACAAATTAATATGACGATTTAATCGTTAATTTCGTAAAAGCGATAAAAATACCGAAACATGCAAATTTCAAACTTTTAAAAATTTTCCAGATTATATGACATACATATATCGTCAAAAATAAAATTTTAATTATATACATGCAATTACACAAATAAAATCAAGTAATACTGAGTAACATCGACGTTACCTCAAGTCCAAATCGGAATCGATAATATAATCGTCGACCTCGGGATCGTCCACAAATCCTTAATACACGAAAATCATGGCAGAAAAATACCATGAGAAAAACTAAGAAAATCAAGGAGAATAACGATCGAAAACAACATCGATTATTACCTTAACGGAAGGATCGCAATGACGATTAATTTGACGATAAAAACGAGACGATTATGACTCGAATTGGAGCAAAAATCAACGTAGGACTGCAGGAGAATGTCACGTTTTTTGAGGGAATTGAAAGAGTATTTTTTTTGTTTATGAGAAAAATGAATGTAAGAAAGAAATGGATGGTTTCTAAGCATAAATGATGATAAATTTTGATGAAAACTATGTAGAAATTAGCCACAAAACAGCCGGCCAAAGTAAGTGAGGAGGAGTATGAAGAGTTTGATAATAAAGCATGGAATAAATGGAAGAAAAATAATCTTACATTTACGGTTTAACGTGACAAAATGAAACGTATAAATAATACGTAGTAAAATTTGTGACCAGAAGCTTAGTTGGTCTAAAATGTGAGGAAATGGTCTCAAATAATTTATAAGTTGATAAAAAGTATAATCGTAAAATTGTTGAAGGCATTTCAAGGTAATTCGAGTAAATCTCGCGTAAGAAAATAATTATTCGCGAAACTGCGTATTAAAATCATAAATGGCTACTTTTTATTAAACAAAAATATTTCCTAGTTGAAAATATTATACAAATCTATTTAAACATTTTTTTGGAAGAAGAATAACTTAAATCCGAGCTTAAAAAATGTCGCTTTCCAGAAAAAAAGCGATGTCGAAGAGAAATAGAATTCCTCGCGGAAAACAAATTAGTTTACGAAGAAAATCAAATAAATAAATTTGAAAGAATTAAAATCTTTAAAATTAAAAATAAAAATCATTAAACTCAACAATGAAAATAGAGCTTAGTAAAATGATGAAATGCAAGGCCGAAATGTGACAGAGTTATGATAGAGTCATAACGGTAAAGACAAAAACGCTAGGAAAATAGGAGGTGTTACATTTAAATTTAAAAAAAATAGTATGTATTAAATTATGGTCGGGATTATGGGGTCGTGTCGAATTTGACAGGCCTAACCGTCTAAGTGTGACATCATAACCCGCATCTGCTACTTTTCGTATAATATGCATGCAAACGTGGAGTGTTAATCCTCTAAAATGAAAATTATTTTGAATAATCGTAATCATTCCATCGCAGTTAATAATTATAAAAGAAAGCATTAAGGTTGATTTAGTAACGTTATTGTTACACCCGTGCATCGCACGACCATCAAAACTAGTATGTCAATAGTATGATTGAATTAGTATATACATTACGTAATAAAAAATTACGATCAATTGAATTTATAAGTTTTCAACTAAAATAATATAGGAAATAGCAATTAACAAACAATTTTTAAAAAAAAATTAATTAATTAATTATTAAAAAAACCAATTAACAACAACAACAACGTCCTCCCTGACCCCCACCCAACCACCCTCACCCACCACCACCCCACCCAACCCACTCGCCCACCACGACATAACCCACCCGCCACCACTACTCAGCCCACTCGCCCACCCCCACCCAACCCAGTCAACCGCCGTCCACAATTCGACCCTCACCCACCACCACTCACGACCCACATTCCAACCACCCTCACCCGACCCACACCGGCTCTGACCCGAACCCCCACCCACCGAGCCCCCGCCGATCCAATCCCTGCCTTCTCAACCACCGATTCCAGTCAGCGACCCCGGACGATCCCGATATTAGTGGTGGTTTATGGCGAGTTTTATGGGTGTTTGAGATTTATTTAGAGAGAAAACCTAACATTTGATTTTTTTGATGGGGTGAAATGAGAGGGGTAAACTGGTAAAATATCGTTATGATTGAGGAAAGGCTCGTTAGGAAAAAGTAATTTCGTATATATATATATATATATATATATATATAGAGGAGTTCTAATAAGGTCACACTTAAATTTAAGTCCCTAAGTCCAAGTCGTTACCGTTGGATTATTTTAGATGGATGGTTGAGATTATCTCTTAGGTAAAATGTTCCAGCAATTAGTTAGGCAGTATTAATTAAACGTTGGATTAAGCGAGAGTTGCAACTTTCATGAGGTAGTTCTTCACTCCCCGAATAATTCATTCATTACTCCGCGCGACATTCCAATGATGACTGAATTTCAGATTCTTTCTCATATTCTCCATTGGGCCTTGGAGTTGAGATTGTTTATAAGCAGCAGTGGGTTCTTTGTTGGCTGTTGCGTTCTGTTTTTGTCCCAGATCACTTTGTGGAGGACGGTAAGTCGGAATTTCAGGTTTCGTCGTCAAGCCGACATTGGTTTCCGATCAAAGTATTAATTTGGAATGGAGAATTTGCAGATTGTCGAAGTGCCCCTTGGTAAGTGAATTTGTTGTTCGATATTTATTAGTCGATTTAGTGAAGCAATACTGATTTGATGAAATTTTTGGTTGTTTGTCATTGAAGTTATGTACATAGTGATTTGTAGTTCTTGTAAGTTTTCTTAAAGCCATGTATATTTAATTTTTCTGTAATTATTTTGGTGCAGTGGCAGAGGATCGTCATCCTGGAGAGGAGGTGCATGCGGTCGAGTACAGCAGGGTGGTAGCGATGGAGGTTACACCGTATGTTGGTCAACAGTTTGCGAACGTTGAGAAGGCAGTTGAGTTTTATCAGTCGTATGGTCTCGCTTGTGGTTTTGATGTGCGTCGGTGGTCCAATGTTTCATGACGGTACGGAAGTCCATATGTCCCGAAGAGTACGGAAGCCGCTGCGGAGAAGAAAAGTTATGTAGGTGACTTGGTACCGATATTTGCGAAGTTG
The DNA here is from genome assembly GCA_958450325.1 of Agrostemma githago. Classification (NCBI taxonomy): domain Eukaryota; kingdom Viridiplantae; phylum Streptophyta; class Magnoliopsida; order Caryophyllales; family Caryophyllaceae; genus Agrostemma; species Agrostemma githago. Next base: position 41,416,070 of record OY288239.1, read on the forward strand.
AAGTCAATGAAATCTGTGTTGGAGGATGAGAGTTCTGCAGTTAGTACGATACGTGGATCGAAGGTAACACGGGTGGGCTGTAATGCACGTATTAAGTTAGTTGCCAAGGGCGGTGTGGTAGTTATTTCAGAATTCACCAAAGGTCATAACCATGAACTCTATTCTGAGGCGGATAGAGAGTTCCAAAAGTTGTCCCGTAATTTATCCACCTACTACAAGCAATTGATAGTTTATAATTCTCGAGTAAGTTTCTTGAAATTATTAGAGCTCTGGTAGTTGCACATGTTAGTTACTGAAGTTGTAATTGGAATGTACTGAAGTTGTGTTGTAGTTAAGTGAAAGTGTCAAACAAAGTACTATTTCAGTACTGATTCATGTGGCGGAGATGCCAGTATATAATATTGGAGTTTCATAGATTGGGTGTTGGAGTTTTAAAGAATTGCAGCTAAAGTTTCTAGCGCTTGGTAGGATTGTTTTATTGATGAATTGTGATAAACTTTCCATCAGCTATGTACGAAGTTGTGAATTGTTGTGCTATGAAGTTGTGAAGTGACGTAGTTTGTGCGTAAAACCCAATTTGTTGAGTTTCTTAGTTTCTGCGTAATATTCGACGTTAGAACGGTAGCTTATAGTATGGTAGTTATGGAGAGATGTTGTGTAAGTCTTAATGTTGGGTCGTAAAGTGTCGTCGTTTCATCGTTAGAGTTTATTGGGTATGAAGTGGGAATTATATTCGTTGATGTACCTTCATGTTGTTAATTATTGTTTTTTCAGTTGAAAGTTGGACCGACACGTACGTACGGTATGGTTAAGGAGTATGTGAATAGTTTGAATATTGGTGCTAGCTTAAATGACTTCAAGAATTTTGGTAGGGATCTTAAGTGCAACCTTCATCAACGAGATGGACAGCTTTTCATAGATAATTTTAAGAAAATGGAGCATAACCGGGAAGGGTTCTATTTTGACTACGAATTGGCGGTCTACGGTAGCTTATGTAGGGTTATTTGGGTCGACGGTGTTGGTAAGAGAAACTACAAAATGTTTGGGGATGCTGTGTCCTTTGATCCTACATACGGGACAAACATGTACTCGATGATCTTCACTCCGTTCACTAGGGTTGACAGTCACAAAAAGTCGGTGACATTTGGCGGTGCCCTCATTGCTCGCGAGAACGCTAAGTCCTTCGATTGGGTGTTCACTTTTTAGAAGCGATCAGAGGGGAGGGGGAAGAACCGGAATATATAATAATGGACCAAGATCCCGGAATTATTAGCTCCGTGGCGTTTGTCTTTAAGAAAGCGAGGCATCGGTACTGTATGTGGCACATAATGAACAAGGTTCCTGTGAAGTATGGTTCGACTAGGAGCGATTACATGAAGTTCATACATAAGCTAATTGGTATTGTGTGAGATGATGCCATTGAACCCGCAGAGTTTGACTCCAGGTGGAAAGAAATTATGGAGGAACATGGAGTTGGTGACGTTGATTGGTTTAACAACGCATTTGCCGATAGAAAACAGTAGGTCATGGCTCATTGTCGAGACATACGCATGAGCAGCTTTATGAGAACAACGCAGAGGTCGGAGAGTGCAAATAGTTTCTTTAAGAGGTTTGAAGGCAAGTTTGGTACTTTGGTGGAGTTATGGATGTGCTTCGAAAGCGCGATGGAGCAGCAAAGGCATACTGAGAAGAAGCTTGACAATGAGAACAAGCACTCCAGGCCTAAGTTGGAGACTCATTTAGCTATTGAGGCTGATGCTGCGAAGCTGTATACTCATGAAGTATTTAGTGAATTCCAGACCGAGGTGAAGTATTCTATTGACACGTGTACGGTACGTGGCTTTGAGGTGAATGAAGGGGTGGAGGTTACTACGGTGAAGGATCAGTCTAGGAATCGCGTTTATGTTGTGCGCTATAACCCAGGTATGTGCCTCACTTTGAAGTATCCTGGTGCGTTTCTCTTTTTTTGGTATTTGAGGTTGTTGAAGTTTCATTACAGGTTGAAGAAGTTACGTTATTATTGATTTGAAGTTCCATTTGTTGTGTCAGAGTTGAAGGAGGCGACGTGTACCTGTACGCTATTTGAAAGAAAAGGGATTTTATGCAGACATGTGATATGGATTTTGACGTCACACGGTCAGAAGACGATACCAGCAGCTTACGTGTGCAAAAGATGGTCGGTTGACGCTTCAGGAGCAAATTCCGTTCACAGGATAGATGAGAAACAGTTGGAGATGACAAAGCTGTGGTCCGAATTTCATGAAGCAGTAGACGTGGTTCGTGAATTGGGTAAGGAAGATGTTCAGAAGTTGAGGGAAGTGATCAGAGGTTTTATCGATAGCGTCAGTAAGCCCGCCGAACCACTGACGAAAGATCAGGAGTTTGAGAAATTGCTTGGTTGTACGCCCACTAGTGAAATATCTATTTTGCCTCCAAGAAAGTCGAAGACCAAAGGTAGCGGGAAGAGGATGTTGTCAACGAAGACGAAGACAGCTGCCCTTGCGAAAAAACCAAAGCGGCTGTGCAAGAACTTCAAACGAATGGGTCACCATGATAAGAGAAATTGTCCTAACCAATTTGCGGAGCACCCACCGTCCGAGGACGAAGATTCAGACTTCATCGTTAATGACGATGCAGATGAAGGCGCTTTGAGTTTGTGAGTTTAGTGATCGGGGAATCGTAATGTCATATAGCCGTGGTTGTAATTGGTTGCCTCTAGCACATTGTAGACGAAACTTATAATTACATGTCGTGGCATGTGTTTCGATAGGTAATTTACCTCTGTCATGCTGTCACTTGAATATAAGTCCGGAAGTTCGGGTTACGTGTAAATTTTTTTGATTTTTGTTATATGCAACTTTATTTCCATAAAGGTGAAACTTCTGTGTACGTCCTTTCTAACTTCAGCACTTTGTGTATGAAGCTTCAAAATTCGTAACTCTAGGTGTTTGTGTAGGTGCTTTAACCCTATAATGATTCAACTTTAAATTTGACAATCCTGGAAGCTCGACTTACGTGTACAAATCTTTAGTTTTTGTTGGATGCGTCTTTAGTTCCATACCTTAGAAACTGCAACAGTATCCTGTACAACTTTAACACTATGTAACTGTATATTCAACAGTGTGGTTACTGTATACATGCTACTAGAGTGTTGCACATTCGGAACTGCACGGCAAGTAATGTAAAATACGTCCTTCCATTGAACTACAATTAATGTAAATCAGTCGTCATGTTTGGGAAAAAGGTGGTGCTTCTTAGCACATTACCGAGTTCACAGAAAACAGTGCGCAAATACTAGTTTGAGAGAAGAACATCATAGCAGATTAAAGTTTTTTGTTGCGGAAAGATTAAAGTTATCTGACTAAGTCAGGGGAATTATTTCCTACGACTAGTGTAGAATGGTGATTTTACGTTTCTCCTTGAGAATATCCCAAATGTCATCTTTCTCAGCGTTGAACTTGTCGATCTGTCTACGAATTGTTTTCCTTTCTCTGTTGTAGCCGGAGAGGATGAGCATGGCAATGAGCTGGACTACGAGGAATCACCTGCAGACCTTCCGTTGTAGATCTTCATGGGGGGCACCTCATCTTCACCCTCATACGGGAGCATGTGCATCATTGCGAACAATCCGGACTCCTTCTGGTTTATGACATTAGTTTGCCATTCCAATTTCACTTGTTTTATCTCGAAGAAAGATAGTTGGATGACCTTGGTAATGCCCTTCACTTCTAAGTAGTTACTCATTCCAGCAGCCTGTAAGAAGTAGCGGTAAGCTGCATTTGAGAAGTCAATATCCATCTGTTACGATATAATAAGTTGTGGATGAGTAGTACTTACAATAATGTATGCGGCCTTGTGGACATCAGAGTTTAGGAAGTCAAGGTATAGGTAGTGGTCCAGCACATCAACTGTGCTTTTCTTGAAGTTGATACAAATGCATGTGAAGTTCTGATTGAGGTTCACTGGCACGAAAATTAGGTCGGAGTGTAAATTGATGGCCGGACGGCAGTCTTTTATGTATGAGTCCCAGAATCTGTAAAGCTTGTCCTGCAAGGCGTCTAAAGGAGTTGCTTGGTCGAAATTCTCTATGAGATTTGTTATGACATCCTGTGGAATTTAGTACATGACTTGCAAATTAGAATATAATGAGGATGAAAAACAGATGGGGCACGTGTTATGAAGTTTCAAAAGTTGTGCGTTGAAGTTGTAAAGTCTATTAATTGAAGTTTCAAGCACGCAGTTGAGTGTTAGAGCAGAAGGAAAAAAATGCATTCGAATAGTTAAATATGAACTGTAGTGCAATGAAGTTGTAAAGAGTAAGTGTCGAAGTTGCGAAGTTATGTCTGACAATAACAGTGTTGAAGTTTCATAAGGTGAGAGTTGAAGTTGTGAAATCTGTGTGTTGAAGTTACAGGTGTGTGGTAGGTTGTTTTCGCTGACCTATGTATCACTTAATTATGAAGTTTTCAATGTGCTGTGTTGAAGTTGCGTTGCAACTGAATTGAAGTGCCAAACAAACGTTCAATAAAATGTTGAAAGTGACGCAATGTAGATGTAAGAATACTTGTTTTTAAGTCTCATAAGCTTAGAGTTGAAGTTGTAAAGTGTTTGAATTAAAGTGGCACGTTGGCCGTGATTCAGAAGACTGAATGTTGAAGTTGCAGATGACAGTAGTTGCAATTGTATTTTTACTGGACTGAAGTTTTAAAAAAGAAAGTTGTCTAGATATTGAAATTTGTGCACCGACGATGCAAATATACATATTTGAAGTTTCATATAAAGTTGTAATTGTTGTGGTTTGAACTTCTAAAGTGAATGAGTGAAAGTTGTAAAATTAGCTTGTTGGAATTGTAAATGTTGTAGTATACGACATTATAAAGTTAATATGAAAGTATGTCGGAGACGAGTTTTAAAGTTTCAGAAAGTGAGAGTCGAAGTTGTGTAGTAATTGTATTAAAGTTTCGAGTACACAGATGGATATTTTTTGAAAAAAAAATAATGTACATATATTTGGAGGGCATTTTAGTGCACACCGAGTGTCGTTGCCCCATGAATGTCATTGTTGGAAGAGAACCGTCTTCTATGTCTGCAGCGGAAATGCGAGTAAGAAGCATCGACCAGCACTCTAGGACGACGGACGACATGTCAGTGTCAGGGAGCATGGTCAACACATCCGAACAAGCAAGCTTAACGTCCTTCCCGTAATTTGCCAGTATCTCACTGAATTCAGAAAAACGTGAAGTATATAATGGCCGACAGAAAAATGTGAACAAAGTAACGACTGACAGAATGAGAACATCGAAGGGGTGATGGAAGGCATACTCGTTAGGAAATGTGTGATCGTCAAGTAGACTGTAGTCCGCAACATTCTTCCGTAAATTCGGTAGGTTGCTGAAGAGTTGCTGGTTACTCCGGAATGTTTTTGACACGGTGAGAGCATTAGTGTCTACATCCCCGAAGTCCAGAGGGCACCCGAGACCATCCCCACTTCCACGGATACGGCTCCGTAGTGATGACAAAGTTCCCTGTGGAGGTGATTCTGCACCGATAACTCGTAGTAGAGTAATTGTTGGCTGATGTTCTGTGGAGCACTGCCTCTTGGATGATGATCCTCTAACTGAGTGTTCAACCCGTCTCTTAGATGGCCGCACTGTGTATGATGGGTCAGCTGGTTGTTCAGGAGGCAGTTCCTCCACCACGGACTCCCTGCCCACACCCACGAAGTCCACAACTTCATCGCCACCGACCTGCACAGTTGCATTAAGGTGCTGCTCCACAGCCACGTTCCTCTCACGAGCAAAATTTAGTTGCGCATCCTTTACCTCTATATCCACGTGGTAGTCCTCCTGCGGTGGTATGTCGGTTCTTGTTTTTCCGGGAGCTGTAGCATAAACCGGTGCGTTAGCAGCTGAAGCTCGGAAACGAAAGGCTGACTCGCACACCTCATCGACATATCGATGCAGTTCTTCGCTCGACCAAAAAGCCTGCGATGGTTGACACTGTTCTGTTTCAGAACTGAGATTAGTAGGCATAGTCCGATCCTTAATTTGACAGGCTGCTTCGCCAAACCAAGCGGGAAAAGCGACCTTATTCCTCTGCATCTTCAGAAACAACAGATGAATGTCCTGCAATGTTGTTGTTCAACGTATAGCGTTGAGGAAATAGTGAGTGCACAGTATTGGAATTTGTAAAATCGATACATTTCGTCATCTTAAGATTTCTTAATAGTTAAAATCACAAGTTTAAACATTCATTCTCAGAAGGTTTTTTTTAAAATCTTCAAATCTTTCTATATGGCACTCCTATCATATCAATTTGACACTCCTGCATATATATATACATATACTGATGTACCCACAGTATAATCGGTACAGTCCGTCATCTTAAAACTTCCTAATAGTTAAACTTAGAACGTTAAACTGTCATTCTCAGAAGGTTTTTTTAGAACTTCTATTCTTTCTACCTTGCACTCCTATCCTACAAACTTGACACTCCTATATATATACACCGATGTACCTACAGTAAAAACTCAGAACGTTAAACTTTCATTCTCGGAAGGTTTTTTTAGAACTTCTATTCTTTCTACCAGGAACTCCTATCCTATAAATTTAACACTCCTATATATATACAGTGATGTAGCTACAGTAAAAATAGTAAACTTACATCAGCAGCCCGAGCGGCCAGGTCGGTATCGTCCTCTAGCCTGGGGGGAAGTTCTATCTGGATGAACTTCCTACTGGAATACGATACTGTGCATTCCGAATGAGCAGTACCGGTTATTTGTAGCACCGTATTCACTTCGGCACCGTTGGAATACGACCGCGGATAGCTAGTTTTCGACCACACTTGCCGAACCAACGAACTCCCCCACATCTCACTGTTTAGTCATTCTGCGAGCTTGTCATTGTCCCAGTGTTTAATTAGTGGTAGTTCATGAGGGCAGGACTGTCCACGAAAGTCAAACCTGTGAACGTATGTAATCATCAGAAACGAAATGCAACCGACCAAGAACTTTGGACTATTCTTTGACTCAGCGGCTGCGGCAACCATGCTGTTCAGAACATAAGAACACCAGTCGTACTTGCTAATGGCTTCGACGTCGTCCACAACTTTTACCAGCTTCAGGTCTATTCCGTTGTTCGACGTCAGGCATAGAAACGATGACATTGCAAAAAGAATAAACATCTTGCAGAATAAATCACCACCCTCCGTGTCGGCCATAAGGTCCTCGAACAACCCACCTAGTGCTACTTGGTTGCTGGTATTAGCGACGTGGTAACGATTCCTCCAGAAGTCCTTCAATGCCTTGAACTCCTCGTCAGATTAGTGTTTCTTACGTCCGATGGGAACCAACTCCAAATCATTGGGACCGCGAGGTAGTAGGAAACAGTCATGGACGTCATGCTTCGTCACACTGAACTCCTTAAACTCCGATGCCCGGAATACGTGAGAACCATCATCAAAAGCTTTGAGAAAATGCCATACATACTGTAAAGGATATCTACTGATTTTGAAATCTAGCAACCCACCGAACCCAATTGCCCGTATGGACGCTTTCTATCTATCGTTGAGGCTGGAAATTACCCTCGTGAGCCTTTGTCCCCTACATCTGACAGGGACACTAACATCGTCCTCCTCCACATCAATTGGCTCAATCCTCGCGACATCAACAATTTGATTTCCAGCAGACATCTCGGCTAAACCCTATAACAACAAAACAACAAAATTAGACCCAAATCATCACGCATAAGCTGAAAAGTTATGTAATTTCTGAAATTCGGAGGATCACAAATAAAAAAATTACCCACACAACAAAAAACCTGGACTACTAGTGTTAGGATTTCAATTAAACGAAACATGGAGTAAAGAAAACATGAACTACTCAGTATATATATATATAATCCCTAATTGCATCAAATAGAAACCTGACACGCAATTTTAGTCGTTTTATATTTAAACCCTAATTTATGGTGAAAAAAATCAGTACGAATGTAATAAAGAAAATCAGTACAAAATCAGAAGAAAACAAAGCATGTCAAAATCAGTGAAGAAAAAGAGCATGTCAATAATCAGTGTAAAAAATCAGTAAAAATCAATGATCAATAAAAAATCAGAGCATGTGAATAATCAATAACAAGTCAGTGTATAATGGAAGGAGAATCAATACAAATTTGAGTGGTATAAAAAATTTACCCTAATTTGATTAATAATCAATAATTAATCAGTAAACCCTAATTTGCTACACAAATTCGAAGAAAAATAATTTCAATTTTTACCTGAGTTGGAGAGGTGTTGACGACAAAGACAATGGATTGAATAGTGAAGAGAGAAAATCAATGGAATGTGATGGAGCTTTTAGGGTTCTGGGTTCTATAAATGGAATGAGAGGTGTTCAGTAAATGGAGTGTGCACAAAGAAAATTCAATCGTAGGTTGGAGTGTGAATGTCTGATGGAATCGAGTATTGGAATATAAATGAAATGTACAGAGCAATGAATGTGATGGGAAAACAGAGAGTGGGAAAAAGAGAAGTGCACGAAAAATGTAAACATCATTTAAATTTTAAAAATAAATAAATATATATCATCACATCTCAGCCATCCATCTATGATTGATCCGACGGCTAATAAAAGGACTTATGAACTTATATACATAAGTGGCCCTTATATGATCTCCTCTCTCTCTCTATATATATATATGTGGTTAGCCAAGAAAAAAAGATGGGATTACATAATGGGCTCTGGAAGTCCATAATACATCCCTCATTATACATAAAAACGAAATACGAGACAACTGTTAGTACAATAATCGTAAGAAAAAAGCATCGGTAGACAATGGCGGGATGTTGGTGATCGAAGCATTGGACACAAACGTCATTATTCACTTCATCAAGACAATTGCCAGCTCTCAGGGGTGATAAGTGTGTTATGTAGTGCTAATTTCTTGTGTCTGGTCCCGGTTTCTCTTGTGGAATCACTCTTTGGAGCTGTTTCAAGGCTACTTACGCTTCTTCTAGCTTGTTTTACGTTCCTAAGGCCTATCTTGGAGAAATGGAACGATTCTGACTCGTTTCCAATGCATATGGAGCCAATGAAGAGAAGCGACGATGACTCGGTGGCTTAGACTCGATCCCGAGCCCTTGGGACCCATTCCCGAGCATCGAGAATCGATAAGAAGCCTAGGAAGAGCTAGTAGGGACCTATGAGATCATATTTGAAGCCTACAAGACCCATCCCGGTCGGGAACACATCCATCATGACCGGGACGAAGTGACGAGCAAGACAACGCCTCTGACAGCCCATCCCGGCCGGAACCATGAGCTTCCCGGTCGGGACCACCCCATCCCGATCGGGATCGACATCATCCCAACCGGGAAGTGCATAACACCCCCCGATATTATGCATAACACCGCCCGGTGTTATGCACCATCCCGATCGGGATCATCTCCTTCCCGGCCGAGAAGGGCCCAGCTCAGCCGCGACTTCATTTTTTCACCCCCCTTATTCTTGTAACCCTATATATACCCCTCTCTTGTATTGTATTAAGGACTTTTTCATTATCTTACATTAGACAAAACCCTAGATAGTGAACTCCTCTATTTAGCCTAAGTTTCTTCTTAATCTTTCTTTAATCTTTTGTTAATCTTAGCTTAATTATTAACCGTCACTCTTGTATTAAGGGGATTCTTGAAGACTCTTCCAAGATTGACAACCTTGGGGATTTATTTGGGTTTTCTGATTTATACAAGTTCTCATCTTTTCCAGCCTTTGTTAGTTTGGTATAATTTCTTTTCTCCTTTCCTTTAATCCTTGTTTTATCATTCAAGTTTTTATCTTTATCATTTGTATTGTTCATCCTTGTTACTCTTCATCATGAATGTTTTTGTTATTGTGTTTGTTTCTCTAGTTTGTGTTAGTCTTAGTTTGAATATGTGTGAGTAGTCCTCCTTCTAGGATTAGTAGGGGAATTGGGTGTTTAATGGGTGATTAAGGGTTTGTGTAGGTTGTTGGTGATAGTTTTTGTTGCTTCTTGGTTGTATGCATAGAACATGTTTGATGAAATGTTTGAATGATGATAAGTGTAGTTTGTAGTGCCTAATTTGTTGTGTTTTGGTCCCATTTTCCTTGCGGAATCGCTCCTTGGGAGCGGTTCATGGGCTACTTATGCTTCCTCTAGCTCGTTTCAGGTTCCCGAGACCATTCAAGAAGAGTTGGAGCGATTCCGACTCAATACATACACTTTTCGGAGCCAACGAAGCGGAGGAACGATCACTCGATGCCTTGGATTCGACCCCGAGACCTTGGGACCCGATCCCGAGCCCCTTAGACTCGATCCCGAGACCCGAGAGTCGATGAGAAGTCCATGTGAAGCAAGGAGGAACCTTAAAGATCATATTGGAGGCCTACAAGACTCATCCCCGACGGGAAGGAACTCATCCCGTCCGGGATGAGGTGCGCATTTAGCATAGGTTCTGTTCTGGGTCCATCCCGGTCGGGACCATCCCTTCTCGGTCGGGATGAGCCCTTCTCGGTCGGGACCATGGAGCTGTAGCCGCATTGTTTCTTTCCTTCCTCCTTCATTCTTGTAACCCTATAAATACTCCTCCTTTGTAATGTTTAAGCACCATACTTTACCCTAGATTGTTTTAGGCCTCTCTTAAGAATTCAAAACCCTAATTAGCCTCTTTTAATCTCTTGTTAATCTTTAGTTAATCTTAGTTTAATCTAGTTTAGATAATCTTGTATTAAGTGGGTTCTTGAAGATTTCTCCAAGCTTGACATCCTTGGAGTGGATTTGGGTTCTTATTTATACAAGATTGCATTTTTTTCTTCTTCTTGTTGTTGGTATAATTTCTTATTCCTTGTTCTTTGTTTATTTACTCAAGTTTGAATCTTTACTTAGTGTTTATAGTTATTGTTCTTGTTCTTGATAATGGATGTTTGGTTTTTCATGTTGTTTTCTCTTATTATTGTTAGTTTGTTCTTGATAATGAGTGAGTAGTCTCCTTGTGGGGTTAGTAGGGGGATTAAGGGTAGATTATGGATGATTAGGGTTTGATTAGGGGTAAAGGTAACTCTTTTGTTGTTAGTCACATAATGGGCACTCTATGTGTTTGTTGATTTGCTTGTGTGAGTAGTAGTGGCCAATGCTCCCCATACTTGTGCTCATCTTCTCATTGTTTGTCTATTGTGTGGTTGTGTTGAGGTTAGTCTTAGACGCGAGAGCGCGAACTTATCTCGGCGTTGGTCTACGTAGCGAGAGCCCCGGACCGACTCTAGCAACTAGGAGACACCTACACCCATGACCACCCCAATTACCCTATTACACTTATGAACCCGACCTAACCCTACTCTTTTCCTTATTTGAATTCTATATCACTTTAGTCGATCAACTTCTCTAGTTATTTGCTTAGTTAATCTTTAGTTGATCATTAGTTGTTGTTATAGTTAGTTCATTGTTAGTCCATTTCCATACCTCTTCTCCCATCATAATCCATCAATTATCATTTCTTGTGTTTGTTTGTGTAACTTAGTCTTGTTTGTGAGTGGACCTAGTCTAGACTTTATCATACCGTCTCCGTGGATATCGACCCTACTTGCCCTAGCTACCCACTAGGAATAGTCGGTTATTAATTGACGGCGGGACACGCGGCAAATCCCGACCATCAAATGACTTGTAGTTGCAAATACATGTCTTCTTGCCTTCTCCTTGTGGTCTTGTATGTTGCTAGGATGGGTTCTTGCGCGAGAGCGGGAGCCTCTAGGTCGGTTTTGGAGCGAGAGCCCGAATTATACCTAGATAACTTGACTACCCCTTCACCTTTGCTCTTCATTGATCATCTCATCACCCTTAAACACGGCCTAATCCTAGTTCTTTTCTTATTTGATTTCTTCTTCCTCTTAGCCATTATTCTCTTAGCTTTAGTTGTTCTACTTAGTTTATCCTTAGTCTTAGTCTCTCCCCCTTCTTAGTTTTAGCTTAGTTTAGCCTTATGAACTAATTAAGTCTTTAGGTGAAACTTAGTTGAAACCCTCCTTACCGTCCCCGTGGACTCGACCCGACTTGCCCTATCTACCCAGTTAGGTTTAGTTGGTTTTATTTGTTGGTAGGATTCACGGCAAATCTCTCCCATCAATTTGGATAATCGATATTTTGGTCATTATTTTACCCACATTTATTTACTTATTCGGGTCGATTTTGTGTGCTTAATCGTTATTAAAGCTCCCTTTAGTACTTAATTAGTACTTAATATATTTATTATAGTTATTTGATAATAATGTTATATTTCGACAAATCGGTACTGCTTTTTGTTGATTTAATTTTGTAGGATTTGGAGCGGGAATTAGCGAGAAGAAACGGATCAAAACCGAGTAAAGAATTGAGTCAATCCCGAGTTTGACTTGATTGAAGACTCCCTCCCGTACTCCTGATTAGAGATGGCAATGGACCGGATCTGGATCGGGTCCACTAGGATCCGGACCCGGACCCGTCAAAATTACCCTAGACCCGGACCCGGCCGGGTCCAAAATTTTAAGACCCGGATCCAGACCCGCCGGGTCCGGTTCGGGTCCGGGTCTACCCGTGGGTCTCACTATTTTATTTTATTTTGTCCTACATTCCTTATTTCTTCCAAATTTCAAATTTTGCCGGTATTTTTTATCACGTACAAAATTATCTACGACATATATTGTACTAAGAAATTAAACACTCTTACAAACTCATTCATAACGGTCTTAGGAAACCTTGAATGAACATTGAAATGCTGAGGAAAGAAGTGAGAGAGTGAGTTATTTTAGTAATTTAGTTGTTTTCTAGCAGTTTTGCGTATGTATTTTGGTAGATTTTTGTTTTTTTGTTTTTTAATTAAAGTGCCGGGTCCACGGGTCGGGTCCAGGTCCAGTATTTCAGACCCGGACCCGGACCCGGTTTTCAAAAATAAGATCCAGACCCGACCCGGATCCGCCGGGTCTGAAAAAATGAGACCCAGACCCGACCCATATGGATCCGACCCGCCGGATCTGAACCGGGTCCTGGACCCGTTGCCATCCCTACTCCTGATACTCTTCACTCGTTCATACACCCACCATCCTCCATTTTACTTTATATCACCAATTCACCATAATCAAACTCACGTCTAATCCACCATTACTCCAAGCATCTTCAATTCGATTCCTTGACCAAAAACTTCAATCAACCTGCTGCTCTTCACCACTTCCCAATCAAATACATCATCATCACCATTTCATCAACCTCCATCCACCATTTTCAATATCAAGCTCTGAATCTGACCACCACTACCACCGGCAGCCCAGCTCAACTCCGGCCCAGATTCCGACCGCCAGCTCCACCGCCTTCCACACCTTCTTTGCCCAGAAACCGGCGACGTGACCACCTGTCGGAGCCCAGCACCACCACCCGCGCTGCAGATTCGCGCCGGCCCAGAAATCCGGCGAACCCCTTTTGCTCCGACCAGCTCGGACCGACGCACCTGCCGCCCGCGCACTACCTACCTCCGGTGAGCGAGCACGACCACGCGCGCGTCTTCTCTGCCCGTGTAGCGCTCCACGGAGACTACCACCATTTTCCGTTATCCCTGCCCAGACGTCCGACCACCACAGCGTTGCCCAGCTCGGACCGGCGCACCTATCGCCCCCGCACTGCCTACCTCCGGTGAAGCACTACATCCTTGTGTGAGTTCAATTCAATTGGATTCAATTGATTGAAATGGACTGATTTGAAGAATTGGGTTGATGGACTGATTTGAAGAATTGGGTTGATGGACTGATTTGCCCTTTGGTATATTTCTCTTCCCTTCTCATTTATTATGTTTTTATTTATTCTTGTTAAAATAGTTAATTTGTTTAAAGTTTTCATCTTTCATGTTTAATAGTTTAATTAGAGTCGTGGGTAACTTAATTAGTTTATATTTAGTCATGTTTGAGTAGTTAATTTCTAGGGTCGGGGAAGAATCGGTTTGTCTCGTTTTGTGGGTTTGTTGTGTGTTTACGGACTTTGTCGACTTATTGTTGGCGTTCTCCACTGATGGCGATTTTTGTATGATTTACTTGTCTTGGCCGCGATTGAGTGAATTATATTTCGTTGAGCTTTCTTTGGAGTAGGTTGACCTAGTAATAAGTGCGAGAGCCTGTTATTAGGACCTTCCCGAGTAGATAGAGACTCGAGAGAGACCCTTTATCTTCCCAATTACCGACCGTTATCGACTTGTTTGTGAACTTCGATATTTCCCTTGTCCATTTTTTTGTCGTATTTATTTCGTTTGTTTGTTCGACTCGTTTAGCTCGTTAGTTTAGATCTCTCTTTAAACCGAAACCTTTTCTTTTCTCGACTAAAATCTTAGCTAGACCGAGACCTTTATTTTGACTAGACTGTCCCTGTGGATTCGACCCGACTTACCCTCGACTACCCAAGTTTAGGATTAGTTGGTTTTTACTTTGATCGATCGGGATTCACGACAAATCCCCGTCCGTCAAATTGGCGTCGTTGCCGGGGACGGTGCTAAGTTAGATATTTGTCTTAGTTTTGTTTAGGAGTTGGTCTTTTCTTATTTTATTTTATTTTTGTTTATATAAGTCGATACCTTGTTTTGTATATATTTGTGTGTTTTTTGTTCTCTTTTCACTTGTGTCTTATCTTGTCATTCTTCTTGAATCTCTTCTTTCTCTTTCTTATCTATAATGCCTTGTCTTGCCGACCATAGTAGACCGGATCTCGACTTGTTTGCCTCACCCATTAACATTGGGGTTTTTGAGGGTCCTTGCTTCGATATTGAGCCTTATTATATTGATTTGGTGGAGCGGGATGCCTTTCATGGGCTTGAGAGTGAGGGTGTCTATGGTCTTCTTGAGAATTTTGTGGACTTGTGTTGTGTGTTTAAAAGGGATGGAGTGCCCCTTGATACCATTAAGCTTATATTGTTTCCCTTTTTCCTTAAGGATGGAGCTAAGAGATGGTTGCGTTCACACCCTCCTAACACCTTCACCTCTTGGAACCCACTAGCCCTTGCATTTCTTAGGAAATTTTTCCCTCCCTCGAAGGTCACCAAGTTTAGAGATGAGATTCTTAACTTTGAACAAGGCGAGTTTGAGAGTTTGAGAGTTTGAGTGAGTCTTGTGTTAGGTTTAAGGGTTTATTGAGAGCTTGTCCAATTCAAGAAATCCCACTTTGGCTAACCACTTCGACCTTCCTTCAAGGTTTGCTTCCTCACCATAGAAACTTGATCATCTTTTCATCCGAGAGAAAATTCAATGAGTTAAATGATGATGAAGTTTTCGATTTAGTTGAAAGAGTGGCTAGTGTCAATGACCAATTGGGATTTGTGAGAGTGAGACCTCAAGTGAGAGAACTTAGAGATCACCCACCTATGTTTTCTTTGCACCATGATTTGAGTGATAGGGTAGACTCTTGTTCTCTTGATATTGTGCATGACTCTCATATTAGTCAAGTTTCTTCTCCTCTTGTGAGCGTGAATGGTATGCATGCTATTTCATCTACTTATGCTTCTTGTGGTAATTTGGGAATTACTCTTAATGCTCTTCCTTCTTGTTCATTTCCACCTCTTATTGATGATGAGGAGGATGATGATGATTTGCATGTTGTTCCACATGTTCCCCAAATCCCTTTGAATGATGTTAATAATGATTTGCATGCAATTGACTCTTGTGAACTGATTTGCCTTTCTTCAACACAATTTCCACATCCCCTTGTTCAACTTACACCTCTTGTTGTGAATGTTAATGATTGTGAGTTGGAGTGTGTACTTCTTGAGGAAAATGTGTGCTTGGATAAGCTTAATGATCTTTGTAGAGAAGAAAACCACGAAGATCTTAGCTTGTGTGAGTTGGAGAGCGTATCGTTTGAGGTCGATTATGAGAGTTTGGAAAGGGAGTTGAGAGAAAGGGAGACTCTTGAGGTTGAGAGAAAGGAGCAAAGAGAAGATGATGAGATATTTGATGATGCTTTGAGTGATGAGATCTTAGAGATTGATGATACTTGAGATTGTGAGGTTGATTTCTTTGAGGAACCTATTTTTGAGAAATTTGAGCCTTTCCCTTGTATGGATTATGAGTCTCTTCCACCCATTGATGATTTGGATCTTGTTTCTCTTGCTCCTTTGTTTGAACCTATGATTATATATGAAGATTATGAAACTCTTTTGGAAGAGTTTGTGTTGATTCTTGGTTTGTCACTTGATGATTCTTTGATTGGAACACTTGAGGATGTAGAGATGATTAAGACCCCCAATATGAGTGAAAACGGGGAGAATTATTGTGTGAGTGCCTCTCCTCTTGTGAATTTAGAGTCGAGTTATAAATGTTGGACATTTGAGATTCCTAGTACCCATCCTTTCCACAAACCCTTCACTAACACTCTTATTTATTGGTTTTGTGGATTCTCTAGCTTGCCTCACTATGATCATGTTGGTGAGGATTGTTCGAATGCATATGACAAGTTATTGAGATCGTTGGTAGGGTATTTAGAAGACTCACTTGTTTCATTTATGTTTAGTGTATATATTTCCTTTTTTGTGTGTGTTTTTGTATTGTTTTCTTCTTGTGTGTAGGTGTCCACTTATGAACGTGAAGAAATAACAACAAGATGGTGGATAAAAGTGAAAAGATCAAGAATCACTCACCAAGTGATGAAATATCGAGTTTGAAATGGTAAATTCTTCACCCACCCTCTCTTTTCTCCCTCCCTAGTCTTAAACATTGAGGACAATGTTTCGTTTAAGTGTGGGGGAGAGCTTGTTGTTTATTGGATCATGGTTGGATTGCTTTTGATGGAAATTTTGGATTTGGAGGTGTGATTTTGTTGTAAATATGTGTTGTGTTGGGATGTTGGAAGTAATTGGTGATGTTTTTCCTTGTGATTTGTGAATATGTGTTGTGGATTTCTTTTATTTCTCTTTTATTTCTCTTTTGTGTGTGTTTTGTTTCTTGTTTTGTCAAAAAGTTTCAAAAAACTCCTAAAAATTTGAAAAATTGAAAAATCCAAAAAAGATGTTTTGCATTTTCTTAAGAGTTTAGTCGATTTTCTAGATTTCAACTTTGATGAAAAGAATGATTTGGAAATACTTAGTGTTGCATATTAGTATTATGATTCGACTAATCTTTGCTTTAGTTAGTGATTTGGGGTGTGTACCATCATTATTGTTCCACATATTCATCTCATGGTGTGATATTTCCGTATGTTCATTTTGTTCTATGGTGACCGGATCCCGACTTGGTGACGTTATTTCCATTACAAAATCACAAAAATCCACGAAAATGAGAAAACCCCAAGAAAACACAAAAACAAGGTGTTTAATAATTGCTCAGATTTCAATTCAAAGTGACAAAATCAAAAATCAAAAGAAAAAAAAGTCACTTCTCAAATAATTTGAAGTGTTTTGAAAAGAAATGAAAAAAAAATGAAGGAAAAGAAAAACAAAGAAAAAAAATGAAAAAGAAGAAAATCAAAAGAAAAGAAAGTTTGTTCAAATAAGTGAGCTTATGCATATTTATTATTTTCTTATCCATTTCACAAATAAATTTTGCCTCTTTCTAGTCACCAAGTTGGTACCGGGACGATCCGAACCTCTTATTATGTGAGATGAGGGACTTTGTGTTTCATTTTCGGTTATAACACCATGTTAGTTCGCTCCATCTCCGCCATACACCCTATTTTGCTTATCGAAGTTATAGATTAGTAGATGTACAATGAGAATATGCAACTTGAGAAGTATTTCTTAGTCATTCTTTATGTTTTAGTTGGATTTTAGAATTTTGGTTATCGATTTGGGATTTGCTTAGTTGCCTTATTGAGGAAGGTGACTCGTTTTGACTTGTGTTGACCATTATATTATCGAGTTTCGTGCTTTATTGTTGGGCGTCTCGCAATTTTGGCAAGACCCCACTTGCCTTGCAAGGAGATACTTTCCTCATAGTATCTCGTTGTGAGTTGAAGGGACGGAGCGAGCCCGTTTATTGTATCATATCGGCTATTATGTTTTATTTACTTATTTAGTGAATAAGTTGCTTTTGTTGTAGACTATTTGAGCTTACTCGAGGATGAATAAGGTTTAAGTGTGGGGGAGTTGATAATCGATATTTTGGTCATTATTTTACCCACATTTATTTACTTATTCGGGTCGAATTTGTGTGCTTAATCGTTATTAAAGCTTCTTTTAGTACTTAATTAGTAATTAATATATTTATTATAGTTATTTGTTAATAATGTTATATTTCGAGAAATCGGTACTGCTTTTTGTTGATTTAATTTTGTAGGATTTGGAGCGGGAATTAGCGAGAAGAAACAGATCAAAACCGAGTAAAGAATTGAGTCAATCCCGAGTTTGACTTGATTGAAGACTCCCTCCCGTACTCCTGATACTCTTCACTCGTTCATACACCCTCCATCCTCCATTTTACTTTATATCACCAATTCACCATAATCAAACTCACCTCTAATCCACCATTACTCCCAGCATCTTCAATTCGATTCCTTGACCAAAAACTTCAATCAACCTGCTGCTCTTCACCACTTCCCAATCAAATACATCATCATCACCATTTCATCAACCACCATCCACCATTTTCAATATCAAGCTCTGAATCTGACCACCACTACCACCGGCAGCCCAGCTCAACTCCGGCCCAGATTCTGACCGCCAGCTCCACCGCCATCCACACCTTCTCTGCCCAGAAACCGGCGACGTGACCACCTGTCGGAGCCCAGCACCACCACCCGCGCTGCAGATTCGCGCCGGCCCAGAAATCCGGCGAACTCCTTCTGCTCCGACCATCTCGGACCGGCGCACCTGCCGCCCCCGCACTGCCTACCTCCAGTGAGCGAGCACGACCACGCGCGCGTCTCCTCTTCCCGTGTAGCGCTCCACGGAGACCACCACCATTTTCCGTTATCCTGCCCAGACGTCCGACCACCACAGCGTTGCCCAGCTCGGACCGGCGCACCTGTCGCCCCCGCACTGTCTACCTCCGGCGAAGCACTACATCCTTATGTGAGTTCAATTCAATTGGATTCAATTGATTGAAATGGACTGATTTGATGAATTGGGTTGATGGACTGATTTGCCCTTCATTAATGAGGTGGCATTGTTGACTTTCCTTGACTGAAGAAGACTGAAGGCAGTGGGGGAGTATAAAAGTTTGAGAAAACCCTCAATTTGGGGGGGAGAGCAGTAGGCCGCAGGAGAACGAAAATAGGACGTAGAGTAGAAGCAATAGCATTTAGGTAGTTTCTTGAGGATTGAGATTTCTTAGTTTAATTAGTGATAATTGTAGATTAAATTAGTCTTACTTATTCGGGTTAATCTTTCGGAACAATACTCTTCTTCATTTATGCAATTGTCCATTTCAATTTGGTATATTTCTCTTCCCTTCTCATTTACAGTATTATGTTTTTATTTAGGAAAAATTGATACTTTATACCCTCAATAAGTTTCATTTTCAAATTTTATACCTTACATAATTTTCTTTCAAAACTTATACCTACTTATTTTAATAATTACGTAATTAATACCTCAATCATATTTCCGTCAAAAATTTAACGGAAACCGTCACCCAAAATGTTTTAATTACAATTTTCATATTTTCTTTTTCAATTATACCCCTCACCCCATTAATTCAGTCATCTAAGTCACATTTGCTTCATATTCATGTCCATCTTCATCATCTTCATCTCAAGTAACTTTTTTTTCTTATTTTTTTTTCATCGTCTCATTTTAGTCTGTAAATCACAAATTAACGCATCAATTTTTTTTACTTAGTGTTTTACTCATTATTGATTTTCCATTTTTAATTGTAAATTTGTTTTATTACAAATTTCAATCAAAAATTTAGGGGTTTCCAAAATTTAGTTTTCCTTATTTCAAATTAAAATTGTTTGTTAAATATGCAAATATACATTGTCGTTTTTGTAAAATATACATCTATTAAGAAGTTGTAGACTTGTAGCTAGTAGGATATACATATACTTCGTATTCAATTTCTTCCGAATAGCTAGGGGGTTTATTACTTGTTCCCACTCTATCTTGTCCCTCAAAATTGGTGTGCTTTCATCTCCAATTACGGAGTTAGAAGAAAGAGCAGAAAGTTTTCAGCGAAAAAAATATAAAATTATTACAAAAAAAAAACACAACTCATAAACAACAATAAAGTAGGGTGAATGGAGTAAGAAGGAAGTGGGAGCCAGGAAACAGGGGCATAAGGAGGGTGGTATTGAAGGGGGGGAGGAGGCAACTGGAGAGGGTGGGTGAGGGTGAGTTGCGATGCAGGCGCGGGAAGCGGGAGGGGGTCGACTTTCGGGGGCGGTGTGCAGAGGGGAGCAGAGAGAAGTGTACTGTAGCCGCAACGAAGACAGCGGAGCTGGCAGCCCACGAGGCGGAAGCAAAGACGGTGTTCGAGGCCTTAAAGGAAGCTAGACGGAGAGGGCATAGGAACGTGGTTGTCGAAAGTGACTCTCAGGTTATTGTGAATGCATTGCAGAAGGGCAAAGGAGGCCGGAGTATGTTGTTCCTCATCTTGGACGAGATAAGGTCGATGTTGAGTTGCTTCGATAAGGTCGCTTGGTCTTTCCTTGGTCGTAAATTTAATAGAGTAGCTCATGAGCTAGCCCATTTTGTGTTTGTTCCGGGTCGCGTTGTATGGGAGGATAGTCAACCTCCGAATATTGCAAGGTTGGTTTCGTTCGAGAACGCTATTAATAATGAGTAGAATCTCAATTGGGGATTTCAAAAAAAAACCCATCAAAAGAGATTCTCAGATATTAATTTTAGTCCAATACGGAGTATAAATTAATTACAAAATAAAGCAACAACGATTCAGTTAGGGTTTAAATTTTCCGGAAAAAAAAATCGAGTTAAATTATCAACGATTCAATTAGATACGTTCATAGATACAATGGAAATTTGGGGAAATGGATTGTATGAGATGGGTGAATTGAATTTTTAACAAGGGTAAACGAGACATTTCAACTCATTTTGTTATTTTTTTTACGAAAATAAGATTAGGTATTAATTATGAAATTAAAAGAATAAGTAGGTAGAAGTTTTGAAAGAAAATTATCTAAGGTATAAAGTTTGAAAATGGAAGTTATTGAGGGTATAAAGTATCAATTTTCCCTTTTATTTATTCTTGTTAAAATAGTTAATTAGTCTAAAGTTTTCATCTTTCATGTTTAATAGTTTAATTAAAGTAGTGGGTAACTTAATTAGTTTATATTTAGTCATGTTTGAGTAGTTAATTTCTAGGGTCGGGGAAGAATCGGTTTGTCTCGTTTTGTGGGTTTTTTGTGTGTTTACGGACTTTGTCGACTTATTGTTGGTGTTCTCCATTGATGGCGATTTTTGTATGATTTACTTGTCTTGGCCGCGATGAGTGAATTATATTTCGTTGAGCTTTCTTTGGGGTGGGTCGACCTAGTAATAAGTGCGAGAGCCCGTTATTAGGACCTTCTCGGGTAGATAGAGACTCAAGAGAGACCCTTTATCTTCCCAATTACCGACCGTTATTGACTAGTCCATTTTTTTTGTCGTATTTATTTCGTTTGTTTGTTCGACTCGTTTAGCTCGTTAGTTTAGACCTCTCTTTAAACCGAAACCTTTTCTTTTTTCGACTAAAACCTTAGCTAGACCGAGACCTTTATTTTGACTAAACCGTCCCTGTGGATTCGACCCGACTTACCCTCAACTACCCAAGTTTAGGATTAGTTGATTTTTACTTTGATCGGCCGGGAATCACGACAAATCCCCGTCCGTCAAATTGGCGCCGTTGCCGGGGATCGAACCCGGGTCAACCGCGTGACCACCCAGTGTTATGGACCATCCCGACCGGGATCATCTCCTTCCCGGCCGGGAAGGGCCCAGCTTAGCCGCGACTTCATTTTTTCACCCCCCTTATTCTTGTAACCCTATATATACCCCTCTCTTGTATTGTTTTAAGGACCTTTTCATTATCTTACATTAGACAAACACCCTAGATAGTGAACTCCTCTACTTAGCCTAAGTTTCTTCTTAATCTTTCTTTAATCTTTTGTTAATCTTAGCTTAATTATTAACCATCACTCTTGTATTAAGGGGCTTCTTGAAGACTCTTCCAAGATTGACAACCTTGGAGATTTATTTGGGTTTTCTTATGTATACAAGTTCTCATCTTTTCCATCCTTTGTTAGTTTGGTATAATTTCTCTTCTCCTTTCCTTTAATCCTTGTTTTATCATTCAAGTTTTTATCTTTATCATTTGTATTGTTCATCCTTGTTACTCTTCATCATGAATGTTTGGATGCTTGTGTTGATTTCTCTAGTTTGTGCTAGTGTTAGTTTGAATATGAGTGTGTAGACTTATTGTGAGGTTTGTAGGGGGATTAAGTTTTGGCTATGGGTGATTAGGGTTTGATTGTGAGTAAAGGTGGATTCTTTGTTACTAGTCACTTGTTATGCATACCATGTGTTTGATGAATTGCTTGTTAGGGTAGAAGTCGCCATACTACTCTTGCTTGTTTCCTCCTTCTCATTGTATGCTTGACTTATGATTGAATTCTCTTGTTTTGAGTAGCATCTTGCATGAGTTTTCGGGTTTGTCTTTGATGCAAGAGCGCGGCCTTACCTTAGTGACTAGGTGAAACCTACACCCTCGATTTACCAATTATCTTATTACACTTATGAACCCGACCTAACCCTACTCTTCCCATATTTGATTTCTCCATCATATTTGTCATAGTTCCTCTAGTTTATTGCTTGAATTAGCCTTAGTTCATTCATTTAGTTCATGTCATCATCATCCTAGTTTGTTACTCTTCTTTCCATTATTCTATTTTGTTTGTCCTTGTCTTTAGCCTAGTAATTGTGTTAGTAATCAATTCTTGTCAATTCTCCTCCCTTTGTGTATTGTGACCTTGTGACCTAGTCTTGTGTTTAGGTAACCTTAGTCTAGACGCCTCTTTCCGTCCCCGTGGACTCGACTCGAGTTACCCTAGCTACCTAGTTAGGTTCGTTGGTTATTATTTGTTGGTAGAATCCACGACAAATTCCTACCATCAATTTGGCGCCGTTGCCTGGGACGGTGCATGTTTAGACTTTGTTTGCTTATTTGCTCGACTTAGTTACCGTGTTGTGTTCTTCTTTTATTCATTGTGCATATTTTGTTATCTTTTTCCTTGTTTTTATAGCTTTCTTCTCTCTTTGTCTTTGGTTGTGCTCGTTTATTGTCTCTACCTAGTGCCCATAAAGCACTAGGTATTCTCACGTTTGCTCCAAGTGTGTAGTGTATGCCCAGGAGGAGAGCCGACTTCTTTCTCTTCAATACAGAGCCGGAGAGACTATTTAGAGCCTTTTGCCAACGGACAATTGATCGAGTTAGAAATTCTCAACCGGGTACTAGCACCAACATTGAAGGACAAGCTCAAGGATTTGACTTAAACGAACCACCTCGAGGCAACACCGAAGGGATCTTCATCAATCCCTTCGGTACTTCTAGTCACTCTTCTTTACCTAGTTCTCCTTCAACATCTCAAGCAAGTTCTACGCCGTCATCTCCCTTACATCCAAACACGCCTAAGTTCTCATCTCACTCCACTTTCACTGAGGATGTCTTGCCGGGACCGAGCATTATACCGGATACATACACCGGAAATTTTGTGGCAAAGACACACACTACAACAAAATAACCTTTTCGCTGCGATTATTTTGATATTCCGTGGCGATTCTATTCGACGCGAAAAGTTTCCCCATCGATTGTGTATTCGTTGTGGTAGGCGGCGTTGCCGTAGCCTTTTGTGGCGAATAATCTATTCGCTGGGTTAGCTTCTTAAAAATGACACGAAAGAAGAGGAGGTTTAGTGACGATTTTTGTGTCGATTATTATTGACGCGGTTAATACCTTGATATTTTCTTCAATAAGAATTACAACAATTGTATTTGATACGATAAGTACTATAAAATGTCATCTAGCGACAAATGTTTTAATTGTATTCGACACGATATGTAGTACAAAATATATATAGACTAATGACAATTGTAGCAATTGCATTTGATACGATATCTAGTACCAATTACAACCATATAGTAAATTTGGTATCAATTTCCTTCGATATGAAATCTCATTCTATCTCTCAAACACGGTACAAAAATAAAAGAAATGACAAAGTGAGAAAACATGCAACTTTTATATTACTCATAAAATTCCAAAAATTATAATGTAGTGTATCCAACATTGACTATTTAAATTAATAAAAATAACACTAAAACAAGTGCGGACGATGTATTGACAACCTAAAAAATTAAAACGTCTTCGGTCACACAAGCAAAGCTTCAATCTTGAATTCCTTATCATCTAAAGTATTCGCGCCTCAAAAAACTGCAATATATAAACCAAGTTAATCCGATTTTTTATAAATTTCTGACATGCAAGTAAAAAAAATTATATACTCACCATGCATGTATACTCACTTGTTCATGTATACAAATATAAGATGGAATATATACATACATACATTTGGGTGGAATCATTGAACTAGTAATGTATGTATGTATATATTCCATCTTATATTTGTATACATGAACAAGTGAGTATACATGCATGGTGAGTATATAATTTTTTTTACTTGCATGTCAGAATTTTTTTTTTATTTGCGTTTTAGTTCAATGGTTCATGTACATACATTTGGGTGGAATATATAACAGAATGTTGCTTCCTAAATATAGCTATACATTGCAAATAAGCTATACTAGTTCACGTGAAAAGTTCATACATAGCTAGGGTCCGATACATGGAATGTAGTCTAGTAACAAAAGAGTATCGGTGATAATCTTAAGATGTATACTAAATATAAAAGACACAAATTTACTTGATTTAACCTCTGAAGCTCCTTAGGGTCCTTGTTACCGTAGCCTTCTGCGACGTCCTCGTCTAAAAATTCTTGGACTACAACTGTTGTTATTTGGTTTGTGATGTCACGTATAGTTGAAAGTGTAAATACAAATAGTAAATATAGATAACACTATTAAGCACAAAAAGAAAAGACCAAGAAGCAGTCACCAGTACAACCCAGAATACTGACCACGAAGAAAATGTATCCAGCAATGTTTCGATTTCTAGTTGTAACTTGTGCTTCATAATAGGCGAGGATTGCCTTACTTCCCACCGCAAATGGTTGATACACAAGAGTGAGCACTCTTGCTGGATGATAGGACTTCGTGAAAAAAATCAACGAAAAAATGTCACTCTTTAATCATAGTCACAGTATCGAAACAAGCACCTATATTGCATAGTAGCATACACAACAGAATAGACCCCCAAAACAGACCAGAGAACCAAAATAGGCAAGTAAATCAACTGAAATTGAGTATAACCATGCAATAAATCCTAATTCGATAGTAATACGATAAAATTAAAAGAGATTAAATAAATAAGTAGTAATAAAACGTACCTGATGTGTAGCTTTCCATTCCATTCAAACCAATCATCTAGCATTAACCAACAGTTTCTTTCGTGATTAGCGCTCATGTAAAATCGATCTTCGCATGTATTTCTATGCAATAATATCAAATAGCAGCCAACTCTACATCCAAATCGCAATAGGTCATACTTCACTTAATTGAAACCCGATCTTAATGAATATAGCAGCCTAAATATGCATGAGTAGCAACCTGTCAACTTACATCCTAAAGCATATACTTCACTCATGGCATCCTATTTTCATCCCAAGGAATCTAAAATGAAGTTTTGCACCGAGAAATACTGATATAGCTTGCCTCACAACAGCTAGCATCAACAGAAGAACACTTTGCATTCGCCATAAAACAAAGAATTTATGATCAAATACTCATTGAAAGCAATACAAGAAATGGGTTGTTTGGGAAATTCAATGAAATGTAGTCCAGCCTAAATGTGTTAGCGGTGAAGTCAAATAGACTTCCTGTATACGATGTCATGAATCAAAAAAACATAAACCATAAAATCATCAACCAACAAGTTAAAACACCCTTACATTCCAAATTTCTCATATCTCACGTTAAAATCATCACCATTTTTTTTCAAATATTTTGTTAGTATCTAACCTACATGTTCAGCAAAACAGCAATAATAACAAAATCACCATTCCAGTGCCTCGAATTGCGAGGTAGGGTATTATATGCACACCATATCGAGCAATCTATCAAAAATCTCCACCTCAAATCAGTGAAAAATAACACAATTTAGATCGACAACATCTAATCCATAAAAGCAACAAACCTGCGAGAATATTAAGAAGACATATCTAGTAATGGAAACAGATGAAAATCGAAAAAGGAGTAAATGAACCTTTCTTAACAAAAGCATCAGCCTCAACAACAAAAAGAGTCAAGCGTTAAATAATAGATAAACAGTTTAAAATTAACACTTAACAAGGGTCTTCAATCGTGATAAAACCCAGCAGCGTGATTGATTGATAAATCGTGATAATCAACACTTAACAAAGTATGTGATTTGTACCTTTATTAGCGAATTGATAAGTCAGAAATTCTCGTGCAGCGTGATTGACCCTACAAGAATGTGGCTAAATATTGTCCGAAAAAAAGATCGGTAAGGACTCAAATCAGTCAGTAAATACACTTACCACAAATTTTGGGCGTTTACTGATCATTCAAAATCGATCGATAATTCTAGTCGGAAATTATCAAATGAAATAAGCCAGTTTGTGGAGGTCAAAAAATTCGATGAAAATACAATTGAAAAACGATAGTTTATCTAATCAATTTATCTACTGGCAAATACAATAAACACGAGGGGAGAAAAACGAAACCATCAAACCCTAAACCTGGAAACCCCCAATTCATCAAACCCTAACATAAATAACTTTAAATTTACATTACATTGACGATAAATAATCAAATACGGAGTCTAACTCAAAATTGAATGTAAATAACAGTAAAACAATCAATTTACACAACATCAAGCAAAAATCTAAAATCAAAATCATACCTTGATCAAATAGGGATTGGAAAACAGAAGAGAAAGAAAAAAAAGGAAAGGAGATGACGGCGGGCGACAACGCCAAAGGAAGAGGACACACGACGGCGTTCCGATGGTTGAGGTGACGGCGTTCCAGTGGAAGGGCAGGCAAAGAAGGAGATGAGATTGTAGAGTATATGCGTATACTGGTTAGATTCAAGGTTTAGGTTTTTAATTGAAAATTCTAATGGGGTTGTTAAACTAGTATATAGAAAAAAATTAGTGTAGGTTAAGTGTTAACCCATCGTTTAACGGGGTGTATAAGCGGCGATTTTTATTCGTTAGGGTATGTTGTCAATTCAAGAAGTAATTATGGGTTATTTTTGTCGATTATTCAATCACCATGAAATAATCGCCACGAAAAGAGTTTTTTGTTGTAGTGACAATTCATTCAACTTGTGGAGCGAAATCAATTTAGTGGTTTGCCGACCGAAGACCCGCACCAACATATGGAGACATTCTCCGATTATTGTGATGCTATTTCTCAAACCGGGATTACTCAAGATCAAATTTGATGGGTTCTTTTCCCGTTATCTCTTATTGGAAAGGCTAAGCAATGGATCACGAGTCTCGATAGGGCAACCATGGGCATCGATAATTGGAAGAAGCTTGCATTTGCGTTCTATCAAAAGTTTTACCCTCCCGAGATGACAAATTTGCTAAGAGCCTCCATTACCGGTTTCCAACAACAGGATGAGGAGAGTCTTTATGAAGCATGGGAGAGGTTCAAAGCTTTGGTTAGATCTTGCCCCCAACATGGGCTTTCTCAATGGTTTTTGGTCCAACAATTTTTGAATGGATTGTATGAAGATTCTAGAGCCATACTCAATATGGGCTCTAATGGAAGGTTTACCGAGGTAGATGATGATCAAACTTGGTCTAGGATTGAAGAAATGGCGGTTCACAACTCTCAATATTCTAGGCCTAGGAAGGCTAATAGAGAGGGAAGGCATGAAATCGATGCTATCACACAACTTAGTGCCGAACTTGGAGCACAATTGAAGACCCACATGGACACCATTGATAAGAAGCTCCAAAGTCACTTTAATCAAGGTCAAAGCACAAGTTCTTCCCACCAACAATCAATCCATCAAGTCAATGCTATGGGAGTGGTTTCTCCTACCTCTTATTATGGGATATGTGAGATTTGTGGGATATATGGACATGAGCCTCAACATTGTCGAAGTAGCATTGAGCAAGTGAATGCTTTTCAAGCATACAAGCAAGGTGCCCCATACTCTACTTACAAGGCTCAAAATGTGTCAAATCCTCATATGTTCCAAGCTCAACAACAACAAGCTCAACAACAACACCGTCTGCCATATGTTTCTCCTCCCTTAAGGGACAAGCAACCAAGGCTACCAAGGTTATCAAGTCAATCAAAGACCTTTTAACAATTTCCAACAACAAAATGCATACCATAACCAAGGTACCTTCAATCATCAAGGGTTCCATAATCAAGGGAACTTCAATCATCAAGGTGGTTTCCAAGGAAACCAACACTCTTAAGGGTTTCAAAACAACAACCAAGGTTACCAAAATCACAATCAAGGTAATCTCCATGGCCTAAATCAGGTCAATTCTCATGGGTTCCAAGGGAACTTCAAAAATCAACAAGGGGTTCAAAATGCTCAACAAGAAAACAAGCCAAGGAGCCGATCTCCAACTCATGACTATGGCTTTCCCCTAAGCCTCACTAATACTCCACACAACCATCAATCTCCACCTCGGGATTTTGATACACAAAAGACAATGTTGGAGATGCAAAGAAGTCAATTGGAGATGCAAAAAGCCCAACAAGAAATTATTGCCCAACTTCAAATGGAAAACAAGGCAACAAAAACTCAAGTGAAGATGCTCGAAACCCAACTAGCTCAAGTTGCTTCGGGTAGTTCTTCAAGGCAAAAGGGTCAACTACCTCCTCAAGGTGTACCAACGAAATTTGAACATGTGAATGCTATCACCTTGAGGAGCGGTGCATCCTATGATTCTCCTTTGTTTCCTAATGAAAATGAAGCTATGAAAGAAGTGCAATCTCCGAACCAAGACAATGAAAATTGAGGAAATCTCATGGAGGAACAAGTTTTGTGGGAAGTTGAAAAACCTATTGAAGACAAGCTTCCCCCACCCCAAGAAGAAGACAAAGCAAAGAAGAAGGTGTCAAAGGAAAAATCCAAACCTAATGAACTTGAAAAAATCAACATCAAGTTGCCATTCCCATCGAGGCAATTGAAGACAAAGGCAGATGTTCAATTTGACAAGTTCGTGGATATTGTGAAGAAGTTAGATATGAGCATCCCCTTCACCGAGCTAATTACCCAACTTTCGGCATATGGCAAGTTTATGAGAGAAATTTTGGCTAGGCAAAGATCCTTGTACAAGGAAGAGACAATAGCATTTACAAGAGAGGTGAGTGAACTTATTCAAGGCTCCACCTTACCTAAGCTCAAGGATCCGGGTAGTTTCTCAATCCCATGCACCATAGGGAATTTGAAGATCGATAGGGCGTTATGTGATTTGGGGGCGAGTGTAAGCATTCTCCCTTATTCTATTTGTGAGCGACTTGGAATGAAAGAGCTCAAGTGTACCTCTATTACACTCCAAATGGCCGATCGTTCACTTAATCGACCATTAGGAATGTTAGAGGATGTACCATTAAGAATCGGGAAATTGTTCATTCCGGTTGACTTCCTTGTACTTGATATGCCGGAGGATGCAACCACCCCCATTATCCTAGGGCGCCCGTTTCTACACACCACCGGTTCCATGATCGATGTCAAGAAGGGTAGGATCACCTTTGAATTAGGTGACGAGAAGCTCGTGTTTGACCTCCAAGGCAACACCTTGCCTACAAATGAAGAGTCATGTAATATGATCCATGCCTTGAAAGATATCGAACTAGGGGATGAGTCAGGTGAAAGCTTGAAAGACAACAACTTGTGTGGAATTGATGATGATGCTTCCGAGCTTGGGGTGGATGAATGCCCTTGTAATTTGAATGAAGAGAAGTTTCTAGGAAATAAGAAGGTTGAGCCTCCAGGGAGGCATGAAGATAAATGGAAGTTTGGGTATATCCCGAAGGATCGCAAGTACATGTTCAAGCCGTTGAACTTAGTAGACCGGGATGCCCCCGGAACGTCGAGACAAGGTTCTGAAGAACCTTGGAGTGTAGATTGGTATTCCACGAGCTTTATTGAAGACTTCTCGAGAGCTTTCGACTTTCAGCTTCGTTCCCTTGAAGGCTATGGAGTTGGGTACCATATTGTTGAAAATGAATGAAGAATCCTACCATCCTAGGTTTGACGGAGTTCCTCAAGAACCGTCGTGTTGTATATAACTCTTTCCTCTTCTTTGAGTTTTTGTAATTGTATTTGTGTGTTTTGTAAGTTTGATTCTAGGATTTGTGTGTTTTGTGGAATTCTTGTCATTTGGTGTTTTGATGAGCGATGTGAGGGAGGGATCTTTGATGGAAGTTTTGAGCTTACATGATAGGTTTGAAGTGAAGATGAAGTTTTGAGAGGAGTTGTTGACGATAGAAGCTAGGATCTTGGGCAAGGAAGTCGGTTTTTGAGCTTGGTACAAGCTTTTGGGGACGGGATTTTGGATCCCGAAGTATTGTTTGTCTTTTGGGTGGTACTAGTAATGAAAGAAGGCTTCAAGGCTTGGGATAGGTGTCATCCCGACTGGGATAGGTGTCATCCCGGCCGGGATGAAGTGAGCATGAAATCAGAGGCTACTGACTAGCCATCACGACCGGGAAGGGTTTCATCCCGACCGGGAAGAAGATGCTACCGACTGGGAGGGTGTCCAGCAGCCCTCTTTGCCTTGGTTTCATCATTTAAACCCCACCCAACCACTTTATACCCCCTCCCCACCTCCCTACTCACCCTTGCCATTATCATTTCACCCTTGCACCTCAATTATATACCTTCATCTCATCTACTCTTCACTACACACCGAGTTACTCTTTAGATCCCGACCTCATTTACACCATTACAAGCCTGGTACTTCAACCATGCGACTACATTGAGAAAGAAGAGGAAAAACGATGAGAAAGACAAGCAAGGTACCAAGATAGATCATGGAGACGATGGAGTTGGTTGAGTTGCGAACCGTTTGGTAAGGCGACTTTCCTTTCTTTTCCGTCTTTTGTTGCTTACTCTTCGTTTGTTCCCCTTACTTTTATGCATTTTGGTGTCATGGTGGCCCTCGGGGCCTTTGGTGGTTAGTGCTCCCGATTCTCGATGATGTGATTACATCGAGAGTCATTTGAAAAATCCAAATTGGCAATTCTTTTCACTTTTTCTTTATTTTTATTTTATTTTATTTTATTTTTGTGTAAATGTGAGCTTTTATATTTCCATCGAATATAGATGTACAGTCAAAGAAATACATGTACAGTATGAAGAACTGGCTAGTACTCGCAATCCGATCTAGACTCCAATTAGTCTACTCAACATTTGGAATTCATCTTTTGTGTTATAAGCCCTATGGAGTAGACTTCTGCATCTATTTCGAACATCTTCCTGAATTTGTGCTATCACTTTAGTTGGATGCTTTATATGACCCTCCGTCCATGCTCCATTTCTTTCAAGCCAAATTGCGTGATGGTAAGCATTTAACACCAACAACTGGATCCTTCCTCTTGAGCCATTCAGCAGTTCGTAGTCCGGGTATTTAGGGAAATCAAATCCAATCCAAAGACTCAAAGCATTATGTACCTGTCTACTGTAAACACAATCCAACATTATGTGTTGGGCTGTTTCTTCCTCTACTGCGCATAGACAGCAGAAACTGTCATTACAGCAGCCATATTTCGCAAGTTTCACCTTAGTATTTAAACCATTGTTCACCATAATCCACGAGATAATAACGTGTTTGGGGATACACCAGTCATCCCACACGAATTGGTGCCAGCAAACATCCGGTTCACTACCTCGCAGCCAACGATACCCATCTGCAATGGTGTATCCTTTGGCAGCCATGTTCCAAGAATTGGAACGGCTAAATCCATCTTTTAGCTTGTCTTTTGCTCTACATATCGATCTCCAAGTCCAAGAAACATCGGTCGGGAGCTTATAGTCATGCCAATCGTTCCCTTTCAGATAATTATGATTAATCCACTTAATCTACAGCTTATCGCTCTTCTCATAGACCCAATTCACCAATTTCTTGACTGCCGCTACATTCCAAATCTCAGCCTTTTTAATCCCAAGGCCTCCCTTCTTCTTTGGTCTGGTTACTCTATCCCAAGATACCAAGGGAACCCGGTTGTATTCAGAATTCCCCTCCCAAATGTAATTTCTGCATATTTCTTCAATTCTCTTCATAACTCTTTTAGGGAACAAGAACACATTTGACCAGTAATTATGGAACGTGTTGAGGACTGAATTGATAAGAACAATCCGCCCCGCATACGATAATTTCCTGGCTCCGAGACTCCTTATCCTCTTGCTCATTTTTTCCGCCACAGCCGAGCATTCAAGTTTCGAGAGCTTCCTAGATTTAATAGGGATACCCAGATACGTGAATGGCATTTCTCCTTCAGTGAATCCGGTGGCTGACACAATATCCTCTCTGATGCTTCTTGGTATACCATTAAAGTAGATAGCTGTCTTCGACACATTAAGATTTAATCCCGATGCCTTGGTCAAAGAAGATAAGACTCTCATGAGAAGCATTATTGAATGTGTGTCTCCTTTGCTAAACAAAATGAGATCGTCAGCAAATATAAGGTGGGTCAGCTTCAAATGCTTGCACATCGGATGATATCTGAATGGCCACTTCTCAGTCGCATATGCTAATAGTCTACTCAGATACTCCATACATAACGAGAATATCAATGGTGAGACTGGGTCCCCTTGTCTCAGCCCTCGTTTTGCCTTAAAATAACCGAACATACCTCCATTTAAGCTTAAGGAAAACATTGGAGTTGAGACACAGTTCATCAGCAGCTTACAAAAATGAGCAGGAAAGGTCAGCTTCAATAGCAATTCCTCCACAAATTTCCATTCGACCGAGTCATACGCCTTTTGTAAATCAATTTTAATCAAACATCTCGGTGACACACCTTTTCTGGAATATAGATGAGCAATGTCTTGGCATATCAGAATATTGTCAATTATCGATCTCCCTTTTATGAATGCTCCTTGTGTATCTTGGACGATGTCAAGAAGAATTTTTGACAGCCTATTGCAAATGACCTTGGAGATTATCTTGTATATAACATTACAGAATGCTATAGGTCGAAATTGCTTCATCTCCATGGGCCTTTTACATTTAGGGATTAGTGTGAGGGTAGTTGCATTTATTTGGCTTAGAATCTGACCCGAATTCATAGCGTCTCTGACCGCGTCGCACACTTCCTCCCCTATAATATTCCACGACTTCTTGTAGAAACCCCTTGTGTACCCATCGGGTCCAGGTGCTTAATCATATGGAATCGAGAAAAAAATGTCTCTAATCTCCTTGTCGGTCACTGGTGCTTGCAATATAATAGCATGCTCATCAGCACGACAATTCCCCCGACTAATGACATCATATCGGACAGATTCTGTTGCAGCATTACTCCCCAATAGGCTTTCATAGTAGTCTAGGAACGCCCCCTGAACTCCCTCTTGATCAGTATGCCGCTGCCCATCCACTCCCTTGATCTGGTGCACAGAATTTTGTGCAATTCTCTGCTTAATTATTCTGTGAAAATGGGCAGTGTTGTCATCTCCGTCCCTAATCCAGTTTGTCTTTGCCTTTTGGCTCAGATAAGAGCATCGCGCTCGTTCCAACTGTCTATAAGTCTCCGCCAACACCCCTTCTTTCTGAATAAGTTGCTCATTAGCATAGTCATGTTGTAGCTGTACTTGCAACATCTCCAATTTCTTGCTTGCTTTCATTGTCCTGCATTCAATCTCAGAAAATGCATTTTTGTTCAAGTTCCTCAGGATAGGCTTGAGTGCCTTCAATTTTTTCACCAGTCTAAACATTTTAGTACCCTCAATTTGCATTTTCCAGTGATCTGCCACTAGCGGTATGAACTCTTCATGCTCCGTCCACATATCAAAGAATTTAAACCCCGCTCTCTTGGTGCTAGTAACACTGGTATTCGATATCACACAAGGACAATGGTCAAAGAGACCTTCCGGGAAAAAGTGAGATTGATAGTCAGGAAAAACTTGCATCCACTCCGTATTGACTAAGGCTCTATCCAGCCGACTGTATATCCTGTGATGGGCATCTTGCTTGTTATTCCAGGTGTAATAAGCTCCCGTTCCCCCTATACCCACCATATCACACGCATTTAAACAATGATTGAAGTCGGCCATGTCCTCTTGTTTGAACTCCCCTCCCAACCTCTCATCAGGATTCATAACTGTGTTGAAATCTCCCATCATAATCCAAGGTCCCTGTATGTGTGCAGCAGTACTGATCCATTGAGTCCATAGTTCCTTCCTATCCTCCCCCTTGTTATATGCATATACCATAGTCAAGGCAAATCTAGAGTTGTTAGACTTATCAGTGACTTGGGCTTGGATGTACTGCGGTGTAGTTGGTAGTATCCATACATCGTAATGCACAGGTTTCCAAATAAGCCAAATTCTTTCTCGAGGATGTTGGTGGCAATTAGTAGCCACACTCCATCCCTCACACACATTTTGGATAGCACATTGCAGTTTATTAGCTTTGATTTTTGTTTCAACAAGACCGAATAAGCTTATGGACATGACATAGGTCCACTCCGACGCGGCCACGCGCGGGTTTGGGGAGGCGAATGAATCTCATGTGAGATGGATCTCAAGTTGAAATTTAAATCGAAGTAGGAGTCGCCACCGAACTTTGTGGGAGTTCGGGCCCGTTCGAACCCACTCTATGTCGTAGTGGGCCATGTACAAAATATGGCCCATTTCTGATGTCAGAGTTTATTGGGTTCGTCCCTTAGCATTTAATACCGATACCGACATTATCGGTAATCGTGTGATGAATGACTCTCGTTGCCAATGGATTCGGACATCCGGAAACCATGGTTCTGAGTAAGGGGTGAGGGTACGTGTTGGGAAGTTCACAAAGAACACCCAACCCCGCCCGCACATAGCGGCCTTTACTAAGATATCGTTCGATTTTTATGTACGCGCGTTAGTTCGACGATTGAATGATATGCAAAGAGTATTTTTAGACTAAACACGTGAATTATGTTTGCTAAGTCGTTTTAATACATCTAAAAATTAACGTCAAAGTTGTATTTTAGCATGCGAGGTTCATTTTAGTATAATAAAACAAACGAAAAAGAAATTGCTAAAGACATGAACAAACGGGTTAGTAACGATTGATAAATTGAATAAAGAAATGTAAACTTAATGCATGGTTTGAAAAAAAGTGTGTGACACGTGATGGATTAAACACGCGTTGACCGAGGTCAAAAATATTTATCGAAAGCTTGGAATATGCCGAGAAAGACGCTGTTTCAAGAAACTTTAAAAAAAAAGAAAAAAAAACGTTACGGTTTCAGCAACCCACGCGACTCGCCCGGGAGGTGGCGCGACTCTAGCGGGAAGACGTCTCGCCCGGGACGCGTACGGCTCGCGCCTCGGGCTGTCTCGGGTTTGATTTTTCGAAAATCGTTAGTCTTAATAAATCGCGTATAAATATGAATTAGTTTATACTCGACTTATATTTTCGATATTCGTCGTATTCGATATTCGATTATGAAATCGATATCGAATGTTCGGAATGACCTTTTCTATAAGAAAAGAAAGGATTTTGCAAATCGTTTTGTAAAATTAAATTGAAAAAAACGATGTTTGATTCTCTCCACGTTAAAAATCGTCGTGTTTCGTCTTATGAAACTATATGACGATTTTTTTAGTGTCAACGAGATTAATTTAGTTCTAGTTAGATTCGATATTTGACTATAGAGTCAATGTCGTATTTTAAGAACGTTGTTTTATATGAAAATAGTTTGTGGTAACAATATTATGTTTTAAAAAAATGCGACGACGACCCATAATAAAAAAAAAGGACGACACGACTCGAAGAAGAAGAAAGAGACGCGAGAAGGGAAGAGAGAAAGGAGATAACGGGATTGATTTTTACACCCTCAACCTACATGCTTTGTCTAATCGGAACAGGGCTCGTCGGAATGTGGCTTAGACACGGGAGCGTCGAGATGATGTGGGTTAGTTTAGGGTGGTGTTTCGGGTTGTATAAGGTGGGGGTGGTGGTCGGCCTTTGGTCAGAATCGGGTTATACTATCGGTCTTTCGATGCTATGTTTGATGTTTGGGTGTTACGAGATTGTAGAAGTGTATGTCTCAGATGTCGGGGATTGAATGTTGTATATGTGTGTCTGAATTGTGTTGCTAGAGGGTCCTATTTATAGGAGATGGCTAACTTGCAAAGGAAGAAAGTCACCGGTCGGGTTGAGGTAGAATTCCGTCGAAGGATAGGAATAACAAGCAATTTGAGGGGAACGTGACTTCCGCTTGCTTGGTGGGGAAGTCACGGTATTGGGCTGGTGTAGGGGTACTCGGCCGAGTACTCCTTGTACTCGGTGGAGTGCTCGGTCGGGAATCCTAGCGGGGATCAAATTCCACCTTTTGACGGATTTGTTTAATATTTTTCGAGGCTGATTTTTTGTAGTGTTTGAGCTCCATCTGGACTCACGGGAGTGACACGGCTGGTTTACGTGTTTTGAAAATATCTTTGACCGGGTTTTGACTCGGTCGCTAAAAGACGGTTTTGCCCCTGGTGTCGGATTTGACCCAAATTAGTCTCATTTGACTCGAAATGACCCACTGGGCCTGATTTTGAGGTTGGTTTTGTGAGATTTGTACTCCGTAATAAGCCCAAGCCAGATTCCATTGATTTCGAGCCCATATTCGAGTACGTTAAAGCACGTTTGCGTCCGATCATCATCGAGTGTTTTTCGGAAACTGTTATAGACACCTGGCAGTCAAAATGTGGGTGTCTACAGAGCCCCCACTCTGACTGAGGCTTGGACAAGGCAAAAGTCAGAGTTGCTACCGGGCCAATCGTAGATTAAAAGCTGGCAGACTTCCGATCGGGTCGTTTATAGTCCATTAGACTCGCGTAAGAGGGCTCGCCAGCCATAAGACAGAAATCATACCTGGATAAGTGTTGATAATTCCGTGAGGACCCGCCTAAAAAGTCTCGGGTGTATCCGTTTGCAGACACATCCCGTGTTTTCCGCTGGGGAGAATTGTATAATCTTGCTTCTGTAGTCTTGGGTGTACCTGTATGCTGACACATAGCTAATAGTGACATTTAGGTGAAACACCGACTCACCCTGGGGAAGCAACTTTTGAAAATTTTGAATTTTTGGAAGAAAATGATTTTTTTTAATTGTTAAGAATTTGGATTCTGCTGAAAAATAGGAGTACTCGGGATGACTTGACTCCTGATCAGAATTTGACACAGATTCCTAAGTTCTTAAGATTAGGCCTGTATGCCTATGTGAATTAGGAGGAATAAGTATCCCTATTCCTAAGGTGACTAGGAGAGGTTTTTCTCTATTGTAAATAGAAGGTTCTTCGCTATTTAATCTTCATACTCAAATCCAAATATTCTCTTCTTTCTTAAAATTCTTTAGACTTTCAAGACAAAAAAACATTCTCGTTATGGGTATCGAACATTTGACCGCGATGCTTCAGACGTGGGCCCAATATTTTCGAGATGAAGACAAAGTTCTGCTAACTCAAATGGGAATTGTCTCTTTATTCCTGCTTCAACGACTTAGGGTAGATTCAGACTTCCTCGATGCTTGCCTATCCTTTTGGGATACTACCCACCATGTTTTCGCGTTTCCTCGAGGAGAAATATGTCCCCTTCCCGAAGAAATTGCAGTCATAGGCGGTTGGTGCCCTAATGCTCGTCCTGCCATTAGCCCATTTTATCCTGATCCAAGGAGGAGATTAAGGGACTTTCTTGGTTTGTCCCATGCTGAGACAGCCCGTATGGTAAAGGGAGATTCTGTTTCCCTATTTGACTTAGCCGATAAATTTATGAATTCTGACGGTATAAGAATTACTCCGACCCACAGGCATAGGGCCTTCGCTTTTTGCGTGCTGCACCGATACGTCTTTGAAGAAAGAATGGAGGCTGACTCGTGCTTAGGAGAAATCAGGCTAATTGGCATAGTTGACCAGATGGAGACGGGTCATAGCCCGGCTTGGCTGACAACTGGGGAGATTATCATGGGCCTTGATGCTAGAAGACTTGACCCAGATCGGCAATTGACAGGAAGTACCCGTCTTTTGCAGGTATTGGACCGCGTTTTTTCCTTTTTTTTCGAAAATCTGTCCGAATTTTCCGAAATTTTTCTTTTCTTTTTTTTTTTCTGAATTTTTCAGAAAATTCCTTTTTTTGTTTTTTTTTCAAAAATTCATTTACCGAGATTTTTCGAAAATTCTTTTTTTCGAATTTTTGTTTTGACTCTTTTTTTTGATTTTTTTTGAATTTTTTCGAATCCAATTCACACGAACCCGTTTCTTTTTTGTCAGATCTGGTTATCCGAGCGCTTGTCGATCATAGAGCCCTCGGTGAGCATACCCAAATATTTTAGCTGCCAGATTACTTCAAGGAAACAACGAATAAGCTCGAGTCATCACATAAACCGGACTTATTGGGAGGAAGAATTAAAGTTCCATGGTGGGCCTTTGATTAGATGGACCGTTATTTGGTGGTTTCTTTCGAAACTAACGGGGTTAGCCAAGAGAGACAAGGCCCGTTATTTGGTGATCCTGTCTTTGGATTGAACTGTCCATATCTACCCAGACCGCATCCTGAGGCATTTTGGTTCGTTTCAGCAGATCCCCGATACTGAAGCAATCATTAGCGTTTCGCTCCAATTAACGGACGCTATGTGTGACACGTGGCTACAACGTTGGTTTACCCGTGCCATATGGACCATACCCCGCCCCTGTCAAACCGTTTGGGTTTCCGAGGCATACCGAAAATCGGCTTCCGAGGAGTCTAAAGAGGCCCGCAAAGATTTGAAGACTGACGAGGCTTTTGACTTGGCCCGTCGAGAAACGATAAAAGATAATAGGAGGTTTTTTTATAGAGGGGAAACTCCTGCTACCCTTGTCCGACTGGAGTCGGGTTCTAAGTCAAAAACTAAGACTTGAGCTAAAGAGATTGGTGCTAGCGACTTGGAGGGAAGGCTTGGACCGAGACTAGCGGTCCGAGATAGATTGGGCCCACGAGACCGGCTACCAGAAAAGGTGAGGGCCCGACTATAACCGATTGACGTGGCTGAGGATTCGAGATCAAGGAAGCGAACCCGGGCTAAGGAGGTTCCTTTGGTATTTCGGGAGCGCTCACCTCCACGTCGTCGTCAGTGGACGGAAAAAGAGGATAAAGACAAGGGAAAGGGCAAGATGCCCTAAATGCCGAGCCTCTAGATTTTATTATTTAAGTATTACTACTATTTATTTTTGTGTCGTGTGTTTTTTTGATTTTTTTGCAACTTGTAATTTTTCGAGTTTATCGGATTTTTTTTGAAATAAATAAAGGAAATTTATTAAAAACCGTTCATGTTTTCTTTTCTCGATTGCAGTGGTTGTGCCCTTCTGAGGGGCTGCCTACGTATCCACAATAAATGGAATCAAACCAAACGTAGTTCAGATTTTTTAGTATTTTGCAATCTTGAAGTACACCCAGACTATGGTTCGCGATGTTTATAACAGTAGAATAAATAATTCTAGCTTCTGACTTGCTTTTGAAAGTTTATTTTTAGAAAAAATGATTTTAATAAACTTTTTGCAAATGACATTGAGAAAGGGTTAAGGGTAGTAACGCTTCAGCTGGTCCAGGTTGGTTGGATGGACAAACTCGTTCCCATCCAGATCCGTTAGCATCACAGCTCCGCCCGATAGAATCTTTTTCACCAGATATGGCCCAGCCCAATTAGGTTTGAATTTTCCCCTTGGGTCTACTGGTAATAAAGCTCGAACAGACTTGAGAACCAAATCCCCTTCTTTAATGTTCCTGGGCCTGACCCTTTTGTTGAAGGCCCGCTGAATCCTCTTCTGATATATTTGTATATTATTGAGGGCACGAGATCGTCGTTCGTCTAACAAGACTAGCGAGTCATATCGTGCTTGAACCCAATCAGCTTCAGGTACTTGACTTTCTAGCAAAATCCGGAGAGATGGTACTTCCAATTCGACAGGTTGGACGGCTTCCATCCCGTATGTAAGGTAATACGGTGTTGCTCCGGTTGCCGTACGGATTGACATCCGATAATCCCAAAGTGCAAATGGTATTTTATCGGGCCAGTCCCGGTAATTATCAGCCATCTTTTTGAGTATGGTGACAATTGTTTTGTTAGCTGCTTCTACCGCTCCATTGGTTTGGGGTTGGTAAGGTGAAGATGTATGCCTTTGAATCTTATACTTGGTTAATAAGCTGCCGTCTCGGCTTGAAAATGGGTCCCGTGATCACTGATAAATTCATGCGGGATCCCGTACCGACATATTATCTTATTTTGGATGAATTTAGCGACATGCTTGGCGTTGAGAACGCGATAAGACTCAACTTCGACCCATTTGGTGAAATAGTCGATAGCTACTAGAATGAAGCAGTGTCCCCCTGTTCCCGAAGGATTTATTTTCCCGATTATTTTGATCCCCCATGTTGAAAATGGTCAGGGTGACGTCATGGTATATAACAGGGATGGCGGCATATGCTGTATATTAGCAAAGATTTGACAGTTATGACAATGCTTGACGTATAACTGGAAATCGGTTTCCATGCTGTTCCAGTAATATCCGAGCCTCATGATTTTCCGGAATAACATCTGGGCATTCATGTGTGGGCCGTATTCGCCATTGTGTACTTCAGCCATAACTTTTTCAGCCTTAGTTTTATCGACGCATAGAAGAAGAGCTCCTTGTGCTGTCTTTTTGTACAGTTGCCCGTCGTCAGTACGGATGAATTGGGTTGCCAGCCTTCGTAAGGCTTTTCTGGCTCGGTTGTCGGTCCCAGGTGGATATTCCCCATTTGTTAGGTATGTCAACACAGCTTGATACAATGGCTCGGGATCGGGTATCTCGATATCTTCGATGTCATGGACGTACGCCGGCTCAGATCGTCTTTTGACACAGATCGATATACTGGCCAAGTGATCGGGAATATTTAGTAAAGATGCCAGTTTTGAGAGTGCATCTGCGAACTGATTTTCTTCCCGAGGTAGGTATATATACTCTACCTTTTGGAATTGTTTCTCGAGATCCCTTACTCGTGCCTGGTAGGCCACGAGGTTAGCATTCCGAGTCTTCCATTTTTGGAGTGCTTGATTAATGACCAGAGACGAATCACCATGTACTCGGAGGTTTGTGACCCCTAAGTCGGCGGCGGCTTGTAGCCCGTGGATACATGCTTCGTACTCAGCGACATTATTAGTAACGTCAAAGTCTAATTTGATGGAGACGGGAGTGTGTTCTCCTTTTGGTGAGATTAGAAGAATCCCTACTCCGAATCCTCGAAAATTAGATGCCCCATCGAAGTATAAGTCCCATGTCTCGGTATCGGTATGGAAAATATCTTCGTCTGGGAAGGACCAAGTGTCGGTGTGTCCTTCTTCAATCACGGGACTGTCGGCGAGGAACTCGGCTACGATCCGGCCTGTGACGGCTTTCAATGGTACGAACTTTAGATCGAATTCTGCCAACATCAGGGTCCATCTTGATATCCTGCCATTGAGAAAGGGGTTTTCAAAAAGGTATTTGATTGGATCCATTCTAGATAGCACCTGTACCTCATAGCTGAGCATGTAATGTCGGAGCTTCTTCGTGGCCCAAACCAGAGCTAGACATGTCTTTTCGAGCATGGTGTATTTGCATTCATACTCTAAAAGCTTCTTGCTGATGTAGTAGATAGCTCGTTCTTCGGAATTGACCGTTTGAGCTAGCATAGCCCCCATGGCTTTCTCGGTCATTGTAAGGTATAACGACAGAGGCAAACCGGATTGAGGTGGCATCAGAACTGGTGGCGCGGATAGGATTTCTTTGATTCTATCGGTTCCGGTTACGGAAGCAATTCACCCGGCTCAGAATCCGGATGGTACAATTGGATTGATTACGGACAATTAGTTGCTTGATTCTCTTGATCTCCCTTTCCTCTCACTCCTGAAATCGGACCTTCCCGGCGGAAACGGTCTGCTCCCTGCACAATGAACGCACAGGGCCTCGGAGGTCGTCCGAGGGAACCCTCTCCGATGCCTAAGTCAGTCCGTGGAATGCCTTTACGAACCTAGCTCGTGAGGAACTAGGCGGCGTTTTAAGAGTAAGAGTCTAGAGAGAGAAAATCCAACCCCTCTCATGTGGGAAATGGGGAGGTATTTATACCTTCCCACAAGAGAGAGAAGAGAAAGAGGAATGGTTGGATGGGAAAGTGACACGTGGCGGCTTCCCCTCCATCCATTCCCAATTACCTTAGGCAAAATGACAAGAGGGCCCCTGGGGATCCTGGCCCTGCCGGCCAGGGATTTCCTCAGGGCAGACAGTCTCCAAGTAGGTGGCTGCCAAGCTTTGGCAGGCTGCATCGGCCGGCACTTTTGGCAGCTGACGGCCTACCCCTAGCGTTTTCCATGCTTTGTTCCCGGTCCTTGCCGGGGGCTGGTCTTTCGACTATCCGGCAAGAATTGTCCCGGGGCCTGCATAGCAGGCAATTGATTGTCAGGCGGCCCACCCCCAATCAATTGGCCCTCGTCAGTAGGAGGGAAGTGAGACTTCTCCTCTGCTGGCGACTCTTGCTTGGAGGGGGGTTGACTTCCATGTCTGCTGCGGCATTTAATGCTCCGCGCCTTCCCAATGGAACTTTGTACTGTTCCTGTCAGGAATGTAAAGAGGCAAGATTACTTCCGTAATGATTGCTGTTTTCTTCTGGGCGGATTTTGGGGAACTGTGAGGAGTTCCTGATTGGTGGCTCTCCTCCCAGGGTGGTTGGAGCCCTCATTAATGCGGAGTTCACCTTGGTATAAAATCTTCAGCTTCCTTGATCACTTGTGCTTCATTTCACTTTCAATCTCTCCATTTTCTTTACTCTAAACATGGCTTGGATCAAGAAAAGCGTAGTTCGTCGTGGAGTCAAACATGTTTCCTTTATCTTCAGAGGGTTTTGGCGACTTAGATATGCACGAGCTGCTTATTCAACTGTTCGCCGGAGCCGTTGCTCACGACTTCGCCTTCGCCGGAGGAGAGGGAAGACCTCTATCAGAATGGGCAAACGCCCCAGGAGGTCTTCTCCCCCTGCCGCGCCTAGATTTAGGCGTTGCCCCCAGGGAGGGGGCTGCTATGATAGGGGGTGCCATGAGTGTTTTCCATGGCTACACCCTGAACAATTCGGCCCTAACTCCGACACCGACTCTTTCCTGGAGTCGGGCCCTTCTTCGCCTGTAAAGAAAACAGGCTGTCGCACTTGCGACGAATCCCGAGCTGTCCCTTTTGGAAGGGATTGGGAAGACAGCAGCCGTGATTCTGACGACAGTG
Organism: Agrostemma githago; assembly: GCA_958450325.1. NCBI lineage: Eukaryota > Viridiplantae > Streptophyta > Magnoliopsida > Caryophyllales > Caryophyllaceae > Agrostemma > Agrostemma githago. The sequence continues at coordinate 41,459,581 of OY288239.1, forward strand.
AAGGCCTCGGCTGCCTGAGCGATAGGGACGAGGATGGGGCTGCAACTGACCCCTTTCTGGATTCCCCAAGTTGGGACTGGGGTTCGGATCTCGGGAGCCCAGGCAGTCCTGGAGATCTCTCTCCAGATTTGGGGGACGACTAGGCCTACGCGGCAGGGCTTTTAATTTCTGTCAGGCTGGAATTTTTCCGAGCCTTATGTAATTTTTCTTTCATGCATGCCTTATGATGTACCTTCTGCTTGCGGTGTTTTCAATGAAATGGATATTTTGCGCATTTGAATTTTTTTTTTTTTTTTTTTTTTTTTTGAATGGAGTCGTTGATTGACTTTTCTTTCTGACGTTTCCGTTTACCGAGGCCCTTCTTGAAAAAGGTGAGCAGTCGGTGTTCAGCGCGTGACACGTGGAAAGTCTTCGCAGGTTTTGTCAGGGGTTCAACCTTTCGAACTTCTTTGGGCCCTTATAAAAACCCATCTCTCCCTTCATTATCTTCTTTTACTCTTCTTGATATTCTTACTCCCCCTAACACTTTTTGAATTCCCTTCATTGATCGAGCGTTTCTTTCTTGGAGGAGCAAGGATCATCTCTTGTCGCCATCTTTGATAACCTCACCGGCGTTTTTTAGGTTAGAACCCTTTTTTCCTTTTTTGAATCTTTCGCTTCTTTTCTTTCCTTCCATAGCCTAGATGTCACGAGCCCGCCCCCTTTCTTTCGATTCTTTGCTCGGAGGGATTAGCGGCGGCGACGGTGGTCGTCGTGACGTAGCTTCTTCCTCCAGGGTTGGCCCCCGGGAGGGAGATGATTACAGGGGGGAGGGGGCTGAGTCACCCGACCCAGCTCCCTTCGATGTGGTCGATTCTGACGATGAAGCCCTGGAGGTGGACCCCGCCAGGGTGGCCGGTCCTCTCATCCGCAGGGAGAGAGGGAGGACCTATTTTTTAGACAAAGAGAAGTACGTGATTCCCTTACAGACCTACCCCGAGGCCAAAAATAGGGACCTGCTCTTGGAATGCGACGCGGCTAAGGCCATCGAGCAGTTTTATAACTTTGGGGAGGGGTACACTGTGGTGGTCCCTGGGGAAAGAGACACAGTATGTTGTCCCCCAGATGGGTGTGTAGCTGTCTTTCATAAGGCCCTAGAGTTTGGCCTGCGATTTCCGTTGCATCCTTTCCTGGAAGATACTTTCAGGAGGATGAACGTTGCCATTGCGCAGCTGACTGCAACAGCCATTAGGGCTTTAGTGGCCTACACTTGGACCTGCCTATTCCATGGTGAGGGGCCCTACATCGACGCCCTTCGCTTCATGGTTGGCCTTCAAATGGTGTCTTCATCAGGGGGGGATGGCTCCCCTGGCTACTGGTCCCTACTGAGACAGAAAAAATACGCCCTGGTATGGCCACCCCTGAGCAGTCTCAAGGATTGGAAAAACAACTTCATATATGTCCACAGTGCGACGGGGTGGAAAATTCCCAGACACTTTAGGAATCATGTCCACACTCGCATGGAGACGCGTGAGGAGTATCATCCTCGCGTCGGGGGGAAGGCTCTGGAAGTCAGGCTGACCGACAAGGAGAAGATTTTGATTAAAAAATTTGAGATCGTGGCGGACAAACATGGGAACTTTTGCCCTGTTTTCTGGCTCCCTCACGCGGAGCTTATCACTACTGACGAGTACCTGCTTCCCATGGGCCTGATTCGTGGCCTTGAAGGTAGTTCTAGGGTTTTCTTGTTGTCGCGGTTTTCCAGGGATTTTATCTCTCCCTGCTTTTTAAATGACCGCCTCTCCTTTTCTGCAGATTCCTACTCTTGGACCTGGACCAAGAAGCAGGTCAGAAGGTTAGGCCTGAGCGAGGAATTGCACGTTCTTTCAAAGCGCCCTTCTCTTCCGCCAAACTTTAAGAAAGGAAGTAAGGCCCTGATGAAGCTTGTGAAAGACTTCGCCGCAGGTCGAAGATTACCTCTTCCTCCCCGACTGCCTTCGTCGAAGCCGGCGACTCCTACTCCCAGCATTCATGAAGGGGAAGCGGAGGTTACCTCGGGGGCTACTCCCTCCCCTGGCCAGAAGCAGGGTGCTTCTTCAGCTGGCCCTCGGATCTCGCAGGGAACGCAGCCTGGAGATTCGGAGGGGACCGGGGAGAGTACTCCCTTGGAAGCGAGGAGAAAAAGGGAGAGGGAGCCCCCCAGCGCTGATGTGGTGGATTTGGAGGCGGATGTCTCTACCCCGGATGCAAAACGCCCTGCTCGTGAGCCTTCGAGCATTCCCTTCCCAGAGGAGAATGTGGAGTTTCACTACACGGCTGGGGATAGCGTGGACGTTTCGGGCCTACTTTCTGACTCTGGGGCTGTCTTGGCTGACCGCCTTACAAAGATGGTAACTTCTACTTCCCACCAAGTGCTTCAATATATCCAACGCACCTCCAAGGTTATGTTGGCCTCTGCAGAACTGGCGGCTCTCAGCCGTCTGAGCGATGAGGAGCTAACAGTTACTCCTGGGGCTCCTCCTCCTGACCGCCTGGCTATGGTAGAGAGGGACGCTGCCTTGATAAGCTCTTTGAAAGACAAACTGGAGGAGGCTAAGAGGCAGGCTGATAACTGGAGGGTGCAGGGGGAGATGGCCGTGAAGGAAGTTGCCAAGCTGGGGGCCGATCTGCAGGAGAGCCGACAATCATTGGACCGTGCTAACATATCTTTGGCTGAGATGGGGCATTTGAAGGGAAGGGTGACTGTTTTGGAGGAGCAGCTGTTACAGGCAAAGTCGGCTTTTGACCAGGCACAGTCGGCTTTTGACCAGGCCAAGGGAGAATGGGCAAAGGAGAAAGAGTCCTTGGCTGCGGAGAACGAGGAAGCAGTGGGTGCCAGCTTTGTGAGTGGCGCCAACTCTTCTCTGGAATTGGTCATGGAAGTGATAGGGGAGATGTTCCCTTCTTTTGACGAGGACACTTTCCGGAGCCTTTATTCTGCTAAGGACGAAGCCCGGGTGACTAGGCAGCCTGAAGCAGACGCCAACGCCCGCCAGGATGCCGCATGATGCCCCTTCTCTTTTATAAAAACTTCTGCATTCTCTTGTGCTGAACCAGTGTTTCATGGTTTTTCTTGTAATATTTTGCTACTCGGTTTTTCTGACTTTGTAAAATTTCTCCACCCTCCACGGGTTGTTTGTAGGATATTTTCTTTTGCTTTCTATGGCATTACTGTTTTAAGGATCTTTTCCTCGTATGTTTGATTGCGCCTGTCATGGTCTATCTCTGGTTTTTCGTTCAAAGTCCAGGGGGCCTGCCCTCTGTCTGCCCAGAGGCAAGCAGGGTGGTATTTGCGTTTTTATACAAGGTTGGGGGGCCTGCCCCCAGTCCTTGTTGATGCGGCCTGACCCTGGCTTTTCGTTCAAAGTCCAGGGGGCCTGCCCCCTGTCTGCCCAGAGGCAAGCAGGGTAGCATTTGCGTTTTTTATACAAGGTTGGGGGGCCTGCCCCCAGTCCTTGTTGATACGGCCTGACCCTGGCTTTTCGTTCAAAGTCCAGGGGGCCTGCCCCCTGTCTGCCCAGAGGCAAGCAGGGTAGCATTTGCGTTTTTTATACAAGGTTGGGGGGCCTGCCCCCAGTCCTTGTTGATACGGCCTGACCCTGGCTTTTCGTTCAAAGTCCAGGGGGCCTGCCCCCTGTCTGCCCAGAGGCAAGCAGGGTAGCATTTGCGTTTTTTATACAAGGTTGGGGGGCCTGCCCCCAGTCCTTGTTGTTACGACCTGACCCTGGCTTTTCGTTCAAAGTCCAGGGGGCCTGCCCCCTGTCTGCCCGGAGGCAAGCAGGGTAGCTTGTGGGTTTGCGTTGGGGGGTTCACTTTTCCTGATTTTGGCAACAGGGGGGCCTCCCCCTATTGCCCCCTGCTCGTTTGTTTGTGAAAGAGTGAACAGACAACGAGTATAAATCTGTATCTTCTCATTTCTTTTAAAAATTCTTTTGACATTGGGGTGGTCGGAGCCGTCGCCATTTTTTGATCGTCCTCCGCCTTTTTACTGTAAAAGTGAAAACTGCCTACGATTCTGCTTAGACGTAGTATTTTTTCAGCGTATCTGCATTCCAATGAGCGCTCAGCTCTTGTCCCTCTAGATTGGATATCCTGTACGTGCCTGGACCCAAAACCTGAGTTATTTGGTATGGGCCCTCCCAATTGGCACTTAGTTTCCCATGCTCTCTTGATTTTCCAGTTGCCTGTGTTTTTCTTAGGACTAGCTCGCCCACCTGAAAGCTCCTCTGCCGGACTTTGCTATTGAAGGCTTTCCTCATTCGCTGCTGGTAGGCAGCGATATTTGTACCGGCTTCCTCTCTTAGCTCACTTACCAGGTCCAGGGCCTCGACCATCGCAGTTTCATTCTCAGCCTGGTTGTACAGTTGGGAACGCAGAGAGGGAATCCTTATCTCAATCGGCAATAAAGCCTCTGCTCCGTACACCAAGCCAAATGGGGTCTGGCCTGTAGACTCCTTCCTGGTAGTTCGGATGGACCAGAGTATGCTGGGGAGTTCATCAGCCCACCTACCCTTGCAGTCATCCACCATTTTCTTCAGGCCACTCAGAATTTGTTTGTTGGCTGCCTCTGCCTGTCCATTGGTTTGAGGGTGACAGACAGCTGAGTAGGCGACTGAGATGTTATGGCTTTCTAGCCAGATCCTTAGTGGGTCATTATCGAACTGCCTGCCGTGGTCGAACACTAGTATCTTCGGTACGCCGAACCGGGTAATAACATTTCGCCAGATTACCTTTCGGACAGCCGGCTCAGTGATGTTGGGCACTGCTTCAGCCTCCACCCATTTGGTGAAGTAGTCTATGGCGACTATCAAAAATTTTCTGCCCCCTGTGGCCACTGTGAAGGGCCCTAGAATGTCCATCCCCCATTGAGCAAAGGGAATGGGAGATAGGATTGGCCTGAGCTCCTGGGCCGGGGCATGGATCGACGGGGCGAAGAGTTGACATTTTCTGCATTTCTGGGTCAGGCTCCTGGCATCTGCCAGCATGGTAGGCCAGTAGTAGCCTGCCCTGAGGGCCTTGTGGGCCAGCGACCTCCCGCCAATGTGATGTCCACAAATTCCTGAATGGATATCATCCAATACTTCAGCGGCCTGATCCGCCCGTAGGCATTTAAGCAGGGGATAAGTAAAAGATTTTTTGTAGAGTTCTCCATTAATGAATATGAACCAGGCTGCTTTAGCCTGTACCTTCCTTCTTTGCAATGGATCTGGTGGTAGGACACCGTGCCTCTTGTACTGGACGAAAGGGGTCATCCAGCTTTCTGGTTCTTCTTCCATGGCATTAATTTCTTGACCAGGATTAGTAGACCTTTCGTGTAAAACGTCAACCCACACCGACCTCCGGATGTCCTGCAGACTGGAGCTTGCCAGTTTTGACAGGGCGTCTGCTCTGTTGTTTTGTGATCGGGGAATTTGTTTGATCTCGTATGATTTCAAGCTGGATAGCTCTCCTTTTACCATCTCTAGGTATGCGGCCATCGCTTGGTCTCTGGCTTCGTATTCTCCATTAATCTGGTTGGCGATGAGTTGGGAATCTGTCGCCAAGATAATTCGCTCCGCCCCTGCAGCTTTAGCTAACCTGACGCCTGCGAGTACTGCTTCGTACTCAGCCTCATTGTTTGATGCTGGGAAGACGAATCTGACAGCATGCTCAAAGTCGGTCCCTTCTGGGCTGGTTAATACGACTCCTGCGCCTGCGCCGTTTGCTGTGGAGGACCCATCAGTGTGTACGACCCACTCCTGGGCAGGGGCTTCCTCTTCCCCTGAATGGGAGCACTCAGCCAAAAAGTCTGCCAGGGCTTGGGCCTTGATGGCTGTTCTCGGCTGGTAAGATATACCCAGCCCACTCAGTTCAATTGCCCATTTCAACAATCTTCCTGATTTTTCGAATTTTTCCAACACTTTTTCCAGGGGCTGATCGGTGAGGACAATGACTGGATGCGCGTCAAAATAAGGTCTGAGCTTCCGGGCTGCAATTATGACCGCGTAGGCAGCCTTTTCAACCATAGGATAATTCTTCTCGGCTGCCCCCAGCGCATGACTCACAAAGTATATAGGTTGCTGGGTGCCTGCCTCTTCCCGCAGGATGACTGCGCTGACAGTTATGTTAGTTACTGCGATGTAGAGAAAAAGTTTCTCCCCTGCTACTGGTCTTGCCAGTGTAGGGAGCCTCTTAAGATGGTCCTTCAGTTGCTCGAAGGCTTCTTTCTGCTCGCTTTCCCATTTGAACTGTTTGTTTCCTTTCAGAATTTTGAAAAAAGGAGTGGCTCTGTCTGCTGATCGGGCAATAAATCGTGCCAAGGCGGCCATTCGTCCCGTCAGGCGCTGGATGTCCCTGATGGTCTTGGGTTCAGGGAGGTCTAGGACCGCCTGAATTTTTTCAGGGTTGGCATCAATACCCCGAGAACTAACCAAGAATCCTAGGAATTTTCCGGAGCGGACTCCAAACGTGCACTTTTTCGGATTCAGTTTCATTTTGTACGCGCGCAGAGAACCGAAGGTTTCCTGCAAGTCTGTCAGGTGTTCCTTGTCTTCCCTGCTTTTTACGATGGCATCGTCAACATAAGCCTCGATGTTTCTACCTTTTTGCTTCTCAAACACTTTATCAACCAGACGCTGGTACGTAGCTCCCGCATTTTTGAGCCCGAAGGGCATCATCTTGTACATGTACGTGCCCGAACTAGTGATGAACGCACACTTCACCCTGTCCGGCTGCCATAAGTACACTTGATGGTAGCCTGAAAAGGCGTCCAAGAAGCTTAGCATGGTGTAGCCACTAGTGGCGTCTACCAATTGATCGATCCGGGGGAGCGGATAGCAGTCCTTTGGGCAGGCTTTGTTCAGGTTCGTAAAGTCGACGCACATTCTCCATGCTCCAGACGACTTTTTGACCATGACAACATTTGCCAGCCATTCTGGGTAGTCGCAGACTTCGATAAAGTCTGCTTTCAAGAGTTTGTTGATTTCTTCCTTGATTGCTGCGTCTTTTTCTGCAGACATGTTTCGTTTCTTCTGTTTTACAGGGCGAGCATCCGTGCTTACGTTCAGCTTGTGAACGATGCATGAGGGATCAACGCCGGGCATTTCGTCTGCGGAATAGGCAAACACGTCCTTGTTTTCTCTCAGAAGTTTGACCAGTTCGGCCTGGTAGGATTCCTCCAAGCCTGTTCCTACCAGGACCTGTCTTCCTGGTTCTAAGTCCACCAGCATGCTGTCGCCTCCTGGTTCCAGGCGGTCGGGAATCGGGTGCTCAACTGGGACTTCGCCTTCCCTGCAGGGGGAACTGTCAGCCTTTCTTTTTCCTTTCCTGTCCTTCTCATGCTCTTGTAGGGCCACGGAGTAGCACTGTCTCCTGGTCCCCACGTATCTTTCCTTCCAGCCCGAAGTCTGTGACATATGCAATGGTGAGAGCTCTGATGGAGATTGCGGCCTCGATTTCATCCAGCGTGGCCCTGCCAATCAGGGCATTATAGGCAGACCTTGCGTCCACAACCACAAAGGTTGCCCTGACATTTCTGGCTGCGGAACCCTCTCCGAAGGTTACGGGCAAGTCAATGACGCCCATGGGCAGCACGCCGGCCCCACTGAATCCATACAGGGATCCGGGAGCAGGCCGTAGATGTCTTTTTTCCAGGCCCATTTTTTCGAAAGCATCCTTGTACAAAAGGTTGGTATATGCGCCGGTGTCTACCATACATCTTCGCACAATATGGTTGCTGATTTCTAGAGACAGCACCAGAGGATCACTGTGCGGATATATCACCCGCCCTGCATCATCAGGAGTGATGCTTAGTGTCACTCCCTTTGGGCTCCCTTCTTTCTCAGCGTAGCAGATTTGGTTTCTCAGCTCGCGCATTTGCCTTTTTTGACTTCTTCGGCTGAGTTGGCCCTCAGTGCCCCCTGAAATCACGTGGATTATCATCCGGTTCTGCGCAGACCCCTCGGGTTTCTCAGACACTTCCTTCTGAGACTTGTTTTTAGCTGCGTAGTTGGCCAACCATCCGTTCCTGATTAATTTCTCAATCTCATCCTTCAGGTGACGGCATTCTTCAGTGGTGTGGCCAATACAGTCGTGGAAAGTGCAGAACTTTTTTGGGTCGCCCTTTGGGCTGCGAGGTTTGCTTGGACGGTTCCATTTGGCAGTTTCTTTTTCCAGTTCGAAGATTTCCGCCCTGGACTTGTTCAGAGCGGTGTAACTATCGAATCTGGGTTGGTAGACTGGGCGCTCTCTCTTGGGAGTGTCTCCCTCCTCTTTTTGCTTACCTGGTTCACCTCTGGACCTTCCACCCTGCGGTCCCCCTTGAGGCTTTGTTTGGCCTGCAGGGGTGTCCGTCAGGCCGTGGAACTCCTCCTGCAGAATGAACCCCTCAGCAATCTTCCTGGCCATGGCCAAGGTCTCAGGCTGGGCCCTGATCATCTGGTTTTTCATTTCCCCTGGAAGTAGGGAGATTGTCAGGGCGTAGGCGGCGATGGAATCGTCGATCTCCCTAACCTGCTGGTAGGATAGATCGAATCTTCTCATGTATTCTCTGACACTCTCACCCTTCTTTTGTTTCAGGGTCATGAGATCGAAACGGGTAAGTCGTCTTCTCTTATTTCCGGCGTACTGTTCAAGGAAAATTTCAGCCAACTCTATGAAGAATCTGATTGACCCCTGGCGGAGATCTCTGAACCACCCCTGCGCAAGTCCCACCAGGGTGGTAGGGAAAACCTTGCACCAGATGGCATCATCTACATCATACATGCCCATGTGGCTCTCAAAGGCTGCCAGGTGGTCCTCAGGGTCCGCCGTCCCGTCGAATTTGATGGTGGGCATTTTGATTTTTGGAATGGGGTACTCTTGTACCTCAGGGTGCAACGGTGTTTTCGTAGGCCTGCCTACCAGTCGTGACCTGCTTTCCCCAGACTGGTTACCATGAGATTCCCATTGTCTATGGGTTGGTTTCCTCGTACTGGGGGAGCGGTGCCTCGGTGGCGGCCTGCTAGCTGCCTCGTCCTCTGTTCCCGAGGAGGTCTGCCTGGGCCTTTTCCTCTGGGAGTGACAGAGGTTTTCACCCTGATGGTACCTGGATTCGAGCGGTTGTCCTCGGTTGAGCCTGGATTGCAAGTTTTGCGATAAGCCGGGGGCCGACTGTTCCTTGGCCGCAGGTGTTAACCTGGAGAAAACTCCGCCTGGCCTTTCTCCTAGGCGTTTTGACACAGGCTCCCTGGGTCTCATGCGATCCTGCAGTCCTTGAGATAAGCCTCCCTGCCTTCCAGACGCCGATTCTGTCGTGTGAATAGAGACCGCCTGCTGGGCAGGTGATCCTGGTTTGTCAGTGGTAATGCGCCTCTGCACATGCGTATACACTTGGGCTGTTCTTCTCGCCTTTCTCTGAGCGTTTCTGGCGGCGGTCCGCCTCGTGCCCCCGGCCTCGTCCCTGCTGCCTGGGGACGGCTGCCTAGGAGCCGAGGCGACCCTGCCCACCAGGTCCTCCGGCGTGAACTCCTGATCCAGCATCGCAGAGAAGAACGCGGCTGCCTGTGCCATCTGAGCTGGGGTCAGATTAAGAGCACGTCCAGGGCGTGCCCCCAGCTCGGGTGTCACAGCAGCGTTAGATCTACCGAGGGGATTGGTTCCCTCTACCCCGAGGATTGTGGCAGGAGGGACCCTCTCCAACAGCGGCATTCCGTACAGGGGGGTCACCGGAGGGACCGTCGGACCCGCTCCTGCACTGTCATCAACGATTTCTGGCATGATTGTGTTTAATTTTTGTGGTTATGAGTGGTTGATTTTAGTGGGTAACTCGTGAGCACAACCGTAAGTTCCCCACAGACGGCGCCAAATTGTTCCGGTTACGGAAGCAATTCACCCGGCTCAGAATCCGGATGGTACAATTGGATTGATTACGGACAATTAGTTGCTTGATTCTCTTGATCTCCCTTTCCTCTCACTTCTGAAATCGGACCTTCCCGGCGGAAACGGTCTGCTCCCTGCACAATGAACGCACAGGGCCTCGGAGGTCGTCCGAGGGAACCCTCTCCGATGCCTAAGTCAGTCCGTGGAATGCCTTTACGAACCTAGCTCGTGAGGAACTAGGCGGCGTTTTAAGAGTAAGAGTCTAGAGAGAGAAAATCCAACCCCTCTCATGTGGGAAATGGGGAGGTATTTATACCTTCCCACAAGAGAGAGAAGAGAAAGAGGAATGGTTGGATGGGAAAGTGACACGTGGCGGCTTCCCCTCCATCCATTCCCAATTACCTTAGGCAAAATGACAAGAGGGCCCCTGGGGATCCTGGCCCTGCCGGCCAGGGATTTCCTCAGGGCAGACAGTCTCCAAGTAGGTGGCTGCCAAGCTTTGGCAGGCTGCATCGGCCGGCACTTTTGGCAGCTGACGGCCTACCCCTAGCGTTTTCCATGCTTTGTTCCCGGTCCTTGCCGGGGGCTGGTCTTTCGACTATCCGGCAGGAATTGTCCCGGGGCCTGCATAGCAGGCAATTGATTGTCAGGCGGCCCACCCCCAATCACTATCGAAGGCCATTTGACATTTGTCGTCCCATAATATCCGTTCCCCTATCTTCAGTTTCTTGAAAATGGGTTCACATACCATGGTTAGCTTTGAAATGAATCTGCTGATGTATTGAACCTTCCCGAGACACCCTCTTATTTCTTTTTTGGGTTTAGGAGGTTGCATCTCGGTGATGGCTTTGATTTTAGCCGGATCGACCTCAATGCCACGTTGACTAACGATACGACCCAGTAACTTGCCAGGTGTTACCCCGAAGCTGCATTTTTGAGGGTTTAACCTCATGTTGTACTTGCGCAGTCGGGTGAAGAATTTTCTCAGGGCGGTGATGTGACCGTCCCTGTCTTTAGATTTGACGATCATATCGTCGAGATACATTTCTACTTCTTTATGCATCATGTCATGTAATAAAGTTGTAGCAGTTCGTTGATACGTGGCCCTGGCGTTAATGAGACCAAATGGCATAACAGTATAACAATAAGTACCCCAGGGTGTAATGAAGGTGGTCTTATCCATATCTTCTTCTGCCATTTTTATCTGATTGTACCCGGCATACCCATCCATAAATGATAGAAGAGCATGATCAGCCGTGTTATCCACCAGTATGTCGATGTGTGGTAACGGGAAATCGTCTTTCGGGCTCGCCTTGTTAAGATCCCGAAAGTCTACACAGACACGCACCTTATCGTCCTTTTTAGGAACCGGCACGATGTTTGCAACCCAATCCGGATATTCGGATACCTGTATGAAGCTAGCTTTGAACTATTTGTTCGACTTCCTCCATGACTTTAAGGGACCATTCGGGCCTCATGCGGCGGAGTTTTTGTTTGACCGGCTTGAATCCTTCCTTGATCGGTATATGGTGCTCAGCTATTTCGCGATCTATCCCCGGCATGTCCTTGTAGGACCATGTGAAAACGTCTTTGAATTCTTGGAGGAGATCCGTGAATTGTTGTTTCTCCTCGGGATCTAAAGATAACCCTATCTTAAGTATCTGAGGCTCTAAGGTTGTTCCCACATTAATGGACGTGGTTTCTTCGATTACCGGGTTCCGGGACTCCCTCTGCTCTAGTTGCTCGACTAGATGCGGAGGTAGGGGTACCTGTTCGTCGGGTTTCTCAATGACAATGGGAGAGGGGGAGTTACAGGAGTGACCCTAGCACCAGACTCACTAGACTCGATCTCAGACTCTGACTCGGACTCCGACTCGGACTAAGACTCGGACTCTGGCATTTCTCCTTCTCCAGCGATCAGCTTTTAAGTCCTTCCTTGACTGTTAGTCCATTTGGCCGTCTTCCTCCAGGCTCTCTTTCCTGTCCCGGATCCAACATCCGAGATTAGCTTAGTTGGATCGAAGTTGCGGCTGCGGAGGATGAGATTGACCAGCTCCTCCTTTGGTGCCGGGATCTTGGCTTCTTCTCCAAAAAGCAGTCCTAGTGCTGGCTCAGCATTCTTAACATCTTCGGACTGGATAAGAGCGAAGATATCATTGGGTATGAAGTTGCAGTCTTGGGCCAAGTGGGTCCCAAGGTGCGTGGTACTGGGCCGATATAGGCCCATTTGGACAGGTCCAAATACTGAAGTAACAAAGGTAACAATGTTAGTTTCTATTTGGCCCATATTTTCTGGGGTAATGGTATATCCTAACCCGGTTTGAGATCTACCGTTGTCTAGGACTTCAATTACCCTTCCTGCGGGGAGATCTAGCCTGGAAGTAACCCCCGGTAGAAACCCTAGATTTTGTAGCATTCTGTCAATGCTCACCGTGAAGTAGAGTCGGAAGAGATATTCATCTTCGATTGCTCCTATGAAATCGAACCCCCAGAGATCCGTGCGGCCTGAAGTGTTGCAGTTAGCCACAGTCATAGGTGTTGTCTCCAAGGTGATGATGCTATCGTGCAAAGGCAACTTGATCTTCCGTGTAGAGTGGAGGATACCGCCTTGACGGCGTGGATCCATGGTCTTCCTAGGAGCAGGTTAAAGGAAGAGGTGACATCAATCACCTGAAATTCCAACTCCTTTTCTACTGGGCCGGTTATGATGGTTAGCTTCACGGCCCCAACTACCGATCTTGGGCTTCCGTCGAAAGCCTGGATGGTTTGAGTTGTTGGAATGTAGTCGGCCTTGGTGATGCTGAGGGCTTTGGCGGTCCTCAAGGGGAGGACGTTGACTGCGGATCCATCGTCTATTAGGGTCATTGGTAGGTACTTTCCACGGCAGATCACCGTGATGTAAAGGCCAATGTTGTGGGTAGGCCCGAAGGATGGTAAATCAGCATTGGAGAAGGTAATTAGTGGGCCTTCTTCCTTAGATTTGCCTTTCAGATGAGGTAGAACCGTGGCTACCATTTCGGCCGGAGTAGCCAAGGAGTCGATCTTGACTTGATCGAGGGCCTTAGTGAGTGCCTCCCGATGTTCCTGTGAGCTAACTAGGAGTTGCCATATAGAGAGGGCAACTCGAGTCCTGCTTAGCTGCTTCACGAGAGCCTTTTCAGTGGTTGGCTCTTCGGGGGCGACTTCCACCCTAGCTGGTTCGGCGACGATAGGAATATCCCTAAGGTGGTTAGTGGCTAAAGCTTTGGACTTAACCTTCTGGATCTCCTCGGGAGTGATGGGGACAACTTCCCCTTTAGTGAGGTAGACGTCGTCTTCATCGTCGCACCAAATCCCGTTTATTTGCGGGACAAATGGAGAAATGAGGTGTGAACAGTCGATAATTTCTCCGGAGAAAATGGCATGGGTGGCTAAAGGATTATCCTTGTTACTGGGCTTGCCTCCCGGTAAAGGGATTTTGCCACTTTCGATGAGATCCTGGATTAGATGCTTTAGCTTCAAACATTTCTCGGTATCGTGCCCATTGCCCCGGTGGTATTGGCAATAGGCCTGAACGTCGTAGGCCTTGGAGCGACGTTCGACTGGGACTTCGGGTGTTGGGCCTATCGGGTTGATCATGCCTTTTGATGACAGCCTTTGTAAGGCGTTTGCGTAAGTGGTACCTATGTCGGTGAATACCCGAGGTGTGGTATTCTTCTTGGACGGGGTATCAAGTAGATTGACCTCGTCAAAAATGCTGCGAGTAGCAGGTGCTGTCGCGGGCTTGCTTGTGGATGAGCTGGCCCTTTGATAACCCTTGGTAGAAGGCTTAGTAAGGCTTTCTAATCTCAGATCATCTTCAATTCTCGTCCCCATTTCGGTTAGGGTGGCGAAGTTGGGTATGATGGCGTACCGGAGATGGACCCGGTAAGAGGGGGAGGAGATTCTTCACAAAAGCCTCCACTAGTACTTTCTCGCTGGGCTTATCGACCAGCTTGACGCTCTTAGCTCTCCATCTCTGAAGGTATTTCGTGAATCCTTCCTTAGGTTCCTGGGCCGTTACTTCCAGGCTGCGCATAGTGGTCCGAATTTCCGTGTTGTCGGCATAGTTCCGAGCGAATTCAGTTGCCACGTCATCCCAAGTTTTGTATTTCTTGGAATCGAGCCTGTAGTACCAGGCTCTTGGGTGCTTCTCAAGGGAAGAAGCAAACAGATGCTTGAACATGTTGGACTTAACCCCCTTAAGGGCCACGAACTCCTTGAAAGCCCGGATATGGTGGACCGCGTCTTCAGTACCCTCGAACATTGGCAGGCCCGTTAGATTGAGATTGGCAGGCAGTTCATCGGTCAGGGGTGTATAGGTTCGAGCATTCTCCGTGAGGATTGAGTTTTGGGGCGACAGATGGACCTGCTCCTGCAGTTTGTGGATTGCGCTGGCCAATTCAGCTAAAGGCCCATCGGTTTCGACACTGCCACTGGGAGTTCCTTGCTCCACAACACTTACTCGGGTAAGGATGGCGATCTGGTCCCCTCTCATTGTCGTGATCATGTTTTCCAGCTTGGTCAGTGAGGCCCTCAACTCGTCTATGGCTTGCTGCGTCATGGTCCGAGTGAAGGGTGGCCTGTCTGTAAGAACACTGTGTAATCAGAAGCGGAACCAGATCCTAGAATCAAAGAGTACATTCCGAGCAAAGAGAAGACTAGACGAGAAAAAAAGGCCAAAAACCGACTCCTAGACGGGTGACTCATGGACAGTGGGCTTTCCTTAGGAATTGGCAAAGTGGGCCTAGTCCCGTTCGAAGGAAAATCCACGTGAGAATTCCCCAGACTTTGGACTCGAATGTGTAAACGGGCTTTCCTTTGTAGGAGTTCGTCCTACGTAGGTGGGCCGTGCATTGACAAGTAAGGCGGACTGGGATGGGGAAGAAACTCGTGATGTAGGATCAATGGAGTTTCGACGCTATATACTCCAACAACTTATGACAAGACCCGACACTACTAAATACGGGAAGTCCTAAGAAGAGGAAGGTTTTGAAAAGGGAAATTTGGGCTCCGAAAAAGTTGGAAGGACGGCCCGATTTATTGAAATCCGGCAAAGGGGCCATCAGGCCGAGTTTTTTTTGAAAATTTTGATAAGGTTCGGGCAGCGTACCGGCTAAAAATAGGCTATTTTGAGTCAAAAATCACAAGTCCTAAATTCGGTAGCTTTCCGGGTTTTGAAAAGTGGATAGATTTGAAAAAGATGCAAATTTTGAAATAAAAGTTTTTGAGAAAAAGGTGATCAAGTAGCACGTAGTCATGGAAACAGTATAATGACACCATGTATGCTCTTAGTCTAAGTCTCGGTCGGTCGAAATAGGGTCTATACCAACAACGATCGCTTTCTCGCAAATCGGGACGGACCTCCTAAGCCGAGTTGGACTTAGAATATGCCGTAAAACCCATGCGAGTTCCGCCATCGAAGTCTTTAGTGCACCCATTTAGGAATGCACCGTGGTATAATGGGACGTCGGTCACAAGTAACTGGCCCGGGAAAAATTTGGGTTATGCATGAACCATTGAACTAAAACGCGTACATTACTAGTCAAACGATTTCTTTTCGAGTCTCACCCTAGGAACCCCGATGACAAGTGGTACATCAGGAATCCCCAGCGGAGTCGCCAAATTGTAGACATGACATAGGTCCACTCCGACGCGGCCACGCGCGGGTTTGGGGAGGCGAATGAATCTCATGTGAGATGGATCTCGAGTTGAAATTTAAATTGAAGTAGGAGTCGCCACCGAACTTTGTGGGAGTTCGGGCCCGTTAGAACCCACTCTATGTCGTAGTGGGCCATGTACAAAATATGGCCTATTTCCAATGTCTGAGTTTATTGGGTTCGTCCCTTAGCATTTGATACCAATACCGACATTATCGGTAATCGAGTATTGAATGACTCTCGTTGCCAATGGATTCGGACATCCGGAAACCATGGTTCTGAGTAAGGGGTGAGGGTACGTGTTGGGAAGTTCACAAAGAACACCCAACCCCGCCCGCACTTAGCGGCCTTTACTAAGATATCGTTCGATTTTTATGTATGCGCGTTAGTTCGACGATTGAATGATATGCAAAGAGTATTTTTAGACTAAACATGTGAATTATGTTTGCTAAGTCGTTTTAATGCATCTAAAAATTGACGTCAAAGTTGTATTTTAGCATGCGAGGTTCATTTTGGTATAATAAAACAAACGAAAAAGAAATTGCTAAAGACATGAACAAACGGGTTAGTAACGATTGATAAATTGAATAAAGAAATGTAAACTTAATGCATGGTTTGAAAAAAAGTTTGTGACACGTGATGGATTAAACACGCGTTGACCGAGGTCAAAAATATTTATCGAAAGCTTGGAATATGCCGAGAAAGACGCTGTTTCAAGAAACTTAAAAAAAAGAGTAAAGAAAACGTTACGGTTTCAGCAACCCACGCGACTCGCCCGGGAGGTGGCGCGACTCGCGCGGGAAGGCGTCTCGCCCGGGACGCGTACGGCTCGCGTCTCGGGCTGTCTCGGGTTTGACTTTTCGAAAATCGTTAGTTTTAATAAATCGGGTATAAATATGAATTAGTTTATACTCGACTTATATTTTCGATATTCGTCGTATTCGATATTCGATTATGAAATCGATATCGAATGTTCGGAATGACCTTTTCTATAAGAAAAGAAAGGATTTTGCAAATCGTTTTGTAAAATTAAATTGAAAAAACGATGTTTGATTCTCTCCACGTTAAAAATCGCCGTGTTTCGTCTTATGAAACTATGTGACGATTTTTTTAGTGTCAACGAGATTAATTTAGTTCTAGTTAGATACGATATTTGACTATAGAGTCAATATCGTATTTTAAGAACGTTGTTTTATATGAAAATAGTTTGTAGTAACGATATTATGTTTTAAAAAAATGCGACGACAACCCATAATAAAAAAAAGGACGACACGACTCGAAGAAGAAGAAAGAGACGCGAGAAGGGAAGAGAGAAAGGAGAGAACGAGATTGATTTTTACACCCTCAACCTACATGCTTTGTCTTCTCGGAATAGGGCTCGTAGGAATGTGGCTTAGACACGGGAGCGTCGAAATGATGTGGGTTAGTTTAGGGTGGTGTTTCGGGTTGTATAAGGTGGCGGGTGGTGGTCGGCCTTTGGTCAGAATTGGGTTATACTATCGGTCTTTCGATGCTATGTTTGATGTTTGGGTGTTACGAGATTGTAGATGTGTATGTCTCAGATGTCGGGGATTGAATGTTGTATATGTGTGTTTGAATTGTGTTGCTAGAGGGTCCTATTTATAGGAGATGGCTAACTTGCAAAGGAAGAAAGTCACCGGTCGGGTAGAGGTAGAATTTCGTCTAAGGATAGGAATAACAAGCAATTTTAGGGGAACATGACTTTTGCTTGCTTGGTGGGGAAGTCACGGTATTGGGCTGGTGTAGGGGTACTCGGCCGAGTACTCCTTGTACTCGGTGGAGTGCTCGGTCGGGAATCCTAGCGGGGATCAAATTCCACCTTTTGACGGATTTGTTTAATATTTTTCGAGGCTGATTTTTTGTAGTGTTTGAGCTCGATCTGGACTCACGGGAGTGACACGGCTGGTTTACGTGTTTTGAAAATATCTTTGACCGGGTTTTGACTCGGTCGCTAAAAGACGGTTTTGCCCCTGGTGTCAGATTTGACCCAAATTAGTCTCGTTTGACTCGAAATGACCCACTGGGCCTGATTTTGAGGTTGGTTTTGTGAGATTTGTACTCCGTAACAAGCCTAAGCCAGATTCCATTGATTTCGAGCCCATATTCGAGTACGTTATAGCACGTTTGCGTCCGATCATCATCGAGTGTTTTTCGGAAACTGTTATAGACACCTGGCAGTCAAAATGTGGGTGTCTACAAAGCTCACCTCTTTATTCTTGATAAAGTAACTAATACTCCTCTGTTTATTAACATCATTCATTCCCCTCACATTCCAGAAACCCATTTTGTAAATCATTGGATAATATGAGAAGAAGTAACAGGAGTGCTTACATTCGTGTCAGTTTGCACATTTGGAACCTCAATCGCTGTATTCATATTCGCAATCAGTGACTCACCCTGTTGCACTAATGAAGACCTGGTGTTCCCATTTGTCTCAGTTCGTCTAGTCAGGATTGGGAACTGTACCTCACTCATTTCAGGAACAACAATAGCATTAACAGGTTTCTGCTGCACAGGTTGGGCACTTGGGCAGGTATTCGAGATACTTGTCTCCACACCTGGACAGGCTTAACACACCTGTTTACATACTGGTTGGATTTCTGCACCCCTTGAACTCTTCTCCTACATTTGTCCGTGGAATGTCCCATGCCCTTGTAGTGTTCACATTTTACCGGCTTCCACTCATATTCAACTTTCACCTGTTGTATAGCACCCTTCTCATCTTAAAACTTTATCGTGTCCGGCAGTGTTTTCCCCACCTTGATCTCCACTAGGACCCTTGCAAATCCTAACCTTTTCTTTTCCGTCGTGGTTTGGTCTGCCTTATGTATCTACCCGTTAGTCCAGCCACAGCCGGTAGACATCTCCCCCAGAATTTAAGGGGCAGTTCATGAATTCTCACCGATGTTGGGACCGCTTGTACATCCTCTTTCATCAAGTTCATGTCCTGGTTCTTTGTCCTCACCATTTATGAATCTCACAAGGAAAATTCCGTTAGGCAAAAGTGATATTTTATCAACACCATATTTTCCCCAAACTCTGTTCACGTATCTTTGTACTTTATTTTTATTATCTTTTGGTAGAATTTAGTCGGATTTAGGCGGAATCCGGACTAGGTGACTTGATTACACCTAGCCCTCCCCTCCCATTTCCTTTTAGTTTCTTCCTTTTATTTCTTCCCCCATCTATATCTTTTCTCGTCTCGGCCCTTGGTGACGCGATTACACCCCGGCCGGACACATTCTACCCTTTTTTCACTTTCATTTTTTATTTTTAGCTTTATTTTTCCCATTTTCTCTTTTTTTTTGTCTTCCACACACTACTGATTGAGCATGAGGACATTGCTCGGTTTAAGTGTGGGGGAGCGATATCTTAGTCTAGATTAGTTTTATTTTTGTATTTTTTCGAAAAATCTTTAAAATCCCTAAAAATTTGAAAATTTTCACAAAAAGCCAAAAAGATTTTCTTTTGTGTCTTTTTCTTTCGTGTTTTTGTGCCGTATATTTGTTGTGTTGTGTGTTTTGCTCCCCCGAATTCCTTGTAGGTTGCGCGATCGTCGACAAGTTTCGAAAAGCTCAAGACATCCGGTAATATCCCTTCATTTCTTTCTCCTTTTTCCTTTTTGTGGAGTTTGGAGGATGTGTTGTGATGGTGTGTACTCGGGTGGAGCTTTTTGGAGTTCGAGGTTGATTGGTTGCGTGTTTGGAAGTTTCGGGGTGGTGACTGTTTATTTCATTGTGTGTTCGTTTTGTTTTGTCTTGTTTCGTTTCATTTTCTTTTGTCTTTGTTTTGTTTTGTTTAGTTTGTGTCTAGTTTAGAAAAGGTTTCCGAAAACCCGGTTTTGAGGCTAGTGCGCAAGTGTTTACTTTCCCTTTCTAGTGATATGAATCGAGTCTTGGACTTTAGTCTATTAGAATGACTTTAAATCAATAGTTTTGTTGGTTTCTTACCTTGAGTCCACCTAGTTTACTAGGGATTTACTGCGGGATTTGCATTTTGACCACTTTGACCACCCACGGAGTGAAAAGGCCTTGGTTCCCGAGTCCCGTCTCTTAGGTGACCGTGTTCGAAACTGTTTGATTAGTCCAAGTTTTTCCCCCTATTTGTGGGTTTGAAGGGAAGGCACCCCGACTTACCCATTTTCCTACCTTCTACACATTTTCCACAAATAAGTTGCAAATTGTTGAAGTTCTTACTTGGTTGCAAGAAATGCCTACAAAACAAAATTTATCCAAAAGGCAAGCGAAGAAAAGAAAGAAAAAGAAAGAAAGAAGAAAAGAAAAGAAATAAGAAAGAAAAAAAAAGAGAAAAGGCACAACAAATAAAAAACAAAATACAAAAGAAGAAAAAGAAATGACAGAGAAAATCAAAAGCAAAATACAAAAGAAAAATGCCAAAGAAAATCATTTCACAAAAAATTCTCACCCCCTCAAAAATAAGCCTTTTACCGACTGTTATCATGAAGAGCCTACCAAAGGACTGAGTCCCTAGGAAGGATGATAGCGGTAATGGTCGGTCTTCTCTCACTTTGCAACCATATCCACCTTTTTACTTGGACTAGTTAGGCTATTTTGAACATGGGACGACCCTCTTGGCTTATCGCTAAAGGGGGCGGGGCTTCACTTACCTATAGTGTCGACTAACTCCGTGGTTCATCCTTTTTCCATCCCGCCTATCGTCTCGTGGTAGGTTTTTAGAAGGTTAGGAGGAACTAGGTAAGTTAACAACGTTTTTATTGCTTTGTTGTCATACTATTAGGGTTTTGTCCATATCGATTTGTGTTATTAGCTTGGGAACGTTGTCACTTGTCTTGAGTCCTTAACCGGTGTTTCTTTCACAGCTTTGTTGAGGGAAGCGGTATTTGTTTCTTCTTGGATGCAACCGTTTGTTTGTTTGATTGATTGATTGTTCGTGTGTTTATGTGTTTTCGTGTTCAGTTGTATCCGCAGTTTTGTCGCAAGACCTCACTTGCCTTGCGGAGAGCATTTGTCCTCTAAGTGGTCTCGCGTGAGTCGAAAGGGCGTAGGGTGCGCTAATACCCGCTTGGTTAGTAGTCTAGTTTCTTTTAGTTATTAG
The DNA here is from genome assembly GCA_958450325.1 of Agrostemma githago. Lineage (NCBI taxonomy): Eukaryota > Viridiplantae > Streptophyta > Magnoliopsida > Caryophyllales > Caryophyllaceae > Agrostemma > Agrostemma githago. Next base: position 41,480,211 of record OY288239.1, read on the forward strand.
TTAGTTCGTGCTTACTCGAGGGCTAGTAAGGGTTAAGTGTGGGGGAGTTGATAAGTGTGTTATGTAGTGCTAATTTCTTGTGTTTGGTCCCGGTTTCTCTTGTGGAATCGCGCTTTGGAGCGGTTTCGAGGCTACTTATGCTTCTTCTAGCTTGTTTTAGGTTCCTAAGGCCTATCTTGGATAAATGGAACGATTCCGACTCGTTTCCAATGCATATGGAGCCAATGAAGAGAAGTGACGATGACTCAGTGGCTTAGACTCGATCCCGAGCCCTTGGGACCCATTCCCGAGCACCAAGGATCGATAAGAAGCCTAGGAAGAGCAAGTAGGGACCTATGAGATCATATTTGAAGCCTACAAGACCCATCCCGGTCGGAAACACATCCATCACGACCGGGACGAAGTGACGAGCAAGACAGCGCCTCTGACAGCCTATTCCGGCCGGGACCATGAGCTTTCCGGTCTGGACCACCCCATCCCGATCGGGACCGACATCATCCCAACCGGGAAGTGCATAAAACCCCCGGTATTATGCATAACACCGCTTGGTGTTATGCACCATCCCGACCGGGATCATCTCCTTCCCGGCCGGGAAGGGCCCAGCTCAGCCGCGACTTCATTTTTTCACCCCCCTTATTCTTGTAACCCTATATATACCCCTCTCTTGTATTGTTTTAAGGACCTTTTCATTATCTTACATTAGACAAAACCCTAGATAGTGAACTCCTCTACTTAGCCTAAGTTTCTTCTTAATCTTTCTTTAATCTTTTGTTAATCTTAGCTTAATTATTAACCATCACTCTTGTATTAAGGGGATTCTTGAAGACTCTTCCAAGATTGACAACCTTGGGGATTTATTTGGGTTTTTATATTTATACAAATTCTCATCTTTTCCATCCTTTGTTATTTTGGTATAATTTCTCTTCTCCTTTCCTTTAATCCTTGTTTTATCATTCGAGTTTTTATCTTTATCATTTGTATTGTTCATCCTTGTTATTCTTCATCATGAATGTTTGGATGCTTGTGTTGATTTCTCTAGTTTGTGCTAGTGTTAGTTTGAATATGAGTGAGTAGACTTATTGTGAGGTTAGTAGGGGGATTAAGTGTTGGTTATGGGAGATTAGGGTTTGATTTTGGGTAAAGGTGGATTCTTTGTTGCTAGTCACTTGTTATGCATACCATGTGTTTGATCAATTGCTTGTTAGGGTATAAGGGGCCATACTACTCTTGCTTGTTTCCTCCTTCTCATTGTATGCTTGACTTATGATTGAATTCTCTTATTTTGAGTAGCATCTTGCATGAGTTTTCGGGTTTGTCTTTGACGCGAGAGCGCGACCTTACCTTAGTGACTAGGTGAAACCTACACCCTCGATTTCCCAATTATCCTATTCCCCTATGAACCCGACCTAACCCTACTCTTCCCATATTTGATTTCTCCATCATATTTGTCATAGTTCCTCTAGATTATTGCTTGAATTAGCCTTAGTTCATTCATTTAGTTCATGTCATCATCATCCTAGTTTGTTACTCTTCTTTCCATTATTCTAGTTTGTTTGTCCTTGTCTTTAGTCTAGTAATTGTGTTAGTAATCAATTCTTGTCAATTCTCCTTCCTTTGTGTATTGTGACCTTGTGACCTAGTCTTGTGTTTAGGTAACCTTAGTCTATACGCCTCTTTCCGTCCTCGTGGACTCGACCCGACTTACCCTAGCTACCCAGTTAGGTTCGTTGGTTATTATTTGTTGGTAGGATCCACGGCAAATCCCTACCATCAAGGGGCCACTGAAACAGTTGAGTCGCGAAGTGACGAGAGCAAGGTATACTTATGCCCTTGCGAAAAGGACGTAGAAAGAAATAGTTGAGAGCAGACATGCCTCCGATGGAGAATAAACTACTACAACTTGATGATGTAATCCCGCAATCAAAAGGCCAATGATCCAAAAGATCCAGCAAGTAGAGAATCGAGGACAAGGAAAATTCCACAACCAAACTTCGAGTAAAAGACACCATACAAGACCAAAGCATGGTCAGGTCAACCCACATTGACCGCAAGCCGGATGAAAACACATCACAAAGGCCTTTTAATGGTACCAGCACTAACAAAAGAGAACCCCCTAAAATATGACACCATACAAGTCGAACACAAAGAGGATGAAGTCGACTTACACAAACCTGTTCCGGTAATGGAAACAATTTACCCGGCCTAGGATCCGGGTAGTGTAATTGAATTAATGATAAACAACTGATCGTCTGATTCTCTTGGTCTCCCCTTCCCCTCACTCCTTGAGTCGGACCTTCCTGGCGGAAACGGCCTGCTCCCTGCACAATGAACGCACAGGGCCTCGGAGGTTGTCCGAGGAAACCCTCTCCGATGCCTAAGTCAGTCCGTGAAATGCCTTTACGAACCTAGCTCGTGAGGAACTAGGTGGCGTTTTTAGGAGTAAGAGTCTAGAGAGAGAAAATCCAACCCCTCTCATGTGGGAAATGGGGAGGTATTTATACCTTCCCACAAGAGAGAGAAGAGAAGGAGGAATGGTTGGATAGAGAAATGACAAGTGGCGGCTTCTCATCCACCCATTCCCAATTACCTTAGGCAAAATGACGAGAGGGCCCTTGGGGGTCCTGACCCTGCTGGCCAGGGGTTCTCCCAGGGCAGACAGTCTCCAGGCAGGGGGCTGCCAAGCTCCAACAGGCTGGGTTGGCCCGTGCTCTCAGCAGCTGACGGCCAACCTTTAGCGTTTCATGCCTTGTTCCAGGTCCTTGCTGGTGGCTAGTCTTCCGACTCCCCGGCAGGATCCGTCTTGGGGCCTGCCTAGCAGGCGGTTGATTGACAGGCGGCCCACCCCAATCAATTGGCCTTCGTCAGTAGGAGGGAAGCGAGGCTTCTCCTCTGCTGGCGACTCTTGCTTGGAGGGGGGTTGACTTCCATGTCTGTTGCAGCATTTAATGCTTCGCACCTTCCCAATGGAACTTTGTACTGCTCCTGTCAGGAATGCAAAGAGGCGAGAGTACTTTTGTAATGATTGCCCTTTTCTTCTGGGCGGATTTTGGGGAACCGTGAAGAGTTCCTGATTGGTGGCTCTCCTCCCAGGGTGGTTGGAGCGTTCATTAATGCGGCGTTTTCCTTGGTATAAAATCCTTAGCTTCCTTGATCATTTGTGCTTCATTCCACCTTCAATCTTTCCATTTTCCTCATTTTAAACATGACTTGGATCAATAAAAGTGTAGTTCGCCGCGGAGTCAAACATGTTTCCTTCATCTTCAGAGGGTTTTGGAGGCTCAGATATGCGCGGACCGCTTATTTAGCTGTTCGCCGGAGTCGCCGTTCACGGCTTCGCCTTCGCCGGAGGGGTCGGAAGGCCTCCATTAGGATGGGCAAACGCCCTAGGAGGTCCTCTCCTCCTGCTGCGCCTAGGTTTAGGCGTTGCTCCCAGGGAGGGGGCTGTTATGATAGGGGGTGTCATGAGTGTTTTCCATGGCTGCACCCTGAACAATTCGGCCTCAACTCTGACACCGATTCCTCCCTGGAGTCGGGTCCTTCTTCGCCTGTAAAGAAGACAGGCTGTCGCACTTGCGACGAGTCCCGAGCTGTCCCTTTTGGAAGGGACTGGGAAGACAGCAGCCATGACTCTGATGACAGCGAAGGTCTTGGCTGCCTGAGCGACAGGGACGAAGACGGGGCTTCAGATGACCCCTTTCAGGGTTCCCCAAGTTGGGACTGGGGTTCGGCTCTCGGGAGTCCAGGCAGTCCTGGAGATTATTCCCCAGATTTGGGGGACGACTAGGCCTGCGTGGCAGGGTCTTTGACTTCTGTCAGGCTGGAACTTTTCGAGCCTTATGTAATTTTCTTTCATGCCCGTCCCATGATGTATCTTTCCCTTGCGGGGTTTTCAATGAAATGAATGTTTTGCGTATTTTTAATATGAGTTTATTATTATTATTTTATTTTATTTTTATTTTTTTTTTTTTTTTTTTTTTGACTGAGGTCGTTGATTGACCTTTCTCTCTGACGTTTCTGTTTACCGAGGCTCTTCTTGAAAAAGGTGAGCAGTTGGTGTTCAGTATGTGACACGTGGATGGTCTTCGAAGGTTCTGTCAGGGATTCCGCCTTTCGAACTTCTTTGGGCTTTTATATAAACCCTTCTCTCCCTTCATTCTCTTCTTTTTACTATTCTTGATACCTTTACTCCCCATAACACTTCTTGAATCTCCTTCATTGACCGAGCATTTTTTCTTTGAGGAGCAAGGATCACTTCTTGTCGCCGTCTCTGACAACTTCACCGGCGTTTTTTAGGTTAGAACTTTTCGAATCTTTCGCTTCTTTTCTTCCCTTCTATAGCCTAAATGTCGCGAGCCCACCCCCTTTCCTTTGATTCTTTGCTCGGAAGAACTGGCGGCGGCGACGGTGGTCGTCGTGACGTTGCCTCTTCCTCCGGGGTTGGCCCCAGGGAGGAAGACGATCACAGGGGAGAGGGTGCTGAGTCACCCGACCCAGCTCCCTTCGATGTGATTGATTCTGATGACGAAGCCCTGGAGGTGGATCCTGCCAGGGTGGCCGGTCCTCTCATCCGCAGGGAGAGACGGAGGACCTATTTTTTGGACAAAGAAAAATACGCGATTCCCTTACAGACCTATCCCGAGGCCAAGAATAGGGACCTGATCTTGGAATGTAACGCGGCTGAGGCCATCGAGCAGTTTTATAATTTTGGGGAGGGGTTCACAGTGGTGATCCCTGGGGAAAAAGACACAGTATGCTGTCCCCCAGAAGGGTGTGTAGCTGTCTTCCATAAGGCCCTAGAATTCGGCCTGCGATTCCCGTTACATCCTTTCCTGGAGGAAACTTTCAGGAGGATGAACGTCGCCATCGCTCAGTTAACTGCAACGGCCATTAGGGCATTAGTGGCCTATACTTGGACCTGCCTGTTCCATGGCGAGGGACCTTACATCGACGCCCTTCGCTTTATGGTTGGCCTCCAAATGGTGTCTTCATCTGGGGGGGATGGCTCCCCCGGCTACTGGTCTCTGCTGAGACAGAAAAAATACGCCTTGGTCTGGCCGGCCATGAGCAGTCTCAAAGACTGGAAAAACAATTTCATATATGTCCATAGTGCGTCGGGGTGGAAAATTCCTAGACATTTTAGGAATCATGTCCATACCCGCATGGAGACGCGTGAGGAGTATCATCCTCGTGTTGGGGGGAAGGCTCTGGAAGTCAGGCTGAGCGATAAGGAGAAGATTTTGATAAAAAAAGTTTGAGATCGTGACGGATAAACATGGGAACTTTTGCCCTGTTTTCTGGCTCCCTCATGCGGAGCTCATTACGACTGACGAGTACCTACTTCCCATGGGCCTGATTCGTGGCCTTGAAGGTAGTTCTAGGGTTTTCTTGTTGTCACGATTTTCCAGGGATTTTATTTCTCCCTGCTTTTTAAATGACCGCCTTTCCTTTCCTGTAGACTCCTACTCTTGGACCTGGACCAAGAAGCAGGTCAGAAGGTTAGGCTTGAGCGAGGAATTGCACGTTCTTTCAAGGCGTCCTTCTCTTCCACCAAATTTCAGAAAAGGAAGCAAGGCCCTCATGAAGCTTGTGAAGGATTTTGCCGCTGGCCGAAGATTACCTCTCCCCCCCGGCTGCCTTCGTCGAAGCCGGCGACTCCTACTCCCAGCGTTCAAGAGCAGGGGGAAGCGGAGGTCACTTCAGGAGCTACTCCTTCCCCTGGTCAAAAGCAGGGTGCTTCTCCGGCTGGCCCTCGGATCTCGCAAGGAACGCAGCCTGGTGATTCCGAGGGGACGGGGGAGAGCGTTCCCTTGGAAACAAGGAGGAAAAGGGAGAGGGAGCCTCCTAGTGCTGATGTGGTCGATTTGGAGGCGGACGTTTCTACCCCTGATGCGAAACGCCCTGCTCGTGAGCCCTCTAGCATTCCCTTCCCAGAGGAAAATGTGGAGTTCCACTACACGGCTGGGGATAGCGTGGACGTTTCGGGCCTACTTTCTGACTCTGGGGCTGTCTTGGCCGACCGCCTCACAAAGATGGTGACTTCTACTTCTCATCAGGTGCTTCAATATATTCAGCGTACCTCCAAGGTCATGTTGGCATCTGCGGAACTGGCAGCTCTCGGCCGCCTGAGTGATGAGGAGCTAATAGTTACCCCTGGGGCTCCTCCTCCTGACCGCCTGGCCATGATAGAGAGGGACGTCTCCTTGATAAGCTCCTTGAAAGACAAAATGACAAGGCTAGAGGGGGAGCTGGAAGAGGCCAAGAAGCAGGGGGAAATGGCTGTGAAGGAGGTTTCCAAGTTAGAGGCCGAACTGAAGGAGAGCCGGCAATCGTTGGATCGTGCTAACACTTCTCTGGCCGAGATGGGACATTTGAAGGGGAGAGTGACGGCCCTGGAGGAGCAGCTGTCGCAGGCAAAGTCGGCTTTTGACCAGGCCAAGGGGGAATGGGCGAAAGAGAAAGAGACCCTGGCTGCGGAGACGGAGGAAGCGGTGGGTGCCAGTTTTGTGAGCGGCGCCAATTCCTCTCTGGAATTGGTTATGGAGATGATAGGGGAGATGTTCCCTACTTTTGACGAGGACGCTTTCCGGAGCCTTTATTCTGCCAAGGACGAAGCCCGAGTGACCAGGCAGCCTGAAGCAGACGCCAACGCTCGCCAGGATGCTGCGTGACGCTCCTCTTTTATGAAGGTTTTTATTTCCTTGTGCTGAATCAGTGTTCATGGTTTTTCTGTAATTTTTGCTACTCGGTTTTTTCTTCAACTTTGTAGAGACCTTTTCACCCTTCATGGGTTTTGTTTGTGGAAATACCTCTTTTGGCTTTCTATGGCATAGCTGTTTTTAAGATTTTAGGGATCTTTTCTTCGTCTGTTTGATCGCGTCTATTATAGCCTGTCCCTGGCTTTTGTTCAAAGTCCAGGGGGCCTGCCCCCTGCCTGCCTGGAGGTAAGCAGGGTGGCTCCTGTGTTTTTTATACAAGGTTGGGGGGCCTGCCTCCAGTCCTTGTTAGCTTGGCCTGTCCCTGGCTTTTTGTTCAAAGTCCAGGGGGCCTGCCCCCTGCTTGCCCAGAGGTGAGCAGGGTGGCTCTTTGTATTTTTTATACAAGGTTGGGGGGCCTGCCCCCAGTCCTTGTTATCTTGGCCTGTCCCTGGCTTTTCGTTCAAAGTCCAGGGGGCCTGCCCCCTGCTTGCCCAGAGGTGAGCAGGGTGGCTCTTTGTATTTTTTATACAAGGTTGGGGGGCCTGCCCCCAGTCCTTGTTATCTTGGCCTGTCCCTGGCTTTTCGTTCAAAGTCCAGGGGGCCTGCCCCCTGCTTGCCCAGAGGTGAGCAGGGTGGCTCTTTGTATTTTTTATACAAGGTTGGGGGGCCTGCCCCCAGTCCTTGTTATCTTGGCCTGTCCCTGGCTTTTCGTTCAAAGTCCAGGGGGCCTGCCCCCTGCTTGCCCAGAGGTGAGCAGGGTGGCTCTTTGTATTTTTTATACAAGGTTGGGGGGCCTGCCCCCAGTCCTTGTTAGGCTGGTCCGTCCCTGGCTTTTCGTTCAAAGTCCAGGGGGCCTGCCCCCTGCTTGCCCAGGGGTAAGCAGGGTAGCCTCTGATTTGCGTTGGGGGGTTCATTTTACCCAATCTTGGCAACAGGGGGGCCTCCCCCTATTGCCCCCTGCTCGTTTGTGTGTGAAAGACGCGAGTGTGAACAGGCAACGAGTATAAATCTGTATCTTCTCATTTCTCTTAAAATTCTTTTTGACATTGGGGTGGTCGGAGCCGTCGACATTTCTGATCGTCCTCCGCCTTTTTACTCTAGTAAAAGTGAAAACTTCCTACATCCTTGTTCAGACGTAATATTTCTTTAGTGTATCTGCGTTCCAGTGAGCGCTTAGCTCTTGTCCCTCCAGATTGGCTATCTTGTACGTGCCTGGCCCCAAAACCTGAGTTACTTGGTATGGGCCCTCCCAATTGGCACTCAGCTTTCCATGCTCTCTTGACTTCCCAATCGCCTGTGTCTTTCTTAGAACCAACTCGCCCATTTGAAAACTCCTCTGACGGACCTTGCTGTTGAAATTTTTCCTCATTCGCTGCTGGTAGGCAGCGATGTTGGTACTGGCTTCCTCCCTTAGTTCATTCACCAGGTCTAAGGCTTCAACCATAGCAGCTTCGTTTTCAGCTTGGTCATACTGCAGGGAGCGCAGAGAGGGGATTCTTGTCTCGATTGGCAATAAAGCCTCTGCTCCATATACCAGGCCAAATGGGGTCTGGCCTGTAGACTCCTTTCTGGTAGTTCGGATGGACCAGAGTATGCTGGGGAGTTCATCAGCCCACCTACCTTTGCAGTCATCCACCATTTTCTTCAGGCCGTTCAGAATTTGTTTGTTGGCTGCTTCCGCCTGTCCATTGGTTTGAGGATGGCAGACAGCTGAGTAGGCGACTGAGATGTTGTGGCTTTCCAGCCAGTTTCTTAGTGGGTCATTATCGAACTGCCTGCCGTGGTCAAATACCAGCATCTTTGGTACACCGAACCGGGTGATGACATTTCGCCAGATCACCTTCCTGACCGCCGGCTCAGTGATGTTAGGTACTGCTTCAGCCTCCACCCATTTGGTGAAGTAGTCTATGGCGACAATTAAGAATTTTCTGCCCCCTGTGGCCACCGTGAAGGGTCCTAGGATGTCCATCCCCCATTGAGCAAAGGGGATGGGAGATAAGATCGGCCTGAGCTCCTGAGCCGGGGCACGGATCGATGGGGCAAAGAGTTGGCATTTTCTGCATTTCTGGGTCAGGCTCTTGGCATCTGCCAGCATGGTAGGCCAGTAGTAGCCTGCCCTGAGGGCCTTGTGGGCCAGCGACCTCCCGCCAATGTGATGTCCACAAATCCCCGAGTGGATATCATCCAATACCTCAGCGGCCTGATCCGCCCGTAGGCATTTAAGCAGGGGATAAGTAAAAGATTTTTTGTAGAGTTCTCCATTAATGAATATGAACCAGGCTGCTTTAGCCTGTACCTTCCTCTTTTGTAATGAGTCTGATGGTAAGATACCGTGCCTCTTGTACTGGATGAAAGGGGTCATCCATCTTTCCAGCTCTTCTTCCACGGCATTAATCGTTTGACAGGGATCAGTAGACTTCTCGTGTAAAACGTCAACCCATACTGATCTCCGGATGTCCTGCAGACTGGAGCTTGCCAGTTTTGACAGGGCATCTGCTCTGTTGTTCTGGGATTGGGGAATTTGTTTGACCTCATATGATTTCAGGCCGGACAATTCTCCCTTTACCATCTCTAGGTATGCGGCGATTGCTTGGTCTCTTGCTTCGTATTCTCCATTAATCTGGTTGGCGATGAGTTGGGAATCTGTCGCCAAGACAATTCGTTCTGCCCCTGCGGCTTTAGCTAACCTGACGCCTGCGAGTACTGCTTCGTACTCTGCTTCATTGTTTGATGCTGGGAAAACGAATCTGAGAGCATGCTCAAAGTCGGTCCCTTCTGGGCTGGTCAGTACGACGCCTGCGCCTGCGCCGTTGGCCGTCGAGGACCCGTCAGTATACACGACCCATTCCTGGGCGGGGGCTTCCTCTTCCCCTGAATGGGAGCACTCAGCCAAAAAGTCTGCCAAAGCTTGGGCTTTGATGGCTGTTCTCGGCTGGTAAGATATACCTAGCCCACTTAGCTCAATTGCCCATTTCAACAATCTCCCTGATTTTTCGAATTTTTCCAACACCTTTTCCAGGGGTTGGTCGGTGAGGACTGTGACTGGATGCGCGTCAAAGTAAGGTCTGAGCTTCCTGGCTGCAATTATGACCGCGTAGGCGGCTTTTTCAACCATCGGATAATTCTTCTCAGCTGCCCCCAGCGCATGACTCACAAAGTATATAGGTTGCTGGGTGCCTGCCTCTTCTCGTAGGATGACTACGCTGACAGTTATATTGGTTACTGCAATGTAGAGAAAAAGTTTCTCTCCTGCTACTGGTCTTGCCAGGGTAGGGAGCCTCTTAAGATGGTCCTTCAGTTGCTCGAAGGCCTCTTTCTGCTCGTTTTCCCATTTGAACTGTTTGTTTCCTTTCAGTATTTTGAAAAAAGGAGTGGCTCTGTCTGCTGATCGGGCAACGAATCGGGCCAAGGCGGCCATTCGACCCGTCAGGCGCTGGATGTCTCTGATGGTCTTGGGCTCAGGGAGGTCTAGAACTGCCTGAATTTTTTCAGGGTTGGCATCTATACCCCGAGAACTGACCAAGAACCCTAGGAATTTTCCGGAGCGGACTCCAAACGTGCACTTTTTCGGATTTAGTTTCATTTTGTAAGCACGCAGAGAACTGAAGGTTTCCTGCAAGTCTGTCAGGTGTTCCCTGTCTTCCCTGCTTTTTACGATGGCATCGTCAACGTAAGCCTCGATGTTTCTGCCTTTTTGTTTCTCAAACACTTTGTCAGCCAACCGCTGCTACGTAGCCCCTGCATTTTTGAGCCCGAAGGGCATCATCTTATACATGTAAGTGCCCGAACTAGTGATGAACGCACACTTCACCCTGTCCGGCTGCCACAAGTACACTTGGTGGTAGCCTGAAAAGGCGTCTAAGAAGCTTAGCATGGTGTAGCCACTGGTGGCGTCTACCAATTGATCGATCCGAGGGAGCGGATAGCAGTCTTTCGGGCAGGCTTTGTTCAGGTTTGTGAAGTCGACGCACATTCTCCATGCGCCTGACGACTTCTTGACCATAACAACATTTGTCAGCCATTCTGGGTAGTCGCAGACTTCAATAAAGTCTGCTTTCAAGAGTTTGTCAATTTCTTCCTTGATTGCTGCGTCTTTTTCTGCAGACATGTTTCGTTTCTTCTGTTTTACAGGGCGAGCATCCGTGCTTACGTTCAGCTTGTGAACGATGCATGAGGGATCAACGCCGGGCATCTCGTCTGCAGAATAGGCAAATACGTCTTTGTTCTCCCTCAGTAGTTTGACCAGTTCGGCCTGGTAGGATTCCTCTAGGCCTGTTCCTACCAGGACCTGTCTTCCTGGTTCTAAGTCCACCAGCATGCTTTCGCCCCCTGGTTCCAGGCGGTCGGGCGCCGGGTGCTCGACTGGGACTTCGCCTTCCCTGTAGGGGGAACTGTCAGCTTTTCTTTTTCCTTTTCTGTCCCTCTCGTGTTCTTGTAGGGCCACGGAGTAGCATTGTCTGGCTGACTCCTGGTCCCCACGTATCTTTCCTTCCAGCCCGAAGTCTGTGACATACGCAATGGTGAGAGCCCTGATGGAGATTGCCGCCTCGATTTCATCCAGCGTGGCCCTGCCAATCAGGGCATTATAGGCAGACCTTGCGTCCACAACAACAAAGGTTGCCCTGACATTCCTGGCTGTGGAACCTTCCCCGAAGGTTACAGGCAAGTCGATGACGCCCATAGGCAGCACGCCTGCCCTACTGAATCCATACAGTGATCCGGGAGCAGGCCGCAGGTGCCTTTTTTCCAGGCCCATTTTTTCGAAAGCATCCTTGTACAAAAGATTTGTATATGCGCCCGTGTCTACCATACATCTTCGCACAATATGGTTGCTGATCTCTAGGGACAGCACCAGAGGATCACTGTGCGGATATATCACCCGTCCTGCGTCGTCAGGGGTGATACTCAATGTCACTCCCCTTGGACTCCCTTCTTTCTCAGCGTAGCAGATCTGGTTCCTTAGCTCGCGCATTTGCCTTTTTTGGCCTCTTCGACTGAGCTGGCCCTCAGTGCCCCCTGAAATTACATGGATTACCATCCGGTTCTGCACTGACCCTTCGGGTTTCTCAGACACTTCCTTCTGAGACTTGTTTTTAGCTGCGTAGTTGGCCAACCATCCGTTTCTGATTAATTTCTCAATTTCATCCTTCAGGTGACGGCACTCTTCGGTGGTATGGCCTATACAGTCGTGGAAAGTGCAGAATTTCTTTGGGTCGCCTTTTGGGCTGCGAGGTTTGTTTGGACGGTTCCATTTGGCAGTTTCTTTTTCCAGTTCGAAGATTTCCGCCCTGGATTTGTTCAGAGCGGTGTAACTATCGAATCTGGGTTGGTAGACTGGGCGTTCCTTCTTGGGAGTGTCTCCCTCTTCTTTTTGCTTACCTGGTTCACTTCTGCCCCTTCCACCCTGCGGTCCCCCTTGAGGCTTTGTTTGGCCTGCAGGGGTGTCCGTCAGGCCGTGGAACTCCTCCTGCAGAATGAACCCTTCAGCAATCTTTCTGGCCATGGCCAAGGTTTCTGGCTGGGCCCTGATCATCTGGTTTTTCATTTCCCCCGGAAGTAGGGAGATTGTCAGGGCGTAGGCGGCGGTGGAATCGTCGATCTCCCTAACCTGCTGGTAGGATAGATCGAACCTTCTCATGTACTCTCTCACACTTTCACCCTTTTTCTGTTTCAGGGTCATGAGATCGAAACGGGTAAGGCGTCTTCTCTTATTTCCGGCATACTGTTCAAGGAAAATTTCAGCCAACTCTATGAAGAACCTGATTGACCCCTGGCGGAGGTCTCTGAACCACCCCTGCGCAAGTCCCACCAGGGTGGTGGGGAAGACTTTGCACCAGATGGCATCATCTACGTCATACATGCCCATGTGGCTCTCAAAGGCTGCCAGGTGGTCTTCAGGGTCTGTCGTCCCGTCAAATTTGATGGTGGGCATTTTGATTTTTGGAATGGGGTACTCTTGTACTTCAGGGTGCAACGGGGTTTTCGTGGGCCTGCCTACCAGTCGTGACCTGCTTTCCCCAGACTGGTTACCGTGAGATTCCCATTGTTTATGGGTCGGCTTCCTCGTACTGGGGGAGCGGTGCCTCGGTGGCGGTCTGCTAGCTGCCTCATCCTCTGTTCCCGAGGAGGCCTGCCTGGGCCTCTTCCTCTGGGAGTGGCAGAGGTTTTCACCCTGATGGTACCTGGACTCGAGCGGTTGTCCTCGGTTGAGTCTGGATTGCAGGCTTTGGGATAAGCCGGGGGCTGACTGTTCCTTGGCCGCAGGTGTTAGTCTGGAAAAAACTCCGCCTGGCCTCTCTCCTAAGCGTTTTGACACAGGCTCCCTGGGCCTCATGCGCTCCTGTAATCCTTGAGATAAGCCTCCTTGCCCTCCAGACGCCGATTCTGTTGTGTGAATAGAGAACGCCTGCTGGACAGGTGGTTCTGGATTGCCAGTGGTAATGCGCCTCTGCACATGCGTATACATTTGGGCTGTTCTTCTCGCTTTTCTCTGAGCATTTCTGGCGGCGGTCCGCCTCGTGCCCCCGGCCTCGTCCCTGCTGACTGGGGACGGTTGCCTGGGAGCCGATGCGACCCTGCCCACCAAGTCCTCAGGTGTGAATTCCTGATCCAGCATCGCAGAGAAGAACGCGGCCGCCTGTGCCATCTGAGCTGGGGTCAGATTGAGAGCACGTCCCGGGCGTGCCCCCAGCTCGGGTGTCAGCAGTGTTAGATCCACCGATGGGATTGGTTCCCCCTACCCCCAGGATTGTGGCAGGAGGGACCCTCTCCGACAGCGGCATACCGTACAGGGGGGTCACCGGAGGGACCATCGGACCCGCTCCTGCACTGTCATCAACGATTTCTGGCATGATTGTGTTTAATTTTGTGGTTATGAGTGGTTGATTTTAGTGGGTAACTCGTGAGCACAACCGTAAGTTCCCCACAGACGGCGCCAAATTGTTTCGGTAATGGAAACAATTTACCCGGCCTAGGATCCGGGTAGTGTAATTGAATTAATGATAAACAACTGATCGTCTGATTCTCTTGGTCTCCCCTTCCCCTCACTCCTTGAGTCGGACCTTCCCGGCGGAAACGACCTGCTCCCTGCACAATGAACGCACAGGGCCTCGGAGGTTGTCCGAGGAAACCCTCTCCGATGCCTAAGTCAGTCCGTGAAATGCCTTTACGAACCTAGCTCGTGAGGAACTAGGTGGCGTTTTTAGGAGTAAGAGTCTAGAGAGAGAAAATCCAACCCCTCTCATGTGGGAAATGGGGAGGTATTTATACCTTCCCACAAGAGAGAGAAGAGAAGGAGGAATGGTTGGATAGAGAAATGACAAGTGGCGGCTTCTCATCCACCCATTCCCAATTACCTTAGGCAAAATGACGAGAGGGCCCTTGGGGGTCCTGACCCTGCTGGCCAGGGGTTCTCCCAGGGCAGACAGTCTCCAGGCAGGGGGCTGCCAAGCTCCGACAGGCTGGGTTGGCCCGTGCTCTCAGCAGCTGACGGCCAACCTTTAGCGTTTCATGCCTTGTTCCAGGTCCTTGCTGGGGGCTAGTCTTCCGACTCCCCGGCAGGATCCGTCTTGGGGCCTGCCTAGCAGGCGGTTGATTGACAGGCGGCCCACCCCAATCAATTGAATTAATGATAAATTATTATCAACCATATTTCCTTCAAGAAGGAAATTTATTGAAATACAAAGCATAAGTGGAAAGTTAAGAATTGTGTTAAGCGACATGCGATTCAAAGAACCACCGCAACCAATCCACCCACAACCAAACCCAACCCAAATCGAGCGCAACACACAAGAGCTCTCACAACCCATCGATCAAACCCAAGTAATCAAAGAGACCCAAGAACCGAGAAATGGCGAAAGAGGTCTCCTCCCAAAAAACACTCAATGAACATACAAAAAACAAGACAAAACAAAACATGTGGAGCCCAACCACATGGATCCTAACCAAAACATAACACCCAAATGGACAAGACAGACAATACAAATGGATCTTCAAATGGAACCGGGATCTTCAAACGGACCCAAGAAAAGAGGGAATGCAGGAATTGACGAGTTGGGGGAAAGTGGGTGAGGGAGAGGGGGAACACCCAATCAAAGACCTATAAAAACAAGACCTCAACAAGACAAAGACATATAATATAACAAAATGGAAGAAAACAAGTCTGCCAACCCACGGACAGCAAAACAAATTGAAGTGCATGCAGAGCTTCAAAACCAACATAAACATTTTGTTTTTTTTTAAAAAAAACCCAGAAAACCCAAAGAAAGGGACAGTGGCTCACCGAGAGAGGTGGGGGAAGGGGCGAGGGGTTGGGGAACATCTCTCGATGGCTAACCACTGCAACAAAACACACGATAAAATTCGACTAGAGATCCATCAACAGGGATGGTTAGGCTAGGGTGTTGACCGACAACCACAACACCATAAAAAACACAAAAATGAAAGAAGATCAAGCAAATGGGAAGAAAGACCATCCAATCAAAGAATCTAAGGACCTAATTGAAATTGGATTAATCAAAGAAGAAATAATAGTTCGCCGGAGATGGACCTAAGAAGAGTCCCATCTCCGGCAAGGTTGTGTGAGGAGGGAAGGAAGAGAAGTGGGGTGGCGACTGCGATGATGCACCAGAAATTAGGGTATATTTTTTTTGGGGGGGGGGGGGAGTTTTAGATAGAAATTTTTAGAGAGAGATTTTCTGAGAGTATTTATTCCTCCAAAGTATATTAAAAGAGGGATATGCGGAGTATGACGTTAATCTATTATGGAGTAGTCCCCCCACTTCTTTTATATTCTCCACAATGATTTTGGAAGAAAATTAAGAAGGGTGAAATATGTGGAGGAAAATGAAAGTGGGGTCACAAATAATAAGAACCACAAAAAATGTACTAAAAAGAAAAGTAGAAGATTTAGAGAAGTTACCAAAATAAGAAATGTAGAAGATTATAGAAAAGTGAAGGGAGTATATAATTTTTTTTTTTTAAAAAAACAAATGAATTAATCTTCTCTCCAGCAAAAATAGCCCATTAAGAAACCTAACAAATGGCATGTTTTCATACTTGACCATCATTCACGTACTATTGTAAAAAATGCTTCTATAACGTTACAGCAACCATGGATAATCACATTTCTAAGTCTAGGCATTGTTTTATCCATTTGACATTTTAGCGCGTCTCTCTATTGAAAGTATCTACAGGGTTAAAGTACACACCCGTTGTAGAAAGTATTAACAACAGGTCCATTGTTAATACTTTCTATAACGGACTTCTTTACCCGTTGTTAAAACTTTCTAAAACGGGCTTCTTTGTTTTGCCTGTTGTAGATTCTTTTGACATGGGGCTTTGCGGTCCTTTACTCGTTGTTACTATTACTCTGTATTAATACATTTATGGCTTTAGATAACCGTTCACTCCTTTTCAACAGACATACGTAACTTCTGCAGTGCATTCTCTCCTTTAAAAACGTCATTTCGTTCGTCGTTCATTCTTTTCATTGTTTCACCGTCGTTATTTCTTTTCGTCAGTACTTCGTCATTCTCTCTCCCTCTCTCTTCCTTTTCGTCGTCATCCCTCTCAATCCGGGTAAGTTTTTCTTTTACCTACTAAGCTTGTTGTTGTTGTTGTTGTCGTCGTCGTTGTCCTCCTAAGTCGTTGTTGTTTTTGTTGTTGTTGTTGTTGTTGACATCATCTGTGGTGTAATTGTTGTTATCGTCGTCGATGTCGTCGTAGTTATAGCCCTTAAGTTGTTTTTGTATGTTGTTGTTGTTGATGATGATTATGCCATTGTTTTTTTTATGTAGCTGGTGTTGATGCTGATGTTGCTTAGCTTCTTCTTTTGTTGTTGTTGTTGTTCAAGCGGGTTCTTCTTCTATTGATATATTTTTTTAATACCCCAAACTTGGGATTAGCTCATATCATTAAACTCATCAAAAATAAGAATGTCAACATTGGTCGTTCCAAAGCCATCCCAAAAGCGCTTCCCCACGACAAAAAGGCTTAGCATGAGCGAGCTCGTGAGCAACACGATTACAAAGACGAGACACAAAAGACCAACAAATAGTATCAAAATTACAACCAATTTCCAAAATTTCATCAAGAATGAGGAATAAATTACTCTGGCCCTTGTTTGCTTGCTGGAGATGATCAATTACTATCTTGTTGTCGCTTACCACAATCACCAGGCGGTGTCCTTGGAGCCACGCTTCGTTGACCTCCTCGAGAATTGCCTTCGCTTCTGCCTCTCCCACATCCGCCTTTCTTATCTTCTTTGAACTCATGGCCCACAGCTTCGCCCCGTTGTAGACACCCACATTTTGCATGCTCGTGTCTGTAGCAGCTTCCCACCAAACACCCGATGATGATAGGTGTGGACATTACGTAGTCCACCCCTAGTGCGGCCACGCGTGCGTTTGGAGAGGGGAATGAATCTCATGGTGAGATAGTTTCTCGAATTGAAATTGAAATAGAAGTAGAGTCGCCACTGAACTTTGTGGGAGTTCAGACTCGTTTGAACCCACTCTATACTTAAGCCGCACCGCGCACAAAACACGGTTTGCCCTATAGCATTAGAGTTTATGGGTTCGTCTCTTTGCATAAAGATACTAAACATCGAATTTTCAAATATCGTATATCGAATGACTCTCGTGACCAATGGTTTCAGACATCTGGAAACCGTAGATTCTGAGTAAGAGGTGAAGCTAAGTGTTGGGAAGTTCACAAAGAACACCTAACCCCGCCCGCACATAGCGGCCTCTATGAAGATAGCAATCGGTGTTTTAGTGCGCGCATTAATAAGACGATTGAATGCATGCCAACAGTTATTTTGATCTAGTTATGCGAATTGAACTACGTCTGGTGGGTAAGAAATCGCCACGTCGTAAATAGCAAAATCTACACATACAAACACATTTATAATACCCACAACATTCATAAGAACAATTATAAAGTAGTAAAGAGCAAATAGCGGGGTTGAATCACAAGGATGGATGTATAATCTAGGAAGTAAGAATCAACTAGCAAAGCAAAAGAACTACTAATGTAATCGAAGAACTAAGATGAACAAGAAGAAATATTGACTAGGCTAAACATAAAAGGGGGAGTTTGTAAGTTGGTTTGGTGACAAAACAAGCAAATGACAATAAAGATGAAATCAATAGTAGATAAGTATCTCGGTGCAAATCGATACACAACAATATAATTAAGATCAACCACAATTGAAAAATAATCAACTCTCAATAATAACGATCTTCCTTAAGTCACAACTCCATGCTCAATAACATTACACATGGAATATTTTCATCCGTCCACACAAAGTTTAGCATACAACATCAATATGTGTCTAAGATTTAGATCATCAAGGAGAGAAAATGATGGCTTATGCTAAAACAATCACCATCTTCAACATGCATATTCCTTTATCAATACAATCGATTGACGGCAAACACACTACAATCTACGCCAAGAATGCTACTTGGGGGTACAGATAGGTGTAAAAAAATTTCTAACACATAAGCATGAAGTGTACATACATAACTAGGTAGCCACTTTGATAAAATTAAAGACCTAATATATGGAAAATCACACTTAATAATAAAGGATAGGAATAACATAAGATAGATTAAAACAAGAGTTGAAAGTCTTATAAAATAGGAAGAATTACATCATTGAGTAGATTCACACCAAGATATGAGAGGATTAGCCTCTCATATTCCAAAAGCAACCCAAAATACTCATAAAGTTTTAGTCTTTTCTTCCAATACTACAATAGTAACAAACTAGATCTAAAATGGATTAAAACCCTAATCTCTCTCTAAAAGTAAGTTCTTCCTTCTACAAAGTGTCTCATGCAACCTTAAATACCTAGTGTAATACAAGGAATCAAAATTACAAGCCCACAAATAAACCCATAACAAGAGGAATAAGAAAACAAAATTCTGCGCTTTTAAGTGAATTTTCTCGGTCTACGCAGGGCGTTGCAGGCCTGAGTTGCGCAGGTTGCGCTCGCATACTCCACTGGAACCCGCAGTCTGCGCCTGGGACCTCGATCAATATCTTCATCTTCTTTTTTCTCCTTCTTCTTTCTTCATTTTGTTCTCTCGCATGCTTTAGCTTCTTTATTCTTCATACTCACTTCAAGATTATGCTACCCGGAGAAGACGCTTTTGGACTTCACAAGTGTCTGGTTCAAAAATCGAGTTCTCCATGGCTCTCATTCTTCAGCACGTGATGCTATCTCGAGTGATTGGGTCCAAGCTAAGCAATGCGTAATAGTGGCTGCAAAATACACATAAATAGCCAAAACGGGGGCAAATATAACAATACTTTAAATACGAGTACTTAACATTGAAACCACCCTGAATTGGTACCAAAAGAGCCTAAAAAGAGGGTCTAAATTGTGCTTATCAAATACCCACACTTGAACTTTACTCGTCCTGAGTAAACTCGAGGACTAAGCATGATAAACTAAGTCCAAAATATGTATATGAGATATAGATCAGTCTTCCCTCGAACCTCTTCCTTCAATCATGGCTCCCTCATGAAAAACAACCCCGTCTAAAATAGAAAGAAAAAAAACACAAAATGATGTGAAAACGCTCACTCAGAAGACCTCCTTATTCCTCCCTCGACATGAAAACTCAATCCCCTTTCCGAAGTTGCGCTCTTTATAAAACCATCTTCTTATTACTCCAAAATAAGGTGTACATGGTCACCTTGGTCTAATCCCAAGACCTAGTGAGCTGACCTATCTCACATCTACATTCTTCTTCTCCTTATGTCTCCCTTCTCTTTATGACTCCAAGAAAAACATGATTGTGTGGTCACCAAGTATGATCAATTTCCATACCACACAATCATGCAAAAACTACCCAAAAATAGAAATAAAAACAAAATTTCTCCAATAAAAAAGAAAAAATCTAGCCTACCCTTTCAATTCCTCCTTATCACTCCACTTCTTATGACTCCAAAAATCGATATAGGAAGAATTAACTTCTGTTTTTTTGTCTTTTTCCTTTTTCCGATTTTTTTTCTTATTTTTTCTTTTTCTATTTTTTTGTGGTTGCTCCCAACTCAATTCTTTATTTTGCCCGGAATTCCCTTTCGAGTTTTCATCCCGTCCTCGGCCATCATTTTTTTAAATTTAAAGATAACACGATAACATTAGAACGGAAAACACATGGTATTCTAGAGTACACAAATACATGACTCTATCCCAAACTTAAAGGATCATAATGTCCTCATTGTGGGTGTAGATAGAACAATCACAGCGTTGCTGGAATGTATAGAATATGCCAATGACATGATGAAACTCATCGAAGAAAGGGAAGGTAGGACTGAAATGGGGGGTCGATTATTGGTGGAATATCAACGACCATGTGTCCAAACTCCAAGTCCTACATCATATGATGAAAGAAAGCCCCTACTCACACTCTCGAAATTGGTTCGGAGAGAGCGCTCTTTCCACCCCACACTTACTCTCAACACTCACCTCCAACCCCAATAGTTTTGTGAAAGACATTGTATATGTGGATAGTTGGCTAGATGTCATGAGAAGGATATTGTGTAGATCAAGGGTTGTTATCCCGTGGAATCCTCACAACACAAGGCCAAGAGACGGTAAATATGTGTGGCTAACAATAAATTCCAATATCCCGAGAGAGTTCCCAAGCAAATGATCCGGTTCCGACATAGTATAGGAGGAAAAGTGTGAGATGATACCTCTCTTAGATCCTCATTGTCAATGGAACGCCAAAATCATGGCTCGGTGGTTATCATGGCATAGCAACAAGTGAAAGCAATATGTATCTGCATACTCAACAAATACCAAAAACAAAACACAAGGAAAAACACGTAAAAGCAGTAAATATACTCTAGAAGATAAGGGATAAGAATTATGTACAAAGCTGTGCCGTATATTTAACGTCGATGGCTCAACCAAGAGGAGAAAAAGGGTCATCCTTTCTCCTCGAGGTTCACTGACTTAAGCCTTATGTCGGTTCCTCCCTTCCTCGGTCTCCATGCATCTCGGGACTTGATTTCCGGCTCATCATATGTTTCTTCTTTTGGAGACCTTGGGTTCTCTTTGGCATGCCACGTTTTGTGCTAAAGCTTCCAATTTTTGCTATTTTTGGCATAGAGCGTTCTTCTTTACATTGCATTGATTATCACTCTTTGTTACCTTCTTTATTTTGTATGGCGTAAAGGTGTTGGATTTCTAATATGCTTCTAAGGGAATGAGTTGGCTTGTCCAGGGATCGAGACACAGGCTACGAAAAATCCCACAGTCTACGCCCTGATGCCTGGTCTCCTTCTTCAGTTTTGCTCGACTTTTCCTTTTTTTCTTCCTTCAAGGAGTCTTCGTCTTTTTCAGCTTTTTCATGCACATAAAGAATAGAAACAACACTATCTTCTTTCAAGGGAGCTTCAATCTTGTCTTCCTTGGGAATGTCGTTTGTCTCTTCAAGTTGGATTTCATGTTCCACAATGGTAAGAACGTGCAAGGATTTGACATTATTTCTCCCCTTCTTCTTCACCAAGTACTTCATCACCTTCCATTTATGCTCAAGACTCAATATCCTCTCAGCCACATCGACTTTGGCTTTGGTCGTCTTCATAAAGGGCCTTCCCAAGATCAACGGTGTAGAGCTTGGGGTATTTTCCATGTTCATAACATAGAAACTGATGGGAAAGAAGATATCTCTAACTCTTACCAAACAATCTTCCACAATACCCATAGCTTGAATATTCGAGTGATCTGCAAGTTGGATTGCGACATTTGTGGGGTAGAGTCTATCAATGTCTAGGGATTTGTTGATCTCTCCCAAATTTGGATCGGTCGTTAACAACAGACAAGGTATCAAACAATATTTATGTGACTCGCAAATAACACAAAAAACAATTAAATGTAGTCGTGGTAAGTCGAGGTCGGTCTATAGGGAAAACGGTGTTAATCGAGTGAGATCTATTCGTATGGGTTCTAATGGGGGGGGGGGGGTTAGTCGAGTTGATGCTAGAATGCGATGAATAATAAAGAGATAATCAATAGAGAAAAGGTGTTAGGGGGAGTCGGGAATCGGACTCGGGTTCTATGAGTCTTGGAATTATGGGTCGGTCACAAAGTTGATAGAGGGAGAATGCCACCTTTCGATTTCTTCACCCAACTTATCTAAATCTCGCTTTTGCGGCGAAAAAGGGTAAGTCTCAAGTCAAGGTAATTTCTACCCCAGATTTCCCGACCAATGGTAAGTCTCAAAACGAGGGATCTCTTACCCTGGGCTTCTTCAAATGATAGAAATGAGTCAAGGTCGATCTAGTTGGCCGGACTAAGTCAACGATGACACAAAAATCTCAAACATGATAAATCAACAAGCATACAACCAAACCACAAATCCTTAATTCGTATCACCCAAGATCTTCCTTCCTTAACCCCCTAACAAGAAAACTACTCACATTTAATGAAGGAAACTACAAAAGCAATAACAATGGAGAAAATAACAAAAGTTTGCATAATGAAAAACTAGAGGAAATAAAACTAAGACAACGAAGAAAATTACGATCAACAAAAGAAACTACAAAGCAATCTAAAAACAACTGATGAGCCGTATTTAGTCGTAGTTATTACGACGGTTTTGGGGTATTTTGTGAGCTAAATCGGTTGTCTTGTATTGCATTTGTGTCAGTTTGGTATGAATGTAATACAGGCTAATTTGAAGATATTAACCACTGGACCGTTGATTTGGGCTAAAAACGAAGGAAAAGGAAGCCCGCTTGAAGACCCGGAACGATAAGAATTGAAGAATGGTATGAGACCATTCCAGCTCGCCGGGCGAGTCGCGCAGTAACCACGCGAGTCACGCGATCAGGCGAGTCGCGCGAGAGAGGGGCGAGTCGCACGGCGGCCTGTGACGCACGACGCATTCCGGCTTATTTTGTTTTAATTTATTACGTTTTAAGACTTGGATTTTAATTAGGAAATTTTATTATTACCTTAGGATATTTTATTATTATTTTATTATTAGGAAACTTTTATTAGGATAAATATAGCCTTAGGTTGAGATTATTAGGGGAGATTCATCACATCAGTTTAACGTAAGATTAGAGAGAAAAAGGGAGACCTTTGAAGAACCCTAATTTTCCGGTTTCAAGTATGTGTAACTAATTTCCTTTACTTAGATTTAAGCCTTTGAAGCACTTGATAATCGTTTGTGAGTTTGAATGTTTTAATTATTAATCTTGATTATTGTGAATTGCTTTGTTATTAAATCTATGAATGTTGTTATCGATTGCTAGGTGTACAACTAGTACTTGATTCCTTCCTTCTATCGTTAGTATCGTTAATTGAGTAGGATTTACTGATTAACTTTACATTAGTAACAACTAGGAATTAATATTGAACGGGATACGTTGATATTAGTACTTAGAAGCGATTCACATAAATATCTAAGGTACGACTGGATTGTACGTGCTATTTATTCTCTATTGAATTCTCAGATCTATATTGCTTCCGTCTAATTGAACCTAGAACTGGATTGTTTAGGTTGTTTTACGGTTAGGGTTAATTAAGAACGGGATTCGTTTTAGTTAACTATTCTTAAGAGAATTGGAATTTCATATTCACAATAGAGTAGTCAAGGTTATTAATTGAAACCATCTTACAATGATCAATCGCTATTGAGTGTGGATTTGTGCTTGGGTCTAAGTTCTTTCTCATCATTTGATTTAGTCAAAGTTTTCATCTTTATTAGATTTAGTTGTTAGATAATTATTCAAAACCCCCCCTTTCTTATTGTTTAATTAATTAGTTATTTATCATTCTATATTAGTACGCAGTTATAGTTAAACCAATTCCCTGTGGGTTCGACCCTTATTTCCATTATACTATTGTTTTAGTTAGTTGGTTATAAGTGATTATAAATTGTAATTTGAGGCATACAACTTTAGCCTGTCAAATTTTGGCGCCGTTGCCGGGGAATCGGTATTAATTATTTTTGTGTTTTCTAGTGTAGTTTTTAATTATTATTATTTATTTTAGCTAATTTTATCTTATTTTATTCTGTGTAGTTTATGTATAATACTCGTTCTTCTAACTTGAACCTCGAGGCATTCGACTCAGAGATTGAACGCACCTTTCACAGGTCACAGAGAATCGGAGAGGGAGCAATAGTTATTGGAACGCAGGAATTCGAGGATCTAGAGTTTTTCGACGATATTCCTATTAATCCCGTGAACACTGAAGTTTCCTCCGAATCCGAATCCGAAGACGAGTCGAATATTATGGCCAACACAATCAAGCAGCTGACAGCACCCGACCTTGCACAACAACCTTTGTGCATCACATACCCACCATTGGGTGCGAATGCCACTTTCGAATTGAAGTCGGGTTTGATCCATCAATTACCCACATTCCATGGCATGAGCGATGAGGACCCTAACAAGCACTTGTCGGATTTTCACATTGTTTGCTTGAGTATGAAACCGGCATCTGTCACTGATGAGCAACTCAAGCTAAGGGCATTTCCCTTCTCATTGAAGGATTCTGCAAGAGATTGGTTGTATTACTTGCCACCGGCAAGTATTGATACATGGGTGAAAATGAAGAAGGCGTTCCTTGAGAAGTACTTTCCGGCATCTCGGGCCTCCCAATTGAAGAAGCAGATTAGTAATGCGGAGCAACGAGATGGTGAGACGATGTATGTGTATTGGGAACGTTTTAAGAAGCTGTGTGCTACATGCCCATATCATGGCTACAATCCTCAAGACCTTGTGATGTACTTTTGTGGAGGTCTTTGTGTGGAGGATGCACGCACTGTGAATGCGGCTTGTGGAGGATCGATCGTGAACAAGAGTCCAGATGCCGCTATAGAGGTGATCCAGGAGCTAGCTGAAAGCTCTCGAGATTTCTCTCGGAAGTTCCCTAAACGGGGAGTGCATGCCATAGGTAATTCATCATCCTCGAATCTTGAACAAAAAGTTGATAGTTTAACATCTCTTGTCCAGAATATGATGTCAGGAAAAACAAATCAAGTTATGATGTGCGGTATTTGTTCTACCGAGGGACATCCGAGTGAGCATTGTCCTCAAATGTATGAAGGTCAAGAGGAGGTGAACGGAGTGTGGGAAACCGGGCAAAACAAAAAATGGGATCCATACTCTAACACTTTCAATCCTGGATGGAGATATCACCCGAACATGAGGTGGAGGAATCGGGAAGGCGACCAAGAAATTAATCAAGGTAATCAAGTTGGTCAACCGAAGCAACAACTCTTTGCTAAGCAACAAGTTATTCCTAACACGGTTCCTAATCCGCCTCCACCTAGTGGACAAATGTCCACCGAAGACATGATACGTGCTTTGGCGGCTAACCAAGCTACGGTGACCACCCAAATGTCCAACCTCCAAGCTACGGTTCTTCAACATCACACGGAGAACAAAGCTAGCATTCAAAATTTGGAAGTTCAAATGGGCCAAATGACGACCGCCATTGGTAGGTTGGAGGCTCGAGATTCTGGAAAACTACCTAGTCAAACCATTCTTACGAAGGAAAATGTGAGTGCCGTATCTTTAAGGAATGGGAGATAATTGGTGGAGGCCGACAAGCCGAAGAGGAAGGCCAAAGAAGCTATGGTTCAAGAAGAGGAGCTAGTGATCAAGGAAGGTGAGGAACCTTCGAATGTGCAAGAGAAGGAGTCAATTACTCCTACTACACCGGTGGCGGAACCGGATGTCCCTTTCCCCGAGGCACTCAAGAGGACCCGTCGGTATGAGCATGATAAGGATATCTACGAGGTATTTGAAAAGTGTGAGGTAAACATTCCCCTTCTTAATCTTTTAAAGAGTATTCCTAAATATGCTAAATTCTTGAAAGAATTATGTACTATTAAAAGGAATAACAAGTTGAAGGGAGCTAAGAAAGGGAAGGGTAGTGAGTATGTGTCCGCTATTTTTCAAAAGAAATTACCCCCTAAATGTGGCGACCCGGGCACGTTCACTATACCTTGCACCATAGGAGATACTTTGTTTGACAAGTCTATGTTAGATTTGGGAGCTTCTATTAATGTCATCCCTCTTTCTATCTATGAATCTCTTAGACTTGGTCCTATGAGGGAAACCGGGAAAGTAGTGCAACTAGCGGATCGATCGAGTGTCTATCCTAAGGGAGTTGTAGAGAACTTTCTAGTTAAAGTTGATAAGTTGGTCTTTCCGGCCGATTTTTATGTTTTGGACATGGAACATGACTATAGTGCAACCCCTATCATTCTAGGACGACCGTTCCTAAAGACCGCAGGAACAAAAATCGATGTCCCTAATGGCTCACTTAGCATGCAATTTGAGGGGAGAGTCGTTAAATTCGACATAAATAAGCCTAGTTCCCGTTCCCCGAAAGACAATACCTTATGTCGTGTTGATATTTTTGATCATTTATCTCCTAACTCACAAGAAGAAGCGGTGAAATCGGTTCCTAAACCGATCTCATCTACCTCTTCTAGCAAGGAAATTTTGTCTGAAGTTGTGCATGAACCTCCTTCTAAGGGACCCAAGTGTGTCATTCTTTGGGAGTCACGTAAGGACGCGGAGCTAAATAAAGGTAAAACGAGGTCATGGTTCGATCAATGGATGGTTCGAAAGAGCTCAAGCAAGCGTCCAACGGTTTTACAATTTCAAAATGGAAAAGTAAAAGATTTAGTCGGCATAAGGCTTAAGCCGACTAGTGAAAGGAGTGACGGATCGGGTGTCGGGAGAAGCAAGCTCTCGGACATGACGTCTTCTACCTAAACTCCGTCACAGTCGAGCGAACGACTTTAAACAAAAGCGCTTCCGAGGCAACCTGCTTTGTAGATTTTTATTGTAAAATTTTATTTTACGGGTCATAGGTCGTAGTATTAATTTCGTTGTTTTTCTTAATCGTTGTTTTTCTTAAACTTAGTTTTTATTACTAATTTTGATGTTTTATTAGGAGAAAAGCGTCGATTTTTCAGGAGATGGGGCGACTAGCATGGGTCCTGGGCGACTAGCATGGAGAGCCTTCAAAATCTGAGCAAAAATTGAAGAAAAAGGAACGGAGTTTCAGGCATCCGCGCGAGTCGCGCGGACCCTATGCGACTCGCGGGATCCTCCTCTCACAGGTTTTTTTATTATTTCAAAAAAAAAAAAAAAAAAATTAAAAATCAAAAATTGAAAACAAGTTACCCGACCTTTCTCTCCCCCTGATCTATCCCTATCCCTATCACTAATTATCCCCATTCAAAACCCTAAAACTCCTTCTTCCCCAAATCAATTTCAATCCCTCACTAGTACCACCAATCCTTCCTCCTCACTTCCAATTAAAATCAAGCCGTTGGTTTCTGCGTAAACGTCCGCTGTCATTGTCGTCGGTTCTGTCGGTGGCGTCGGTCGTCCATTGCTGCACGTCGGTCCGGTGAGTAGTCACGCGAGTCGCGCGGCTTTTAGGCGACTCGCGTGTTCGTCGTAGGTCTGTTGCTGGTGGTCGTGGTCAGTGTCGTCGGTCACCGGTGGTGTGTCCCTGGGTGGTCCGGTAATAGGCAACTCGCGAGTGGGTATTTGCTGTCGAGTTCGAATCTGTGGTTCAGTTCTATTCCCCCTTTGTGTGCTGATAGTAAGTCACCCAACCCTCCTTTCATTATGTTCCTGTCAAAATTTGTTTAGAGCTTGTGTAGGGTTTGACTTGGTTGCATGTTGTGAGTTGTTGGTTGCTGATTTGAGTCATAGCCATCTCCATTTTTGTCTAGTTGGTCAGTTTGGTATAGTCGATTCCGAGTCAGGTTTGTCACGGTTGAGTCTAAGGAGTTGCATCTGAGTCAAGACTTCTCTAGTTAAGTTAGTGTCCCTTGTTTTACAAAATCTTGAGTCATGGCCCCAAAGAAGCAAAAAACGACTTCGGTTGACTATATGGGGTGTAAGAATTTGAGTACGAAACAGAAAACGGTATGGCGCCAACTATTTGATCGAGTTTGTATGTCGACTAAGTTTGTCGATAATTTGGCGTTGGAGTTGCTCGGAATTAGTGATGAGGTGTTGACGTTATTGACTCGTATTGGGCTAGCGAACTTTTATGATATGCACGCGGACACATATAAGCGCTACACACTTGAATTTTGTCCACCTTAGAAGTCCATCGTGATGACGACCCCCCTCACATTACTTTTCATCTCGGAGATGCGGAACAAAATGTAGATTTCACGGAATTGAGGGAGGCGTTGGGTATAGCACCGAGAGGGGGAGCGGAGTTTTTGACCCCTACTTCTCGAATGATGGATGCGTTTTGGTTGAAAATTGCCGGCCA
The DNA here is from genome assembly GCA_958450325.1 of Agrostemma githago. Lineage (NCBI taxonomy): Eukaryota > Viridiplantae > Streptophyta > Magnoliopsida > Caryophyllales > Caryophyllaceae > Agrostemma > Agrostemma githago. The sequence goes on from OY288239.1 coordinate 41,508,201, forward strand.
TGCATATGGTAACGTAGGAGCTAAGAATGCTGATATTCGTCACCCCGCCCTTCGTTATGTTCACCGACTTTTAAACTCCACATTTCTTTGTAAAGGTGAACCGACTCATCTACCTAGGGCGGATTTGATGTATTTGTGGGCCATGATGCCCGAATGTTTGGGAACCACGGATTGGGTCGATATATTCCTGACTCGTTGTGAGAAGCACCAAAAGGCGGTCTCGGGGAACATTCCGATGGGAGGTATGATTACTCTTTTAGCTCGATATCTTGGACTACCCCAGATGACGGATTCTCCTGTCGTAGGTGATACTACTATCAGCATAAAGTTTATGGAAAGTTGTTCAATGATTTCGCGACCGATTGCTAAACACCACCTAATCTGGACGCTCGGCACGTCCCACCAGCATTTCTTGATTTTGCCTCGTCCGGATGGGAAACCGTTACCATTGGGGCCTACTGCGGCTGATTTTTACATTGAACATGATGAGCAATTTCCTAAGCCGACTACCGAGTCTAGTGTCCCGGTTGTGGAGGAGCCTGAGGGTACGTCGGATTTTGATCGTTGGAGCGGTTGGCGCGAATCATTAAAGGATCGAGTGGAAGAATCTGTTGATAACAGTAGGTTGGCCGCTGAGTTCGGTCGTTGTATGAATCGGTTACAGTTGAAGTTGCACCCGAATGACTACTCGGAACCATCTCCCGAGTTTTATGCAGAGCTTGCGGCCCGTGAGCAAGCGAGATCATCTAGGAGGGCGGCACGTGAGGCTAGGTCACGTGACGCCGGCTCCTCTTCTCACTCTTGAGCCTCCGAGGTATTTCTCTTCCCATTTATTTTGTTGTCCGTAATTCACACATTCGAGGACGATGTGTTATTCAAGCGTGGGAAGGGAAATTATCTCGTTGTATATAGTAGTTATTTTGTATTACGTCGTTTATTTTAATTTCAAAACAAAAAAAAAAAATCAAAAAAAAAATTGAAAAAAAAAAGAAAAAAAAAAAGAAAGAAATAAACCCGGCTAGGTGAAAACCCGGAAAGGGCGCCTAGGCAAGAATGGGGAATGTGGCCGAGGACGGAGTGAAAACCCGAAAGGGCGCTCCGGGTAAAAAGAAAAATCGAGTTGCGTGCCACGAGAGTAGTGTGAGAAAAAAATGAAAGCTAGAGTGAAAATCCGCAAGGGCGGACGCTCTAGGCAAAATGAGGGAATTAGGAAAAAAATTCACTACTACTTTCTCCGTTTTTGGTGTTGGCGTCATAAGAAGGGTGACATAGAAGGTCGGAAGGGTAGGATTAGTTGGCTAAGGTGAGAAGAATCGCGGTGCGGTGTAGTCGTAGCACTAAATTCTATGCGATTGGTGATGTTTTGATTGGTTTATTGAACTATTAAGAGGTGTTTAGGATTGATCACATGTGTGGGTTGTGGAATATTGTGGTATATGTTTTGTACCACCGGTGACATTTGTAGCACATGTGATCCGTTCTAGGATTGGAGAAATAAGGGGCGTTAGATGTGAATTTTAGCTTATATTTATTTGCTAATGTGCCTTGTTTTGATGAATTGGGTCAATGATAATAGTTTGATATTGGGTGTGTTAAGTTAGTTGAGCTTGTGAGTTGAATTTCATGAAAATGTTGGATTGGAAGGTGCTTTAACTCATAACGAGGGAGATTGGTGGAAGACGAGTGAGGGCCGGTGTGTTATTGTTGTTCTCACGCATATTGGATCGGTGATGGTTGTGTATATGGTGTTCTTCGAGTTTTACTCGAGGACGAGTAAAGGTTCAAGCGTGGGGATATTTGATGAGCCGTATTTAGTCGTAGTTATTACGACGGTTTTGGGGTATTTTGTGAGCTAAATCGGTTGTCTTGTATTGCATTTGTGTCAGTTTGGTATGAATGTAATACAGGCTAATTTGAAGATATTAACCACTGGACCGTTGATTTGGGCTAAAAACGAAGGAAAAGGAAGCCCGCTTGAAGACCCGGAACGATAAGAATCGAAGAATGGTATGAGACCATTCCAGCTCGCCGGGCGAGTCGCGCAGTAACCACGCGAGTCGCGCGATCAGGCGAGTCGCGCGAGAGAGGGGCGAGTCGCACGGCGACCTGTGACGCACGACGCATTCCGGCTTATTTTGTTTTAATTTATTACGTTTTAAGACTTGGATTTTAATTAGGAAACTTTATTATTACCTTAGGATATTTTATTATTAGGAAACTTTTATTAGGATAAATATAGCCTTAGGTTGAGATTATTAGGGGAGATTCATCACATCAGTTTAACGTAAGATTAGAGAGAAAAAGGGAGACCTTTGAAGAACCCTAATTTTCCGGTTTCAAAGTATGTGTAACTAATTTCCTTTACTTAGATTTAAGCCTTTGAAGCACTTGATAATCGTTTGTGAGTTTGAATGTTTTAATTATTAATCTTGATTATTGTGAATTGCTTTGTTATTAAATCTATGAATGTTGTTATTGATTGCTAGGTGTACAACTAGTACTTGATTCCTTCCTTCTATCGTTAGTATCGTTAATTGAGTAGGATTTACTGATTAACTTTACATTAGTAACAACTAGGAATTAATATTGAACGGGATACGTTGATATTAGTACTTAGAAGCGATTCACATAAACATCTAAGGTACGACTGGATTGTACGTGCTATTTATTCTCTATTGAATTCTCAGATCTATATTGCTTCCGTCTAATTGAACCTAGAACTGGATTGTTTAGGTTGTTTTACGGTTAGGGTTAATTAAGAACGGGATTCGTTTTAGTTAACTATTCTTAAGAGAATTGGAATTTCATATTCACAATAGAGTAGTCAAGGTTATTAATTGAAACCATCTTACAATGATCAATCGCTATTGAGTGTGGATTTGTGCTTGGGTGTAAGTTCTTTCTCATCATTTGATTTAGTCAAAGTTTTCATCTTTATTAGATTTAGTTGTTAGATAATTATTCAAAACCCCCCCTTTCTTATTGTTTAATTAATTAGTTATTTATCATTCTATATTAGTACGCAGTTATAGTTAAACCAATTCTCTGTGGGTTCGACCCTTATTTCCATTATACTATTGTTTTAGTTAGTTGGTTATAAGTGATTATAAATTGTAATTTGAGGCATACGACTTTAGCCTGTCAACAACGCAAGTAAAATCAATGAAAATGGTGCAATAACGAAAGAGAAATATTAAATCTAATCTAGAGATGAGGGAGAGGAAGAGAAATATACCAACAATGGAGGAAAATGACAACAAAGAAGATGAAGATTGCATAAAAATAAAGAAGCCTTGATGAAGAGGAAAATGGTTTTTTCACTAATACCTTGATAATCTCCAAAGAACTTCAAGATAAAAACTAGAATTCCTTACAAAAGCTTGAATATAAATCTAGAAGAAGATGAAGATTGATAAAAACTATGTAGCTTCTATCTAATACTAATGGAAAATGATCTAATTCTAATGGAGAGTTATGATGTGATGATGTAGCGTATTGTGCATCTAACTAGGTTAACTATATATATAGTAGTAGCTTAATGGATCCTTAAACCAAAGCCCAAATCTAACTTTTGCTCCATTGTTGAAACTTTTGCTTAATGTGTAACACCCCTGATTTCGTAAGTAAATTAAATTAAGGTTTTATTCGTATTTTTATTTTATTTTACGATTTAACTCGTAATTCTTAAAATTATTGTAAAATAAATTTATCGTTTAATCGTTTTAAACTCCTAAAAGTTTTATTTGACTCGGAAACTCTTCTTATATTTAAAACATATTTTTATTTCTGTTTCGATTCATTTTATACATTTAATTTAATTCTTATTTAGAGTTTATCTCGATGATTTAAATTCTAAATTCTTTCATTTATTTATATTTGAGCTCGAACTCCTATTTTTCGGCTCGAAGCTCATTTATTTTAAGTTTCGTCAAAATATTTATTTCCTTTCCTCAAGAAATCAATTTAATTTACTTTATCGAAAATTTATTATTTATCGGGAAATATATTTTCATCGTCTAATTATTTGTTTCTTTCCGATTCAATTCATTTTTGTCTAGAATACTTTAATTACTTATTTTAATTGACGACCCGATTATTTGTTAGTTTTGTTAACACGTTTTTAATTCGATTTCTAGGTCAGTCGACTTATCGTTTCGGAACTCGATTCATTTAATTTATCCGTGTTTTTAGTCCACTACATTGTTAGATGATTCATCCCCTCTTCATTTGTTTTCATCCCTCTTGTATTCAGTTCACTCCTCTGACTTTTTGTTTCTTTTTCCTCACCGTTTCATTTTGGCTTTCCCCGTCATTCTTTTTGTTTTCTTTCTTTCATCACCCTTACTAATCACCCTCCACCGCTTCCCATTCATTTGATTCACTCCCCTTATTTTTCTTTTTGTCCACCGTTTCACCCTCATCTTTCATTCCTTTCTCCACGCTTCTTCTGTCCGCTGCCTCTTCTACTCTCTCTATTTTCTCCCCTTGTTCGTGTCCTGTTGCTTTCCACCATCATCTTCACCTTACCCTCCGTCTTCTTCTTTCTTTTCGAAGAAATCGATCTTTTGCCGCTGTTTTGCTCGATGCTGCTTCTGCGATTCGCTGCTGCGTTGTTGTCTGTGCTGCAATTCGCTGCTACTGCTGCGTTCTGCTGCTGTTCACGTCGATTACCGCTGCTACCGTTACTCTACTGCTGCTTTTAACGTGAGATCTTCTACCTCTTTTCTTCTGCCTCTTCGTTCTGTTCTATGCTTCTGCTACCTTCGTTATACTGCTGCTGTATTTCGTGTTGCTGTTGCCGTCTATTACAGCTGCTGTTTTGCTTCTTCTTCTTCTCTTCCTTCGTCTTCCTGTTTTCCTCTCTCGTTGTCGACCATGTTATTGTTACACTACTGTACTGCTATTGACTTATTGCTGCGGGTGTACTGTGTACTACGGTTGCTGTTTCTCTTTTACATCGTCGTCGTTATTTGTTGTTGCATGCTCTTTCTGCTGCTGTCGTGGGTTACTGTGGTTGGTCGAATTGGCTGTTGATCTCTTGATTATTCTCCTTTCCTTCTTCGTTTCCTTTGTCTCCTCTCTTTGTTTGTTCCTCGCTGCTGATGCGGACACTGCTCCTGTCGTGTCGTTGTTGTGGCTGTTCTTGTGTTGTCCTTTGTTTTCCGTCTTTCCTCGCTGTCTTATGCTGCTACTTATGTTGGGTTCTACTGCTGTTATCGTCGTCCAGTTGGGGTTTCGCGGAAAGCCTCGGAGTTCTATTGAAGAGAAAGATTCGAGAACGACTTTTCATAATTCAAGGGTCGGAACCTAGACTAATCAAGGAGTTCGATTACGCGTCTGTTTCGGATTCGTCTTAAGGTAACTTTAGGACGTTACTCGATTTTATATCGTATGTTTGAGTAGTAGTATGTAGTAAATACTTTAACTTCGGTTTTCCTAATTTTAGCTATTTATTATTTTCTAATTATACTAATTTTAAATCGTATGCCTTATCAATATTTTTACAAGTTTTCGATATCGTTTTATAAATCGTTGATAATTTAATCATTCACGATCGTTATAATATTTTGTTGGTTATCGTGACACTAGTAACGAAATAATGTCGATTCATATTCCGCCATATTTCGTTAATTTATAATTTTCACTTAAAAATCGTTTTTTTATATTTTAATCGAAATTTGCATACTTGTTAATAAATTAATTTTCGTTTTACGATTTATTCTAATAAATGAGAAAATAGTTGATTTTGTTTTAAATATATTTTTAGTTGAGACTATTTTCACTCATAATTTCCAATTTGTTTCCAATTGACTATTTTTATTAAAATCCATATTATTTATTAATAAAATTTATCTGTTAAAAATAATTTGAATTCTCCCAAAATTTCATTTCATTAATAAAGTTCGTCGACTCAATTAATTTTGATATCATTTTCTTAAAACATCTCTTTTCTAAAATTTCTAGTTTTAACTCGATTTCTTAATTATTTATAAAATACTATAAAATGACTTATTATATTTTATTTTTATTTTGAGTAATGAATTTAGAAATATATTAAAGTTACGATAACGACGATAATAATAAAATGTTAATTTCGTTAGAAATGCTATTTTTATACATTTCACTCATTTTAATCACTTACGTATTTTCCATAATAATATTTCTATTTTAAGTAAGTTTCTAAAATTAGTAAGGTTCTATTTATAGAAAGTTTCTCTTTTTTATAAAATGTTTATTCCTTTTATCTTCATATTATTCATAATGATTATATCTCTTGTATATATCGATAATGGCCGTTTTGGAGTTATGGAATAAGGACAAGTGTGAGGTTTAGAGTAATATATTCTGGGGTTTACGTTTTTGCCATCAACTATAAGGCTGGTGTGTCTTTATGGGGCACATTGTTTGTTGAACCGATCATATATGGTGTTCGGGAGTGTGTGTATATTTTGCCCTTAAACTCGTGCCTCGCAGTGTAAGACGCCGTTGGGTTGAACTAGGTATTTATGGTGCTCAGGAGGGGTGTGCATAATATCTTAAACTAGGGCCACACATTTATAAGTCGCCGTCCTATTATGGTTGGTAGCCTAGTTAGAGATCGAGGTTTGATTTGTTTGAATTAAGTTCTCGAAGCTAATTTTAGTATTCTCCTAGTGAAAGTCTAGCCGTCTACACTAATCCTATCCATAACGCCATTTTGAATATTTTTATTATTATCGATACATTTCGGTTTGCAGGTTGGCAAATATTTGAAGTTTTCTTCTGAAAACTTATTCTGATTTTTATTGTTCCTATATTTTGAGTTTTTTTCCAAAAGTTATTTTTATTATATCATTTAATGTTTTCCATTTTAATTATTTTGATATAGTAATACTATCATTTTTTTCCATATGGTATAATATGTCTGGGAGAACGTCCGAGTTACTCCCCACTGACGTGACTGTTATGTTTATAACATGACAGGTATTTGCTGCTGGGTTTTGGGTGTGAGCTAGCGAGTAGCAAGGATCCTACTCTTTCTTCAATAATGTTTATTTATGAACTTTTGTAACCCTATATGAAGAATATTTATTTTAGCCCTTTTGTAAAAAGTGGCCTCTGTATTGACTGACCATTCTTTTATTAAAATATAGAACATCAGTGTGTTTTAATCCCAAATCTACAGTGTTTCCGCCTCTGTATTGCGTTAGATTTTCTAGGGGATTACATAATGAGTCTTCATATGGTGAAACTTCATCCTGCCAATTTCAGCCATTCACGAGCCAATACGCCGGGTGAAACTTCACCCGATGGTTTCACCCGGTGAACTTCCTTCCAGATTTTGCATTTGGGGGCCTCTTTATCGTCGGGCGAAACTTCACCCGATGGTTTCCTTGACCTCTTTTCTGGTCTCGCTCTTCGTCGTTTGATTGGATTGATTGAACTTTTGATTTCGTATGTTGCTTTCAGGGACGGTATTCCACTCTCTCGTGCTCGTGGAAGCTCGGTCATGCTCTCGGCGTCGAATACTATCAAAATAGATAGAAAAACTACCAAAAACACGTGAAATGCACAAGAGAGACGCTAATGCGAGAAACACTAAAAATAAGGCGATAATCGCACTGTAATCTCACAAAACGGAGGAAAAACGAGTTTAAATGAGAGGAAAAACGGTCTAAATTTAGCACACTTCAATTCCCCCACACTAAACCATTGCTCGTCCTCGAGCAAAGACCCAAAGAGAAACTACATACTAATACTACTAGCAAGACTATGCTAAGCCGACACGGGGCAATTAACGGGCTCGCTCCGTCCCTTCAACTCATATTGGAATACCTATGAGGTAAGGTACTTCAATGCAAGGTAAGTTGGGTCTTGCTCAAAAGTGGTGGATGTGACTAGACACACAAAAACAAAAAATACGAAAGAATAGGCGCATCCAAAACAAAAATAAAACATCGAATCACTCAACGAGACGGCCTGGAAGACACCGAATACTTACCTAAAACAATCATGAACATTCCAAGATAAATCATCCACGTAGGTAAGGACCAAACCCTAATAGTATGACATTAAAGCAATAAAGATGTTGATGACTTAGCTAGGTCCTCCTAATCTTCTAAAGGGGTACGACGGGGTGTTAAACGGAGTGGAATAAGTGAACCATGGAGTTGTTTAATACTAGGTAGGTGAAGTCCTGCTCTCTTTGGCTAAGGCGAAGAGGGTCGTTCCAAACTCGAATTACCTAAATTAGCCCAAACAAAAAATTGGAGAAGTGTTTACAATTTTGTGGTGGATCGACTAATCACCGCTGTTTTCCTTCCTTGGGACTCGGTCCTCTAGTAGGCACTTCACGGCGACAAGTCGATCGAATGGCTTTTTTTTTTTACAATAAAAGGGATGTTTTTGATGATACGATTTTCATTGAAGTTCTTTTTCTCTCCTTTGGTTTTCATATTTTTGTGTCCTTTTCTCTTGCTTTGGTTTGCCTTTTTTTTGCTTTTTGATGTGGTTCGGAACCTAGCTTGGAGGTTTATTTTTGTAAAATTATTGTGATGACGTATAGGTGGAGGAAAAATAGGTAACCGAGAACGCGCGCCATCCCCGGATAACCCACAAAAAGGCGAGAAGAATTTGAACTAAAGGTGCAGTGGTCATTCGAGCAAGGTGACCCAGAAAACGGGATACAAAAACCAAGACCTAACTCCTCCATGGGTGGTCAAGTGCGAACCTTGAAGTAAACCTCTAGTAGAAAAGGTGGACTCAATCTAAAAGATCAACATGTTCATTGATTTAGAGTCATTCTACTAGATTAAGGTCCAAAATCTACAATGGGTTATCTACAATGGAATGTAAACTCTTGTAATAAGTTCGTAAGCGG